>OY829490.1:11302193-12502193 GCA_963691745.1 Ditula angustiorana | reverse complement strand
AACGCTGCTGCCGCCAATTTGATTTAACTTTTATTTTAACTGTACAAAGCAGTAACTATTTTAAATTAATAACGCACTGGCTCGAAAACCGCCAACCCGTCTACCACAAGGCAAGTAGGCTTAGAATTGAATTGAATCATTTTTTTCGGGCAGCATATGCCCATAGTTACCTTAAAGCCTACACATATCTAGTTAAACAAAAATAAAAATAAAAATTATAACGTTACTTCGACGACCTTTGAAGCTTCGGTGAAGTTTCGGGGTATCCAACATCGTCTATTAAAACGACGAAATGTGCTTCTCTTGGGCCAGAATTCTTTCTCCATGAAAAGACGACAGATGATCGGTCGGTCCCCGCGCCACGAAGGACGTAAAGTTGTCGTTGTAGGGACTTCAACCGCTCGACCCTCAGCGTAAAACTGGTCTTCACTCTGATATATTATAAGATCTCGTCAGAGCTAAAAAGATTCCATCATCCTTACTAATATTATAAAATGAGAAAGTAACTCTGTCTGTCTGTCTGTCGCGCTATCACGCTAAAACTACTGAACCGATTTAAATGAAATTTGATACACAGATAGTCTAGAGCCTGAGAAAGGATAAGCTACTTTTTAATGCGAAAAAAGGGTTGTAAAGGGTTGAAAGGGAGGGATGAAAAGTTGTATGGAAGTATCGTAATTTTTAGAGCTATGAGCTTGAGCGTTGATTCGATATAAATAAATATGACATTCAAAGTTTGTAAAAGTTTTACCCTCAAGGGTGTAAAATAACAATAGGGAATAGGGGACGACAGTTTATAAAGAAGTCACTTTTGAGAGACACTATTCCACGCGGACGAAGTCGCGGGTACAGCTAGTTTTGTAAATACAAACAATTGTCCGGCTGGATCAATTTCTCCGAACGCTAAACCGACTTAAAACGGAAAGGCACAAAAATATTAAACTTTTAATGAGTCAAGTCATAAAGTTTAAAATTCGCACAAATCAAGATTTATATTCAATCAGATTTTTGAAGAACCCTCGTATAAGTGCGAAACGAGCATTTATGGGGCCATAGAGAGTTAAGGGCCTAATTAATAAACGCAGCGCCGCTACAACCGATGTTTACAGTGATCCCTTGGTACTACTGAGAAGTTAGTGTATGGGCGAGCGTGCTAAATATTTTGGTTTTAGCTTAATTTAAGAACTCTTTTTTGCCACGGGCAGTAGACAAAAAATGGTTACCTAGAAAAATCGAGATTTTTTTAATTTCCGCGACATGTAGACATTAAAATAAAACAATTTAAACCGTTAAAATGTTGCGATGTTGTAACGAACCTTTACTCCTGAAAAGTATTAAAAATAAACTAGTTTTATAAGACAATCTTCTAAATTAACTTCATTTGCTAAAGTAAAATATAAGTATGTATTGTAAAGTGAATACTTAATCTTTTTTTTTAGGTTGGAGACTTTATTACTTGATTTTTAATTTAAATTTTCTCTTTTTTTATAGGATTAATAGTATTTAATAATAAATATAATATGACACTTCATTGCATATAATAACTTAACCTAGTAAAAAATACAAAAACTTAATTATATGTACAAATATCTCCCAAGTCTGTCCCCTGCGGTAAAGTGCCCATAAGGCTGGCTGCATTTCCACGTTGGATTGCAATTCCAATGCGTTGACCTAGAAATGCACCAGCCCTATGGTCATGTGAAATTTCGATTATTTTGTCTTCATATTATAATTATTATTAATCCTATAAAAAAAATCTCTACTTACATTGGATATTTTATTTTTCTTTACGCATTTACGCAAAATCTGTTCTAATATTTTTACCAGTAACAATAAAACGTTTTCTAACATTTGTTCGTCTCTATGACCTGTCAGTCTATAAATCGTATAAACTATAACAAAGCCATTTACAGACGCAATAAAACATCACAAGCCTGATTCAGACTACAAGAATTTATTCCAGCTGCATTGTGACTAAGACGAAGCCTTAATAAGAATTAATGAAAAGAAAAAAACGACATCTTTGCCTATAAGGTACGGTCAGCCACACAAGTAGCTGAACATTTTAGAACCTTATCGCTGTCAACGTGACAAATTCGAGCAACTCTCATTTCTTACGTTACAACGACTAGGTCCTTAAGTGTTTAGACACTTCTGAGCTTGACTGTACCAGTGCTTGACACATTGTGCAATGTGTTTACCAGAGGTTGACATTATTGTCTCTGGTTTAGACTTATATTTGTTTCCGTATTTAATAACTTAGATCGTTACTTTAAGTACAAACTGATACTAAAAAGTTAGACGTTTTGCGTTCTTAAGTATCATGGTTTGTTTCCTTGGATGATGGATCCCATAATTAAATCTTAATGAAATTGAAATAGTCACCTTTGAAATAAACTTTAACCAATTTTAACTGTATCCAATAAAAAGATTCATTAAAATCAGCATATAACTGGCGATGATATTGCGTCACATACAACAAACAATATGGCTGAGTTGAGAACCTCCTATTTTTCGGAAGTCGGTCAATAGCACTGCCAAATGGTGTAATGGTGTAAATCTAACGTTTAACAATCCAATTAAAATTTGACGCCATTTAAATAAAGATCGAGCCACCAGGACATCATAATAATGCAGCATCTGCCGCCAAGTAAATCACCTCTCGACTCCAGAATCGACAAGCAGCCTTCAGTCTTATAATGAGAATGTATTTATGACCTAATTAAATTCCTGGCTACCCGAAAACCGACAGAGCGGGATACACTTACCCCCGCCACACCGAGAGCGACAAGGACAGACCACGACCCAAGCTAGTGATTAATGAGTGTTATATGGCTGGTTAAGTACCGTGTAATTTGCAAAACGACCCTTAATTACCGGAGAACACGGCTACTATCTCCGTCCTTATCTCGCTTGTGACGGCGCGCCGGGTGCGAGGGAGCCCAGTCCAAGTTGTCGGTTAGACTTTAAAGGCGGCGCTTAATGAGGCATTATGATGTCGCCCGAGCAGATTAGGTTCACATGGCGCTGAAAATTTGTTTGCACGCTCTTTATATTTGGCTTTCGGGGGGCAAACACGGGCGTGAATTTAGTGGCGCATTATGGCGCTCGGCTAAACAAAAGGTGTTTAAGTTTGAAACTAAACGCCATGTTTACTTTAATATTCGCGTTTTATCTCGAGCGGGTGTAGCTTAGTGACGTTGCTACTTAAACTCTTTTTTAGGCGGCTACGGAGAATCTATTTGTAGTTACTAGTTACTCGTATTGATGATGAATCATAAATGCAGTTCTTCATGTAACTGAATTGTAACTGGGCCGTAGTATTTTAGATACTTTTTCTAAAAGTATGGAGTTATAATTGAACCAAATAAACCCTCTAACTTTGAATGAAAATTGTAAAAATAATCAACACAGACACTTTTATAATGATATGACTATTGAATAAACGTTTAATATCACAAAAATACAAACACAACTGTTATTGTGTGCCACAGGTGATGCAATACAGCTGGTGTTAACATCGTTTTAGAATCACTGCAACATGGCGTATTAACATTCAATAATAAACAAGCTAATTTAAAGCTAAAAACAATTTACAGCATCAGTAACCAACAAAATTTTCCCTTGCCCGCAGGTATGGTTCCAAAACAGAAGAACAAAATGGCGGAAAAAGCACGCCGCCGAAATGGCAACAGCGAAACGCAAGCAAGAGGAACTTGGCGACGAATGCGACGACCAAGAGCAGCAAGACAACGACTGCAGCGACGAGGACGACGCCAAGCGGCCACGGCTCGACCTTCACCACCAGATGCATCACCTCCCGCATCACCGTCAGTGATCAGTTCCGACAGGCGTGAAAGACAATGATACAGACGCCTGTGCAAAAGTGAACAATGGAGACACGAACGTTTTAATCTCACCGACTGACAGTTGGTACCCTAACTTCCCAGAAGAAGGTCCGTGTGATCTCTCCAACTGGCAGGTTAAGACTAATAAATTTGAGCAGAGCATGGCGGAGAATGAGAGAGAGATAGCTAATACTAGTGAGGTGGATAATGAGAGTGTGAATGAGACGAATGACGATGCTCAGCCGATCAATTTTGCTTATTATCACTTTTAATGCGGTACGAAAGGCACTGTATATCTATGGAAAGTTAGCATGACATACATCTCATCTGTCGCTTAGAGTGTCTCTTTTGTACTGAGCTCGGTAGAAAGGGATGCAGCGATAAAACGTTACGTAGCCTAGATACCTAGTTGTCCTGACAGGAACTAGTATTCACCCAAAACATATTATTTTAATGAACAAAATGCGTTTTGGAACAAACTTTACTCGCCGACTAGTGACTTTTTTTAACACAACGGTTAGAACTTCGTTCAGCCAAATAATAGCTTCTATTGGAATTAAATGAGAGATTAATGTCAGTAATGTATAGACTATTTTTATAGATGTACAGTTCCTTTCATCTAATATGAAGACGAAGCTTGACCTATGATTTTGTAAATAGCTATTCCTAAGTAGTCATGTGATAAATTAAGTAATTTATTGTAACTAGATTTTACAAGGTACTAAATGTATTTGTGAGGTTATTATTAAGGAATGTACATTGTTTACACTCCCGGTGCCAATTTTCCTATAAGTAGAATGACGTTTAAATAGTAAGGTGGATCGACTCGTATGTGGCGGGAATTTCAAAATTTTCTTAGTTTTTAATTTATTGTAGCCAAATGGCGTGATTTTTTATCAATTCAAGTAGTTTCCCGTTAATAAAACACTGTTTTTTATGCAATTGTGGTATGATTATGGAAATTCGTGTTACTTATTTTAAATAATTGTACTCTTTATGCATCAATGAACTTTTAGGCATTGAATGCACAATAATTTAAAATCAGCAGCTTGAACTTTCAAAAACGAAGCATAGTGCCTTAATAAACAGTATTATACTACCGGAAAACCACTTGAATTGATAAAAAATCACACCATTTAGCCACAATAAATTAAAAACTGTGATAATTTCAAAATTCCCGCTTCATACGAAGCGATCCACCGTAATGTGTCATTTTTTGGTTGAACATAAAAATAGTCATTAGTGATAGCTGTAGCGAACGATAGAACCATGTAAACCCAATTTTAAAGATCTAAAATTTATTTTGGCACGAATTGAAAAAGTTTTCTTGCTACGTTTATTTCGAGCTGTCCTTCAATATTGGCAACAAAGGGCTCGTTTTTATGGCAAATCTCTTAAGGATATTAAACACAAAACAAATATATCATACAGGATTTATACCCAGAGCTGATCATGTACTGTTATTTTATAATTCATCATCCTCTTAAGAAAGATTTTTCCCGTTTTCTCATTTGGGGCACGCCTTGGCCGTGACCCTAGATTTGGTGGGCTACGTTATTGCACTGTAGCGACTCTCATGAGACCCCCATAATCCTCTGTGAACAATTTTTTAAAACGGGCTTAAAAATTTTGCAAATAGTTATATGGCACACTATTTCTTTACCGTTAAGCAATTCACTAGAATTTTGCACATTAAAAATTGTAACGACACTACGAACATCTGCAAAACTTATACAAACAAATTAAAAAATCTTAGTTTGTTTTCCTTGAAAACATTGCAAGTGCATGTTTAATCCCATTAAAATAGTTGATAAGTGAAATTGTAAATATAACTTAAATACAATGAAACGATGTTAATGAATGACAAGTTGACGCTATCGCGCATTGCAATATGTAAATTGTAAATGTAAGTTAAAATTGTAAATAGATATTTAAACGAATTTAACAATTACTGTAATTATATTAAACGAGGATGATTACCACGCAAGTTGTAAATAAATATAGGTTATAATTAACTGTCAGTTGGCAGCCATGTTTTAATGCTAGACATCTCATTAGTCTACACGTCATATTGTACAACTCTTGCAAAAAATGACAATGCACTCCTGCGGGGCAATTCTCACGTCAGTAAAGATGAAGTCACACTCGTCATTATATGTCAATAAGACCTGTAAAATCCCTTTAAAATCAAGCATTTTTGCCACACATCTCGAATGCGAGACGAATCTCGATGAGCGCCAGAATTGGGGGCCTGGCCGCGGGACAGTTCTCGGCTTATGCGAGATTCATCTCGCGTGAAAACAACTGTCAAATCCACTTAACATCTGTCATTTTTTGACTTATCTCGCACGTGAGATGCATCTCGCTTGAACTAAGAATTGGGGTCCGAACCAAGAACGTCTAAGTCCTAGTGATAGAATGATAAAGGTCCGTATGAGGAGGGAATTTCGAAATTGACGCAGTTTTTAATTTATTGTGGCTAAGTGGTGTGGTTTCTTATTAATTCAAATAGTTTTTCGACTGTAAAACAGTGTTTCTCAAGGCACTGTGTTTTCTTTTTGGAAGTGCAAGCTGCTACTTTTAAGAGTTTTAAGTAAAAGTAATACCAAATTGCATCCCTGAAAGTGCATCATTAAATATTGAAAATTAGTCATTTAGTGGAGGCCTATGTTCAACAGTGGACTTCTTGTGGCTGAGATGATGATGACGATGATGAGTCATTTAGAACAATACATTTTACATAGCATGCTGTTATTTTTTTCCTCAACCGTTGCGATCCTCCATAAGTCTAGTACATTATTTCCTACTCTAGTAAAAAGGAGTTTCAATTCCAAAGTAGCGGTAAAGCTATTCTAGATCTAATCTTTCTTTCACTAAGACTTACTTACTTTACTTACTTACTTACTTTTACTTCAATCCACACCTGTCTCAAGTAGTAAGCAACAATCTAACCTAAAATTTCAGTTTGTGCTATTTAAATATTGTTTATTGTTTGAATAAAACATTCTAAAACAACAAATTATAGATCATCGATTTTTTTAATTCAGGTGTCAAACGATGATTTTGTAACATAAAGTAAAATTTTAGGTTAGAACTTTGTTTATATGATAAGACAGGTACAGATATACAGACTGTACGTACAGTCTAAAATCCAATAAACATTTGTACACAAAAACAGAAGTGGCATATCTAATGCTGACTGTACTGTGAGAGTTTTTTTATAACAAGTCTATAATTTTTTTAAATGTGTGGAAACTAAACCACCTTTAAAAAAGTATTAATTACGAACTCTGTCAAATTAATTCATTTCAAAGTACATACTTTTAGAATAAGAAAATGTAAATAGAAAATGTATGTCAACAAAAACAGTATAAAAACAAAACAATTTGAGGTTATGTGATATTATTTAACGATCGGCATCTGCTATCCACTTTAATTCGAGATGTTCAAGTAATCAGTATAGATTTTTAATTATGCACTAACGTATTTGGCTCAATATTATCAATAAGTGTTTAAGCCGCTCGCAAATAATATTATTAGCTGATAGCCAAAACTTAAATGATAACTGTTGAACACTTGATAAAACCTCTATTGTTATGTTTTGACAACTCATAGAAATCAGCGGTATTAATTAGCGGTAATGTGGCGAAACTGGAAAAACACAACGCACGGAATGCTGATGTTGCAGGTTCGAGTCCTAATTTTTCTTTGTGTTGTCATTGCATAGCATTTTAACTCATAGAATCTGAGATCAAAATTAGGTCCTACAGATGACATGATCTGATGAATTATAATGGTCATATCAGGATCTATAAATCATGATCATATCTTAAGGACACGATAGATCACGGCCCGACCACATCAGGCATCAGATAATGTCATTTCTAAATCCCAACGTTGGATCTCAGATTTAATATCTGAGTATCAATGGGAATACGTCTAGAACCAGTAGTGTGGCATAATTGTAAACCGATACTCCTTAAGCAACTAAGAGGAGTGTGAACCCAGCGCTCTCCATACAAACGGCGATAACGTTTCCACCCTCTAAACCTTAGCCCTAGAACTAGGTTTGTATGTTTTGATTTTTAAATATTGTTCTTAATGGTTTTAAAAATATTCACGCTTTTTTGTTTTGTATGAAACTCCAGAAACACAAATATTGTCAAATCTATGAAGAATATTAAAATAATCAAACATACAAACCTAGTTCTAAGGCATAATGACAACATACCAAAAAATCATTGTCATAGGTTAAGGATTAGAGGGTGGAAAACATTATCGCCGTTTGTATGTGAAGCGCTTTTTCGGGCTGGGTTCACACTGCTCTTAAGATAACGGTCCCAGTAATTGACAGTCTCACAATAATTGATGAGAAGACACGAATATTGGTATACGAATAAAAGCAAGAAACAATAATGTCAACTACTGGTAAAAAACAATGTCTTTCGCATGTCAGGCATTGGTACTGTTAACTTATAAGAGATCAATAAAAACGACAAGTTTAATTTACCTGTCATACTATAGTGTACCTTTCTCACTTTACAAAACATATGTCGAATAAAAACCATGGTGTATAACTTTAAGTGTGACAAATGTTACATCTCGAATCAAAGTAACGTTATCTAGCATCACAAAACTCAAACTGTCATATAAACTAGGTTACATGAGCTTCAACTGTATTCCATACACTCATAGTTATAGGTTATCGATTTCATACAATACTGGTAACATACTAGAATAAAGACTTGCCGTGGGATCTGCGTAATGTGGTTGAATAAACAGTTAGTAAAAATATTATATTGTATTTTTATTCATTCAAACAAACAAACTAAGTACCTCCGCTAATTTGAACTTGAGAAAGAATCCAAAATCAATAATGTCTACAGACATGATCTGATGTCTAAAACTATCAGATCAGGAGCAATATCATGTAGTATGGAGGTCATCTGATTTATTCCTAAGACATAACAGATCAGGCCTGATCACATCAGGCATTGGATCACGTTGTCTGTAGACCCCTAACATTCGAAACAGGATGAATCCTATAGTTATTATACAACTAAACTCAGAAAAGGAAATTTCGGAGTTGTATAATAACTATTCGGCGGGACTTAAAACGAGTAATTTTATTTTTATTATTTTTCGTTTGTGTAATAAATTATTTGTATTTGAATTTAATTTAAATAAATTGTCAGATGGAACATTTACTAATCGCTGACCAAAAACAAACAAACAATTTTTGCCACACTTTATTAGGTGACTAAATAATAAGTAAAACTTGTTGACCAGTAGACACGTCAAGACAACAATATTTAAAATACTTAAATACTCATGTTCTGCTTAAGAAAGCAACAGGGAGTTAATTATTTATCATTGCATTCTTTGCACAAGTTATTAGAACACAGAGTATAATTTTCCGCTATTTTACTAAAATTTCCGTAAGTAGAAATACAAAAGCCATTTACTTAATAATTATCATCTTTTATAATCCAAGTACAACGAATTCAGTTTTGACGACAGCAAAAGTTCCAGCGCTTTATTATTTCCGTAAGATCCTAGCAAACAATTGAAATCAGAGCTTGAAAAGAAAATGAGAACTGAAAATAAATCCCTCCATCGATTCAGTTGCAAATGTAAGCCGCCATTGCTCCGGTGAAAACATTCCAAGAGTCCGCTCTGTTCGCATCAATTTATTCGAGCAAACACCGTTTATCGTATATATAGCGGCTTACATCGAAAGTGATCAGAAAAACCCTTCAGAATCGAAGGAGCCCCGCCAAAAATCGGGACGCTCACCCTTCGTTGCCATGGTTACCGACCAAGACTCCCTCCTCCGTCCAACCCAATAACAACTAGAACCACTGAAATCAGGGTTGAAATTCGACGTAGCAAGCAAAAGGCTATCCTGTGGCGTCGCCCGCGAATGTGGCTTGTAGTTATAAATGTAAAACAGCGTTTTACTGTTCTATATTGAAGTGAGAAGGAAACACTGTTGGTGGTTGGGTAGAGCGAGAGATGGTTAGTCTTGGGAGGGCCGAGGGAGCCAGGGAGGTATTCTTTCATTTGTTGTGGCGGAGGTTCGCCGATAAGGTGCGTCTACCTTTTATTTATGACTCCATTTTAAAGTGGGGGTAAGTATGTTACGCAATTTGCCGGTGTGATTTGGGATCATGTTGGGATCATGTTCCGGGGATCGCGGACCGGATTGGTCCTGATTTATCTGCTACTTGCGTTGTTTTGAGGGTTTTGATTTAACGTGTGTTATTGGAGCGTTGTGAGGGTGCGTTAGCCTCGTTTGTGGATCGTGTCATAGGTAGGTACTGCAAATTGAGTGTCATAAGTCGTACACATTTACGTAAGGAGTTACGGCTAATGATAATTTATGTTATTTCAATCTATAGCGCGCAAACGTGTTTTTTTTTTTTAAGAAAAACGCGCCAGTAAAGACATGATTTATTGAAAAACTGAAATATTATTAAAGGCTGATCTGATATTCGTGAGACATATATATTAATCATTTTATCACTTTACCTATATTTCACTTTATCTTTGTTATAAAAAGAAATCCGAAAATAGACACGTAAAGGGTTTGAAATTTTAAACATCCTAGTTCATAGTTGTATATTTCTTCCAAATTCATTTCCATGAATTTCGAAGTTTCTTCACGATATTTTCCCTTACCGTCAGTGGATTGATCACTACGAATACAAGAAGGTATATAAGTTAAAAAAACTTATTGGTACACTCACGCACTATAATCGTTGATCCTGTATAGAACCTTGTTACAGTAAAATTGCTTTGGATTGTTTACTAACACGTGGCTACAGATTGGCAAAGTCATTATGACAGGGTTCTGTAGTGGCTTGGTCGACCAAGAAATTGCTTGATCACTTTTCGACCATATGCCACAGATGGGACTTGCCATTATTTCAGCGATGAATGAAGCTCCACACTATCATTTAGAACATACATACCTACCTACGCTTTAAAGTTAGCACTAACATTAGTTCGTAAGTACTTATTATTGTAAATTTTTTTGTTCCTTGATTTATTAACCCCTATGGAGACTGTCCGAAATAAACGTTTTTTTTTATTTATTTATTATTACAAAGGGATAAGGTTCAGAAGTGGTCAAGCAATTACTTGGTCGACTATACATGGCTACCGTTGGGGATAGAACTCATAATCACACGAATCTACCACTAGGCTATCAACGCAGATTTTGTTATGGAGAAGGGAGTAAACGAGCTTACGGGTCACCTGGTGGAGAATGATCACCGCCGCCCATAGGAACCGGCAACTCCAAAAGAAGCGCTGCATCGTTGCCGCCCTATAGGCCCCTCGCCTCGTAGACCTGCGGATCTCTCACTGACCGAATGGTACCTTTCCAACAGCGGTTTTTTTCTAACCAGTGGTAATTTATTATTATTATTTATACAATTTTCAATTTACTTATACATAGGAAGGCAAACGAGCAAGTGGGTCACCTGTGGCCCGTTTCACGAAGCTACAAGTTACAATTTTACAAGTCTAAACCGGCAACATTGGTCATTATGCCCATTGCCATTGGTCATTATTGACCAATGTTGCCGGTTTAGACTTGTAAAATTGTAGCATGTAGCTTAGTGAAACGGGCCACAGATGGTAAGTGATCATCACCGCCCATAGACACCCGCCACACTAAAGGGATTCTAGATGCGTTGGCAACCAAGAGGGCTAAGATGAAATACCTCTTGTGCCAGTAATGCCAAAGGCTGTCTTGCTCTCCACGCCGGGACACAACAGTGCAAGCACTGCTGCTTAGCGGCAGGATTACCAAGCAAGATGGTGGTACCTACCACCCGCAATTTTTTTTTGAAATTTTTAAATACTTGTTGTCTTAATCTGAAAAAAAAAATATTTTAACTTTGACTTTGAATTACAATACTTTCGAACTAGCTCTGCGATATGTCGAGGGTGATTCAAAAACTTTTTAATTCGGATAAGCATGACTTTATTAGATATAATTTAATGATGCGCAATATCGAGTGATAGTCCACAAGGCCCACATTTAAGGCTAGTTAAGGCCGAGCCTCATTTGTGGTAATTTATCTATTGTGGCATAATATTTAGTGCGTACATCAAACGCGCGGCGGCCACACACTGAGAATGGCGGTCGTATTCTGGAGATGTTTTATTACTAGATTTATTATTTAGTAAGTATATTATTACTTCTATATATTTATTTAAAATCTAAGGCTAGGTTTTTACAATATTTTTAAAAAAAGTAAAAAAAATATCAATACAAAATATAGAAATATTATAAGAACCTAACCTAGAGTGCCGCCAGCAGGAGGGCAGGGCTCAAGCTACCGGTGGTTAGGGCTGCAGAGTGAGGAATCTCCTGACTATTCGTGCTGTGTTCAGCAATACCGCTTTCTGAATCTGACCTTTGATCCAATTGGTATTATTATTATTATAAGCTCCCACCTGTTTCCCTTTGGGGTAGGCAGAGATCACAGAATGCCATTTGCCCCGGTCCTGGGCATACTTAGCACTTTCTCCACACACATTCCTCTCTTCATACATGCTCGGTGGTTCCGGGTACTTCTGATTTGATCTGTCTTTACGACATTACAAATTTGGTCAACACAAGTACGCCCAGTTGCATCACCTTCTTAAATTTGCTTACATAATCGCCTTATTTATTTTTGACGTAAATTGCCATGATTTCATTAGTGTACTAATCACATAATAACCAGGTTTTACAGCTCTGATTTGCAGGAAATAATGTTTGAAATTTACACGATATAAGGTAACTGTCCCAGTGCTCGACACGCGTGGGAAATTTTTACCTGTAGTTGACATTATTGGTTCTGGTTAGAGATGGGCCGAGTACTCGGTTGATACTCGGTACTCGGCGTACTCGGCGGGTTTTTTGATACTCGTACTCGGCCGAATAACTCGGTTTAAATGCCGAGTATACTCGGTTTAAGAAAAGAAATATATTTAGGTAGATATAATTAAAACAACAGTGTTAATCACAATCAGTGTAAATCAGGTCATCACTAATCAGGTACTACACACAGTCAATCATTAATTAACAAACTTTTCAATTATTTATCTACTATGACGTGCAACGTGAAGTATTTGTTTGCAAACTGTCAAGTGACTGGTAGTTGAAAGGCGCGGGCGGGGTGAGGGGTGTATCAACGCGAGTCGGCCGCTCGACCAGCGCGAACTGTTTGTACTTGTTTACGCGCGCGAAATGGGAATTTGATTGAACCGAGTTACTCGACCGAGTACTCGGTTGAAAAAAAAAAAAGTACTCGTTACTCGGTAAAAGTGTTACTCGGCGCATCTCTAGTTCTGGTATTTACTCACAATATGAGCATGCGAGTTTGATTGTAGTCAAAGTAAAAATGCTCTGTTTGCACCGTTAGTACTACGAGTACATGTAGGTACAGGTTTCTAGGTAATCAGTGGATAATCCGTGACAATTTAAAAAGGAAAATTTGGTTTAGTAAAAGTGCCACCGTTTTCGAGATCATCAGCATCATCATCATCTCAGCCACGAGACGTCCACTGTTGAACATAGGCCTCCTCCATGGATTTCCAAAGTGACCAGGGGTGCAATTTTTTAATCTCACCAGGTGACTAGAGCTCGCCGAAATGACCGATTCTCTATGAAAACCGGCTATTTTGGTGAGCTTTATAGTTACCCGGTGAGATTCCAATGCAATTTTTGAGTCTCACCAAAATGGATGCATTTCTATGAAAAACGGCCATTTTGGCGAGCTTTAGTCACCCGGTGAGATTCAAAAATCGCACTCCAGTTTTAAGCGGCATGCAATCAGCGCATTCCTGCCACCTGTATGAGGTCATCGGACTGTCTTGTGGCTGGTCGTCCTACGCTGCGCTTGCCAATACGCGGCCGCCATTCGAGAACTTTTCGACCCCATCGGTCATCAGTTCTCCGTGCTATGTGCCCTGCCCACTGCCACTTCAACTTGCTAATCCGCTGGGCTACGTCGGTTACTTTCGTTCGTCTGCGGATCTCCTCATTTCTGATTCGATCACGCAGAGAAACTCTGAGCATAGCCCTCTCCATAGCTCGTTGCGTGACTTTGACCTTTCTTATAAGGCCCATAGTAAACGGCCACGTTTTAGCGCCAAAAGTCATCACTGGTAACACATAGTGTGTTACCAATGACGGTGGTTTTCGAGATAGACCTTTTAATTTTTTCAAAAATCGACACTCTCACTCAGTTTTTTTGGTCGTGGCAACTATTTAGTAACTACACGGAATATAATTCACATTCCATTTAAACTAAACTAAAAATAAATTAAAACTAAAAAAGTATTAACATCGCTTTCGCCTCGCGCTCTCCTCTCAGAATACTCTCTATTGTGAAACTCTAATACATCGCGGTGAGTGATTCACGTCCGCGTAGATTTACTGCGACCGTCTGTCCGTCCGTCCGTGATTTACGCCGCACCTACTAAACCCACGCGTCTAATTAATATCGTATTCTTTACAGTCACCAGGATTAGTTCGTGACGATTATAAATGTACTGAAAAAATGCTCTGACTTGATTAATTGTTATCAGATGACATTTTTTTATTTTTTTGCGGAAATTGCGCAAATGTTCCTTCTTACCTGACTGACAGAAGGAAAGTTTATGTTTTAAGAGTGTATGTATGTGGGTTTCTTTGGCACGCTCTGCAGCCTAAACGGCTTGATGGATTTTAACATGAGAGGTGTTTGTTTGTCTTGATTGTGGGAGTGACATAGACTAAACATATAAGATTTAATTTAATACATATAGGCGTCTAAATCAAAAAATGCAGATCAAAAACAGAAGCAGACACAATATGTTGTTACATTCTGTGATGGTTCTATACTAGAAACTGTATGTTAATGTCTGATCAATGTTTTTGCGGGTGGTAGGACCTCATGCAAGGTCCGTCCGGATCGCTACCACCATCTTGCCCGCTAATCCTGCCGCTAAGCAGCAGTGCTTGCACTATTGTGTTCCGGCGTGGAGACCAAGACCGCCGGTGCAATAACTGGCACAAGAGGTATTCCATCTCAGCCCTCTGAGTGGCCGATTCATTTGCAATCCCTTTGATGTTGCGGGTATCTTTGAGCGGTGGTGATCACTTACCATCAGGTGACCCACTTGCTCTTTTTCCTTCCTATGTTGTATAAAAAAATAGTAAAGCAAAAATATTGAACATAAATGCTCAAATTAATCACCTTGTATTGTAATACTACATTTCTGCAATATGGTTTAGGGTTATCGTGTGATGGTGACAACAACGGCCGAAACTCTCTAAAATTGACCCCAAGGCTTCTGGTCCAACTCTCCACGGTACTAAAACTCGGTTGGCTAACACAATGTCATTAAAAAGCGATAGTAATCATTTTTTATTGTTTAGCAATAAGGCGAGTTTGTAAACGGGATTGTTTTATCAGCGTCGTAAAGATGTCGCTTCGGACGCGTAAAACAAAGAACAAGACAAAGGGTTTTGGGAAGCTTCCTTGCCGGGTTCCGTAACTTTTGAATCATTAAATAGAAGATGGCCAGGGGTGTAATTTTTCGATCTCACTTGGTGACTAAAGCTCACCAAAATGGCCGAATCTCTATGAAAAAGGGCCACTAACGGTACACAAACTAGTCACCTGGTGAGATTCAAAAATTGCATTTGAATCTCACCGGGTAACTAAAGCTCACCAAAATAACCGTTTTTCATAGAGATTCGGCCATTTTGGTGAGCGCTAGACACCTGGTGAGATTTAAATATTGGAACCCAGGTGTTCAAATCATATCTAAACACGACCGAACGCATTTGGCAATAGAGTCGTGTTTACATGTTTTGAGAAACATTTGTGGGTGGTAGGACCTTGTGCAAGGTCCGTTCAGGTTGCTACCACCATCTTGCTCGCTAATCCCGCCGCTAAACAGCAGTGCTCGCGATGTTGTGTACCGGCGTGCAGAAGAAGACAACCGGTGCAATGACTGGCACAAGAGGTATTCCATCTGAGCCCTCTGGGTTGGCAACGAATCTGCAATATCCTTGGTGTAGAGGTGGTGTATGGGCGGTAGTGATCGCTTACCAGCAGGTGACGCACATGCTTGTTTGCCTTCCTTTTTTATAAAGAATTTCAGTCTCTTTCTAGTCTAAGGGTTGTTTCAAATCAATCTTAGATCATCGACGCAGCTGATTAAAGCAGTCGTGCGCGCGCGCAATCAAATTTACTGGGTTATAATCCTTATTGTACCTGTGAAAGATATATGAACGTGATCCACTCGAATTTCAACCCTAATACTAATGTAATAAAAGTAACACGAGTGCGTACGTCAGTGGCCGTAACATAAATGCCTAAGGTTAATTTATTTCTCGTTGCGTCACCGTCTAACTAGTGTTATAAGAAAGGGATGCACATAGAGATAAATGGAACTTGGTCGGTCATGTTAGGACCACAGGTAAGCATAGTTATACACGTAGAGGCTATATGGATAGATTAAAGTTACATTTGGATTTTAATGTGATCAAAATGAAAGGAAATCATGGAAGAAAAAAGGAAGTGTGAGTCAGAACTTGTTATCTGTCTTGTTATCTTGTTATCTGTCGAATTAAATAAATGAATGAATGAATGAGAACAAATCATTAAATTAAAATTAATTTTAAATTATTTGCATGTTGCCCTACAGGCTCTTTTAGCTGTCTGAATGTACCAGCGCGGAAAATGGAAGATTCTGCTGAGAAGAAACGCCACAAGAAGTTCAACAGCTTGTCTTTTTTCCTCAACTAATGCATAAGAAGGGCAAATAAAAATGAAATCTTATGAAAAACAACCAAATATCAAATAGACAAATAAATAATCTAGTCTATGCACCTGTCTCCGTAAAATCTCTGCAGTCAAAATTTTTTAGTACTTGCAGCTGTTTCACAGGCGCATTGGTATGAACGAGCTCTTTAGCACTCCTTTGCAGAGCCCTAGTACATCTAAGTGCACCTAGTACAAACCTCCTCGACACGCGTTCACTCGCTATAGAACTCAGTTCGTCTCTCTCCCATTAGGCTAGTTAGAACGAGAAGCACTATGTTACATAGCGGTTAACACGACTCGAGAAAGTTCATGCCAGGTGAACTGCTCTAAGATTTAAAAATAAATAAATAAATATCTCGGGACAATTTACACCAATTGACCTAGTCCCAAACTAAGCAAAGCTTGTACTATGGGTACTAGACAACGGATAAACATACATATCTGTATAGATAAATACATACTTAAATACAAATAACATCCATGACTCAGGTACAAACATTCGTATTCGTCACACAAATATATGCCCATACCAGGATTTGAACCCGGGACCTCTTGCACAGTAGGCAGACACATGTGCCACTGTGCCATACAGGTCGTCAAAAAGCGTCAACAGATGTCGTCGTTCTTTGATCTGATCTTCACCTATAGTAGGAACGGTTTTGATGGCCTTGCAGACGTATTTGGGTGCACAGGCCCCAATAATTCAAGTCGTAAGCCGCCAGCAGTTCACACTTTTACAAGGTAGCCAATAATTTTAATTAAATCGCGAATAACTATTTATTATAGCAGCATCGATTGCTCGGGTTATGGCATCCAACGGCTAAGCAATGTATGTAGATTAATACAGTTTTTTTTACACAATTACTTACATGAAATTACAAGTGAGTAAAGGTATTTTTTTTTAATTTTAGTCCCGACATATTTTAATAGTTACATTGCTCTAGCTATGCCAGCCTGCAATCGTGTCCCACTGCTGAGCAAAGGCCTCTCCCTCGAATTTACAGTTCTCTCTACCTCTTTATTTTTTATTTATTATAAAATAGGAAGGCAAACAAGCAAGGTTACCTGATGGTAAGTGAGCACCACCGCCTATAGACACCCGCAACACCAAGAAGATTGCAGATGCGTTGCCAACTTAGAGGGCTAATATGGAATACCTGCACTGTTGTGTTCCGACGTGGAGAGCAAGACAGCCGGTGCAAGAAGTGTTCCATCTTAGCCCTCTAGGTTGGCAACGCATCTGCAATCTCCTTTGTGTTGCGGTTGTCTATAGCTGGCGGTGATCACTTACCATCAGGTGACCCACTTGCTTATTTTCCTTTTTATTTTATATTAAAAAAAACGAGATAATATATATATATCATGTTAAAGCCGGTTTTCTTTCTATCTTAAAGGCTGGTTACGAAACGAACGTCCGTAAACCAAAGTTTGTTAAATCTATTCGAGTGATCGCGTCCAAAGTAACGTTATTCTAATTGGTATTGTCACTCGCACCGAGATGTTATCAGTTCCAAAGATTTAAAACATTTCAATCAAGAAGAAAAAAAAACACTCGACAATAACTCCCCGAGCGGGAAACTGACTCAAAAAACCATAAACCAGCGCCATAAATAAATAAGACATAAATAAATGAATACACATATAAATCCCTCGTTATTTATGTCATTGGAGCGATGAAGATTTTTAATGACAGACGGATGGATTGTCAGTAGATATAGCAATAAACCAAGGTATGCCCGTGGGTTTTTATGAATGAAATAAACGTCAAATGTTTGGATGGAGGTGATCGATTGGGTCAGTGCTTAGCTCTAGAGGAAATTGGTATTATTAAGTTTTAATATTATTGAAGGTAAAGGAATTATTCTAAGAACATGCGCTAAGGGACCGCGCTTTACAGCGCTTCGGCTTTGGTCGTTATTACTCTATGGCAAAAGATTTATTTAATACACACGTGCAGTCAAAGAATTTGTTTTCCTACCCATTCCGCTGAAATGTCGTCAGACAGTCAAACTAACGTCTTGCTCTAGTTAGCTCTTATGGTGACAGTTTGCCCTAAGATATTGAACCTTTGGCGGGTTGGAAATTAAATTCCTTGACTGTACTTACCTATAGTCGACCAAGTAATTGCTTGACCACTTTTGAACTTTATTCCTTTGTAATACGGTCGCAAAGTGATCAAGCAATTTCGTGGTCGACCATACATACAATAAAGACAATTTTTTTTTACAATATAGGAAGGCAAACGAGCGAGTGGGTTACCTGATGGTAGGTAGGTAGGCTATTACAAATGCGTTTCCAACCCAGATGGCTAGGATGGAATACCTCTTGTGCCAGTAATGTCATCGGCTGTCTTGTTCTCCATGTCGAAACGCAGCAGTGCCGGCACTGCTGCTTAGCGGATGTTCTGCGAGCAAGGTGGTGGTAGCGATCTGGACGGAATTTGCACAAGGTCCTACCACCCGCAAACTTCTTCGGACAGTCAGACAATCTGTTTCAGACTTTTCTAAGGCCGTACCTTTCAACATTTGTGAGTCCTCCACACTGCCTATAAAATTACTCAATGACGTCAGAGTTGATCAATAAAAACACAACACACGAACAGCTGAATTATTTGGTGGTTTTGTTGTAAGGGTTAATTCCTTTTCCGCAACGCATCTGCAATATACATGGTGTTGCGAGTGTGTATGGGAGGTGGTGATCACTTATCATCAGGTGACCACTTGCTCGTTTGCACTCCTATGTTGTATAATAAAAAAGAAGTCGTCCGATTTTGTTGTTCTTAATATTTTTGTATAGATATCCGAATCGGTTAAGATTTTTACGTAAGGAGCTATTTACACTTTGCGAGTCATATTATAGTACCCGGCAGTAAATATTGCACATCGGCTAGTTCGGTTCTGTATAGCGTCGTCTCTTTCGCACACGGGTGAGTAAATGCAAATCCGAAACTAGCCGATGTGCAATATTTACTGCCGGGTACTGTACTTGCACTTGACATTGACTTGACTTGTCGTTGAGGGGGATAGATGGAGGAGGGATGGACGAGGCGCTTGTTCTCTTTGTCAGGATCTGGTTCTACGGGGTTCATGGCATAGCTACTCGAGTATTGAATAAAGGACATAACCTGTTACAATGCGGCGTTGTATTTAACGAAACAATACTGAATTAAATCACAATGACATGATGTTAATCTAATCGGCAGATGAACCGACAGAATCGTTAGGCAGCTGTTGTCTCTTTGACGGTTCGAAAGAGAATACAAACTTCGCACTCACCTTGCAAAGTGTAAATTGCCCATAAGACACTCGTACAACTCTGGCTACATCTTCCAGTGAAACCTTGAGCATAAGATACATGCAATAAAAGATAGTTCCAACTTAACTTGATTAATACGGCCTCAAGCAGTCGTTAAAAGAATAATTTACTGCATTTTAAAATGGTTTAATACCTGCTTTATAGTTCTAAAGGTCCAATGTTTTATTACGGTGAATGTTTGGACACATTGTTTTTGGAGGTTTTTTTATGAAACAGGAAGGAAAACAAACAAGTGGATCACCTGATGGTAAGTGATCACCACAGCCTATAGACACCCGCAACACCAATGAGATTGCAAATCTGCCAACCTAGAGGGCTAGGATGGATTACCTCTTGTGCCAGTAATTCCACCGGCTGTCTTGCTCTCTACGCGTAGACAACAGTGCAACCACTGCTTAGCAGCCGAATTAGTGAGCAAGATGATGGTAGCGATCTGGACGGATCTTGCACAAGGTCCTACCACCCGCAAACGGTAACGCTTTAATAGCTCTTTTTTACCGACCACAGCAAAGCTAAATACATATATATAACCATATGTTTTTGTGAATAAACGAATCATTCATTCATTCATTCATACATTCATTCAAAAGGGTATTTTATATACTTTATTCAGATCGTACAAAAATCCATTTTAATGCTTGCTTGGCACTTGGATGATTTCCAATTGTTTTGCTATTAGTTGACATTATTGTATCAGCTTTTACTCGTATCAATAAACTTTAACAAATAACGTTGCTACTGTGCAAAACTAGTGCCATGCTAGTGCTGTGCGATATATATTTTTCATGCAAAAACCACCCTCCTCCGCTTCCACACGAAGCAACATATATGATACAGACTCAACATAAACCATCAACACTATACAATAAAACTACACGATCTTCCTCCTACTGGCCTAGTTAGAAAGAGACGCACTGAGTTACGAAGCGAGTTAAGAGCGTGCAAACACAGATTTGGCAACGTCGCCTATGGTTGTCAAATATTCACATTTTTTCATTGATTTATCAAAATTAATGAATTAAATTACGGAATATAGCAACGGTATGAAGTAAAATATTGATAATGCATTGCAATAGTTAATACAGTTATACTAAATAGTTATAATTAAGTGTAAAACAAGCATTTGGAAACTTTCCATTTGAAAATGTGTACATTTCGGTATATGTATTTAAGGTTTACTACTTACCAACAAATGTAAGAACACAAGTTCTAGTACATACCGTTGCTATATTCCGTATTTTAACTCATTAATTTTGATAAATCAATGAAAACAGCTAAATATTTGGCAGCTATAGGCAATTATTGTAATCGAAACTATTTATTTATTTTTAAATTTTTTAGATTTTTCTTTTTGTATTTTTTTTTACATTCAAATTAAATTTAAATGAGATAACTTGATTAAGTTTCTCATAGATGACACCGAGGGTAGTTTACCCAAAGAAAAAATATCAATAATGTAATGACCGTAAAGACGAAACACATTGAAAAATTCGCAGGGTATGGCAGCGGTAATGTGGCGGAAACTGGAATACGCAAGGCACGGAATGCTGATGTTGCAGGTTTGAACCCTGCCATTGCCCTAATTTTTCTTTGTGTTGTCATTCATTAAATAGCATTTTAAAGCTATAGGCAACGTTGCCAAATCTCTGTTTGTACGCTCTTAACGCGTGTTGAGAAGATTGCAAGGTACACTGCTATTTGATACTCGTAAGTAGAATCAAGAGAACAAATAAGTAAAAAAAAGAACTTTTTTTTCACGTTTTATGTTACTGAGTAAGATATCCTAAAATATCACATTACAGCGATGTATTTTGAGTACAAACAAGTCTGGGGTATTTTGGGTGGAAGCGACGCCATAGACCTGTCGTTGACAGGTTGTTGTTGTAACGGTTTTTCGCTTTTTGACAGTTGTCAAGGGTGGGAATGTCGAAGGAGATAAAAATACAAAAAAAAATCTGCTGACAGTTTTTTCGAGTTTTATGGTTACCGAGTTTCGGGCGGTGGTGTCAGGAAATTTATAACAGCTTAGTATTTTTTTTTGGAAATGGTGTAATGTAGACTGTATTAAAATATAAATTGCCTTTAAGAGGAGTGTGAACCCAGCCAATGTTTGCATTCTAGGAGTTTCATAGAAAACAAAAAAGCGTCCATATTTTTGATTCAATTAAGAATATTAAAAAAATCAAAACATACAAACCTAGTTCTAGGGCATACAGACAATATACAAAAAAATCATAGCTTTAGGTTAAGGTTTAGTGGGTGGAAAACGTTATCGCCGTTTGTATGGACAGCACTGGGTTTACACTCCTTTTCATTTGAAATGCGGGTGGTAGGACCTTGTGCAAGGTCCGTCCGGATCGCTACCACCATCTTGCTTGCTAATCCTGCCGCTAAGCAGCAGTGCTTGCACCGTCGTGTTCCGGTGTGGAGAGCAAGACAGCCGGTGTAATTACTTGCACAAGAGGTTTTCATCTTAGCCCTCTGGGTTGGCAACGCATCTGCACTCTCTTTGTTGTTGCAGGTGTCTATAGGCGGTGGTGATCACTTACCATCAGGTGAACCACTTGCTTGTTTGCCTTCCTATTTAATAAAAAAAATACGAGTGTACCAGTCTAATTATCTCACTCATTAGTTACATGGTCATGTACATAGGCGTAAAAAACATATTCAAACGATCCTATAATTAATTACAGCATAGATTAGGAACACAATAAACCCCCGAATTCAAGTTCACACCTCATTGGGTCACATCCGGTCACCGCCACAGACACACGGAGCACTAAATTAATCGACTTCACAAAAGTATTATAAATCCTTCTTTAATAACTCCATATAAAAAAACGAGCCAAACAATTATGACCCTTATGGGTAACAGGTTAAGGTGCATGTGGAGGGGTTTTAATCCTGTAATAAAAGTGAGGCCAGTGTATAGTATAAACCGGTAGCCGAAGGTTGTGTTTAGGTTTTGTATCAATACAGCGCTGACGGATTATTCGTAGTGATGTGCCTGAAAAAGCAAAATTTATCGATATCATCTGATTTTATTTTTTCTTCATCTATCTTTTGATCTATACAAGTTTGTATAGGTGTTCTGTCTTGAACTAGGCCATTTGGTGTAAACAGTCGCAAGTTATTTATACAGCTGTCTAACTCTCTAAGGATTTCCATGTAGCTCTGCGATGTAGTTTTAAAACTACGAGCATGTTAATTTATAGGTGAACGAAAGTTGTTTACTTTATATTTACTTGAATAGATACTCAATAGGGGTCAAAGGATATTAGGCAAGCTTATTTATATAAAGTTAACAGGTCTTTACACTTAAAGAATATTTCCTAGTTTTTATTTTTATTCAATTATATAGCCGACAAACTGACAAACAGTTCGCTTGATGTTAAGCAATCCCCGCCACCTACGGTCACCTACAGCATCATTAGGACAGTTGGTTATTGGCCCTTGTTATTATCATGGGCGCCTTCTTTGTAATATTTGTATGGCCAAAATATATGATCTGTAAATATTAACAAGGAGAGTTTAATAAAAAAATCGTAAAAATCTTACTTTTCTAGATTCTATCACCGCCACCATTGTCATATGCTTTCACACGCTAAACTTATTTTTTTTGTATCGATCGATATCCACATAACATCGATATCTTCAAATTTCATCGACGTCTTCAAATATTTTTTATCGACTAGCCTTCTCACTACTGCCATAACTAATGATACAGGCATCATTAGCGCAAGAATAACTGCACCTCTCACTCATCTTTCCTTCCCACTCACTCGTCATCCGACCCATGTTATTGTAACGCTAGAAAGCTGTATAACTTAAGTTTCTTTGCTCTTTTACAGAGTGATATTTTTAGACTAACGAAACGAAAGTAGTATCGTTCACAAATAAAAACTATGTGCAAGACGCAAATAAATTTTATTTAATTACTATGTTGGTTATTTGGGAAACTAAACTTTTTTTATGAAATGGGAAGTCAAACGATCAAGTAAGTCACCGAAAGGTAAGTGATCACCACTATCTATGGACACCCGCAACACAATGGAGATTGGAGATGCGTTGCCAAACCAAGGGCTAAAATGAAATACTCTCGTGCCAGTAATTTCACTTTACAAAATCTATCTAATAATACTATTAGTAGATCTACGAGTATTGTGTCTAATTTAAGTTACTTTTCTACTGAAAATCAGCGCCGAGCAACATTTACAAAACTGGAGCCAGCAATATGCTGAGTTTATTTTTCCTCGTTTAATTTATCTAGGTTTAAGAAGTTGTACAGATCAAAGCAATAAATATTTTTTCTTTCTTTTACTTACATGTAAAGTAATTAAATATTTATGTTTTTATGAATTTATTAAGTACCTTATAAATTTCGCAATAAGACCGAAATTGCAATATCCACGTATCTCAGCGGTCTCTATTTACTTGTTTTTGTCAGTTTTAACATCACCGCCACTTCATAAACATTTTCTGTCACAGATTAAATAAATAAAAATACGAGTTTATTTGCATAAAATAAGCATATTTTTGAGTGAATTGATAATTACAAAAATGATTTTTTATTATTAATGCTTCAATTTATTAGGAGGACCATAATTTTTAACATATTTTTAATGTAGTCCAACAGCCTATTCTCTGGTACCGACTTCTCGGGTTTATTCTCTAAGTCTCTCACAAACCGTATGACACGCAATAAATATCTACCACTTCCAGTATTTAAGCTATTTAACCTATTTCCAAACGTTGTGTGGCAAAAAAACTACTTCTAATCGCTCCAAACCCCTATCGCTTCCCCGTACTATAAACCCGAAGCCACAGACCCACCCCCTATACGCCATTCATTCATTCAATGTTATTCCTACCTGCAACTTCCTTCCTATACCGATCCATTACACTGAAAGACATTCCAAGCGTTTGACAACCTAATGGTCCCGCTGACACTTTACTAAGCTACAATTTCAAAACCAACTATATCCAAACTGTCAAACGTTCAAATTTAACTGGCATTGCAGCTTTAAAAAAAATGTCGGGACAAATTTAAAAGTAAATTACTAAATTTTGATTTTAGACTTTGGTTGATTGTGTTCGGGTTGGTTTTCGAGTGATGAGGTGTTTTATTTTTCTAGTACAGAGTAAACTATGGTGACGTAAGGACGCAGGCGCATTGTGATCGGTGCCACGCTGTCTGCCGCGTTTTTTTTTTGTTTTTTTTTCTCGAGGTGTCACTTACAAATGGGTAGCGTAATGATATTAGTTGATGATGGGGGACGGAGAAGAAAGTGTCAAGTCAAATGGGATTTTAAAAAGTTAATTGAATTGGGTTTTTTTGTTCGATATATTAACTTGGAAGCTCAGATGAGCCGTTTGACTTTTTTCTTGGTTGAGATGACGTAACATTAATTAAACATTAGATGAGTAACGAGTACGATACTTTTTTTCAAAGGTTTACAAGTCGAATTAAAAAGATTTGTCAATATATCCAGTTACGGTAGTACTAAGCACATCATCATCATCAGCCCATGTTCGTCCACTGCTGGACATAGGCCTCTCCCATGGCACGTCACTGAGCACGATCCTCGGCCACTCTCATCCAGCTCTTGCCAGCCGCCCTGCGAAGATCATCGCTCCACCGAGTCTGAGGACGTCCCACGCTACGTTTGCCGATCCGTGGTCTCCACTCAAGAACTCGTCTACCCCAACGGTTATCGGTTCTTCGGGTTATATGACCGGCCCATTGCCACTTCAGCGTGCTAATGCGGTGGGCTATGTCGATAACTTTGGTTCTCTGTCGGATCACTTCGTTACGGATGCGATCTTTTAGAGAAACTCCGAGCATAGCCCTTTCCATAGCACGTTGATAAAGCAAAATTAAATTAAACTAATCTGAAATTAAATCTAGAAATCATCAATCTAATAGAATTGACTAGCTTTTGCTTACGATTTTGTCTGCATTAATTTTAGCTTACTAACTAAATTATGGAATTTCAAAAATACTATCCTCGCACACCGCTTAAAGAACACATATAATTATGTGGCAGTAAATTGTATGTTTTTATCTTCAGCGGTTTTAGCTAGATCTTTATCTAGCCTAAACCACTCAATCCGCCGCCGCCGAAATTGATCAAGAAAATCAATTGTAGTGACTAAATTAGTAATTAGTAGTAATGTCGGATGCCCATAAATTTAGTAGGCATTATAATAATAATAATAATAAATAAATAAAAACGCTAATTAAACATTACTGATAAAAAAAAAAACACGAGTAAGCGTGAATTTATCAATTAAATAACACAGTAAAAATGGAGTTGGATTCATCTTGATCATGTCTCCCAAATCATCCTACATACATACATATAAAAGAGTTTTTTGACTGACTGACTGACTGACGGAAATGTGTAACCTAAACCATTGAAGATAGAAACATTATACATTGGAAATTCCATCAATGAATTCAATTCTTGGAAGTTAGTGTGTACCTAATCCAAAATTTTACAGGCGGTGTCACGGGCAATAACTAGTCACAGCTTTAGGTTTTTAAAAAAAGGTAGAAAGCAAAGAAACATTCTTGTGCCATACAGAATTTTGCAAAAAAAAATCTGCACGACATTTTTCCTACCCGACATGCGACATTTACGGAGCAACGATACTTTGCTAACACTACAATAAACTCAACAGTAAACACCCCAAAAATACGCAAAAAAAACAATTACGTTTACGCGACATTTAAACTAGTCGTGAATGGACTCGACCCATTCATTCATTCACTCAAATTGAAAAAAAACCGCCTTTTTGATCCAGGTAACGCATATTTCCGGTCGGCTGCATTGTGCTTTCAAATAGGAGGAAATAGACCATAGAGCGTTGCAATAGATTGACTTTAATTCTATTGCCTTTTATTGTCATTGACTATAAAAAATAGCGCATTAGCTAATAATACCTCGCGTAATTTTCTTCCTTTGCCTTTTGAAGTTACGGTCGAGTTTGCCTTGAGTTATTTTTCATACATGCGCCATTTTGTTAAAAATTGGTTTGCTAATGTTTGCACGTTCGATTGTCCAGAGGTGTACGAAGTTATTGGATTAATTCTTTTTGTAGAGACTGGTGTAAGTGATACAGAAAATCGACTTAAAGTTTTCTTTTGTGTTTGTAAAAGTAGAGGATTATCAAAAGGCAGGCGTTTAATAATTCGGTATGATGCCCAAATAAGCGATGAACACATGCACATCAAAGTTTTAAACCTATTTACTTAATAATATCTATAAAATTATGGTAATGGCAGGACTCGAACCTGCAACATCAGCATTCCGTGCCTTTCCTTTGCCAGCTTCGCCACATTACCGCTAATTTGCAATAGCGGTAATGTGGCGAAACTGGCTTGTGTTGTCATTATATAGCATTTTAAATTTATTTTAATAACTTTTTGATGTCTTTCGGGGTAGATATCAAAAACAGTGTTATTGATTCGTTAACTTTATTATTCAAAAATACCTCATTCATAGACGACGTGAAATGTTCTCAAAATGGAAAATTTCAAATCAATTAGGTACAACACAAAGAAAAATTAGGGTAGTGGCAGAACTCGAACCTGCAACATCAGCATTCCGTGCCTTGCGTTTACCAGTTTCGCCACATTACCGCTCATAACATAATCCTGTTTATCCACATATCTTCGGCTACTAACTTCTAAACCACGCAACGGATTTTGATACTGTTCGCAATATCGTATAGTGTTTTTTAACGGAAGGTTTTTTACATCCTAATTAGGATTTGTTACTAAATTGCACCCGTTCGCAGCCCGGCGGGTCTCGGGGTACGTTAAAGAAAAATCGATCGTAATTAATTTGAAAATTTCCACGTTTAAACCATTCCATTGTAAAACAGAAATTGCTTATTAATTATTTGAACCGCTGATGATCTTAGAAGCCAAACGAGGAACAGATGATGACTCTACGCATTAAAACAGAAGCAGTCAGCATCCCAGCATACGCCATGGGACCAACCGAGCGATTGGCAGTTAGACAAGCAGACATGGGTCATGCAGACACGAGCCTCCAGGTCGGCGGTGGACCGTAGCAGCATCGCTGGCAACTGCTGCACGCCGGTAAGCTCTGAAAACATCAAGGTTGAAGATGGTGTATAGATTTTTTTTAGTAGAGGGGGAAAACGAGCGGACGGTTCACGTGATGGTAAGCAATCACCGCCGCCCATACACACCTGCAATGTCAAGAGAATCGCAAACGCGTTGCCGGCATTTAATAAAGGAATAGGCTCGTTTCTGGAAGGTCCCTTTCCGAGTTCTCCCATGCGAGTTGCAATACATAGGGGGGCTTGATAGATCGGTCTACCACGTCGTACCTAGGTAGCCCGCAATGAAAAGCAACTCGCATGCGAGAAGTCTCACCATGTAAATGGCCCTTAAGTCGTATCCGTTTGGAAACACCGATGCCGAAAATTGATTCAATAGAGCTGACGTACAGTCAAGGAAATTGAAACGTACCACCGTAGAACCTAGTCGAAGAGACATACCCATGACATTTGTATGACATAGCCTGGCGTTTAACGCGTTGCGTCATTGCGTTGGGGTTCTAAGGTGGTACGTGAATATATTTCCCCTACTGTACGTGGTAAAAAGGTACGTTTAAAACGCACAGTGGTTGAACGCCAACCATCCAGGTGGTGAGGATGAAACGAAAGCTTGTTTCGAGTTATGCTCTAAAATTACAATAACAGAAGGGACACACATCAAACTGGAACAGATCTGATCACCTTACTACTCCGCGAAACCAGTGCTGTGCACGTGTGAAACAACTGCGTCTGTGCAACGTATATATTTCGACAGTGGAAATCTCAAATGTCGTAAAGGACATTAAGGGACATGTCACTTACGACATCTCAGATTTCTAGTATCGATTTTTCATGCAGGAACTTACCCTCCTTCACTTCTACATGACACAACTTACATCACACAGACTCAACTAAAAACCACTTACATATACCTAAAAAATTAACTATCTTTTGTAAGTAACAAATAAATGAATATCTCAGGGCAATTCACATCAATTGACCTAGTCCCAAACTAAGCAAAACTTGTACTATGGGTACTAGACAACGGATATACATACTTATATAGATAAATATATACATAAATACATATAACATCCAAGACTCGGAAACAAACATTCATATTCATCATACAAATATTTGCCCCTCCCGGGAATCGAACCCTAAACCTCAAGCTTCATAGTCAGGGCCACTAACCACTAGGTTATCTAGTCGTCAAATGTTTTGTTCTTTCCGTTCGAGGACAAATGTCACATGACAATGACATGTGTAGTTATTAAAATATAGAACATTTACCTTCTTCAACTGGTGCTGCGCTCGCCAACCCAAGAAGAACCACCACCACCAAGAATATCAAAGTCTTTAGGCCCTGCATTTTTACAATGGAGTTGAGAGGTTCAGAAGTCGCAAATTTACGATTAAATTGTTTATTCCGCCAAAAACCGCATTGCTTTATATAACACTACCTATCTTAAATCAGTTTGTTATGAACTTTGCTTCGGCGATAATGAATACTTTATCTGTATTATCACTTTAATTGATTTCAGTGATAAGGGAACCCCCCCGGTTTTATCTACTATTGTTTAACATAATTTATGTTTGTCCTAATTATAATTCGCATAAGTTATGATTAAGTACTGACTTAACTGATTTTTTTTTAATACACCATAATAAGGTAGATGCAAGTGGGTGACCTGATGGTGAGTGATCACCACCGCCCATAGATACTCGCAACACCAAAGGGGATTGCAGATGCGTTGCCAATCCGAAGCGCTAAGATCTCTGGCTCTCCACCCCGGAACACAACAGTGCAAGCACAGCTGCTTAGCGGCAGGATTAGCGAGCAAGATGGTGGTAGCAATCCGGACGGGCCTTGCACAAGGTCCTACAACCCGCAAAAGCGACTAATACATAACCCACAGTTTAAACATCTACCGTCATACCACAAAAAGTTAAACATGCGTTCAACACTCGATAAACCAGCGATTTGTATGGGATGACAGCTGTTTAAAGAATGTCTAAGACTTAAACATGGTTTTGTGGTAAGACCGCTAAAGATGAAATTTGGAAAATGTGTTCTGTAGATCTTAGGAAAGATGCAGTAAGAAATATTTTTTTAAGTCCATCATAAAGCCAAATAAAAAGTGGTGGAAAATTATTTGATCAAAAATCCACTCGGACGAAGTGACAACAATGGCTAGTCCTAAAATAATCAAAAATTCTAAATATAAGTTGTAAGGATTTCATTTTATATAATATTTAATTATGTTATCAATTGATAGCAGTATGTTTTTATGATACAATTAAGATAGCACTTCAGTTTACGGTACTGTTCACATAATCTTACAATAATCTATAAATGCAGTATTATAAACCCTTAAGCCGTGATTGTTTGATAATTCAAGTAAAATAAAACTATAAAAACAAGCTACAAAAAACGAGATGGTGGTAGCAATCCGGACGGACATAGCACAAAGTACTACCAGTACCCGTAAATGACTTTTTGACGAAATATTTGATCATAATAGGTTTAGACTTTTCTAGACATACATCTCATTTTTGGATGTTGGGATGTTAGCCATTTAACTTTTAGTTTTGAAGGATGAATGCATACAGTATTGAATTGTATCACTAAGTTTATTTGCCGAAAATGTCACATGTATAAATTGCAATAAAATTATTCGAGTTAAACAGTGCTCGAGTAAAATACACAAGTTGAAAGTGATTTGGAATACATTGTTTATAGCCGAAATTAACTAAATGACCGGTTCTATTCTCACATTCCAGTACAATAAAGTTCATTCCTTATACAGCCAACTTTTAAAATGTCTCTATTCATAATACAAGTGTAATCTAGATTGTATTTCAGTACCCAGCCCCCTGTACCATAAAACTTCAAAATGCTCCAAATTGACGTATAAAGTTTTTCATACAAAAATGTGTGAACTATGTTCAATTGTAGTACTTAGTTTTCTGGTACAGGCTAGGTCTTTAGAACTTGTAAGCCAACACAAAATAAAATTAAACAAAATTCAACTGCACCTTTAATAACATTGGCCTGGATTTAGATGTAGAAATTGAGCAAAAACCAGATGCTGTGCCTCACTCTCACTTATTACAAACATAGTGCGCAAGAGGTTGCAGCGTAGAAAGAAATATCGTGGAAAGGCAAATATGGGGCGTCCTTACAGCCGCCATTGCCAGTAACAACTTGTCGATAGAATTTTGAAGAGTAGTGGGTATCAAACCAGACCCCCGAGGGTCTCCCGGCAGAGCTTCGGAGTTTCAAATGTGGAGTAATTCTGGTAACCTTTGCCGACAATGCCGGCGATTAAAACTCCCAAATAATGGCCCAGAAGCCCTTATCAGTGATATAAAATGTGAGGAAAATTCGAAAGTTAGCTATACAGTTACTGAACTAGATCGTGCCGGAGGTGCTGAAGTTTTAGTTGTAGCAGAGGCACCAATCAGCGTCCAGGCAGAAGCCGTTAGACCAGCCGAGCGAGCGGCAGAGGGAGTAGCAGGCGCTGTCGGTGCACGAGCGAGCCGCCGGGTCCGACAGCTGAGCGGGGCCGGAGCGCACCATCATCGCTGGTATCTGCTGCATGCTGGAAGGCCCTGGAAACACCAAGGTAATGTTAGTGGAAAGAAGTATTAACTATAGAAAGTGAACTGTGATTATCAGTGAATGTTAAGAACTCCTTGGTTTTAAATGACTTGTTTTACAGAAGAGGAATATGTTTTTATTTGAGTTTGTATTTTTGTTAAAGAATTGTCTTTTCAGTGTCAAAGAAAATTCTTTAACAAAGTTTTCGGACCTAAAACCTCTAAATTCAACAGTGAAGTTGGTAGCTAATATTGGTCTTTATAAAGAGCTAGCAGACAGATTTCGGTTGGAGATGTCAAAAATCTTTTAGAGCTTTTTCAATTTGTGTCTTTACATTATTTTGTAGGAAAAAAGGGAGGCAAATGAGTATGCAGAAGTAACCACGACCTCCTATTGGAACCAACGAACCCAAAAATTGCTGATCCGTTACTGGCATTTAGTCTCCATTAGTTAGATCTCTCTCTACCGTACGAAACACAGTAGCAAGAGACTGCTACTATAACTTGCAACTAGTTACAATGTAGTTCTACCACTCATAAAATTTTGTAAATTAACAAACCAAACATAGAGCCTTAGTTTTAGCAGCTAAGTGTTACTACACTTACCACCTTCGGCTGGTAATGCGTTCGCCAACCCAAGAAGAGCCACCACCACCGCCGCCAAGAATATCAAAGTCTTCAGACCCTGCATATTCACAATGAGACCAACAGACGAAAGATAGAACTAAGAAGTATCAAAGCTCAGATCGAACTATACCTAAGTGAGTACCAGCCTTGCTTTATATAGGGAAAGAAAAAGTAAATCTCAAGGGTCGTTCATCTATTTACACACTTCATTGATAATGAGCACTTCTCTGTTATCAGTTTCAATAATAAATGATTAGGGATCATTCGATATATTTTATGGTTTGATATGTGACGACACTCGATTTGCAACTTTCTAGAGATCCACACTAATTTACTTGTAACTCTCGACTCTTTTTCTTTTGTTAGTCTGCAATCGTGTCCCTCTGCTTAGTATCTAGAAGCATTTCCCTGTCAGGTTTTCAGTTCCCTCTATCTTTAGTAATCTCTGGCCAGTGATTTGAGAATGCGACTAGATCATTCCGCCATCTCCACCTTGGTTCGCCGACGACAACCATCTTGTGGCATCCACTGGACGCAATAGGTAAATGCCCATCTGTCTGGGAGCATGCGGCAGACATGGCCAACCCAGTCTCATCTCAGCCCAAACAATCAAACTTGACTGAATAAGCGAGTTACATGTCAGAAAATTTTATAATAACCTTGTATCACAGTCTGTCGATCATCATAATAATAATTAATTAATAATAATTAAACTTTTGGCTAACTACAAACAAAAACAGAAAAATATTTTGGCGTGAATTTGCCGTGGATCCGTTGCATCGTCGATTCTGATGTCAAGTTCTCTAATGACAGGCTGCCTTAAAACGACACCTTTCGGCCAGAAACCCACAACCAAGATGGCCTTCAGCCCATATCAGACAGGTCTCTAACCCTTATCAATCACTTTCTATAGTTATATCTGCTTTATTGCTACTGGTGCAAAAGCAATTGTTGTACAGTCAAGGAATTTAACTCCCTACCGATTTCGTTGAAATGTCGTCTGACATTCGCAATGCATTAAGGTCGATACGTCAAACTAACGTCTTGCTCTATAGCTCTTATGGTGACAGTTTGCTATATACTATTGAACCTTAGGTGGGTTGGAAATTTAATTCCTTGACTGTACAGTACAGTACAAAGAAGCAGTGTTAATCAAAAACGATCTCGTCGGCTATAATGCAGATACCCAAACTTCAACTTTTCTCTCGTTTTTATTAAAGCTCAAATTACCATTAAAATCCCTTTTTAACAAGCTTTTCTTAACCGAAAAATAAGGATGTTCTTAATTCGACGCGTATGTTTATTTTTGTTACTTTGATTGTTTGTCTACTTACAAAATGATTTTCTTTAGATCCGACTGCCATCGCTCTGTCATCATGTCTTCTACACGCAAACCTTTCAAGTCGTCAATCCATTCAGTGGATCAAATGCACTTGCAAGATTTCAGTCACACCTACAAACAAACAGACAAATTAAGAAGGCAAAACAAAACCTTTTTAAAATAATGTTGTCAATTGAGAGCGCAGTTTATTTTTAACTAATTTTCCTCGTAAACCATGAGCTTGAGTGGTTTCAAGTGTTGATATTGCAACTACTGACAATGCAGGACCAAGTGGTTCGAGGAAGAACCGGCATACGGTATCTTATCAAGATAAGAAATTAACGATATTGCCTATTTTAACTCGTGATTCAATATAGACGGCTTAAGAATTAGGTGGAAGCTAGTCGCTCCTTTTGTTTGACGCGTGCAGTACTGTTTATTCTCTTCGGCTTCGGACTCCACGTTTCGGGCCTTCATCTTGTCTCGCTCACTTGAGCTAGCGCGCTAGTGCAGGACAGGGTGCTGTCCCAGCATCGAGCTCATAGCTGGTACGCTTAGAGAATCATTCTCCAGAACAGCCCGAGCCTAACCCAAGTAGGACACAAGTGGTACATGAGTTGTAAAGTAGCAGTGTAAGCGATCACCTCTATTTTTTTATGATATAGGAAGGCAAACAAACAGGTGGGCCACCTGATGGTAAGTGATCACCATCGCCTATAGACATCCGCAACACCAAAGAGACTGCAGATGCGTTGCCAACCCAGAGCGCTAAGATGGAATACCTCTTGTGCCAGTAATTACACCGGCTGTCTTGCTCTCCACGCCGGGACGACAGTGCAAGCACTGCTACTTAGCGGCAGTACAAGGCTTGTACAAGGTCCTACCACCCGCAAAACAGTTATTTTACAGGTTATTATTATATATTGGATAATCCATAATTATAGGCAATGTAGTTAATGCCTATGGGCTACGGTTTCGAATACTAGTATTTTCAGTACGCTCAAGACCAAAATCCCGGGATAGGTCTTACTAACACCGATATTGGAAGCCCTGCTATTAAAGGCCCAGCGCTGCCTTGACGTCCCGTCTCGTGAGGAAAATATGGTGGGTATTGCCTTCCTATTTCATAAAAAAACGCATCTACAATCTCATTGGTGTTGCAGGTGTCTATGGCCAGAGGTGATCACTGCCCATCAGGTGTGGCTCTCTTGACCAAAATAAAATAAAAATATTAAAATCATTTATTCTCATACACCTTACAGGGTAGTATTTTTATTTATAACTAGCTGACCCGGCGAACTTCGTACCGCCTAATTATTGGAGGCATATTTGCTCACCGTTTAGACCTACCCTGGACTACGACAAACATTTTAAAACCAAAATCAGCTCAATCGGCCCAGCCGTTCTCGAGTTTTAATCAGACTAACGAACAACAATTCATTTTTATTTATATAGATATATAACAAAAAATGTATGCAATAACAATCTTATAGACGCATATAGAACAAATAAAAGAACCGTGCTCACCCGAAGAAATATCATTAGATTATGTGGTAAAACTGGGTGTACAAAATAATGTTTAAGTATGGCATTAAAAGTTTGGAAATCACAAATCATAAAGAAACAAAGATACACAATTTATCTGTTGAAGCATATACAATACAATAGATCTGTGCTGCACATGCCGTGCTGCCAGCCTAGGGAGCGACATAAGTTAAGGCAGGACCCGAAGTTGCAGTAGAAACGTGCAGCAGGGTCCGGCAGCCCAACGGAACCGGAACGCAGCATCATTGCTGGGAACTGCTCCATGCTGGACGGGTCTGGAAATACCATTTGTGCATGTCAAAGTCAAAGTGAAATATCTTTAGATAACAGACACTTAGTGCGGGTGGTAGGACATTGTACGAGTTTAAGTTCCGTTTGGATCGCTACCACCTTCATGCTCGCTAATCCAGTCGCTAAGCAGCAGTGTTTGCAGTATGTGTACCGGCGTGGAGAGCAAGACAGCTGGTAACATTACCGATATTATTATTTTGAACCATTTTGAAAGTATATTACTATGGCCGCTATAACAACAAATTGAGTGCTATTTTTAGCGTTTTTTGTACAGAACCCTCTGTGCACCACTTGTTCCACTTGCACTTGGCAGGTATTTTGTGTGTTTATGTGTAAACAAAATAAATATACAGTTCTAAGTTTTATGCTAAGTCTTATAATAGAAAGAAAACTTTACCTCCTTCAGCGGGCGCTGCGTTCACCAACCCAAGAAGGAACACCACCACCGACAATAATACCAAAGTCTTCAGACCCTGCATTTTCAAAATGGACAGCAGAATTCAGAAGTTTCAAAGCTCAAATCGAACTGTGTCCAAGTAGAGATCACGCTTGCTTTATATCGGAACAGATATCTCTTGTCTGTTGTTTATTAAAATATTTTAATCGAATTAAGCGTTTAATCTATCTTAATAACTTTCAGGATTAGTGATAAGGGGATTCCTATATTTTACTCGTATTTTTTCATTTGAGCCTGTATGGAATCGTCTACGGTCAACTGGACATCCTCTCCAAGGTGCAGAGGTGCTTCAGACCGGAACAGGTGCTTCTTGTATCAAGAACAAGTTCATGTGTGGAGTTCTGATGTCACCTTTGGGATGGCTCTGCTAAGCATCAGTTCGATGGCCTGCAATCGGTGGACCGAAGAGCTAGAAGGCTGATTGGCGGCGATGCGCTCGTTGGATCCAAGCTCCAAATTCTGCAGCATCGTCGTAAAGTTACCAGGTTGTCGGTATTCTATAGGGTGTATTTCGTATGAATCCAAGTCGTTAACTGTTGAGCACAGGAGAGACAACTTTTGTTTAAAAAAAAAGTTTGACTTAACTAAGAGGAATCCAAGAAATGCCTGATAAGTGATAATTTGTTTGTATATGATCATAAGACATAAATAATGTAATTGTGTTACATTTTTTAAACAGGAAAGGAAATTAGCAGTTGCGTCACCTGATGAATACGTTGCCAACCTGCAGACTAAAATGGAATACCACTTTTGCCAGTAATGTCACCGGCTGCCTTGCTGAACTGAACTAAATGATACAAAATTTAAATGTATTGTCAAGAAGACATTAATTTCTCGGGCGTATTATAAAATCAATGACTATATCTTGGACAAGGATGTTTGGAAATGATCCCGATCTGTTTTGGCGGTCCCTGGCTCCAAAGATTGTACACCTGCTGTGTTAAATTGTAAAAATTTTAAATATTTGAGATGTAAAATAACATTGTAATTTTGATTTATTTAAAAAATTACACCTCGTTGAGTTTCTTGCCGGTATCTTCTCATCAGAGGTTTTTTCGAACCGGTGGTAATTTTTTTGACATTCATAAGTGCTACCTGTAAGCCTAATCTGAATAAAATATTTTGACTTTGACTTTGACTTTTGCTCTCCACGCGGAAAAACAACAGTGCAAGCACTGCTGCTTAGTGGCTGGATTAGCGAGCAAGATAGTTGTAGCGATCCGGGCGGACCATGTACAAGGTCATTACCACCCTCTTGTGTAACAAGTTTTTTGTTCATTAAAGGTTCATTTTGCTATAAGTTAGGTTAGTTCTCCCAGAGTCTGAAATATTGTTTATAGGGTGCTTAGTTTTAATATAGGTGGTGCATTCCGCTATTTGTAGTATTCCGGAAGTAAAATTCCGGAATTGGCCATACTAAAAATATCGGAATTATACGGAACCGGAAAAAAACGGAACCGGGCGCAACCTAGTTTGAAGTTGTCTACAATAATCAGTTTTTTTTTCAGTGGTAGTGCTAAGCAGTTGTTTATTGCAGTACAGATGCGCTGGTTCTATCACGGTAAAATCACATTCTCGCAAAATGCTGTCATGGTTAGTAACTTGTTACAGCATTTATGCCGTCACTGAGAGACCGAAAGTCCGAAGATGGAGGCTGACAACGCATCAGCGATTCTCTTATTGTTGTTGGTACCCTTGAGCAGCGGTGAATCCCATCAATTAAAAAATACTTTTGCAATTTATTTATTTATGATGGAAAAAGGAGAAAAATCAGCATGTTGCAAGCATAGGAACCAGCGGTTGCCGCCCTGCACGTCCCCTCCCCCCCGTTGGCCTTCGAATCTTTCAGTCACCGTAAGAAACCCAGTATCAAGCTACTACCTTGCGCCGGTATTTTGTGAGAGTGTGGTACCACCCCGGTTGAGCCAGCCCATTTCTAATACAGTCAGAAACTGCACCTGTTCATCTTCTACCATGTTTGTAAGTGTGTCACGCTCAGGTTAAAGCCCTGAGGCGTAAAGCAATCATTTTATCTATAACTACTTATGATACTTTTTTCTTCCTTTCCAAAACATCATTATGTAACTAGAAAGAGAAAAGCTCTATATTCCACACAAAAGTTTGAGCAATTTAGAAATTTAGAATAACCAATTGATATTTAATTTTTTTAAACTGAATAATATTTTTACCAAACTATTGTTCATTATCATTGAAGTACGATTATTTTGAGCGATGAAAAAACTATAAGTGGAAAAAGTTTAATTTAAGTTAATTTTTGAAACCATCACGTGACAATATTTACACTATATGTATCTCAGAACAGCAACGTACTTCACATTTTTATTTTTTCATTTACTATGACATTTCCGCAGAAAGGCGACGTCACTTATTGAAAAAATTGCACAGTCCAGACAGCAAGGTAGGAAGGCGAATTCAGGACAACTGAAGTTAAGCTTACATATAAGAAAGTAATACGCATAAAGTTATAATTAGTGACTTTTATTAATCCTAGTTAATAATTACAAATCATAAAGCCTAATTAATGCGAGATGAAGTCTAGTTGTGGCAGACACACCACACGGCGTCCAGGCAGAAGCCGGTGTTCCAGCCGAGCGAGCGGCAGAGGGACCGGCAGGCGCTGGTGGTGCACGCGCGTGCCGCCGGGTCCCACAGCTCAGCGCGGCCGGAGCGCACCATCATCGCTGGCATCCGCTCCACGCCGGAATACTCTGGGACAACAAGGGTTTGAAAATATGAATAAGCAAAACTAACAATATTGGAAAAATAAACTATAGGTCTTTAAAGAAAAGTATCCCTCGATGAAAACTGTTGTTGCTTAATTTATAGCTCACTGTGTTTATTTGATACGGTCAAAGCCATATGAAAGCTGAGCTCAAACTTAATTAGAAAAGTAAAAAAAAAATTCCTTAATACAGATTCATCTCATCGCTGTTATTTCAAACCTATACACGTCCCACGTAGGCTTCATCTCGCAGTTTACTCTTGCTATGGGAGCGCTTAAATTCCCACATGAGTAATACAAGCCGTCTGTGCTAGTTATTACAATAATAAAGAACTTACCTTCTTCAGCAGGTACTGCGCTCGCCAACCCAAGAAGGGCCACCACCACCGCCAAGAACACCAAAGTCTTCAGACCCTGCATGTTTGCAATGGAGTTAATAGATGAGAAAGAATTCAAAAGCTTCAGAACTGAAGTCGGATTATAGCCAATTAGAAACCAGTCAGGCTTTATATAGGAATTGATATCTCAAGTGTTTGTTTGTTGACATACTTTATTGATAAAAAATGCGTAATCTTTGTTATCGTTTTTTTAATCGTTAAGAACAAAGGGATCCCCCCACTTGATGTATTTCGTTACGGCACGGGAAGTGCCGGCTTAGATAAGTTAAGTTAGGATTGCGTCCGTGAAGGTCCTCCACTTCTAGATATAGAAGCTTTACATTTGTCGACTCTTAACCCTAAGTGTTAAAATTGAAGAAAGTAAAATGAAATTCATGAAGGTTGAGAAATAGTTTAAAGGATCAAGGACGTGTAGTTTATGAAAACGAATTCTTAAGAAGTGCATTATGTGACTAATCAAACAGAAGATATTATAAAAAGATTGTTCATACGTAACGTATACGTGTTGTTGTTTATACGTAAAAATGCATTGTTAAGTGAGAAGCTCACTGATTCCTGTTCGTTAGACCTGAAAACCTCTGTTCTAATTACATTGATCTATTTTGATTTTGTTTCCAAAAGCTGATTTGGCTTCATAAATGTTCTATGAATATGAAGAATGCCATTTTAAACATATTATACTTAAAATAAATAAATATTTTGGAACAATTTACACCAATTGACCTAGTCAATTAAAATTAAGCAGCTAAAGCTATTTGTGTTATGGGTACTGGACAAGTATATATAGATTAAGTATACATAATTATACTTAAACATAATATATAACAAGACAGATTCATATTCATCGTACAAACATTTGCTCCTCCAGGGAATCAAACTCAGAACCTGAAACTTGTAGTCAGGGTCACTAACCACTGGACTATCCAATCAACTTAGGGACATATGAGATCCTTAAGTCGATTTTGTTTTGACGCAAGACGTATTTATTTTATTTCAGGCTTCATTTTTAGACGCAATTATGACTTAACCTTGCTTATCCTGCTAGGCTGCGCGACGATAAAAAACAAGATCAGGTAGGGGATCCCCGCATTGCTAATTTCTGAAAGTGATAAAAAAGATTAAATGCCCGTTATCAAGAAAGTATGCCAAAAAACAAACGGTTGAGTTATCTCTACCTATATAACGCAAGGGTGGCCTCTGCTTGGACACAGTTCGATCTGAGCTTTGAAGCTTCTGAATTTCTTCTCACCTATTAACTCCATTGTAAAAATGCAGGGTCTGAAGACTTTGGTATTCTTGGTGGTCGTGGTGGCCCTTCTTGGGTTGACGAGCTCCGCTCCCACTGATGAAGGTAAGCAGTTAATTGTAATAATAAAACGTATTCATCACGAGCATAAAGAACTAACTAGGCTGTAGATTATGATGATCAAGTTAGATAATAGAGTTTTGACCAAGTCTAAATACGACTAAATATATTAACTGAGCTATCACTTCTATCACTGAATAATAACTCATAGTTCTTGTAGCCAATTGTTACTTCCATCTTACAAATATCTTTAACGTTGGTTTTTTTCAGAGTATTCCGGCTTGGAGCGGATGCCAGCGATGATGGTGCGCTCCGGCCCCGCTGAGCTGTGGGACCCGGCGGCACGCGCGTGCACCACCAGCGCCTGCCGGTCCCTCTGCCGCTCGCTGGGCTGGAACACCGGCTTCTGCCTGGACGCCGTGTGGTGTGTCTGCCACAACTAAACCACAACTAGCATTAAATAAGTCTGCTTTTCTTTATAATATAAAATAATAAATAGGATTAATAAAAAGCCAATGTTTTAAAATTTTTGTGTAATTATTTATTATTTGTAACTTTGCGTAATACGAGAAATATTATAACGTTACTCCTTTCGGTGTTACATCCTTCTCACACTACGCACTTTTTTGTAATGATATTGAGCAAGAATAAGACACAGCTTCTGGTTTTCGTTTGCCATTTACAAGTACATAACATAGAATGCAAGGTTATATTAAAGCTTAAATCAAAATGTTCAAATTAATTCATTGTTATCCTACATTTAACGCCGTGCGTAGATTTCACTTACATAGTGTACAATCATGCTCAACATTGCCCCTATAAATTTCATGAATTAGAAATATTCCTATTACTAATAGTATCATTTCCCATTCATGGGACAATAGTGTCCCGGACCTTTGGGAGGATTGCGCGGTGCCGAAGCCAACACGTAGAGGCAATATAGACAGGACACGAGCAGAGGCAGCCCCCGCCAGGTGTAAAGACTATTGTGAAAAGATGGGACCTAAACCGTACAAGACTATGGGGAGGAAAACGATGGACTAACGACTGGGCTATTGAATGAGACATCCTGACATCTTCCAAATAAAAATGTGTCCGTTGAAAGTGATCTTGGCAGACGGTGACCTGCCCTCTGCTTGATGGGCCCCCATTAAAAGCGACAAATAAAATGGCTCAGAGGCAACTTCGGCGCGGAAGGCTAAGGGTAGAGAGATGTCACTGGACTTCAAACTTATTACCAACTCGCCACTTATGTTTCCACATCTACCCTCGAACATGCAGGTCTCGCGACTCCACTCTGACCGGCCGGCTAAGGCATTCCAGAGGTGGGGACCTGTCCCTCGTCTGGCTTTACTCTTCTCTTAAGGGGGAGGTGAAGGATAGGGGGCTTCCTCGGGAGCACTCGGGTACGTGGTGTCGCTATTTCCTAACAGCTCGCCACAAGCTGCCTTGCGTACCTATCCTTATTATTTATATACTTATTATTGTCAGTTGTGTCAGTATTTTTAATTTGTAATTTAATTTGTAACGAATATAATTTCCGTCGTTTCCAGGAAATGTCATCAATTAACTAGTTAAGAAAATCTTAAATGTTTAATTAATATTTACTTTATAGTAACCTGCCTTGGCGTCGCACGTGTTTAATTTACTAAAGAAATGTCTTATTTTTCAGAATGTATAACTTTCTTAAATGGCTTAAATTTTATATTTATTATATTATAATAACAAACTTATATTTAATTAAAAAATATCAAACCCCGCATTTCCCCCGCTCGAGGCAGCGTGCCCAGAATGCTTGCTTCATTACCTCGCTGCACGGCCAGGCTCAGCCTTTGGGCGAAAAAAGACCCTCTGGTCACCAGAGACGCCGACCAGTTTAACCGACACCTTGTGGACAAAGTTTTTGGTGTCGGATGCCCATGGCCCCAAAGTTTCTACTGCAAGTGCCGCAAATATGTAATCGTTCGTTAAATAATAAAAAATAGACTATATACACTTTCTGTAAAAACGCTCTAAATTATAATTAAAAAGCGTATTAAGATCCTTTGTGGGACTAAGTAGTCGAAAACATAGAACTGACAGGGCTGGATAGCGACTTTGTCTTATACCATGTAAATATTACTTAGTGCTGCCAGGCTGAATTTAGACGAAACCAAGTTCAAAAACATTTTCGCTTCTATCGGTTTTGGTTTGAAAGGAATTTAAGTATAAAAAACATTACGAAAGTCTTTTTCTATAACCCATGTCATTTTTTATAACTTTTTTTCCCCTGATCCTGATAAATTCTACCTCCCTTAGGGCCTCTGTCAAGTAAATAAAAATTTGTCATATACCTATCCAGCTAGCGGACGCCCGCGACATCATCAGCGTGGAAATACTTCGCAGTCTATGTCCGTCAGGGATTGAGTAGTTTTTATCTGTGAAATAGTTTTTGAAATCGGTTAGGTTGTTCCAGAGATAACCCCCTGCATACAAACAAACAAACAAAGTTTACCTCTTCACTATCAAGTGAAGTGAAAATCAAATGGTGTACCAACCAACTATCGTTTATTACGAGTATCATTGCATTTTGAAAAATGAAATTGACATGAACGAGAAGACAAACTTCGATTTTATATAACGTTACTTTTTTAAACTATCACGTAATATTATTTTTTAATAGTCGAGGGGGCAAAGGATATTTAGCTTTTATCGGCCTGAGTAGCAATGTTGGTACTTCGCATGTAAGTTTTTAATTTTAACATGATATTTCGACTGAAAGGGGTTAAATTGTAACTTCTTTAATAATTGCACTGTCCTGTCAATATAGAATACGTGAAGGTAAGCTTATAAATAAGAAAATATAATGCAGAAAGTTAAAATGAATGACTTTTATTTAATTAATTCTAGTTATAATTACAAGTTATCAAGTATAATTAATGCAAGTTGAGGTCTAGTTGTGGCAGACACACCACACGGCGTCCAGGCAGAAGCCGGTGTTCCAGCCGAGCGAGCGGCAGAGGGACCGGCAGGCGCTGGTGGTGCACGCGCGGGCCGCCGGGTCCGACAACTCAGCGGGGCCGGAGCGCACCATCATCGCTGGCATCCGCTCCAAGCCGGAATACTCTGGAAAAACCATTGATCAAAGGTATGAATGAGAAGAAGTAATCCGATTGGATAATGAAACTATGGTTGTTGAGACTGTGAATTGATAGTTCACAGTCTTAGTTTGATGTTTAAGAGCACTATGGAAGCTGAGCCAAAACTAATAATAATAATAATGTATATTTTGTATTGATTTTGTTTTATTACTTTTTATAGAAATATTGTAAAAACTTAACCTAAGATTTTAAATAAATATACATAAATAATAATAATAATAATAAGCTTGAGCCCTGCCCCGCTGCCGGCGGCACTCTAGGTTAGGTTTTTATAATGTTTGTATATTTTGTATTGATATTGTTTTATTACTTTTTATAGAAAAATTGTAAAAACCTAACCTAAGATTTTAAATAAATATACATAAATAATAATAATAATAATTGGTCTAATATCCGATCTTTTTTTTAGCTTTATCGCCAACACCTATTCTGTATGATTCTACTGCGGAGCGCAGGCCCCCTTTCACAGCCTTCTTTTGCAATGAGATCGCTTAAGTAAATAAAAAATAAAGAACACTTACCATCTTCAGCGGGCACTGCGCTAATCAACCCAAGAAGGGCCACCACCACCGCCATAAATACCAAAGTCTTCAGACCCTGCATTTTCTTAATAAAGTGGTTAGGTAGGTGAGAAAGGACTCTGAAGTTTCAATGCTCAGATTGAACTGTGTCCAAGTAGAAACCAAACTTACTTTATATAGGGAGAGATATCTGAAGTGTTTGTTTTTTGACACACATTATTGATAATGAATACTTAATATCTGTTATCATTTTTAAAAATCGGAGATAACGGGATCTCCCCACTTGATCCTGCGCGCCTGGCCCTTGCATGGATTTAAGGTTTCTACTCCAAATGGCGCTAACCTGATGTCTTTCCCCCTACGCCAGCTTTGGCGGAATTGGTGAGAGGTGAGACGGTGCCAGAGTGTGTAGTATATGTAACATATAGCCGGTGGTGATCACTGACCATCAGATGACGCACTTAGTTGTTTGCTTTCCTATTTTATATTTAAAATAAAACTATCTTCAAAGTCTTCATATAAAGAAACGAGCATCATACCTTTCAGTTTTATACCATTGTCCTTTGAGTACCTGTGAATATGTGTCATTTTGCAACAAACGTTTTGCAAAATCATCATAAAATTACCAGATTCTGTAAGAAGAATTTTATTTTGAAAAGCTGCCTTGTTCATGGATACAATACATAATTAGAACCGATTATTCATTTGTCCAACTGTATTCATAATTCCTGCCATAAAGGATAGGAAGGAATGTCACAAGAATAATAATAACAAGAATAATTTCTTATCAATATTAGTTATGAAGTTTATTCACCTCATACTATTCATAATATGCAACATATTTTTAGATAAACCACACTGTAAAAAAGCAAATAAAATGTTTATCTCTATATTATATTGATGAAAATGGAATCCTCTAGAAATATTTTTTACGTAATATTTTAAAAATCAGACAAGTTCAGTGAAACTGGCATTGCGCTAAGTTCTTGTTCCAGGTATTGGAGATGTTTCGCTCACTGTAGTTATTTTAACAAAGTCTTGCTTATCTAAGTAAACAAAAGCTTAGAACATTATAGCAAGAAGGGGTTCCCCTCATCAATAATTACCAGAACAGATAACAGAGATTAAGGCTCGTTATAAAGAAAGTGTGTCGAAAAAACAAACACTAGAGATATCTTTTCCTATATAAGGCAAGGCAGGCTTCCACTTGAACACAGTTCGCTCTGAGCTTTGAAACTTCTGATTTCTTCCTCGTTTATTGACTCCATAGTAAAAATGCAGGGTCTTAAGACTTTGGTATTCTTGGCGGTGGTGGTGGCCCTTCTTGGGTTTGCGAGCTCCGTTCCCACTGAAGAAGGTAAGCACTAAGCAGTCTTAATTATAATTAGTAATCAACGAAACGTTCAAGAACATTTTAGGAAGTGAACAGGCTAGCGATTATGATGATCAACTTAGATACAGTAGGTTTTCATAGCCCTGCTCAAAGTAAGTCCTAGCTCAGCTTTCAAGTAGCTTTGACCAAGTCTAAATGAGACTAAAGATATCAAGTGCGCTTACATTTCTATCACTGAATAAGACACCAAAAAGTCATGGTTCTTTTAATCAAATGTTACTGCCACCTTATCAACATCTTTAACCTTGGTATTTCCAGAGTACTCCGGCGTGGAGCGGATGCCAGCGATGATGGTGCGCTCCGGGCCCGCTGAGCTGTGGGACCCGGCGGCCCGCGCGTGCACCACCAGCGCCTGCCGGTCCCTCTGCCGCTCGCTCGGCTGGAACACCGGCTTCTGCCTGGACGCCGTGTGGTGTGTCTGCCATAACTAGACTTCACCTCGGATAAATTAGACTACCTACCATAATTTGTAATTTTTAACTAAGTTTAATAAAATTCACTATTTTTAATTTTTGCGTAATAATTTCTTAGTACTATCCTCACTTTTACTAGATATTCCATAGATACTTTTTCTGGTGCTACATACGTCCCCTGCACTCTATCCCTAATTATAATTACCAAGATTGAGATGCGGCATCTGGTGATTTCTTGGGCTTCTAGATTACTTCGGTCATATTGAGTAAAGCGCAAAGATTGTATTTTTGTATCACAGCTTGAGTCTAACCTTAAATTATTAAAATACATAAAGTAAAAGCGATTTTACTATGTCTAAAGACGTTCATAGATGTACCTACTGAAGCGAAATAGAACTTCTAAAAATTTGTCACAACCGACAACGATTTTGTTAGTGAGTTTGGCCAAAAATTAGACAAAGTTTTCTTAACTTCTTCGTTTGTGAACATGAGACGTTGGGAATTAAACCTGTGACAATGTAAACGATATACATACATCATACAAATTGTTTTATTACAATAATTAGTTTGCAGTACATAATTTTTTTTTTAATACGTAACATAGAATTTTATACTAATTTGCACCTAAGGTTTTTTTTCATCACACCTGTTCGAAAAACGACAATTGGCTTTAAGATAAGATTTCAAATTTGTCCCCGTGGGAGATTGAGTTTTGTCTCTTCTGATTGGTTCGCATTCTTGCTTTTGATAGATTAGCGTGGTAGGTTAGTTTTTTGGAGATCGTCCCATTTAAAGACAGGCAAAGGTTCACACTGCCATACAGCCAGGTCTTATGTCTGCAGTTAGGTTGGCGCCGCACGCGTTAAGCTCGTAGAAAGAGAAAGCTATAGAATAATGGACGTCTTCCTTTTCATTTGCACAAGAATAAGATATAAATATGAATTTGCTTGTGAAAAAAAGAGACAGAGCTTGATATGTTTTGTCCCTCATCGCATGTTTAATTTTATCAAGGTCAAGTTTGCTAGGCATACTTCTATGCTAAACAGACTTTGACGTTTTGTGACAAGCTCAATCCATGTCACCGGAAAAATTACAAAAAATGTCCGATTTATTTAAAATTACGTGGATTATTGTTTATACAGGCGTTAAGAACAATATAACGAGTCTGCAGAATGGTGCGATGTTCTGTTTTAGGCTGCAAAAGTGACAGTGAATCGAAAATTGATAAACTATCTTTTCACTCTGAAGTTTTTAAAAATTTGATCTTATTTGACTTATTAGAACAGATGTTTCAAATTGTGTGGTTGCTTCCCGCTTTACATACACATCCTAACGTGTTTCAAGATCAAATAAAAGCGGTTTTATGCATTTTTAGTTGGTGCTTTTTACATAACCTTAAAACTCAGTGTTGTCACTTTTTCCCACGAACATTACCCCACGTTAAGGGGTAAATAGTACGTTGATGAAATATTGGTATAGAAAAAACTTATACAGGACCCTATTTCGTAAAGCATGTTAGTCTAGTATTTTGATTCATTTAATCGTTTATTTTACGAGATAAAACACTAGTACACAGATAAAATATGCACTCGTGTAACTCGGAGGTCGACTCAAATGCTGTATGAAATGAAGCCCCGTGAAGTGTATTCTGGATTTAACTTCCAGATTCCCCCACGAACCACATATACGGGAATCATGGATTGCACCTACTGGAATCTTCCAGAATGTGTTGTCAACACTTTGACCGAAATCTATTGTTACAGTGTGGGTTTACTACATAATTATTTCCAACTTTTTTCGCTTTAATTAGGTACCATTGTTATTATTAAGAGTGATTTTATAAATTCCTGTTAATTATTAAAAACATTTTCCAAAAGTAATTCTTTTTTTCAATTTAAAAATATTGTTTTTATATTGACATCGTAAATGACCCCAGGGAAAACTGCCTTAAAGATGGTAACCCTAAATATTCATGTGTGTGTATTTGCTGTCCCTTTCGGAGACACGCACGACCTCAGTCTTCCCATAATAAGTCTATGGTTAAGCTTGAATGAAAAAAAAAACATACTGACATTCAAAACTCTGTGATGATGAACTCATTTTTGTGATTGGTTACCACGGAGTTTGTTTTATAATACCAACTCTTTTTTTATTAGTATGAGTAGTTAATCAAAGAGGTTGAGAGTATGTATGTAAAATTTACTTATCGGTGACATTCAACTGCTGATTTTTTTAATGTTCATTTTGGAAATTACTTAAAATTTTGTTTAAACCATGCTGGAATAGTCAAGTTTATTTACACAATGATAATACATTTAAAAATTCTAAACTGGACATAGACATATAAAACTTAAACTGATACTAAAACTATGGAAACTAAGTGAGGTCCTCCAGGTCTGATCCCCGCGATAGGGTCCTTATGATGCTGGCTTCGGTTCCCCTCTGGATTGATACGCCAATCCATTGTGCAAGAAGCTCGTTTCTTCAGCTCTAGGGTCCCCTGTAGCTGAATGTAATTTTTTAGCGGTTAGATTTCAGAAATAAATTTTTGATAAATTACACTTTCAACTCAAAATTATTTAAATGAGTTTCAAGAAGTAGTTCTTTCTTCTCGTAGGTAAGTAGTGATAAAAAGAAGTGTGTGTCACTTGGGGCCAAAATATTTTTTATATTGAATTCCTCGCTACATTAAGGATTCTACCATAGTATCACTCGCTGCGCTTGGGATTCTGCAATAGAACCCATCGCTTCGCTCTGAGTTCAAAATAACGCCCTCGAGGAACAACATATTATTATCACTTTGTCCCCTAGTAACACAAACACTTTTTGTTCTCAGGCGGCTATAATTGAATTCCTCGCTACGCCCAAGATTCTACTTTAGAATCACTCGCTGCGTTTAGGAATGTAATATTATATATTTAGAATTTCGGCATTTTAACTTTATGAATTCCAACCGTATATATTGTAAATTTATGTATTATAATATGTACTCGTTAACTTTCTACGTAACTCAGTGCGTCTTTCTCATTCTGGGTTAGTTAGAACAAGATGCACTGGATAACGTAGCGAGTTAACGTTTGTCGGGGAGGTTCGTGCTAGATACTCGGATGTTCCATCAAAAATAATTATTAAGTCAAAATTTAATTGTTGGTAAGCAAATTGATCAGATTTTTTAGATAAATAAACCGGCCATCCATTTATCTCTCTATGTGAGCTACATCTACGTTTGAACAGAAATAGAGGGAACCAAGTGAAATTGTTTGTGCTCAAAAGGTCATATCTATCAACTTCATAGTGCAAACTACGAGTATGTGCCTCCCTTTCGGATAATGACACTTTCTCGCTGTTCCGTCTTTAATGATGACTTAGTTATATGTGTATTCGATTGTACGTTATTGGATATAGTACACGAGCTTTTGTATAACGTAGCCATTTAAAAAAATGAATTTAGACTCAAGCTGCCATGCAAAATTACACAGTCCTTATGCTTTACTCAATACGACCTAAGTAGACGATTTGGAAAACATGTTAATAAAAGACGTCACGTCTCAATCTAGCTATTTATCTTTACAGACAGACCGCAGGGGGGAAAATATCGTTAGAATATCCAGTAAAAATGAGGTTAGTGATAAGAAATTATTAGGAAAAAATTAAAAATAGTGACTTTTATTTAATTAATTCTAGTTAATAATTACAAGTTATCAAATCTAATTATTGCGAGGTCTAGTTGTGGCAGACACACCACACGGCGTCCAGGCAGAAGCCGGTGTTCCAGCCGAGCGAGCGGCAGAGGGACCGGCAGGCGCTGGTGGTGCACGCGCGGGCCGCCGGGTCCCACAGCTCAGCGCGGCCGGAGCGCACCATCATCGCTGGCATCCGCTCCGCGCCAGAGTACTCTGGAAATACCAAGGTTAATGATATAATTAGATAGAACTTACAGTTCTTAAAAAAACTATGTGTTTTTTGGTGTATTATATTAAGTGAAAACCCACTTGATTATCTTTAGTCTTATTAAAGACCTAGTCAAAGCTGAGCTAAGCTGAGCTAGGACGTACTTCGAATAGAGTTACAAAAATCTACTTTATGTAACTTTATTACCATTATCTCCGGCCTGTACAATTCTTTATGCTCTTGATAAATATTTGTAGTGTATATAATTATTACAATTTAGACAGCTTACCTTCTTCAGTGGGTGCAGTACTCGCCAACCCTAGAAGGGCCACCACCACCACCAAGAATACCAAAGTCTTCAGATCCTGCATTTTCTTAATAGAGTTGTATGGTAAGGGAGGAAGAACTCAGAAGTTTCAAAGCTCAGATTGAACTGTGTCCAAGTGAAGACCAGCCTAGCTTTATATAGGGAGAGATATCTCAAGTGTTTGTTTTTTACATGTATTATTTATAATGAGCGCTTAATATCTGTTATCATTTTAAATAATCGGAGATAATGGGATCTCCCCACGTGATTTAGCGCGCCTTGTCCTCATGGCATGAAGGTTTCCACCTCAAACGGCGTAAACTTGATGCCTTCCCCGTGACTACATATATGAGGTGTTTGAGACATTATTTTGTTGTTACCGCTACGCAAGCTTTGGCGGAATTGGTGAGAGATGGGACGGTGCCAGAGTGTTCACACCCGCGACATAATATATGAGTTATCTTATACTTAATATGTATTCGAAGTCTCCATATCACGAGCATCATAATATTCAGTTTTTTGCTATTGTCTCGTGTGACTCCGATCTTTACCGACGATAATCGGTCATTTTATTTTTGCAACAAATATTTGGAAAAATTATGTGTACTTTTTCATCTTCATAAAATTGCCAGGTTCTGTTAGCGGTATTTTATTTTAAGAGTCTTCTGTCTTGCTCATGGGTACACTACATAAATATTATAGATGGTCCATTCATATTTCCTGTCTAAAAGATAGGAAATAACTACATGTAACAAGAACAATAATAACTTTTATTATCAAAATTTATTGTGAAATTTATTCACCCTATAAAACACGGTTTAAAATATACTTTAAATTCTGCCTGCTGTGTTAGAGCCGTGTGGCCTTGCACGCAGCGATGGCAAGAGACCCGACGGCATGACCCTTGTGCCTTGGCAATTAGGACGGCCCTTAGTTTGGAACGCAACATGCGTCGATACTCTGGCGCCGTCCTACCTTGGCTCAACGGCATTAAAGGCAGGTAGAGCGGCTGCTACGGCGGAGGCAGCAAAACATCGCAAATATGCGTGTCTTGGTGACAATTTCATTTTTGCTGCCTTCGCTGTGGAGACCCTGGGCCCATGGGGACCCGACGCCCTCATGTTGTTCAAAAAAATTAAGAAAAAAATAGTCGACACCTCTGGTGACCCAAAGGCTGGGCGTTCCTCGCCCAACGTATTGGCATTGCCATTCAGAGAGGTAACGCCGCCAGCCTTTTGGGCACTCTACCCAGAAACAGCGGCTTAGGTGATATTTTTCATTTTAATTTTAATTAGATTTTTAACTTTTCTTTAAATTCTTCAATAAACTGAATGGTAAAAAAGAAATAAACTGTTATATTTTCAAATTGTATTGATACAAATGGAATGACTACTATCATTTTTTACGTAAGACTTTGAAAATCAGACGAGTTCAATGAAACTGTTGTCTCGCTTGATCTTTGTTTCGCGTAGAGGAGGCGTTTTGTTTATTGTAGTTATTTTAGCCTAGCTTATCTTAGTAAACAAAAGCTTAGAAGATTATTTCAAATTGGGGATCCCCTCATCAATAATCACCGGAAGAGATAACAGAGATTAAGATTGTAAAGAAAGTGTGTCAAAACAAATACTTGAGATATCTCTCCCTATATAAAGCAAGGCTGCTCTCTACTTGGACACAGTTCGATCTGAGCTTTGAAACTTCCAAGTTCTTTCTCGTCTATTAACTCCGTTGTAAAAATGCAGGGTCTTAAGACTTTGGTATTCTTGGCGGTGGTGGTGGCCCTACTTGGGTTGGCGAGCACCGCACCCACTGAAGAAGGTAAGCGGTCTTAATAATAATAATAAAAATCAACAAATCTTTTTCTAGACCAAATGTAAATAAGACTAAAGATATCAAGTAAGCTATCTCTTACATCTCTGAATAAATACACTTGAAACTCATAATTCCTTTACCAATTGTAACGTGTACCTAATTAAATCTTCATTCTTGTTATTTCCAGAGTATTCCGGCGTGGAGCGGATGCCAGCGATGATGGTGCGCTCCGGCCGCGCTGAGATGTGGGACCCGGCGGCCCGCGCGTGCACCACCAGCGCCTGTCGGTCCCTCTGCCGCTCGCTCGGCTGGAACACCGGCTTCTGCCTGGACGCCGTGTGGTGTGTTTGCCACAACTAGACCTGACCTCGCTCAAATAAGACTTAATTACTTTATAATTTTTAAAAATACCATCGAATAATAAAACATCTGTATTTTTAATTTTCGCTTTGTAATTTCTTAATCGCAACCTCACTTGCATAAGATATTTCTAACGATATTTCTTCCGGTGCTTCGTTCCCCCTCTTCAATATCCGTGATGATAGTTAACTAGAATGAGGCACAGAACCTTTTTTTCAAAGTCCTGTGAGACAGAGAGAGAAAGAGACACAGAGAACTATGTAATTTAATATAAAAGTTAACTCCTACCCCCTTATTCACAAAAAGTTAACAATCTTTTTAAGCTAACAAATGTTTTGTCCCTTTCATTTGAGGGTAAACGTCACAATGACAGATAAAGACATAAAACTTGTTAGCTAAAAAACGTATACGACGCGTTTATGAATAAGGGGGTTAGTTTTTAAAAGTTTTTAAGTTCATTATTAAAAGCTCTTTTCTTGCATCTGTCAACCAACATTATATGTAGATAAAGCTCACACAGTATCATTAACTTTTTAAAGCATAAACTCTTTTGGTGACTCCTTTGTTTTAGAGTTAATAAATAGTTTGCATACATCAACGATATTATAATGCATGGATGTACAATGTCATACTAAATGTCAGCCGAAAAACGGCCCGACAAGTGAGAATAGGTTGACGCCAATGTTCAAAATGTACACTCTTAATTGACTTTTTATAGTTTCTTTAATTTCAACCTTACCACGACGTCATTCTGTATAAAATGGTATAAAATTATCATTTACAAAGTTTTGTTGCAAATAGGTTTTTTTATTATTGCATTTCTAAAAATATGTCTGGCAGCTTGAACTTATAAAAAAAAACATTGGCATTGAAATGGCGGTTGTCTTGTCACAATGAACAGAGACTAATAGAGTCGCAGTTCTCCTAATTCAACAATTAAATATTTTAATTTTAGATACTTGTAGAAACTATTATTAGTTTTTATTTTATTAATAAAATAATGACAATTAAATGTACTTTGAAGCATAAAACTAATTAAAAAACCACCACAAATACCATTGAAATGAAAGAATGAATGTTTGTGTGTTTATTGCACATAAATGACTACCCACCTACTGACTCGAAATTTGGTAGCTGGATAGCTTTTGTTTTGGATGACCAAACTTTTTTTTTACGGTTTACCAGCATTTCAGTTAACATTGTCAGTTATGGAGATAAAACAGGGTTTTGCTAAGTTTCTTCATAGCATGGAGAGACTGCATCACAAGTCTGAAAAATACGCTGAGGCTCATGAGCTCAGATACAACACGACCACGAGTGAAATGATGGTTTTTGAGGCTGGTAAGAGGACATTTTCCAAACTTCCGGCAATAACCCAGCCTGCATTTCGCTTAACTTTAAGTATCAACGCCACTTCGTCACTAAAGATTTGATTGTATACTTTTTGTGTACCACTGGACTGGGAACATGCTAAATTATAATTATTTATTTTGTAAACTAAACGATTATTTAACACGTCCCCAGTGGTATTTCCGTGAAATCAAAATAATTCTAAATTGCAATGTCTTTATTTACAACCATGTACAAACATAAAAGTTAAAAATATGCGCCCAATCTATCTATACATATAATAAAATCGTTAAGACAAAAAGTCTGTACATTGAAGATTAAAAAAAAAGAACCACCCAGGGCGACTTAAAATGAGTAACTGAACACGATAAGACCATTGAAAAAAAATTTGTTTGTTTGTTTGTTTGAACGCGTATCACGTACAAACCGCTGAACGTATTTTGATGGAATTTTCACAGGTCTATTCAAATAAATCCAGAATACAACTTAGGCTACAAACAATTTTAAAAAAGGGGAGGAAGGGGGAAAAATGGAGTGGTGAAGTTTGTATGGAAAAAATTAAAAGATTGTTTTAGACTCATGAAACTCAGAACCCATACTAACTATTTAAAATTAAGAAACACCTGTTTCAGCATTTTTTTCAAATCGCTTTCAGATAAGCAAAAAAGTGAAATTAGGGTTTAAAAATACTTAACTTCATAAAGCTTATAAATGCAATGAAGTCCATTCGTCTTTACTGAAATACAACACTTTAGTCCTATTTCTGTTAATGTTCCAAAATTTTATTTTCTAATTGATTCCAAATGTTACAAGTCCCAAAAACTTTATTAGGACTCTGTTAAATTTTCCGAATATTTTTCAAAATGAAAGCAAAAAAAATTGGTTGAGCTAAAATTAGCTAGGTTAAATTCTTGATTACTAATATTAACATTCCTAATTTTCTACTAAACGTGATTTGGGGCATATGGAAAACAGCAAAATCAGGTATTTAATAAGAATTTGCATGAATATAAAATTAACATCCAAGTGGCTCTATAGTTTCTTTGTTCTGAATCTATCAATCATTGATATGGTAATTTAATTCGAATATAAATTAAAGACTGAGCAATTAATTACTTCTGAATTATAATACAATAGATTAGTTACTGAAAATACGATATTCCATCCTTTCTTTTGGCTTTGCTACTGTAATTTTTACATGTTTTCACAGTGCAGTATGGCATTTTGACAGAAGCGCCGTCAGCCGACAGCACAATTCGCACCTTTAGAATTAAAGCGACTCATTTCTGAATAATACACGTCCCAAAATTTCACCTTATTTCTAAGAAATAGGGTTTAATTTTGAGAAATGTCATATTCAGAATTGAGTCGCTTTAATTCTAAAGGGGCAAATTACTCCTCTTTTTACTCCTCTTTCGATAAGGCCATTTTTTAAACACTGACTAGAAGTCCATTACTTATAGGTCAGTGGCATACATACACAAACCTCGTTGAGTTTTTGGCCGGTAGCACATTAGAGTTTTTTTTTCCGAAACGGTGGTAAATGTTATGACATTCATTTTGATTCTGACTTTGACATTAACGACTAGATTTACCCTGACGACCGAATAGCTTATTGGTTAATGACCATGGCTACGAAGCTACAGGTACCGGGTTCAAATTGTCTCAGGGCCAGGAATTTAGATCTTCATCTACATCGATACTAAATTGTTTTAAACTTTTGCGATTTTCACACATATTTATAAAGTTATCAGGACTTTAACGCGACAAAAATATATTGTTAATTTACCTCGACATTTCGGCCATGTTTCAACGGCCGTGGTCACGAGTAAACTGAGTGGAGGGTATTACTTCTGTTTAGCCGCACGAGTTTCACAAACTACCCGCACTTTGTCGTGTTTATTTTCCACCTGCATATCACTACACAGATACACAATGAAAGAATGAAAGAAAGAAAAAACATTTATCTATTTAAAACTATATATTCAACAAAAAACAAACAGAGTACAAAAACAAAACATTACGTTGCACAAAATTAAAAAGGGGGACTCCGCATACTGCCTCGGTAAACCGAGCTGATTTTCAGTGGGACCCTTGGGGTTCCTAATACTAAACAAAAAACTAATGAGCAATGACGGCACGAACGAAAGTCAATTCTCGCAATGTCCGACGATTTATCCGAAGATTTCTCTTGACGCTAACATCTGCTGATTACAGGATTCCACGATGAAGAGAGCTTATATTATACCTACAAGGCGTAAGAGGACTGGTTTTAAGAAAACGAAACAAGTTCCTTACATCAGAAAAATAGAAAAAACTGAATTTTCCGAAGAAAATTTTCATTATATTTCAGTTCAGGATAATTGTCTGAAACCTGGGATTCAGTTTTCGGTATGCTCATCCCTGTTTATACCCTGTATCTCAGGACAGCAAAGTTGTTCGCATTTTTGTTCGCAGAAAGGCGTAGTCATTTCTGGAGAAGTTTAGTTATAATTTTAGTATAAATGTTCAGTTTATATTTAGTTTTTATGCAGTTTGATTGTTTTATTATATTTAGTGTTGTTTTGTTGTCATTTTCCGTGTTAGTTTCAATAAAGAACATGGAATACCTTTCGTAGTCAATTTCAACATTAAAAACAAAGAATTAGAATAAATTTCGTTATTCAGAACAAGAGGTTCAACGTAGTATTTGAGACCGTTTGAACAAGATTTTTGAATAGTTAGTCATAATAAAGGTTTGTAATACGATCGAAAAGCGGAAAAGCGATATATCCCCTAAGTCTCTGCCTGCAGTTACTCATAGTCTCATAGTATCGGTATACATCTGCCTGTGATTGCATTTTATATGCTTTAATTATCATTCAGTTTTGATTTATGAACAAACAATAACTTAAGAAAATATTTACATTGGGGAAATTATAATAAATAAATAAAAAATTTACAAATGGAACATGTCGTCCAATTTTTTGTTACGAGGCATGGACCCCAGAACGCTGGCGCTATTACGCCGTTGTAAGGCGAGACTAAACCTCTGGGCGAAGTAGGCGCCAGCTCTAATTTCCCCAGAAGCGTGGACCAGTTTTGTGCCAATGTCTTTAACCAATTTCTTGGCTTCGGAAGCCCACGGTCCCAGGGTATCTACCGCGAATGGAACAAATATATAATTCGCAGTGAGTGCCGAGTACTTCCATTGTTCGATAAATGAGGCTTGCTCGGCTGCGGCACCGCCCTTGGACGCGGAAAGACCCTAGGGTGTTCGCGCATGTCGCGTCCTAGGTAAGCGTTCGTCCCAAAGACCAATTCACTAGGGTAGCTCCATCCGGTATTTTGCCATCGTCTCTGAGCATACCGACTGGCTTCAGAGTGGCTGGAACTGAGCAGGTGGCAAGAGCATGGCGGATTAGATCATTTATTGCACCATGGCGCTTTTGGCACAGGAAAGACCATGGCGACCAAACTGGTCCACGCTTTGGCCACGAAAGCAGAGGTGGGGCTCGTATAATTTGGCACCGAGGCGTAGGCACACCGCAACGCGAAGGCAATGCTTTAAGTAAATTTAAATTATGCTTTAAAAAGGAGAGTAAATAGGCTTTTTTCTGGGTAATCGCGTCCCACCTTCGGCCTCGTCAACACTTTCCATCAGGTGTGACTGTGGCCAACTGAGAACCCATCTTCAATAAAAAAAAAACAAACTTAATTGGGATGGGACTGGGTCAATCAGTGTAAGTCGTCTCAAGATTTTGATTGAATTGTTCAATTTAATTAGTACATACATACCTACATTCCTAGAAACATTACATTTTCTTTTGCATTTACCTTTATACTTTAGAGAAACACACATACATCTGACACGTTTGCAACCAAAAATTGCTGTTAAAAGTAACACGAATGATTTCTATTGAAATGAAATGATTCGAACCGGTATATTGAGTATAAATATTGCTACAAATCTGATTCCTGATGTTTCGAGTCATTTAAAGTACGAGTATAATGTTCACAAACGAACTACTACTGAGTTTAAAAAACCTTGTGGTTCATTTTCATACTTATCATTAAGTTTTATTTAAATTTTTGGCCGAAAGCACAATCAAATTCGATTTCTTTTTTGACAAAATACTGGAAGCTCACTTCAGCCCAGTTTTGGTTTCAGATAAAAATCAAGTTTCGGACGGCTACTATTTTAGATTTTAGGTTTAGATGAATACCAACGATTATGGCGTAAAGTATAGGCATTATAATGAAATAATTAAATCATCATAATTAATCAGCTATGCTGACGACATGGTGCTGCTGAGCCCCTCAGTCAACGCACTGAAGATAATGCTGCGTATATGTGAGAAATATGTAGTGGCCCATGGCCTCAAGTATAACGTCAAGAAGAGTGAGATCTTAGTTTTTAAATCTGGCAATAAAACCTACTCCATTCCACCCATAAGTCTCGACTCCATTCCTCTTCAGACAGTTACAAAATTTAAATATTAGGGTCATTGGGTCACAGAATCTCTCAAAGATGATGTTGACCTGGAAAGGGAACGCAGAGCACTGTCGATCAGGGGTAATATGCTCGCACACAGGTTTGCACGATGTTCTCGCGAGGTGAAGATTACGCTCTTTAAAACCTATTGCCAAAATCTGTACACGTGCAACCTGTGGAGCAACTACACCAAAAAGACCCTCAGTGCTCTGCGTGTCCAATACAACAACGCCTTCAGGAGGTTGTTGGGGCTGCCTTGGCGCTGCAGTGCGTCGGGAATGTTCGCCGCTAGTAGCACTGACGGCTTCCAAGCCGTGCTGCGCAAGCGTGTGGCGTCTCTGTGGCAGCGCGTGCGGAGCAGCACCAACACCCTCGTGAGGGTCGTTGCGGAAAGGGTGGACAGTCCTCTTCTCACTCATTGGATGACCGTGCATGTGAGATCCAATGAGCATTTCATTTTTTACTAAGTGTCAATTTTATGTACTAACCCTAACAACAGTAAATATGTAATATTATTAGGCATGTGTAATTATGGATATTCGATGTCTGAATTAAATGATTTCATTTCATTTCATTTCATTAAATAAGTAGTAATTAATTTGAAAGTAGCAATACTTGACTATAGTTAGTCCTTGTGGTCAATAATAGCATTAACTAAAATTGAATTATTCATTCATCATTGTCATCACTAATTGTGGACAGGGGGCAGGGGGGCGAATCTCCAAAAGAAAAATTCTAAGAACACCTGAAGTAAGTGAGGTTACAAATAAGAAATTATAACACAAAAATTTAAAAATAATAATGTTTTATTAATCCAAATTATTACAAATTATAAAGTAATTAGTCTAATTTATGAAAAGTGAAGTCTAGTTATGGCAGACACACCACACGGCGTCCAGGCAGAAGCCGGTGTTCCAGCCGAGCGAGCGGCAGAGGGACCGGCAGGCGCTGGTGGTGCACGCGCGGGCGGCCGGGTCCCACAGCTCAGCGGGGCCGGAGCGCACCATCATCGCTGGCACCCGCTCCATACCGGAGTACTCTGGAAAAAATAAGAATGAAGGTGTGATTTAAAAGACGCACTAATTGGTTAAAGAAACTGTGACGTTTTGATGTATTATTATTTATTATTCAAAAAGTTATAGCTTAGTCGATCATTTTTAAAGTCCAAAGGTCCCTCTGCTTATTCTGATAAGTGGTAGTATAAAAACTGGTAACCTTCTTCAGTAGGTGCGGCGCTTGCCAACCCGAGGAGGGCCACCACCACCGCCAAGAATACCAAAGTCTTCAGACCCTGCATGTTTGCAATGGAGTTAATAGATGAGAAAGAACTTGAAAGGTTCAAAGCTCAGATCGAACTGTGCTGTGTCCAAGTAGAGAGCAGCCTAGCTTTATATAGGGAGAGATATCTCAAGTGTTTGTTTTTGACATACTATCTTTATAATGAGCATTAATCTCCGTTATCTCTTCCGGTAATTATTGATGAGGGGATCCCCTACTTGTTTTGTACTGTAGGCTTTAGTTTACTAGATAAGCAAGGGTTTGTTAAAATAATTACCGTAAGCGAAATACCTCCACTACGCGGAGCAGGAATTTAGCGAAACGCCACTTACTTTGTATTCGTCTGATTTTCAAAATTACATGGTATTCATATAGGATTCCATGTCCATCACACTATGGAGACATTTTATTGCTTTTTTTACGGTACCGTTTTTCTAGGAATTGTAAAGATATTTTCAATAGTGTATTATGGGTTGAATAAACTTGACAGAACTAATATTGATAAGATAAGTAATTTCACCGGTTGTCTTGCTTTTCGAACACAACAAAGCAATCACTGTTGCTTAGCGACTGGTTTAGCGAGCAAAATGGTAAGAGCGATCCGAATGAACCTTCGAGAAGGTGGGGGCTATGAGACACAAACACAAGCAAGGCCCATGAGACAACTATTCTAAAATATCAAATAAGGGAACAGCGGTGCCAAGCTACTAGGGGCCTCTCTTGTAGACATTGAATCGAATTTTTGTAAACGAAATTTCTTTCAATTTTTATTTTAAATGTTTAAACATTATAATTATTAAATTTAAATGCTTTGCAATGATAATACAAAGAAAAATTAGGGTCATGGCAGGACTTGAACCTGCAACATCAGAATACCGTGCCTTGCGTTTTCCAGTTTCGCCATATTACCGCTACCATACCCTGTGAATTTTTCAATGTGCTTCGTCTTTACGGTCATTACATTATTGACTTTAAGGTACAACTACCCTCAGTGCTTTTAACAAGTTATCATATTCAACTGGGTGCCTTTACAGCTACTGTCAGCTGACGAGAGATGGCGCCGCTTTGTAATTAAATTTTTGTAACCGAAATTTCAATAAAGTTGAATAAAGTGCCTTGCTACACCGCGATACCTTAAATGTTTTTATCTGACCTGCGATCTCCTTGTACAGATTTGCTAGTATCTAAATAAGGGACATTGTCTTAATTATAGGTGCGACGACAGCACAACAAATGTTTATGACCAACAGTTGTTGGTCGTCTTCTTTACAGAAGGCGCTATCTATTCCTGTTTGTCCTCATATCTTAGCCCGTTTACTCCTTCTAAGCTACAGAACGAATTTTGGTGCGGTTTATAGGCAGATTTTCCTACGGTAGCTTTTTAAATACAATACATTCTAATTAAGTTTAAGTTAGTATATTGCAGCCGTGCGAAGCCGGGGCGGGTCGCTAGCTCAATTAAATTTTGCAACTTTTCATTTTCATGTTCCACATTAAAATTAAAATAAAGTCCGACTTTAGAAACAAAGAATCAGAACAAATTTCGGTATTTAAAATAAGAGATTCAACGTAGATTTTGATACAGTTTGAACAAGAATTTTATTTAATTAGTCATAGTAAAGGTTTGTAATACGATCGAAAAGTGGTAAAGCGATATATCTCCTAAGTCATTGCCATTGGGTAGGGTTCCCATAAGGTTGGCTGCCTTTACTCATATTATCGGTATACATCTGCCTGTAATTGCATTTTATATGCTTTAATTATCATCCAGTTTTTATTCATGAACAAACAATAACTTAAGAAAATATTTACATTGGGGAAATTAATATAAATAAAGAAATATTTACAACTGGAACATGTCGTCCAAGTTTTTGTTACGAGGCATGGACCCCAGAACGCTGACGCTATTACGCCGTTGTAAGGCGGGACAAAACCTCTGAGCGAAGTAGGCGCCAGCTCTAAGCTCCCCAGGACCGTGGACCAGTTTTGTGCCAATGACTTTAACCAATTCCTTGGCTTCGGAAGCCCACGGTCCCAGGGTCTCTAACGCGAATGGAAATATGTGATTCGCGGTGAGTGCCGAGTACTTCCGTTATTTGATAAACTAGGCTTGCTCGGCAGCTGCACCAGCCCTGGCAGCAGTGCCTTGGACGTGGGAAGACGCTAGGGTGTACGCGCTTGTCGCGTCCTAGATAAGCGTCCATCCCAAAGACCAAGGCACCAGTTTGGCTCCATCCGGTATCTTGCCATCGTCTTTGAGCATACTGACTGGCTTCAGAGTGGCTGGAACTGAACAGGTGGCAAGAGAACGGCGGATTAGATCATTTATTGCACCATGATGGTAAAGACAACGGGCGCTTTTGGCACAGGAAATACCATGGCGACCAAACTGGTCCACGCTTCGGCCACAAGGGAAGAGGTGGGGCTCGTATAATTTGGCACCGAGGTGTAGGCACACCGCAACGCGGAGACAATGCTTTAATTACTTAATTGGGATGGGACTGGGTCAATCAGTGTAAGTCGTCTCAAGATTTTGATTGAATTATTTAATTTTATTAATACACGCATACCTACATTCCTAGAAACATAACATTTTCTTGTGCATTTACCTTTATACTTTAGAGAAACACACATACATCTGACACGTTTGCAACCAAAAATTGCTGTTAAAAGTAACACGAATAATTTCTATTGAAATGAAATGATTCGAACCTGTATATTGATCATAAATATTGCTACAAATCTGATTCCTGATGTTTCGAGTCATTTAAAGTACGAGTATAATGTTCACAAACGAACTACTAATGAGTTTAAAAACCTTGTGGTTCATTTTCATACTTATCATTAAGTTTTATTTAAGTTTTTGGTCGAAAGCACAATCAAATTCGATTTCTTTTTTGACAAACTACTGGAAGCTCAGTTCTGTCCAGTTTCGGTTTCGGATAAAAATCAAGTTCAGATTTTAGATTTAGATGAATACCAACGATTATGGCGTGTCAATAAATCTCTTTACCAAAAAAAATTTTTTGCATGAACTGTGCTAATAAAAGTATAGGCATTATAATGAAATAATTAAATAAGTAGTAATTAATTTGAAAGTAGCAATACTTGACTATAGTTAGTCCTTGTGGTCAATAATAGCATTAACTGAAATTGAATTATTCATTCATCATTGTCATCACTAATTGTGGACAGGGGGCAGGGGGGCGAATCTCCAAAAGAAAAATTCTAAGAACACCTGAAGTAAGTGAGGTTACAAATAAGAAATTATAACACAAAAATTAAAAAGTACTGATGTTTTATTAATCCAAGTTATTACAAATTATAAAGTAATTAGTCTAATTTAGAAAAGTGAGGTCTAGTTGTGGCAGACACACCACACGGCGTCCAGGCAGAAGCCGGTGTTCCAGCCGAGCGAGCGGCAGAGGGACCGACAGGCGCTGGTGGTGCACGCGCGGGCCGCCGGGTCCCACAGCTCAGCGCGGCCGGAGCGCACCATCATCGCTGGCATCCTCTCCACGCCAGAATACTCTGGAAAAACCAAGAAAGAAGATGTGATTTAAAAGACGTACTAAATGGTTAAAGAAACTGTGACGTTTTGATATATTATTATTATTCAAAAAGTTATAGCTTAGTCGAACATTTTTAAAGACCAAAGGCCCTCTGCTTATTCTGATAAGTGGTAGTATAGGTAGGTAGACTGTTTACCTTCTTCAGTAGGTGCGGCGCTTGCCAACCCGAGGAGGGCCACCACCACCGCCAAGAATACCAAAGTCTTCAGACCCTGCATGTTTGCAATGGAGTTAATAGATGAGAAAGAACTTGTAAGTTTCAAAGCTCAGATCGAACTGTGTCCAAGTAGAGAGCAGCCTAGCTTTATATAGGCAGAGATATCTCAAGTGTTTGTTTTTGACATACTTTCTTTATAATGAGCCTTAATCTCTGTAATCTCTTCCGGTAATTATTGATGAGGGGATCCCCTGCTTGTTTTGGTACTAAGCTTTTGTTTACTAAGATAATCAAGGCTTTGTTTAAATAACTACAGTAAGCGAAATACCTCCACTACGCGGAGCAGAAATTTAGCGAAACGCCAGTTTCGTTGTTTTCGTCTGATTCTTAAAATTACATGGTATTCATATAGGATTACATTTCCATCAAAACAATATGGAAACATTTAATTGCTTTTTTACAGTACCGTTTTTCTAGGAATTTTAAAGATATTTTCAATAGTGTGTTATGGGGTGAATAAACTTGACAACTGATATTGATAAGATAAGTAATTTCACCGGCTGTCTTGCTCTTCACGTCGGAACAACACAATGCAATCACTGTTGCTTAGCGACTGGATTAGCGAGCAAAATGGTGGTAGTGATCCGAACGAACCTTGCACTAGGACCTGCCGCCCGCACTTTTCCCAGCTTAGAGAAAATGGGGCTGTATGACACGACACGGATAAAACAACTATTGTATAAACTCCAAAAAGCTAAAATCGGAGTCAAGTTGCTAAGGGCTTCTTGTAGACATTGAATAGCCTAGCAAGAGGGCCTCGCATGTGGGTGTTGTAGCGATCTTAAGGCGCTCAAAAAAGCTAACTAGCAAGCTAATCGAGGAAGTTTGATAGGGATTGGCTCCTCGTAGTTAAGAGTATGTAGGGCAGGGATGGGATCAGCTCAGCGTAAATTTGCTGTCGGTCGCTAGCTGAACTGGGTCCATCTCTAAACAAATTGCTTGGCCGGCAGTACACCAGCCGAATCGTCTAGCGTGGAGCTCACAGTTATAATGAAATCCTTGGCAAGACTGATTGTCCCTCGTAACCTTCCAGTTGGCCCCAGCTTTTCCCTCCGAGAAAAAGCATCCAATTGCAGCCTTGGCGGGTCTTAATGATAATTCTAAATTAATTCATACCCAAAATACCATATCATAAATTACTCTGATACCAGTCATACCCAAAAACAACCACTTAGCTAGCAGAGGAGGGACACTGGACTTTAACAAAAATTAGGATTTTAAAACTTACTATTTCACAAATGGATCCCCTGATTGAAAAATTGTTTTTACAAGCCCGCAAGATTTTTAAAAGACCTATCCAATAACAACCCATATCAAGGGGTAGACGAGAAAAAAATCCCCACTTTAGGTATAGAGAAGCAACCACCAAAAAAGTTCGAGAAATTATTAAGTATGCCACTTTATCGGTGTGACTAATTTGTATATCCATTTCAAATATATAGCTTTCTAGTACTAGAAGTCTCTGAGCTAAGCTGAGGACAGACCGACGACCACACAAAAGGAAACTACAAGGGTTCCTTGATGTTGACTACGGAACCCTAAAAACAGCTAAAAGAAGAAGGAAGGGTCCAAATGGAGTATGGATCGCGTTTTTCTATATAAAATAGGAAGGCAAACAAGCATGTGGGTCACCTGATGGTAAGTGATCACCACCGCCTATCACCTCGCCTACCACCTGCATCACCAAAGTGATTGCAGGTGCTTTGCTAAATTAGAGGGCTAAGATGGAATACCTCTCGTACCAGTAATTGCACCGGCTGTCTTGCTCTCCACGCTGAAACACAACAGTGCAAGCACTGTTGCTTAGCGGAAAGTTTGGCGAGCAAGATGGTGGCAGCTCTCCGAAGTATTTTGCACAAGGTCCTACCATGTGGAAAGAAGTCAGGCCTGGGTATCCAAAAAGCCCAAAATGTTTTCTGCAATCACTTCCTTGAGTAGGCTAATTAATAGGCATTAGGTCATTATTGTTTACCGGAAAATCACCTTCGCCGGTTCTTCCCAGAACCAGGAGGTCATAGTTATTTTGTCAGTAGATTCGATTTAAGCAGATAAGCTGCTAGAGCGCATTGTGTTTATTAAAGTGAGGTAAACAACATGTTGATACTAATTGATATCAATTGATAACATGCAATTTGATTTTATTATCATACTTCCAACTATCCTTCTATTAAATTCTACTATGTTTGAACATTCGATGTTTGTTCTTCAATAACGCATTTAGGCGGATTTAGATGAAAGGTAGACAGATAAAACATATTTATTAATATTCTAAGCTCACGCCTGTTTCCCTTTGGGGTAGGCAGAGATCACAGAACGCCATTTGCTCCGGTCCTGGCATACTTCCCTCGCTTCCTACACACACATTCCTCTCTTCATACATGCTCGGCGGTTACGGGTACTAATTCTGCCTGTCTTTATGACGTCGCCAATTTGATCAACGAACGTACGCAAGGCCGCCCTCTACCAACTCGCCCAGTCACATCACTCTTATAAAACATGTAATGGATTAAAATATCGAATATTATATCACGTGGGTGGAACCAGGGATAAAAGGTCGTACACAGTACCTACAATATCTTAAAGATTAATGTAAAATATAGACCCAATAACTCTTGAACATAGTAACGAAAATTAGCACGCAATAAAACAATTAATACCCTACAGGGGAAGCGCAAAAAGCGACAGGCACTTAGTGGGCACATTTGCTACATCCGTCACGTGATACATCCTATCACAACACGTCTGTGATGACAACCTGTCATTTGCCCTGAAACCCTCACCCCAAGTTTTTACAATGGTTGTCATACTAACATAGTGTAATTTAGATCTTTTTTTATTTTTGTGTCGTTTCATTTTTTTATACAACATAGGAAGACAAACAATCAAGTGGGTCACCTGATGGTAAGTGATCACCACCGCCCTTAGTCATCCGCAACACCAAAGGGATGCGTTGCCAACCCAGAGGGCTAAGATGGAATACCTCTTGTGCCAGTAATTGCACCGGTTGTCTGCTCGTACACAACAGTGCAAGCACTGTTGCTTAGCAGCAGGATTTGCAAGCAAGATAGTGGTAGCGATCCGGACGTACCTTGTACAAAGACCTACCCGCGAACCCACATATATTCGTAGTGGTAGAGCTTTGACCCAGTTGCTGGTTGCTTTTATTTATTATGTAGTTGCAGTAGAAGAGAGAGAGTAGAGTTTTGACGACCTGTATGGCACAGTGGCACATGTGTCTGCCTACTGTGCAAGAGGTTCCGGGTTCAAATCCTGGTATGGGCAAATATTTGTGTGACGAATATGAATGTTTGTACCTGAGTCATGGATGTTATTTGTATTTAAGTATGTATTTATCTATATATGTATGTTTATCCGTTGTCTAGTAGCCATAGTACAAGCTTTGCTTAGTTTGGGACTAGGTCAATTGGTGTAAATTGTCCCGAGATATTTATTTATTTTTATTTTATTTTAAATGGGTCGGTTTGGAAGGGTTAGTACCACACTCCTACCAATAATAGAGACCCCCGCAAGGTTGTTTCCTTCCTTTTCCATAAAAAACGTATAATACAGTACAATAATAACTAAAGCATATCTAATTAAAAAATAATTATAACTAAAACAAAACAATCTCGCCGTGATACCAGTAACAGTTGCCTGTCGTAAACACTGATGAAATGGTTTAATTACACGTAACCAAAGTTTTGTTAAATAAATAAATAAATATCTTGGGACAATTAACACCAATTGACCTAGTCCCAAAGTAAGCAACTAAAGCTGCTTGTGTTATGGGTACTAGACAACGGATATACATACTTATATAGATAAATATATACTTAAATACATATAACATCCACGACTCGGGCACAAACATTCGTATTCATCATACAAACATTTGCCCCTCCCGGGAATCGAACCCGGTACCTCAAGCTTCATGGTCAGGGTCACTAACCACTAGGCTATCTGGTCGTCAAACCAGATATGGCGGTGTATTTGGTGGTGGTGGTCGTGGTGGTGATGGTGGTGGTGGTGGTCTGGTGGTCGTTTACCTTAATTACACAAAAAAGTGACTACCGAACAATTGTAACACCTTAAACTTTGTGCCGAAAGAGAATCGTTGTGATTAGTATGAACGCCCATACTAACCACGACACGGTCCTCTTTCCGCACAAAATCTACTTAACTTTTTATTTGTAAATAAATCACCAAATGTTTATCACTAGCAAAAAGTTTTGCTAATTTAAATGAACTTTGATTACCATAATTGACAACCGGATAGCCTAGTGGTTAGTGGCCCTGACTACAAAGCTTGAGGTTCCGGGTTCGATTCCCGGGAGGGGCAAATGTTTGTATGATGAATACCAATGTTTGTACCCGAGTCGTGGATGTTATATGTATTTAAGTATATATTTATCTATATAAGTATTTATATCCGCTGTCTAGTATCCATAACACAAGCAGCTTTAGTTGCTTACTTTGGGACTAGGTCAATTGGTGTTAACTGTCCCAAGATATTTATTTATTATTCAAAATCATGACTAGCCAAACTAGTTCGGTTTTCATTTTTTTTAGCAGCCTATGTATGTATGTTTGTATTTACGTATGTTCCATTGTAGTGCCTAAACCACTTAGTCGATTTTGATGAATGAGGTATCAATCGGTTCGTAATTGTAGTCTGGGTGACATAGTTTGTGAAACCTTGCACACAACCATTTGAGGCCATAAGGACACTAAGTTCTAACCTGAAAAATGCAAATTCTGCGTGTAGCGTTAACACATTACTTCAAGCACATTTGAAATAAATCAGAGAAGTTATTTTAAAACTTAAAAATTCTCCACCTCATAATACTACTAGTTAAATTAAGTTTAAATACGGCGCCGTTAAACACGCAGTGATCATATTTTTTAATAATTGTAACTCAAAATACCTCAATCGTCCAGCATATTCTGGCACCTCATTCTAGAAAGCTCTTTAAAGAGTAGAGCTCAAATAAAACTGGTGATATCGTTAAGTATAACAAGTGAAGGTATGGTGTCGATAAACCCCGACTCGCGTTTAATACGTCGGACAAAGAAAGGCGTTTGGTTCTGTTTTGGGTTCAGCAGGCAAGATAGAAAAACCCTCCTCACAATAAAATTTTGCAGAGATAAGGCAGGGAACAACAAGCGAGTGAAATTAGTTTTTACAGCTTGGGTTCCGTTTTGACAAAAGTTTACCCAAAAGTTAAAAAAGTACTACAGAGAACCCTCACTTTAATGTCAATCAAAGTTCCTTCTGATCATTCCAAATATGACAGGTTCAGGTTATTAAATTGAAATGACTGCGATCTGACTTTATCCCTGTGATAGGGAAATATTACCACAATACTATCACGATTACAAATTTAAAATTGTAATGACAACACAAAGAAAAATTAGGACAATGGCAGGACTTGAACCTGCAACATCAGCATTCCGTGCCTTGCGTTTTCCAGTTTCGCCACACTGCCGCTGCCCTATCCTGCGAATTTTTCAATGTGCTTCGTCTTACGGTCATTACATTATTGATTTTAAGGGTACAACTACCCTCGGTGTCATCTATATGAAACTTTTTAACAAGTTATCATATTCAACTGGGTACCTTTACAGCTACCGTCAGCTGACGAGAGATGGCGCCGTTTTGAATGTTACAAAAACATTTAAAATAAAAATCGAAAGAAATTTCGGTTAAAAAATTTGATTACAAATTTATTAACTTTATTTTTGGAGTGTAAATGTATGTAAGGCATTGCAAGGCAGCAATCGAACTCAAAGTCAAAATTTCAGTGGTAAATTTTTTGACATTCATAAGTGCTACCTGTAAGCCTAATCTGAATAAAACATTTTGACTTTGACTATCCTTATTCAGATTGGGCTTACAAGAAGCACTTACGAGTATCCGAAAATTGCCACCACTTACAAAAAATACTTCTGGGGAGAAGACAACACCAAGCCATCATTTAAGTGTACAGAATTATTTTTACTTTTTAAGTATTTAATACTTTAAGTAACATTATGTAGCCAAGTAACTCTTTTACAAGGTAGGATAATTACGAAAGATCTTGTTTTTTTAATACGCCCGAAAATTTTAAACCTTTTAAAAATGTAGAATTGAATCTTGTAACTTTTGTTAAGTAAAATACTATTGGAATTTTACAATCGTACGTAATTTCCTAAAAGAAAACTAAAGGAAGGGAGGGGATGGGACATGGTTAATTGTATCTAATGTTCACGGAACCCGTGGCCCTGTCTGCAGTTTACTCTTCCGCTGAGGTTAAGAGTTAAGACCGGTAGCACACAAAGACAGCTCATTTATCAGCCATTTTGGTTTTTTTGGAACCCGTCCGTTCGTTAACGGCCAGGCAGAGTGTAGTGTGAAGCTTAATTATTATTGCATTTTATAAAAATAATATTACTATAGGGATTGTAAAGGCGAGTGAAGACTTTAATTCGCGTCATTAAGTATTACTGTTAAAATCAATTGGAATTGCTTTCATAAACCTTTATAACTTAAGGTTTGTACTTGGCATTTTTTCTGCTAATGATGATGCTCTAAGAACTTCGATATTATGATTCAGAATTTGATGATTTCCATTTGAAATCTATGACTCTGGATGTATGAGACGTTATAGAATTGGTAGAATCGTCTCTACGTCTGTAATTATTTCGCAGAATGTGCAACTTGATTGACTCTTTATTTTATCGAAAGCAATATAAACTAAGCAAAACTTGTCTTATTCTATGGGTACTAGAAGTATATATAGACAAGACCTTAAGGTGTTTCTCAGGTGGCGAAAGCTAACGACTTCGGTACATACAATTTACGTTTCTTTGTTCGGCTAGCTACTGTATATGCGAATCTAGACATAACCAAACAAATATTTATAACATTATCGGGACTTAAGCGCGATAAAAATAAATAAAACAATATTTAAAACAATAAATAAATAAATAAATAATAAAAAAATATATATAAATATTTGGTTATAAATTGTTTTAAATATTTAAAACAATTTGTAACCATACAAATCCCTAGCTTTCGTCCAAAGGAAAATATGTATCTTGTTTCTGAGTTAAACTTTTCATACAAATTCAAATTCAAAATTACGAATTTCAGAAATGGTCCATAGTGTTAGCTAGCAGGAAAAAGTTACAGGCTACATTTATATTAGTATTAATAGTGAGAAATTATATAACGTTATAAACATCACAACAGCACTCGTAGCACACTAGCGAATATAGCAGATATAAAGCATTCGTGCCTTTCGCACTTATTAGTTAGAAAAGTTAGGTTAGGTTCATCATCATCATCATCATCTCAGCCACAAGAAGTCCACTGTTGGACATAGGCCTCCTCCATGGATTTCCAAAGTGACCGGTTGGAAGCAGCATGCAACCAGCGCCTTCCTGCGACCTGTATGAGGTCATCGGACCATCTTGTGGCTGGTCGTCCTACGCTGCGCTTGCCAAGGTTAGGTTATGTCGTGACAAACGCTATCATGCTAGGGACTCTGAACTCCAAGGGGATTGAATCCTAGTGTATATCCAAAACGCGCTTGCTATCTTAAATTATTTGTATGAAAATAAATAAAACTTATTTCATCTTATGCCAATTCCGATTTAACATTGTAGGAACCGCATCAAAAAAAGAGGTTTTAAGTCCTTGCAATGCCTCCAAGCTGCAGCTTCATATACCGAGCACACTCCATTTGCCATGTCGCGGTAATGCCTTGCGCTTGCGCATAATGCCGGAGTTAAGCTTCGTGCTGCGTCCACATGGAGCTATTTACCTATAAATAAATATTTTGGGACAATTCACACCAATCGACCTAGTCTAAAGTCAGCAACTAAAGTTGCTTGTGTTATGGGTACTAGACAACGGATATACATACTTATATAGATAAATAGATACTTAAATACATATAACATCCAAGACTCGGGTACATACATTGGTATTCATCAAGCAAACTTTTGCCGCTCCTGGGAATCGAATCCGGAATCTTTGTAGTCGGGGTCAATAACCACTAGGCTATCCGATCGTCATATTTATCACGAAACTTGTATATGGATCCTCGATCAACACGTTAAAAAAATATAATAAAGGCTTGCGTGACACCTACTAGACAACGGATGTAGCGACTCTAGCGCCATCTAGTTTAGAATGAAGGAAACCAACTGATATGCGCTACATCACGTTAACAAAGTTTCGTAACACGGACGCATATACAACTTCCAACTTTCATCCTTCGGAGTTCGCTCCCCAGGCATGACACCCACCTTTTTTCTTTTTTTTATGAAATAGGAAGGCAAATTTATAACGCTATCGGGACTTTAACACGATAAAAGTATATTGTTGATTTACCTCGACGTTTCGGCCATGTTTCAATGGCAGATGCGTTGCCAACCCAGAGGGCTAAGATGGAATACCTCTTGTGCCAGTAATTACACAGGCTGTCTTGCTCTCCACACCGGAACACAACAGTGCAAGCACTGCTGTTTAGGGGCAGGTTTAGCGAGCAAGAGTGTAGTAGTGATCCGGACGGACCTTGCACAAGGTCCTACCACCCGTAAAACCTGTAGAGAGATCTCTCTATTCTCCATGTATGAACTTCAATATACTCCAAACCCAAAGATCATCAATTCGATAACTCCAACTGTTATTAAAACCTCGATTCAAGTAATGCTAACCCGCGCGCATGTCAGCCTAACCGTTGCGCCCGCGCCGCCACTTAGCGCGTAAACAAATATATTTATTTAATAACGTTTTATTACTCTAATCCCGCCATATATTACCCTGATAAGCAGATCACCCGCTAATATATTATCCTGTATTATTATCATACGTATATGTATAAGTTGTTTGTATGTCTGCCGTCTTTATAAGCTGCGCGTGCGACGGTTATAATATAAATATAATCTATTGGGGAACAAATGACTTAAGTATAATTTAAACGGTGATGATGTTTTTTGAAATAGGGATTTATTTAGCTTTTTTAAATATTAAGAATAGAAAGTCCAAACTTCTGGACCTTACTAGTTTTACCGTTTTACTGTGGCATTTCTGATGACAACTGAAGTCAATTCTCTTTGACCTTGTGCAAGTTCCATCCAGATCGCTACCACCATCTTGCTCGCTAATAGTAGTTGCACTGTTGTGTTCCGGCGTGGAGAGCAAGACAGACGGTGCAATTACTGGCACAAGAGGTGTTATATTAATATATAAGTGTAAATAATATAAGTGTTATATAATACATCTTAGCCCTCTGGGTTGGCAACGCATCTATAGTCTACTTGGTGTTTCGGGTGTCTATAGGCGGTAGTGATCACTTACCATCAGGTGACTCACTTGCCTGTTTTCCTTCCTATGTCATAACAAAAAAACTATACAGATCTTATTAATTATAATATAGTATCAACCAACTGGAACAAATTACCTTGCTACTCCGCGAAACCAGTGCCATGTTCATGCTAGTTAGCTGCGTCTGTGCAACATATATGTATATGTTCATGCAAAATGTCGCACAGACGCGTCTAACTTGCACGAGCAAGGCACTGGTTTCGCGGAGTAGCAAGGTAATTTGTTCCAGTTGGTTGAAATGGACCTACACAAAGTAACGCATGAATCTATTAATTATAATGTAGTATACTTAGGAGAAATGTCACTCATTGCATACGTCAACAACAAATCCCTTACAGTGAGTTTAACTGTACATATATCCCCATCAGATAATGTTACCAGTTCAATTACAAATCAGGCATGACAATAACGAGATTTTGTGCCAAAAATCCCATTTTGACTTCTATACAAATCCTGTACTAAATACAAACACTGTCAGATCACCCATATGGTCGTATTAAGCGCAGAGCACACAGCCAGGCTGTCACTCAGAAACGCACAAACTGTCAATTTCCAGAAATCGCATTATTTGCGTGTTACATTTAATTTACACAAAATGACTGAAGCTCCGACACGGTGAAATAAACCTTTTGGTTTTACGTTTAAAGTCTTTGCAGTATGTGCACGTTATGTTGGTAAAGTAATATTAAATGTTTAGAAGCAAATGGTGTGAAAAGCGATCTGTTACCAATAATCGGATTATATCGCACTCTGAGTATTGAAACGAAATAACTCGCAAATAAACTGAAATGAAATATAAATCTTGTTGATATTTGTTAAGGTTTAAACTTGAATGCGTTAGGTAATATTAGTAGCTTTGTTCGTTTCGTTTCATCGCAATACGTGATCGTAGAATGGAGTAGAGGTGCTTAGCGAAAAGCATTCATTGATCTAAGTAAATTATAAAGGTTTTTGTGAATTTATTTTGTAGTTTTTACAGAAATAAATGGCAAACAATCGATTGCCGGAAGCAATTCCTCTAACGATTAGGTACTTAATTAAATATCTACTGCTATGAGGTAAAACAGTCCCAATCGTTGACATGACCTAATAATTGACGTAAAGGTTTGGAAACATTGTTATGAGTAAAAACGAGACACTATGAAAATATCAACCTCCTGGTATCAACAATTTCCTACGTTTAAACCCTGGAACGATTTACTCATTTAAAATAAATTATCTAAGTAATTTTAATAGATTTTAATAAACAACTACCGTGAGACTCTGACATATTAATAAAACGGATCACGCACGTATTTGAAGGCGACCACCAACGCGCCAGGGCCGCGGGGGCTCATGATTAAGGACCACGGACTGGGGTGCAATTTTTAAATCTCACCAGGTGACTAAAGCTCACCAAATGACCGAATCTCTATGAAAAACGGTCATTATGGTGAGCTATAGTCAACCGATAAGATTTAAAAATCGCACTCCTGGGCCGAAACATGTCGAGCAATTACTTACAATACATACAATTACAGTTTATTTAGAAATTATTCTTCTCCCATTTGGAGGTTAAAACATTTTTTTATCTTTACTTTTGTATATATATACTCATATCTTCGACCGCTTACTGCGTCTAAACCACGCAACGGATTTTGATATGGTTTTTCACTGTTATTTAGAGATTTTTTTATGGAAGGTTTTTAAGTGCATTACATCCTAATTGCATTCCTGCGAAGCCGGGGCGGATCGCCAGTATTTTTATATAAAACGGGGAGGCGAACGAGCAAGTGGGTTACCTGATGGTAAGTGATCATCACCGCCCATAGATACCTGCAACACCAAGACTAATGGCGATGCATTGCCAACCCAGAGATCTAAGATGGATTTTTGATTTTTTAATCTACTTTCGCGTAAGACACTATCCCAATCGTCTGCACAATTTAGCGCACCTTTACTGTCAGATGTTAAATGTCCCGCGCACATTATCGGCAATTTGTCGCAAATCGTCGCGCACAATGCGCGCGCGCAGCTGCCGATAAATTGCTTGTTGACTCCGCTTGTCGGATGATTTCGGAGGTGGGGTTTATGGACGGATGAAAGAGTCTATTTAATTTATAGTCGTTAAAGATGTTTGTGTGGAAGATTTGGTATCCCCAAGCATTTTGGCATTAAGTCCGCCAATTGTATTTGTTTTTGTGAAACTGTGCAATGAAACTTAAATAAATAATAATAATAATATAATACTCCATAGAACGTTTTAAGTGACAAACTGGCCTAGTGGTTAGTGGCCCTGACTACGAAGCTAGAGTATGTGGGTACGATACCCACTAGGGGCAATATTTTTCTATACAACATAAAAAGGCAAACGAGCACGTGGGTCACCTGATGGTAATTGATCACCACCGCCCTTAGACATCCGTAACACCAAGGATATTTGCAGATGCGTTGCCAACCTAGAGGGCTAAGGTGGAATATCTCTTGTGCCAGTAATCGCCGGACACAACAGCGCAATCACAACAATGCAGCGCAGTGGAATGTTTATGATAAATATTAATGTTTGTATCTGAGTCATGGATGTTATATGTATTAAGGATGCATATAAGTATGTTTATCTGTTGCCTAGTATCCATAGTACAAACTTTGTTTAGTTTGGGACTATGTTCATTATTGTAAAGTGTACCAAGATATTTATTTATTTCAGTTATTTAAGTTGGTAAGTTCACTATAAACAAATTCTAAAGGGTACTAGGAGCGAACGTTTTGTATGACTCTCTATTATTTTTGAAATAAGAAACACGATCATTTTTCATATTAACGACGATATTCGAAGACGAACGATGATTTTGGAAAAAAACAATTTATGAGCAACGCAACCAGTGTTGGGGTCACGCACTCTGCTGCATAATACAATTGTATGTACCGGATTCGTTTGAATTTAACTTTTTTTTGTTTAGTATGGCGCGTGTAGTCGTTTGTGTAATCGTTAAAATCAACGTTGCGTTACCTATGCATTAAAAAAAAAATTTTGGTAGGTTAAAACATTAAGTTTTTCCGAATATTTTCAAAACTGGCAACAATGGCGTTGTTTAGCGTTGTTCTCTCTATGTCACTTGTGCGACTGTAGATTATTTCCTCACTTGCGCACTGAACGTTTCTGTTCAAGCTTTATGGCTGCGTGTGAGCATATAATCGCGGTGCCTGACCTCGCGCCGAACAACGTCCGAAGTGGAGATTTACCGCCGGGAGGCAAGGTCCTGCGCGCACCCTGTACATTGCTTGCTCATTTATTCCAATCTTAGATCGGAAAAAGAATGATATCAATTATTACAGAAATTATAGCAATCATACTGAAGTGATCAAATTGTATGGTTACGTGCCCCGGGGGGCTGTATTTGTGGGGTTATTATAAGTTTTAGGTTATTGTAACTAAAAGGTTATTATGACGATGAGACTATTGTAACGATGAGGTTATTTTAACTACAAGGTTATTGTAACAATGAGGTTATTTTTCTACAAGGTTATTGTAATGATAAGGTTGTTTTAACTACAAAGTTATTGTAACTATGAGGTTATTGTAACGTAGAGGTTATTGTAACGATGAGGTTATTTTAACTACAAAGTTATTGTAACGATGAGGTTATTGTAACGATGAGGTTATTGTAACGATAAAGTGATTATAACAATAAAGCTATTGTAACTATATGGTCATTGTAGCTTTAAGCTTATTGTAACAAAGAGGTTATTGTAACGATGAGGTTATTGTAACGATAAAGTGATTATAACAATAAAGCTATTGTAACTATATGGTCATTGTAGCTTTAAGCTTATTGTAACAAAGAGGTTATTGTAACGATGAGGTTATTGTAACGATAAAGTGATTATAACAATAAAGCTATTGTAACTATATGGTCATTGTAGCTTCAAGCTTATTGTAACAAAGAGGTTATTGTAACGATGAGGTTATTGTAACGATAAAGTGATTATAACAATAAAGCTATTGTAACTATATGGTCATTGTAGCTTTAAGCTTATTGTAACAAAGAGGTTACTGTAACGGCTAGATAGATTTAGATGAAATTGAGTGAAAAATAGATCATAAATCCTAGAGTAAAACGTCTAACACTCTTAATTCCTAAAAACGCATAGAAAATAATACCACGTAGCCGACGCCGCGGGTACAAGCTCGCCATAACTATATATTTTACATGAGAATTAATAAATGAATAATAATAGAAAAATCCCAGCATTGTATATTAAACAACCCCTTCTCCAAGGGCCGCCCTAGCCACTAATCGTTAGGGGCCCTTGATTAAGGTGTTTGGGCGGCGGTGATTTCAGTCCCTCTTGTTTATTTGGGAAATTAGCCCTTCAGGTTTTCTTGTTTTATTATTGTTTTCTATGTCCACTCGTTTATTACCTGCTTCAGGGCGTGGTTTCAGTAGGGTTCAGTAAAGTTCTGAGCGTTAAAGCTAAAAGGTCAGATGTCCTTTTTCTTACCAAAATCTTTTGTCTTCTTTCAGACTATCTAATTATATCGCTATCTCTTTTACTAGCCAAGTTAAAATAACTAAAAAAGATTAAAAGTTTAACAAAACAGGATGTACCTATGTTTTAAAAAAAGTTAAAATTTTGGTAAAATTTAGATATCCAACCTGTATCTGATGTCCAGAATTAATTACCTAAACAAAGTAAGAAAAATTACTTCATTTACTCTACAACTCTGGCATTAGGAAAAAACTTAGAATTGGGTCAAAATTCTTTTTAGTCCCTAAAATAAAGATTAAAATGTATAAACACTTTTACAAAATTGTAGATGTCTCGAAATGTTTTCCTAGTAATATTACGTTAGTTCTCAACCGGGCCTCAATTTTTATTATGAATTTTCCCACCATCCCGGGTTTTTTACTCGTATTACAGAAAAGTCTCATTTGGTACCCAAATTACCACTGCGTTACCAGTCCCCTTGACTCCTCAAAAATAGTGTCCACTGCGTTACCAAACAATAGTTTTTTTTTCTTATACTGACCCCCAATATTTCTATAACAGTCATCATTCGGGTATGCGTATGCCATTCTGAATTTAAAGACAAAATTTTCTTTTAGGAATATCATAATACGTAAAAAATATGCGTTAAAATGTACAAGGGACGTTTTTATAGGCATCAAAAAGAAATTTGGCCCAATTGATCTTAATCGAGCCTTGTTGGTTCTAATTTGAAAAAGCTACCCAGATAAGCGAAATTAAAATCAAAATAAGAAACTGTTCACTAATTGCATTTATTTCATATCATTAAGTCATAATCGTTTATTTATACAAAGCAGACGCTAATCAATAAAGACTAGCCTTAATATCCTTTTTACTCAGAAATGAATGTACAAACTAATACTTTTTACTCAGAAATGAATGTACAAACTAATACTTAACTTAGTCACCATTGCAAAACAACACAAACAACTCTTTCGCGTTTTAAATGAATCACAAACTTAATAATCTTACATTAATCTAAGCTTTATCGATATCAAAATGCATGTTGTTTTCTTTGTTTGATTATTCCGTCTTCATTCCTAACCCATTATTATTATTAGAGGTTTAGTTCTAAAGTAGGGGCAACTACTCTACCTCTGGACATCTGGACAGCTGGACCTGTGTACACTCTAAATCTCAGAGCTATTCTCTCTCATCAATCCCCATGTCTCTTAATTGCCTGCCTTCAGCAGGTCAAAGGCAAGGCAGGGATTAGAGAAGCATATCGTGTGTTTTGCATGTGCACTGCACTGGTTTCGCGGACTAGTAAGGGTAATTTGTTCCAGTTTATTGATAAGGAATTCCGTAAAGTAACGCCTAACCTATTAGTTAGTGGAGTAACAATTGAAACGCTCTAGTAGAAAGAGTTCTAACCAGTAGACGTGTGCAAAAGGACAGAAGATGTTCAAAAGGATCCTTTCTGTCCGCGATAAACTCTAAAGTGCTATTAGTGCTGTTCTTCGTTAGATAACTTAGAATAGACTTGATCGTCTCAAAACCAACATCGCGCAAAAAATTACCAATCTAGAAGTAATCTCAAACGAACCCAATAAACATTTCAAAATACTCCTAAATACCGTGTGTAAAGAATTCGATAAAACTTGTGCTAAAAAACGTATTAAGGTAGGAAGTAAATTAACATTTAATGAATGGGCTACGACTGGAATAAGAAAGAGTAGGAACGTCTTATACGAGCTGTATGATAGAAAGTCCTGTACTACTGACGAACGCTTCCATCAATACGTTAGGGATTATTCAAACTTATTTAAAATCGTATGTAATAAAGCAAAAGCAGCACACGTTAATAATAAAATAAAATTATCGAATGATAAAGTTAAAACAGTTTGGAAAATAATAAATACCGAAACAGGCCGACAGAAAAACACAGACTCATCTATTTCACTAAAAATAAATAATACTAAAATAACGGACGCCGTTAAAGTAGCATTAATTTGCAATAACTGGCTTACAGTATATAATCAACATACCTATTATCATCATCGTCATCATCATCTCAGCCACAAGAAATCTACTGTGGAACATAGGCCTCCTCCATGGATTTCCAAGGTGACCGGTTGGAAGCGGCATGCAACCAGCGCCTTCCTGCCATCTGTATGAGGTCATCGGACCATCTCGTGGTTGGTCGTCCTACGCTGTGCTTGCCAATACGCAGTCGCCATTCGAGAGCTTTTCGACCCCATCGGCCATCAGTCTCCGTGCTATGTGCCCTGCCCACTGCCACTTCAACTTGCTAATCCGCTGGGCTATGTCGGCTACTTTCGTTCTTCTGCGGATCTCCTCATTTCTGATTCGATCACGCAGAGAAACTCCGAGCATAACCCTCTCCATAGCTCGTTGCGTGACTTTGAGCTTTCTTATAAAACCCATAGTAAGCGGCCACGTTTCGGTGCTATAAGTCATCACTGGTAACACACATTGAAATGAAAATGAAAAGAAATGAAATCTTTTATTTTCAGGCAACAAGGGCCCATAGATGAATACCTTACAAACTAACATACATAAAAATATATAGACTAAAATACAATAGGTACAAAACAAAACAAAACAATTTTCATGTTGGCGACAAAACGGCGTGGCCCCGCTGGGTCGTCACTTCCGATGTCGCGTTCGCCACCGGTAAGGTGCTCCAAAACCGTCGAAACACGACATCCTTCGGCCAGAAGGCTGCAGACGCGACGGACTCCAGCAGCAGCCGCGGGACGCGCACCACAAACGAGGTGAAGTGCACGTAGTGCCGTGACCGCAACTGGAAAACCCTCAGCGAGCACCCAGTCTTCCGGCGGACATGCTCCACCACATCTGCGACTGCGACGGTGTGGTGCAGGCGCGACACTTACAGTGCCGTAAGTTTTCGGTCACATTGATCACTTGGTGTGATTTAGTATTATCAATCGTAAATGGTAGTTCCCCTTTAATACCTTTTCCGCATTTTTACATTTTTATTAATTTCCTGCTCCATTTGATCATGATTTAAATAATGCGGGAGTTTTCCTCAATTTGGCGAGAAGCGATATAACATTGAAATTGGTATCTTTTCCAGCGTCATATTCCTTCCTAATGTCTTCGCATAAACTGGATGAATGATGTACAGACAGCAAAACAAAGATTTACATTTAACTAATCAAAGTAATACCTTGAGTTTTGAGCCCCAAATATTCTTTAAATCGAAATTGTAGACAACGAAATTTATATTAAAGCCTAACCCCCTTATTCATAAACGCTTCGTAACCGTTTGTTAGTTAACATGTTTTATGTCTTTATCTGTCATTGTGTAGTTTACCCTCGAATGAAAGGCACAAAACATTTGAAAATATACACTTAAAAATATTGTTAACTTTTTATGAATAAGGGGGTTAATCAGCAGAAAATGGGCCAGTCAACATTTTATTGTTACAACAACTTTCTATAAGTGATATTTCTTCAGGGAAAACATTTCGAAAACAGTTGTATTTTTTATTAATAATGGACATATTCTTCAATGGGTTATCTTATTGCCATGATAGACACTAGTATTACAATCACTGTTAAAACACATCATAGTTGTCTCTTGCATGACGGGTTAGAATAAACGACAAGAAAAAGTTGATTCACCCAAAAATATCTCCACTGTCAATGAGGTTAGACAGATCCACATCCCACACACAACTCTGTTGTCAACAGTTTTCACTGTCATTTGGAGAGTATTTACAGAAAGTTTTTATGGACAATAAATTCTAATAAAATTTTCGTTAGTAATTTTCACTCATGCAAAGCCGGACCGATTACAAAAACATATTACACAACGAAGAGCAGACTTCCTTTACCTACATCATAGTATCAAATTCACTTAATAAAAAAAATACTCTTTTTTGCGTTTAATAACAATTCATCAATCTGCTGACGCTCCTCAAAAACTTCCGAAAGCAATTTTTAAAAAATTTAACAGCGTGTCATTTGCGAAGATTCGCGGGCGGGGGGCGGGGGGCGAGGGGGGGCTGGTAATCAACAATTTAAAATTGGGCCTAATCCTGAGGACGGTAATCGCGGCGATCGCTCAGCGAGGTGCCCAGGAGTTGGGAATTGGGAAATGGCGGCTTGAGTCTTTTTACATTTATTGCGTCAGCTATTTTTATCAAATAACTCAATAGAAAATGTACTTACCTGAAAAACTACCAACCTTGCTACCAAACTTATTAATTACCCATTCGTGCTGTAATTGGTACATTCAAAGTCAAACTCAAAGTTAAAATATCTTTTTCAGACTAGGCTTACAGGTCAAAAGGTCAGGTATGAATGTCATAAAATTTACCACCGGTTCGGAAAAACCTTTGATGAGAAGATACCTATTTATAGCACATATTGCCCTATACTTAGGATTTTACGCGTCAGGTAGTAACACCAAATACAAAATGTAGTTAAATCTTGAACAAGCTTGAAAACACTCAAAAAAACTGCAGCAACCCTCCCGCCAAACTTACTATTTTTCTATTTACGAGTATGCTGTAATTTGTACACTGTCCTATTCATAGCACAATGTTGACCTGGGCCAAAATTCTTTTTAGTGCCTAAAAAAAAATTAAAAATGTATAAGCACTTTTACAAAATTGTAGATGTCTCGAAATATTTTCCTAGTAATATTACGTTAGTTCTCAACCGGGCCCCAATTTTTATTATGAATTTTCCCACCATCCTGGGATGATGATGGCATCCTATTACAGAAAATTCTCATTTGGTACCCAAATTACCACTGCGTTACCAGTCCCTATGACTCCTCAAGAATAGTGTCCACTGCGTTACCAAACAATAGCTTTTTTCTTATTCTGACCCCAAATATTTTTATAACAGTCATCATTCGGGTATGCGTATGTCATTCCGAATTTAAAGATATCATATTATTTTAAGAATATCAGGTTAAATAAAAAATATGCGTTAAAATGTACAAGGGACATTTTTATAGGCATCAAAAAGAATTTTGGCCCCTATACTTACTCGTAGAAACTTAGAATGTGTATGCATATTCGACACTTAGGTACGCAGAATTTAGCAGATAATTTCAGTAGTAGTTGAACCACACTGTGGTACACTCAATTAGGGAGGGCTCATCCGAGGTAGTACCACACGACTGGATGATGTAGTCGATTAGTGAAAGATCCGGAGGGCCGCAGGGGAGGAGGTCCTAAAGGCCAGTAATTGAACAACAACCATTAGCTTGTTTGCCTTCCTATTTTATAAAAAAAATATACCAAAAGGTCGCTCTTGCTCATTGGTGGCGGTGGTGACTTTCCATCAGGTGCGCCGCGTGCCCAATTTTGTCCAAACTCCAGAAAAAACCTGTTTTTATTCTATTTTATTACGAAAGATCCTAACTTTCCCATCCGCCCTGGTCACCCTTTCAAGGTGTTTGTTTTTCCTTGAAACTGCACAGGACAAATCGACGCGTCACCCGTCTTGCGTCCCCCTAGCACTCGTGACACCGCCGTATCGTAAGAATGTTGCTGTCTTGCTCTAAATAACGGACGCTAATCCTCACCTGATGCCGAATTATTCCGCTCATTTGTATAAGAAATTGATGACAATTAATCTCAAGATTTTTAAGGATGTTAGCTTGAAAGCTTTTTTATGACATACATATATTTTTGCGGGTGGTAGGACCTTGTGCAAGATCCGTCCGGATCGCTACCACCATGTTTTTGGGGAGTGTGCCATAGGGCTACATGATTTACTGCCTCCGTCAACATTTTACCACCGATCTAGTAGACGCACGGAGTCGTTCCATCCCTATAGGATTGACTTCCCTCCATGTCGTACGAATCGTTTCGCTTCATCTTTCTCGGTAAGCACTTCCAGAGAATGGAACGATCTCCCTGTCTCTGTATTTCCGGACAGATACGATCTGGACACTTTCAAAAGGAGAGTAAATAGGATTTTTTCTGGGTAATCGCGTCCCACCTTCGGCCTCGTCAACACTTTCCATCAGGTGTGACTGTGGCCAAGCGAGAGCCCATCATCATTAAAAAAAAATGTTGCTCGCTAATCCTGCCGCCAAGCAGCTTTGCTTGCACTGTTGTGTCCGGCGTGGAGAGCAAGACGCCGGTGCAATTACTGGCACAAGAGGTATTCCATCTTAGCCCTCTGGATTGGCAACACATCTGCAATCTATTTGGTATTGCAGGTCTATAAGCGGTGGTGATCACTTATCATCAGGTGACCGACTTGCTTGTTTGCCTTCCTATTTCATAAAAAAAAATCGAAGCAAGTATTTATCCTATCCTTAAACATCTATTAAATAAGGAACACATAATCGAAACATATAGTAAAATTGTATGCTATCTATACATAGGAAAAATAATGTGAGGAGTCTTTTTAGGAGCAATAAAAGCCTTAAAATTGTTTTAGTTTTTTTGTCTGTCTGTCTATCTTTATGATTTTACACGTATCATGCCAAAACAGTTGCAGAAAATTGGATGCGGTTTCCACAGTTACATTTCTGGAGGTTTAACTTATAACCTGGCGTATGTTTCATCTTTAAACGCCTATAATCCGAGTAATAATTATCAAGAAAGAAAACGATTCTCCTTAAAAAAAAATGTTATGTAATGACAACACAAAGAAAAATTAGGTTAATGACAGAACTCGAACCTGCAACATCAGCTCTCCGTGCCTTGCGTTTGCCAGTTAACAATTCTCCTTTCTGGCGGCAGTCAGGTAAATATAAATACATACTTCCATAAATTCCAAGCGTACGAAGTCGCGGGCAAAAACTAGTACCTATTAGACAGGAATAGTACATTACTACAGAGGATGGAAAGTAAGCAATTGCCTGAGTACCTATTCGATAAAGGCCGTAAAATTGGTCGACCGTACATTAATTTTCCTTGTCCTCGAAAGCGTAAACAAAAGCTTATCGTCATTTGCAACCCATCAATCATCAACTTTTAATGACAGTTACAGATGCTCCTCACCTAATGACGACGTCTCAAGGTTAATCAATTTGAAAACTTCATTTATTTGCTGAGCTTTTATTTCGAAACTTTATAAGTACACTACATCTTAATCAAACCTGCATATTGATAACTAAGGGATGAAACTGCCGCTTATGCGCCTACAAATCTCGGATGAAATCGATCTACTTTTTATTTCAACTGTGAGAAAAGTAGGTAAAAGTAGATTTTTTCATTTTCGAAGTGATTGTACAGTCAGACCTGTAAAAAAGCTGGCACGTTTAATTTCGAAAAACCGAAACTTCGTACTTCAAATACAAACATTAAAAAGGTTTTGAGACTAGTGGTGCCCTCTTTTTAATTTAGAATGAAATCACTTAGGTATAGGAGCGCTTAGTGAGCTTGCTGTCTTGAAGCTGTAACAATTAATACACAGATGGCGCTGCAAGCCATAAAGTTCACGAAAGGTAGGGTACGGTAGCTGGATGTCCTTTCGTAATGGTTTTCGGGTTTGTCACTAGATGTCGACACTGTCTTAGATTCAACATGGATTCAACAATTAGAAGTGTTATTTGGGATGCTCGGTAGTGAAGTCATCAAGTTCTTACACTGACCAGCCGCAATTAATCTTTTTTGAGCGATTTTATATGTAACGAAAATTGTTTTTTAATAGTTCAGTGCATAATTTTATAGTTTACGTGTGGTTCTTTGCACTTTAAACTTATTGCTGCATTTTAATACTACCAAAGTGGCACTTAGGTCATTTTAGAATGGTAAAAAAACCAGTGTTGGTATTTTTTTATGGATTTCAGTTATATCAACGATTAAATAACCCGTCAGAGTGCGGGGCAAGAAAATACCCCGAAATAATTATCAGTTTTGCAGCAGTTTCATGTTGAGTTGAACTAGGTACCTATAAGGGATTGCGGCATTTATAAACAAAATAAAATTATCGAAAACTATTTATTTCTTCACGATTTCACTATGAACTAGAGCTACGGCATAGTACAATGTCTCCCAAAAACGCCTAAAACTAGATTTTTGTTCATTTTCCTAATAAATATTCAATTTACAGTGTTTTGACTTAATCTAAACTTTTATGATAAAGGTCGGCCGCTGGCAGAAGTAACTTAGTACAATGACTACGTATCTTTGTCACTCGTGCACAAAAATATTGCTGTTGCCCGCGGAGATGTGACGTGCAAGTGTAACGGCAATATATTGTGCGTGACTGGTAAAGATTACACAAAAATAAAAACGAAACAAATACGATTCTAACCATGAAAAAAGAATCTTTGAAACTCAATTTCATTTAAAAGTCAAGCTAACTCCAAGTTTGGCCTAGAAAGTCAAAAACAAGCATCTCAAATCAAACTTGTCTGATTTTGCGTTTGTTACAGTCTCTCCTTGAATTACGCCGGCTTGAGTCAAATTATGAGTCAAATAAATAAGTTACTTGCTTTCAGCTTGTAATGTAATTAATATTGTAATTTTGATTTATTTATAAAATTACACCTTATTTAGTTTCTTGCCGATATCGGTATAGGTTTTTCAAAACCGGTGGTAAATTGTATGACATTCATAAGTGCTTCTTGTTAACATAATCTGAATAAAGGTATGACTTTGACTTAATCTTGTCAGCAGGTCAAAAACTAAACTATGCATTTTAAGTCTTACTTCAGTACAATAGGTTTAATCTATAGTATGTAGTTATCTGACTTCAGCTATGTTATAATGTTTTTCGTTGATTATAAAAGTAAAACGCATTTTTATGGGCATGTATAAAATTGCTTCAGTTACACTCGTGAAATTTCAAGTGAATCACTTTATAATTAAAAAAGAAATTTATGAATTAAAAAAAAATGTTTTTAGCTCAAATGCAAAGTTTTCTGAGGCCCTGCTCATTTTAAATTTTGAGCACAAATATTTGAATACACTTATTTGGTTCAATTGCTAAAATGGTAATAAAAAATATTTACCCTTTTGCAAGCGACCGCCCTTCATAAAACGAATGATCGACGAAGTAACATTAGAAACCAATTTCGTCATTAAGATGTCTTAAATTTTTCATGACAAATTGACACCTTGCCAGACGAAAATGGTCTTAAGGACTACGTCGTTGGTATTGTACACTCATGACTATTTCTTTATGCGTTTAAACTATATTTCATTAAAAATATTGAGATTGTTTTTGAACAAAATATGTTTATATAATTCGTATTTTGAAGTTAAATTGAGAAATGTACATAACTATTATGATTTATGTAAAGGTAATATAATAACTATAATAATTCCATTTAATAAAATAAAATAAGGCGAAAACATAATATTAGGCTGTACTTATGTTAATCAAAATTAGACCTTACACTATGTTTATAGAATCGATTATTGCACAAAACTAATTTATAATGGATTTTATTTATACATAAATAGGTTCTTTGACGTGTCCTTTGTTCATAGCTTTGTATAATTTTTGCAACAGACTGACTATTGAATAACCAAAATTAATTTTACAAAGGCTGCAATTTCGATTTTAAAATAGTGCTCTATCTAGATAGATGGAAAACATGAAAAACAACAATTATTAATACCACAAAGAAAACTGGACACTCACGTTCATGTTACATCACTGAAGGACCATCTTATCCGAGTTTTTTTTAGGAACTTGGCCTTAATAATAAAATAATACATTCAAGACTTCACAATACAAACAGTTGCCTGGAAAATAGGAATCCTTATCCCAGATAAAGTATTTGTAACCAATAATTTGTACACTGCATTCAGATGTGTTAGTTATCATCAAACAAAAACTCTACTTACGACAGTTCTAACTTAAAATAATCACCCATACGAAAACCTATTTTTACTTTTCACTTTAATCAAGACAAGGTTGTTGACATGTTATTTAGACATACAGAAACCGTATATATGTTATTTATGGCAGACAATCATAAATAAATTAAAAAAACATGCTTTTATTATTATTTTGCATCGTCTTTTGCAATCGCAATTTAAATAAAAAGTTTAAAAAAAAGTTAAAAAAATTTCGTTGGCAGGATTTGTACTTCCAAAAATTGTTTATGGTATTTGTACTAAACAACTAATGGTTTTCGGTGTAGAACAAAAAGCGGATATAGCCAACACTTCAAATAACATATTCGACGTATAGCATGTCCTAAACCTTCATTAACGTTGAGCATCACTCCAAAAACAAATTCACATCTCTCTCACATTTCAACATCTCTACTGTCAAACTTAATTTCTTTGACTTCCTCAGGATTAAAACTTTTGACAGTTACCTTCCCGATCTCTGAAATGTCTGTACTCGACAGCTTATTAGTAATCTTAGTTATAGATATCCTACTTTCTACATCATTCACATCACAAATACTCTCTAAAATTACCCCTTTTTCCACTTTCCTGGGTTTTGGCACTATATTTTGGGTTACTGGTTTGGTACCTCTTAGTTTTTCGCTAAGTAGCTTATTGCAGTTTTTCTTTGACATGTCTAGAGCTAGGGGATCCTCTTTGACTTCTTTAGATTCATCCTTCTTCTCTTCTGGTTTGTTCTGCTGCTTGAACTCCGCTACTTCTGCGTTCGTTATGTTATCTTTTTTCTTCCATTTCGTTCTTCTGTTCTGGAACCATATTTTTACCTGAAATAGAAAAATATATTTTATTAATTGCATTCAGAGCAAATGGAGTATCTTCTGGGAGTCTTATGTCCCTGTCGAGGGATAAAAGGATCGCATCATCATCACCATAAATGTTATAATCATTATTAGTATTATTCTCACTGGTTTTATCTATATTTGTTGATAATGAAGTGGCATTGACTTTGCCAGCAGACCTAATAGACTAATTCCAACTCGTCAAACTTGTCGCAATAATATTGCAAAGGTTCTGTTGCAATTGCATTAAGCTTAATGTATTGAAATGTAAAATATCTCGAGACATCAAGATTTATGCCTAAGTGCAATCTTATTCGTTCAAATCAGTTTCATTTCAAAACAAACAATCAGCACAAGCTATTATTAAATTAAACATTTTTGTGACTTATGCAAACTGCAGAACTTGGCTCTATTATTCCGGCGCAATGCAAATCCGATAATGCCAGATGTTTAGCTAGCGGTGAAATGATATACATTGCCATGTATTGGTACAATCGAAGGCTGTAAAGCGTTGTCATTTTGCACCCTATTGCAATATGGTAAAGTGTAAAAGCGACAAGCTTTGATATTCCCCAACGGCACAATAAACAGCTACATATTTACTTTAGTGCGTAATTTCTATACTGTAACACTAAACTAATTGGTTTTATTACTAATTATAATTTTATTGCACGAATAAAAAATACTATTTATAATTTGAGCTTCTCTGCGAAAGGATCCAAATTTATCCTAATTTATAACTTACTAAGTAACCGTGATCTTAGATATCCTTTTGAATTATTTTGCATGTCTAACAACTAATAAGATTAAGGTTTTTCTAGCGAAGTAAAACATGGCGACTTCATCAGAGGCGTTTAAGGGTTCGTACAGAGTGATACCTCCGGAGTCGCAAGCGTAAAGGTGGCGGAAATTGCTAATCATCAGCTAAGCGCCATCACAGAATAAATAATAGTACTAACGTACAGAAACTTCTCTTTTTCGACCACCATTAAACGAATTCCAACTTTATGATCAGGCACAAAAAGTCCGTATTACTTCATAAACATTCGCCAGGCGGCATGCGTCAAAAGAAAGGCGCCGCCCGCGCCCGCCTTCCACCTACGGCGCACTGCTAGGGTTGGGCTGCTTACTATAATACTATCACAACGCGACACAGAGTGAGCTGGTGCGCGAGCGGCAAGCCGGCAACCTACTGCAATTAACCTATGCCATAGGTAATGCGGCGAGCGCACCTACAGTGCGGAGTGGAACCCCCCTGGCGCCAAGCCTGTCTTGCCACCGACATGGTATAAGAGCCAATTAACTATTTCAGCCTCACTTTGTCTCCAAATTGTCTCTGGTATGGCAATACAGCAAAATGATATTTCCAAAAAGATATTTTACGGTTTATTTTTTATTTTATTTATTATGAATTAAGTACATCCACATCATATATATTACAATCAAGAACATATTAGCTAGTTATAGGTACATTAGTCCGATATAGACGACAATTACGGAGTACATAGCATTGACTATACAACTAAGAGAGTTAAGAGGATTTAAGAGGTTTAACTGATGTACAATAGTTTGTATATACGCACACCATAAATAAATGAGAGGAAAAAAAATATACTCATACAATCATTATTAAGTGTTTTGAAATGTTGTGGACAGATTAGGTTGTGTAAGAAAGTTCAAAGTTAAAATAGCTTTACTTAGATTAGGCTTGCAGGAAGCACTTGATGAAGGTTAGACAATTTACTACAGGTTCAGTAAAACCTTTGATGAGATGATACCAGCAAGAAACTCAACGAGGTGTGGTTTTTTAAATAATGACTGACCATTAAGAGGAGTGTGAACCCAGCCCCAAAAAGCGCTCCTCATACCAACGGCGATAACGTTTTCCTCCCTCTAAACCTTAATCTATGGCAATAATTTTTTGGTATGTTGTCGTCATGCCTTAGATCTAGGTTTGTATGTTTTGATTTTTTCAATATTTTTCATAGATTTGACAATATTGGCATTTTAGGAGTTTCAAACAAAACAAAAAAGCGTCTATAGTTTTGAAACTATTAAGAATATTTAAAAAATCAAAGCATACAAACCTAGTTCTAGGGCATAATGGCAACATATTTAAAAAATCATGGTTAAGGTTTAGAGGATGGAAAACGTTATCGCCGTTTGTATGGAGAGCGGTGGGTTCACACTTCTCTTAACAAAAAATTTATAGCCCATATTTGCGCCCCACTTCTGTGCAAAGGCATCTCAACCGACTTATACACGCGACTTATGACGCAAAAATGATAAAAAAATATTATCATTTTCGGAACTTGGCTTTATTCTACATTGCGCTGCAAAGCCCACTACGCTAGCTGTTTAGCTAGCGGTGATATGATACGTGTGTGTCGGTACAACAAACGGTTAATTACGGCCTGATCGATCTCGGCCCCGGGGACTAGGGATGGGACGGCGCGTTGCGAGTTATCGATATCGATGGCTGGCCATTTTGCTGGTCATTCTAAATTTTTTATCGCATTGGTTTTAACTGTAATGCTGTAAAATTATATTAGATCAAATAAAAAAAAATTAATATATATTTTAACCGATGAAAAAAAACGGAGGAGGTTCTCAATTCGAGCCGTAGAATATTTATTTAATTAGATTATTTAGGACAAAATTAATCACTCTCTCACAAATACCGGCGTGAAGTAGTAGCTTGCTACTGCGTTTCGTACAGTGGCTGAGAGATCCGGAGGTCCTCAGGGGGCGGGGAGCTACAGGGCGGCAACGGATCAGCGAATCTCTTGGGATCGCTGGTTCCTATGAGCGGCGGTGATCACTTTCCATCAGGTAACCCGCATACTCGTTTCTTCCCTTTTGCGTAAGAAAATCATTGAACGTAACAATAGGACAAAAAAAAATTGTAAAAACCAACCAAGTGGGAGTAGGACTCGTGCACCGAGGGTTCCGTACAAACTTAATAAGCACCGAACATTGCTCTAGCGAAAGGTTAACTGTTATTTTGGCTTACAGAAAGCACTAATGGCTGTCAGAAAATTTACACACGATTCTGAAAACCTCCTAGAAGCAAAGACATTTCAGTATTCAGTATTTATTTATTGCAACATTTTACATACCTAAGCTTGTACAATGATACCCTGTTAGGGCGTAGCAATTTAGAACTTATAAACTAAATAAAACTTAATTTAACGAATCGTAATTAAAATGACTTCGACACTTTGACTTTGACTTGAGCTAGGCACAACATTAATCCAGTTCTAATCATAGCTGCAACATCCGTCAAGTGCCCACTTCCGTAATTGCCCCACAAATGAATCTGCGGCGTGACATTTGACTGTTATATGGCTGTATATGTGTTATATAATAGCTTTATAGGCTTTGTAGCGCTATGTTAGCTTGTCTGTGGATTAATGCCGTTCCTGTGCAGGCCCGGAAACTACGCAATTATAAATTTATTTGAATATACAAAAGACTTTTTTTTGTCAGAAAAGATGACTGCTAGTTTTTTTCCGAACTTGGCTTGTTATTAACCATTTTTCTGGTTTTGGAGGATGAGATTTAGCGATGCCCACGTCTTGTATGCTTGCTGTACTTTTTTTTTTAATTTTGCTTGTTTATACGATGATCAATTTAAAGTATTTGTTATTGCTTTTTATTTAATTGTCTTCATTTGCATGTCAGTTTGTTCTGTCAGCCTTTACTGTTAAAATTTCGCAAGTCAAATTTTTATTTGACTTGCGAAATTTAGTAAGTGTGTGTAAACCAGATGACAATCAAATACTAACGTGCTGTTTATAAAAAAACTTACAATATTTTACAAACTGGAACAAATTACCTTGCTACTCCGGACTAGCAAGGTAATTTGTTCCAGTTTGTTGATATGGGCCTCCGCAAAGTAACGCCTGAATCTATTAATTAACAATATTTTACCAAAACCTATCTCACATTTATCTTATGCTGTGGATAACAAAGGAGTAAATAGAGACAGCGATAGACGAATTCTATGCTTAAAAAGTCGCGGGCAACAGCTAGTTTCTAATAAATATTAAAACAAATATATTCAACACAAATATCTTAACTTGTCGTCTGTTGATACAGGTTAAGCGCGTTCGTGCAACTCCAGTGGGTTTAATTTTGTGAACATGAATATTATGAATTAATATACTCGTGAGCCGTTTAAGATGAAACGAATATATCTAGGTTAAATTTAACGCGATAAAAGTATATTGTTGATTTACCTCGACGTTTCGGCCATGTTTCAATAGCCGTGGTCACGAGTAGACACGACGACGACGAGACAAGTGAGGAGTGTGTCTACTCGTGACCACGGCCATCGAATTTATAAAGTTATCGGGACTTAACGCGATATCGTTATAAATAAGCTGTGTTAACTTCAAAACTCGCCATCCCAAACCAGAATTCACCGCAATGCAATCCACTTGCAAACATGGACATAATTATTATTGATTGCGCATTAGCGGGGAGTGCAAGTGAGACACAACATGTCTGCAGCCACGTGTGTGAGGGATACGGCTGCCATAAAGGTATGTTACATGTCAAAGCCCTAACTGTGTCGGTTAATATCGGTTTAATAACAGTTGAGTGATGTGCGCTAATTAGTTTTGATGTTCCATTTGCCAATGTGTTTCGTTTAACCTTTACAATTACAAACTGGAACAAATTACCTTGCTACTCCGCGAAACCAGTGCCGACCGGATCAAATGTTTATCAGTAGCAAATAGCTTCAGGTACCGGGTTCGATTCCCGGGATAGGGGCAAATGTTGGTATCATGAATACGAATGTTTGTACCCGAGTCGTGGATGTTATATGTATTTAAGTATATATTTATCTATTTAATAATATGTATATCCGTTGTCTAATACCCATAACACAAGCAGCTTCAGTTGTTTACTTTGGGACTAGGTCAATTGGTGTTAACTGTCCCAAGATATTTATTTAAATTAAGTTAAATTAAATATCTTGGGACAATATACACCAATTGACCTAGTCCCAAACCAAGCAAAGCTTGTACTATGAGTACTAGACAACGGATATACATACTTATATAAATAAATACATACTTAAATACAAATGACATCCATGACTCAGGTACAAACATTTGTATTCGTCACACAAATATTTGTCCATACCAGGATTTGAACCCGGGACCCCGGGACCTCTGCACAGTAAGCAGACACAAGTGCCACTGTGCCATACAGGTCGTCATTTATTTATTTTTATTTATTTATTTAATTAGTTTTGCTAATTTAAACGAACTTTAATTACCATTGACCTAAATCACGAGTAACCAAACTATGTAGTTCGGTTGCCACTTTTTTTCAACGACTTTCCTTTATACTACGTAAAAAAAAGATTTTTTTATGAAACAGGAAGGCAAACAAGCAAGTGGGTCACCTGATGGTAAGTGATCATCACCGCCTATACACCCGCAACCAAAGAGATTGCAGATGCGTTGCCAACCCAGAGGGCTAAGATGGAATACCTCTTGTGCCAGTAAATACATCGGCTGTCTTGCTCTCCACGCCGGAACACAGCAGTGCAAGCACTGCTGCTTAGAGGATTAGCGAGCAAGATGGTGGTAGGTCCTACCACCCGCAAAGATAAAGATAATAGTATTTTATGCAACTGCTATATAATGAGAGGCCTTAAAACACGAGTGTGGTTTTATGAAACGAGCGTTAGCGAGTTTCATAATAGGATCACACGAGTGTTTTAAGGTCTAATTATATACAGTTGCATACATTACTTTATCTACACACATATCATAACTGCAAAAAACCGTAACAGCAAAAAACCAAAAACGAATGACAACTAATGGCCGCCATGTATATTAAAAAGGTACTCTGTGATTCGATCTATCCGTCAAGACGAACGTTTTTTTAAACCATAGACGAACGAATATAGTCACTATTGTCATATCACTCGAGATCAACTGTCGTGCGTTTAAATTAAAAAAACATACTGAGTTGACGTTTCGTATCGATAACTGTTTTAATATATGTGGATACTAGAATAGAGACCAACTTGAATTTTGACAGCTGTTCCAAATTTAAATTCATAACGTCACGAGCAGTCACGAGATATCGGTAATGTGATGACCAATAAAGAACAGATTTACCTACTACCACAGACAAGAAAATTCTTATAATAACATTGGTTGTAATAATGCTGGTCATTTCCTAGGGTTTTTGAACGCGTTATTTAGCCTTTATGATATGTGTGTAGATAAATAAGGTTTACGTGCTAAATAAATCGCACGCTTAGTATTAAAGTGACCCAGTTCTGAATAATACACGTCCCAAAATATCACCTTAATTAAAAGACATAGGGTTTAATTTTGGGAAATATCAAATTCAGAATTGAGTCACTTTAATACTAAGCGTGCGAAATGTCTTTTAATAAACACATATTCTAACATAGAATAACGGATACCTATAATATTTGTTTTTGTTGATATAAGTAAATAAAACAAAACACAAACGAATCAGACGTCCTTCGGAAAAACAAGAGCTTGCTGGGGGCAACTAGATCCCAAAGCCAATGCAAAATAACCTTTACGTGATGTTGGTAAAGTTTATTTTGCATTGTTGTCCATTGATCTCTATTTAATGAAACGTGTACATTGGATACTTTGTTCATGTTAATTGCCTTTACTATTGGTAGAGAGAATTATTTTTCGACATCCATACTAATTATAAATACTTCTGTTGTATGTCTGTCCGTTTCGTACCCTTCATGGTTCCAAAAATGTTTTGGGGATAATTTATACCAAAAATCTGGTTCTAAATTAAGCAAAGTTAATACTATTCTCATAAATAAAATAAGAAAGAAAACGAGCAAACGGGTCACCTGATGGTAAGTGAATTCCACCGACCATACACATCCGCAATGCCAAGGAGATTGCAGATGCGTTGCCAACCCAAAGGGCTAAGATGGAATACCTCCTGTGCCTTAATGTCACCGGCTCGCTGTCTTGCTGTTCACGCCGGAACACAACAGTGCAAGCACTGCTGCTTAGCGGCAGGATTAGCACGCAAGATGGTCACAAACACAAACTTAGTCAAAGCTAAATAAAGATAGACCCCTTTATTCATAAACGCTTCGTAAACGTTTGTTAGTTAACATGTTTTACGTCTTTAAATTTATCATTGTGACGTTTGCCCTCAAATGAAAGGGACAAAACATTTGTTAGCTTAAAAATATTGTTTTTTTTTATACAACATAGGAAGGCAAACAAGCAAGTGGGTCACCTGATGGTAAGTGATCACCACCGCCTATAGACACCTGCAACAACAAAGAGAGAGCAGATGCGTTGCCAACCCAGAGGGCTAAGATGGAATACCTCTTGTGCCAGTAATTGCACCGGCTGTCTTGCTCTCCACGCCGGAACACAACAGTGCAAGCACTGCTGCTTAGCGGCAGGATTACCGAGCAAGATGGTGGTAGCGATCCGGACGGACCTTGCACAAGGTCCTACCACCCGTAAATTGTATTGTTAATTGTTTATGAATAAGGGGGATAGTTTATAATTTTAACAAAGCAAACCATAACAGTAAGCATTAAGACAAGTTAATTGATGTAGGTACCATTTTGACGTCACCCTGTATACTACATAGACGTACCTATTTACAAAGATCTCAATATTATGTAGCCTTTTCTTATCTGTGGAAGTGGTAATGTTGGTACAGTCAAGGAACTTAATTCCCTACCCATTTCGTTGAAATGTCGTCTGACATTCGCAATGCATTAAGGTCGATATGTCAAACTAACGTCTTGCTCTATAGCGCTTATGGTGACAGTTTGTTATATGCTATTGAACCTTAGGTGGGTTGGAAATTAAATTCCTTGACTGTACATTATATTGTGTCAGTAATGTACGAAATTGAAGCAACTCTCATTTCATACGTTACTACGGCAACTTTCTTTAGTATTTAGCTAATTCTGAGGCTGACTGTACAGTTCACAATTTATAAACAGTTCACAATCTCGCTAGATAGATTTCAAACTAATGAAGTTGACAATCATACGGTGATATATACATATCTAAAAGTATGTGTACATATTTTAGCGGTCGTGACTGTACCTGCCTTTTAACGTATAAAACGAACATTAATAAGAAGTACAGTCAGCAATCAATAGGAACGCGCCCGTCAGATCACTGCGGAGGGATAGAGATGGAGCAAGTTAATATCGATATTGAAGTCGTATCGACTTAAATTGATACTTATAAATATCGTTAACTTTGCTACTTAAATTGGTAAAGTATTTTAGTTTCAGTAATCTAATAATATTATGATTTCAAATCGTAATTTTATTTCAGTCTAATTTCATATAGTTAAGGACATTATTCCCTTTTGCAAAGTAAAACTTCGGTTCGTCTCTGTCCATACGTGCACACCTACTTTAGTTAACATATTGTTTCGTTCGCAGTGCTAATTGTGATGAATGCCTTTGAAAGTGAGGGACAAAACCATTTTAACCAAAATGGTTCGTAACATGTGATGACTGTAATGTTTGGTAATACTCCAAAGTCATGAACATTCGATAAGACAAAGAAAGATGAATCAAAGTGTGAATATCGATATTTTTTTATCGACAACTGCCTCCTCCTTCGCTATCTCAGCCAGCGGGTATCGAGGCCGATGACTAAGCCTGTTAATCTACAATTACTCATCCCCACCCCAATCAATTCTTAGGACTCTCTTCCCCCTAAGAGTTAGGAGTTTTGGACAAAAGATAGGTTATACAGGGTGTTTGGCAATAAATGGATAATACCTAAATTGGTGGTATTTAGCCCGTTCCGAAAATGTAAAAATAGATTTAGTTAATAGATTTAGCAAAACAGTCACCGTTTTGGAAATTTTTACACTTTTATGTCAATGTTCTATGTATAATAAAATGTCATAAATACACACATTAAGAACAAAAAAAACTATGGTCATGGTCTCGTCTTTCATGTTATAGCTTTATGAGCAAAACCACGAGGTCTTGACCTCAATGCTATGTCTTTGTGCTCATGAGCACAATATCTCGACCTTTACACTGTCTTTTTATGAACAAGACCAGGAAATCTCGACCTTAGTGCTGTCTCTTCGTACTCATGACCACTAGATCTTGACTTTTATGCTGTCTCATTATAAGCGAGACCACGAGGTCTATTGTACTGTCCGTTTGTCTTCATGTCATGAGATCTCGACCTTTATGCTGTCTCTTTATGAGCAAGACCACGAAGTCTCGACTTTGGAGCCGTCTCTTTGTGCTAATGTCTACGAAATCTCGACCTTTATGCCGTCCTTTTATGAGCAAGACTACCAAGTCTCGACTTTTATGCTATCTCTTTGTGCGCATACGATGACTACGAGGTGAGCTAAATAGATAACCAATGACTCTAAATTATGATTGATCAATCAGCGTGTATGGTGATCCGACGAGGGCTTTAATGATGCGCGATTGATCAATCACATCACATTACGCAGCCGCCGTGAAACAATCACTTATAGCTTCTATTCTTAACTACCTTGAGGATAATGTTAAATGGATCGCAGTATACAGATTTCAGTAGTTATGCAGCTGATTTAAAGGTGATTCGAATGATTAAAATATGCATTACGAATCCGACATAGTTCTTCGTGTTTAAGACTAATTTGAGAGAAGGAATATCTCCAAATAATACTTAGTTATGTGGAAAAACTGAACTAACATTTGATAGATTTTTGCTGCTTGCTTTGTTTGTAAAATTAAGACTATTTATAAAACATTTGACGCTTTCGTTCAATGCGCATTAGATCAACATTCAGTTGGTTTTTTTTTAAGTTTTATGGAGTAATCTATACGTCTGTGCTTTATTAGAAATCCTGCAAAATTACTGCTAATCAAAACTAGCATTAAATTGTAGCAAATTCAAGACAAGACAAATATTTTTACTGAAAATCACACAGAAAAAACAAAAATTCAAATATATTAAACTCGTTCGTAAATTTATTACTTTTATTTTATTATTTAATTATTTAATTTAAGTTTTTATCCGGTTCTGTCTTTCCCAAACCCTTAAGAGGAAACACCAAGGTCTAGAGAATTGAAAAATAGGTATTTGTAAAATCTATTGCTGCCTCCATCTATCAAGCCTCCCCCCGCAGAGTGCAATAGAGACAGCCGCAGCTTAGACTGAAAATACCTATTAAAAGTACACAAAATCAACGATTCGTAGACCCCTGATTCCTTCTCCAAAACTTATCCGATTTAACTATTTTTTTCATTAAAAATTAAAGAAAGGCTTTGGCAGTGTTCCTATGTTTTTCTTTTTTTATATAATCTAGTAAAATTTGTTTTATGAATGTATGAATGCAGCCGAAAATCTGGCCAATTTTTTAGGTTTTTGAATGTCCATATCTCTTTTAATAATTAATTTATTAAAAAAGGAAAACATAGGGACATGCATAATAGTGGCCATCGATTTTTTGGAAAAAAAATATTGCTCTACTGGCATTATCCAGAGAGGAAACAGGGGACGACGTTTGTATGGAAAAACGGCCCTTGTGTTTCCTCTTAAAGTGTATGTTCAGCCGCCTTCTTCTAAACCACGCAACGGATTTTGATACAGATTTCACTGTCATTTAAAGATTTTTTTATAGAGGGTTTTCATGTATAGTCGACAAAGAAACTGCTTGACCACTTTTCGACCGTATTACAAAGAAATAAGGTTCAAAAGTGGTCAAGCAATTACTTGGTCGACTATACAGTACTAACCGATGGTATCCGTACGAAACCGGGACGGGTAGCTAGTCAATAATAAACTTTTTAATGACTATCAATTAATTTATTTAGCAGTCTTTGTTCTTTCTTACATCATTAACATTTTGAGGGTGGTAGGACCTTGTGCAAGGTGCGTCCGGATATCTACCGCCATCTTGCTCGTTAATCCTGCCGCTAAGCAGCAGTGTTTCCACTGTTGTGCTCCAGCGTGGAGAGCAAGACAGCCGGTGCAATTACTGGCGCGAGAGACTTTAGGTTGGTAACGCATCTGCAATCTCCTTGGTGTTCCGGGTGTTTATAGGCGGTGGTGATCACTTACCGTCAGGTGACCCACTTGCTTGTTTGCTTTCCTATTTTATAAAAAAATGTAGCAAACACATACAGTGTCATTTTAATAATGTTAATAACTGACATTACTCTGCAACGCTTCACAATGATCTTAACATATATTATATGTAGGTATGTATAGTTATGTACACACATTCCAGTTAATTAAGTGGTAAGCCGCAGTTAGGTGTGACTGATCAAAGGATAACTTATGTGTGTGTGTGTATGTTTGTCACTGTACCTAGTGGAGTGACGAAAACTTTCACACTCCATCTTACAGTAGCTTTCAAATTAGTTCAGCTTTGCCTTCAGATGGAGATTTGGAAAGTTTGGCCACTTTAAGGGCATTTATAACTTCCATAGCAAAATGGGTGATGTTAGTTTAAAAAAATTGTCGGCATGTCTGTTGAAGTCCAAAGACAGTCGAGACAGAACTCGGTTATTTTGATGAACAAGGATATCTATCTATCTTGTTTTAAACTTTCGCGATTTTCACACATATTTATAAAGTTATCGGAACTTTAACGCGATAAAAGTATATTGTTGATTTACCTCGACGTTTCGGCCATGTTTCAAAGGCCGTAGTAGATTCAACTACTCGTCTACTCGTGACCACGGCCGTTGAAACATGGCCGAAACGTCGAGGTAAATTAACAATGTACTTTTAACGCGTTAAAGTCCCGATGACGTTATGAATATGGACATCCATCTCTCCATGAAACCGTAGTCGCAGAAAAGGATAGCCAAGTAGCAATGTTAGCAATATTATATACTGCACTTTGAAAAATAAAGGAAGCTCTACATTGGCGCAATGCAGCGTTCTTTCCATATTCAAGGTTTCCTGAATATCTAGAATGTTTGGAGTAAATTGAAGATTACAGTAGATATGGTTTAGTGCAGAAACAGAAATATTTTTTGCAATTAAACGTATTTAAAGTCGAGTTTTCGTTAAGGCATGTTTCGGACCAGTCCGTGGTCCTTAGTCATGAGCCCCCGCGGCCGTGGATCGACGATGATGGGGTCAGTAGTTCCAGAAATTACCCCTTACATACAAACTAACAAAGTTTACCTTAGTATTTTCTTATGTTTTCGCGACTTGTAGACATTGAAATAAAACAATTTAAACGGTTTATATCGCGTGTATTGTAACGAATCTAATTACCGACGTTTCGAGCCCTTTACAGGTCTCATGTTCACGGGCAGACTGAGAAAAAATTTTAGAATACAAACTACCCAATTTTGAAAAATATATTGAAGAAATTAAAAAACTAAATATGAAATCGTTCCAATTAACGCAATAAGACTACAGACTCTACCAGCGCTTCGGAAGTGGCATCTGCCGAGAAGAATGCGCCGCAAAAAACTCAGCATTAAGCCTTTTTTCAACCAAATAATTTAAAAAAAAAATTACAAATAATAAGTTACATAAAGACAGAAATAAAATTGAATGTTTAGAATACAAAATTAAAATACCAACAGTCATACAACCTAATGTCGACCCTGAGATAGGGAACGTTTTGAGGCGGGCTTCAATTAAAACTTACTTTAAGCCGCTGAAGAAGATGAACCAGTATCTGCGACCTTTGAAGTCCAACATTCCCCTACAGGAAGCGGGTGTTTGTAAGCTAGACTGTGAGTGTGGTCTCAAAATCAAAAATATTGATTGAGTAAAAATACTACATAATATTCACGCATCGATATTTCAAATCCTTGTTACAAGCTTTTTTTAACAATACATTGGATTAAACTTTGTTTTTTTCCAGTATCTGTAGAAGCATGTTTTAATAAAGGCATTTCCTGGTAACAAGGATTACAATTCATTAAATGACACGTAATAACTAGAGTGATTCGAAACATTTCACTAATGAGCCATGGATATGCATAAAGCGGAACAAATGCGGTTTCAAATATCGTGTCAGTATTAAATAAATTGTTGTCCATTTATGTAAGCGACAATGACGGTTATTTGGCGGGTCGCTACAACAATCGATCGTGCTTGCTAATCTAGCAGTGCTTGTTGTGTTCCGGCGTGGAGAGCAAGACAGCCGGTGTAATTACTGGCACAAGAGGTATTCCATCTTAGCCCTCTGGGTTGGCTACGCATCTGCACTCTCTTTGTTGTTGCAGGTGTCTATAGGCGGTGGTGATCACTTACCATCAGGTGACCCACTTGCTTGTTTGCCTTCCTATGTTGTATAAAAAAAATTGATTTCGAAAACACGCAACATTACCGCTGCCATACCCTGCGAATTTTTCAATGTGTTTCGTCTTTACGGTCATTACATTATTGATATTTTTTCTTTGGGAAAACTACCCTCGGTGTCATCTATGAGAAACTTAATCAAGTTATCTTATTCAACTTGGTCATTTATGAATGCCCGTTAGCTGACGAGAGATGACGCCATTTGTTGTTAGTTATTTATCTTTACATGGTATAAAATAAACTAGCTATTTATTCTGCAGTCCGTCCTTTTTCATAGTATATCTTCGGTCGCCTTCTCTTAAACGGTTTGTTCCCGTCTAGTCACACCCTCAACTGTCACACTGTGACACGTTGGGAATATTTTTACAAAAAAAAATCCCAACCAGTTACACTGTTACTAGATGGGACAGTATTTAATATTTATTCCCAACGAGTCACACCCACTGTGGCTCGTTGGGAATAAATACTCATTGCTTCAAAAAATCCCAATTAGTCACAGTGTTACTAGATGGGACCACATTTATTATTTATTCCCCTCGAGTCACACCCGCAAATGTCACACAGTGACTCGTTGGGAACAATTCTTGCTGCAAAAAGTCCCAACCAGTCCCAAATCCCAAACAGTTGAGGGTGTGACTCGTTGGGAACAAAGGTCTTAAAACACGAAACGGATTTTGATGTTTTCACTGTTATTGAGAGAATTTTTTACAGAAGATTTCTATATGTATACATTATATTCGGATTGCCCTTGTGCGAAGCCGGGGCGGATCGCTAGTTATTTATAAGTCATACCTACACATAATTATCGGTGTAAATATTAAAGCTGGCAAGCCGCGAGGCGAGCTGGCAACATCAAAGTCCCCGAGGCAGGTAACACTCGAGAAGTGCCTCGCCGATATGAACGCGCCGGTCTCAATGCACTAGACAACTTGACTGGCCGCGGACAAACATACATACTGGATGTGGCTTATAAATAAATGAAAAATACCGTAATGTAAATTTACTCCGTTATTCATAAAAAAAAAATACCATTCTCTTTTCTTTTAGCTGGTGGTAGGACCTTGTGCAAGGCTACCATCTTGCTTGCTAATTTTTCCGCTAAGCAGCAGTCCTTGCACTGTTGTGTTCCGGCGTGGAGAGCAAGACAGCCGGTGCAATTACTGGCACAAGAGGTATTCCATCTTAGCCCTCTGCGTTGGCAACGCATCTGCAATCTCCTAGGTGTTGCGGGTGTCTATAGGCGGCGGTGATCACTTACCATCAGGTGACTCACTTGCTTTTTTGCCTTCCTATTTCATAAAAAAAGTAAGTAACACATGTTTTGCTCCTTTTTAACGCATAATGCTCTCATTTAATGATGTGTACACATATTTTTGGCTAGTAAATTATATTCTGTTCTAACTATTATTACATTATTGTAATGTATTTTACTATTGACAATCTGTTTTGTATTTTAAATAAAAAAAATTAAAAAAAAACAAATTAATCAATCAATCAATCAATCAATCAATCGTTTATTTGTCAAAAGTAGGTTTACAGAGGGATGGCGAAAAAAAGACATGTAAATGTCTTAGTCTCACAGTGGATGTAGTCTTCCTGGTACTGCGCGGCTACGGGCAATGGTGATCACTTACCATCAAGTAACCTACTTGCTCGTTTGCTTTGCTATTACCAAAAACAGTTTTGTAATTAAAGTTTTGAAACCGCTTTGCCATTTTGGCTCCGAGCGTCTAGGTCTAACAATTTGATTCAAACGCCACTGTAGAACCTTCTTACAATAAACGTTATAATGACTTCTGAATAATTGTCACAATATCCTGGCTATGACACATTGCGACTACGTTCAACAGTGGTCTATAGCTATACTCAAAGTGTGCTCCGCGGAGCCCTAGGACTCCACAAAGCCTTTGAGGGGACTCCGTGTGAATATTGGTTGGGTACAATGAGAAAATAAAACTGAAATTTCCCGCTGTGTTTTATTTTAGGGCTACGTCAAATATTTCAGTTTCCAAAAAGAATGAAAGAAAGAAAGAAAATATTTATTCAGCAAAGTATAAAAAAAAAGATTAAAGGTAAATAAGCTGCTGCAAGCAGCAGCGCTGATTTTCAGTGGGGCCTTAAAAACTAAACTAAAACTAATAAACCTTAAACCTTAACCTATGGGGTGACGCCACGCCTACTAAGACCGTATGGTCATGAATTCCTTTGTCTTAGTGAACATAAATTAAAAAAAAGGGTTCCATGGGGGGAAAAGTTTGAGAACCGCTGGTCTATAGTAATGTAGGGGTGGTAATTAAATTAGTTGATTGTGCGCTCGCAGTGGTCCCCGCACCACGCTCAGTGTCTCTTCCATTCGGTTTACATCTCTCAGCCATACCGTTGCAATATCTGCAGGCTGCAATTTTTGGCTGCGCCGTCAAGCAGCTTGGCATCAGCCCAGCCTGGCGCACCATCCATTACCGGCTCTTAGCACGTGATGATAAACATCTATCATTATTTATAGCATTTACAACATACTAGCAAGCCGCCCCGGCTTTGCAGGAGTACAATCGGGATCGAATCAAGTAGGGGAAATATATGTTTAAAATATATAATTTTAACGAATAAATGGAGGATTTTGCGGGTGGTAGGACCTTGTGCAAGGTCCGCCCGGATCGCTACCACCATCTTGCTCGCTAATCCTGCCGCTAAGCAGCAGTGCTTGCACTGTGTTGTGTTCCGGCGTGGAGAGCAAGACAGCCGGTGTAACTACTGGCACAAGAGGTATTCCATCTTAGCCCTCTGGGTTGGCAACGCATCTGCACTCTCTTTGTTGTTGCAGGTGTCTATAGGCGGTGGTGATCACTTACCATCAGGTGACCCACTTGCTTGTTTGCCTTCCTATGTTGTATAAAAAAAAAAAGACTAGCGGACGTCTGCGACTTCGTCCGCGTGGAATTAATACCCTATGTCCATCAGGGTTAGTGTAGCTTTCTATCAGTGAAAGAACTTTTGAAATCGGTTCAGCAGTTCTAAAGATTACCCCCTACATACAAACAAACAAAGTTTATCTCTTTATTACATTAGTGTATATGTAGATGGAGGTAAATGAGCATGCGGGGTCATCTGATGGACATTAATAACTGCCGCTCAGTGAATCCAACGGCCATTGCAAACCGCCAGTACGTTCCCGACCTACAGCCCTACCCCCATTAATTCATTGTAAGAAAGTTATGCATTTTCGCTGTTCTAATTACTGGTCCTATTATTTAGCGGGTGCACCGACTGTGCGCATGCGCGCGGCCCATACCGAGCGACCAATTAAGCGCGTGTAGGATAACTTCGGCGCGTGTTGCTGCATTTTTATGCAAATGCGCCCGCGCCGGTGGTCTGCGCCCGCGCCGCTGCCGCGCGATAGCACACGGGGTGGGTTACGTTTTAGGTTTAAAGTTTTGAATCAACAGAAATGTTTAAAGTTGAACAATTAAAACAGCTTTTATTTTGTACAAGCAACCCGACGGCGTGGTGCAGGTTTTTTTAGGCAAACGAGCAAGTAGTTCAGCTATTGGTAAGTGATCACCACCGCCCATAGACACCTACAACACCAAGGAGTATGCAGATGCGTTGCCAATCCAGAGGGCTAAGATGGAATACCTCTTGTGCCAGTACCAGCTGTCTTGCTCTACATGCCGGAACACAACAGTGAAAGTACTGCTTAGCGGCAGGATTAGCGAGTAAGATGGTGGTAGCGATACGGACAGACCGTACACAAAACCCTATCACCCGGAAAACAGGTGCAGTTTACTAAAGAAAACTTAATTGTAATGTATGTTTTTTGATATTGCATATTATAAAAGGAATTCGCTATCCAATTCTGTCCGTCGTCCTATCTTCGGCCGCAAACTCCTTCTGTACTACGCAACGGATTGTGATACCTATATCTGTGGTCCAATGCCCCTAACATAAGCTTTTAGTTGCTTAATTTTGGATCAGAGGTGCAATTTTTAAATCTCACCATAGGTGACTAAAGTTTACCAAAATGATCGAATTTTTATGAATTTTAAAAAATCGCATTCAAAGTCAAAGTCAAAATATTTTATTCAGATTAGGCTTACAGGCAGCACTTATGAATGTCAAAAAATTTACCACCGGTTAGGAAAAACCTCTGATGAGAAGATACCGGCAAGAAACTCAACGAGGTGTAATTTTTTAAATAAATCAAAATTACAATGTTATTTTACATCTCAAATATTTAAATTTTTTACAATTTAACACAGCAGGTGTACAATCTTTGGAGCCAGGGATCGCCAATACAGATCGGGATCATTTCCAAACATCCTTGTCCAAGATATAGTAATTGATTTTATAGTACGCCCGAGAAATTAATGTCTTCTTGACAATAGATTTAATGCATTCCATGCAATTGGTGTAAATTGTCCCAAGAGATTTACCTCTTTATTTATTTAAATGACTACTACAAAGTCTTTTTAAGCTTAAACTAACTTATGTTATTCCAACCAGCCGCAGATCACTATCTTATCTGTATAAGGCGGCGCGCGCGCACCCTTGTCGCCACTTTTGCTTTACTTTAATTAGTCGCTATAAAATTTAAGTCATTTAATTTATTTTTAGATATGTTTAATGCGAAATTCTTGTCGATCATTTAAGTTCATTGTCGTTGTAAAAGATGACGAGAAACTGTGGAATTCAAATCAATTCATGGCAACATGATGAATGAATAATATCCTTAATTTTTCGTCCGTATAGCAACCAGCAGCTGGCTACAGTGTGACTCTACCACTATAAAATATGTACCTAAACTGGCTAACTATTGCCTTCACAAAGCTTGACATACAAAAAAACATACAAACTTAGGTCTAATCCATAAAAACAGCATACAAAGAAGTAATGACTATTGGTTAAGATCCAGACTTTAGAGGATGGAAATAGTTTCCACCGTTTGTATAGAGAGTTATTGAGGCTTGGTATACGATCCTCTTAAGTTCATCAAAATTCTGAGGACGTATTTCAGCTACCTAATTAGCCGCAGCGTTTATAGATGACCCGAACAGCGCTGTCAATAATTATAACTGTCAGCCGCAACAGCTGACAGCTCGTTTGTTTCAAATAAACCAGTTCCTTTTTCAAATCCACGCTCCACCTCCTTGACGTGTTGCCAAATACTCGAGAGAGCGCGTCCACCAACCAGAAGGCTCGCTCCCAACGGCCTAGATTGCGCCAGCCAATGGCAGCCGGTCGAGCGTGCGCGTGGGCACGTTCTCATTTTAAAATTCATTGATTATACTAATTGCTGTTTTGTTTGGCAACGATTCGCTGGGAAACTTTGTTGATGAAAAGTTTTGTTGATGGTGTCTTTATGTTGTTAGGTTTTCATTTGATGAGTTGAAAATTAAATAACCAATGAGTGAGATGGAATTTAGTGGTGTTCTTGATGATGTTCTTCGTTTTATAGTACTGAGTTATCTGGAATTTGTTTATTTTCGTGTCAGTTTGCGTTCGTACGTTTTTATAGTTCAATTAGAATAGTAATTTATGAGAGGTTTATATTTTTAACCTATTAACTTAAGTGTGAACGTATGAACGTTTAACAGAATTATTTTTATGTAGTACTAGCGGACGCCCGCGACCTCGTTCGCTTGGAATTAGTAGCCTATGTCCATCAGGATAGTGTAGCTTTCTATTAGTGAATGAATTTTTGAAGTCGGTTCAGCAGTTCCAGAGATTACCCCCTGCATACAAACAAACGAACAAAGTTTACCTCTTTATTATATTAGTGTAGATTAGTGTAAATAAGTGAGGTCAATACCTCAGTTATGTTATGGCTGCCGCAGCTATAGTCGACCGCAAACAGTTCGTCTGTGCATCACTATCTACTAACATTCCAAGCATTTAGAGGACCGCTAAGTTCGGTTTGGGCATATTGCGGGTTGTAGGACCTTGTGCAAGGTCCGTCCGGATCGCTACCACCATCTTGCTCGCTAATCCTGCCGCTAACCAGCAGTGCTTGCACTGCTGTGTTTCGGCGTGGAGAGCAAGACAGCCGGTGCAATTACTGGCACAAGAGGTATTCCATCTTAGCCCTTTTTATAATTTTATTCAGTAATATTTCTTTGGAATTTTGTTGTAAAATCGTTCGCAATTTCGCATGAACGACTTATTGGATTTAGCTAGTTTATAAGTTAGAACTGTCAGCTTTCCCGTATTTCTAGTAGCCTTTGGCTTATGAATTATGAATGACGTTAGGTAGAAAAATTAAATATATTTTTCCTTAGGTACATAGTTAAATGATTGTTTAAAATATTATATACCTGGATTCTTCTTTATGTTGCCATTGTGTCTATCATTAAAACTTAATATTAAAAAAGTACTACGAGTACAATAAAAAAACTAGCCCAAAATTAAAAAGGCGCTGTACGGTAGGTACTAGATACTTACTATTGAACGCTGACTGTGAGTGAACCCGCGAATACTGGCTTGACAATCATACAGTGTAACCACAAGTCTTACTGGACAATCTTGCATCTAACTCCATTGACTGCATTGCAGTTCATACATACATATAACATCATTATAACATCCTATAATTCGACTCACCGCACTGCGATCTCGCGGTTGTGGTTCATCGACCAACACATACACAATTGGTCAACACCTTACCGCAAAGTCAATCTACCAAATCTATATATTCGACGTCGATTCGCCCGTTAACAGCGTTAAGAGCCGGTGAGACTGCAACATAACTAAAGCAATTGCGTTATTTCAGCCATCCCACTGTCATACAACACGTAATAAAATACTTGAAATCCCAAAAATAACTTGTTTACCGACATTTTGTCAAACAGAAGTGGCTTTTATTCTCATAGCGTTAAGACTCACGCTTTGTACTATGAGGGTTGCCAGCTAGAATAATTAATTTACGCTGCATCAGAGCTATGTAGAATGAAATGATCCCCCCACGTAAACCGCGCTGTGCAGCCCTAGCTGAACACCAGAGAGAAAGGCACAATCATATTAAAAATAAACGTGCGGTTTAAAACTTGATAAATAAAACATACTCGTAAATGTATTTAAAACAAGGATTGTCATATAAATTAAAAAATGATTATTTTGTTTGTTTGTACAGGCTAATCCATTGAATGGTGACCCTGTGTGAAATTTTATCACGATAAATGTCATACTGACGTTCCAATACCTATAGAGGCAAGTAACTCATTATGCATTTATTGTGCTAAAGTGCTACAGTGTGTAGTACTTAAAATTAGGTAAATAATGAAAGTATTTTACTTAATAATGATGTTGAATTACAAAGTAAGGGATTTATGAGTAAAAGTTATAATTTTTTTTATGTTTAATAAATTGACTTTGTAGCATATTTAACAATTGTCATCATTTTACATTTTTAAAGTGGTTTTACGCTTTTTAACCAAAACTAGTATGATGACATTGATAGTTAAGGTTACTTCTGCATCCAATAAAATATCTTTATTTATTTGCTATAGCTGAAACTTTTCCCCCAGTTCTTAATCTAAGAATAAAAATCGTTTTACCGTTCACAAAACTTTTCAGTAATTATATATTTTTTATATTTTCGCAACATGTAAACACTGAAATAACACAATTCAAACAGTTTATGCCGCGTATCGGTCATTCTACAAAGCAAATTTTATCTATTTTGGCTGACGAATTTTGTTTTACGCGAAAATTAAGACTGGATAAAACGGGCGTCATTTTTCTCAGTGAAGGGTCTGTTCCGAGTTATGCGGACCCCTAATTGCCTCACGCGTGACATTCCTCGCAGGCCAGCCAGTGTTGTAATTGAGCCTAGTCAATGCCTGAAGGGTTCATTATTGCTAAAATAACAATGCATCTGTTAATTAGGGCTTTAGGTAAAAAGGGTTTAAGAACAAGTTTAATCAAAGTCAAAGTCAAAATATCTTTATTCAGATTAGGCTTACAAGAAAAAATATTTTTATTCAGATCAGGCTTACAGGTAGCACTTATGAATGTCATAAAATTTACCACCGGTTCGGAAAAAACCTCTGATGAGATACCGGCAAGAAACTCAACTAGGTGTTTGCTTAATTTGTTTTATTCAGGCGATAATAGATAATTAGGTGACATAAAGTCTAATAAGGTAGGTGTTTTAGGTTTGTCTGGATCGCTACCACCATCTTGCTCGCTAATGCTACCGCTAAGCAGCAGTGCTCGCACTGTTGTGTTCCGGCGTGGAGAGCAAGACAGCCGGTGACATTACTGGCACAAGAGGTATTCCATCTTAGCCCTCTAGGTTGACAACGCATCTGCAATCTCTTTGATGTTGCGGGTGTCTATAGCCGGTGGTGATCACTTTACCATCAGGTGACCCACTTGCTTGTCTGCCTCCCTATTTAATAAAAGTAAAAAAATGATAGATTTTTTTTACATGATAGACTTTAGTATAATGAATGAAATATTGAAAATGATTCAATGATCCCCCACAAACAAACGTGACTATCTGTCCGTGTGCTATCATCACGCCATCAGGGAGAGGGAGGGGGGCCAGGATCGATGGCAACTAACAGGCAGCGGGCGCCGAGGGGGCCGACTTCCAGCCAGCAACGAAACGATGGTGTTTATAAAATATCGCGAGTGTTAACGATGTTATTGTTTTTTTTTTTAAGGAACGTTTTGATAATATCTTATTTTTTCGCCACGGTAAACATTGAAACACACAGACATATAGTCACGCCTGTTTCCCGGAGGGATGGGCAGAGACCATGGATTTCCATTTGCTACGATCCTGACATACAACTTTTGCTGCACAAAGTCCTACCACCCGCGAAATCTATATTAAATCTAGTTGTAACAATTGTTTACACATAAACTTAGTTAGGGCGTTTTTTTACATTCACAGATTGTTTTATTATTATTCTTGTATATTTTTTTAAAATCTTAGGTCAAATTTTTACAATATTTCTATAAAAAGTAATAAAACAATATCAATACAAAATATACAAACATCATAAAAACCTAACCTAGAGTGCCGCCGGCAGCGGGGCAGGGCTCAAGCTACCGGTGGTTAGGGCCGCAGAGTGAGGAATCTCCTGACTATTCGTGCCGTGTCCAGGAGTACCGCCTTTTGTATTTGACCCTTGATCCAACCTTCTAGCGAGAGTCTCTTGAGGTGTTGGTCGAGACTCTTCGCTATAAGACCGTTCGCTGAGACGACTATCGGAACAATGATTGTCGAGTCAACATCCCACATTTATTATTATTATTATTATATTATAGGCGAGCAGCATCATTGCTGATATGCCTATCTCAAAGTTCCACAAGTTATTTCAAAGTCTTGTTTAAAATATTTAAAGTTCACACACAAAATGTCAGACACTTCACAAAACGCTTACAGTTTACGTTTTTTGCGACAACAGCCAGGAGTCAGGTCTATTTTTAATAGTCTTTTATGCAACTGTTGCATAATGAGGGGTCTTAAAACACGAGTGTGGTTTTATGAAACGAGCGTTAGCGAGTTTCATAATAGGATCACACTCGTGTTTTAAGACCTAATTATGTACACTTGCATACATTACTTTATCTACACACATATCATAAGTACTCTATGATGGGTTCAAAAGCCATAGGGCAATGACCTGCATTGCTACTAGCTACTATTGCTAGGTACCCATTAAATATCTATAGACTTTACACATTAAAATAATGTAATAAAAAATGAATTTGAACAAATATAGAAACAAATTAGAAAAATTCTCATAATAATATTGGTTGTTATAATGCTGGTCATTGCCTACGGTTTCTGAACGCATTATAGAGCATTTATGATATATGTGTAGATAAAAGCATTTAACGAAGGAGCAGTAACTACAGTATCAGGCAACCCGTTCCAATCCCCGACGACGCGGTTACATAGTAGGTTACATTATTTAACAAACTGGAACAAATTACCTTGCTACTCCGCGAAACCAGTGCCGGGCTCGTGCAAAATAGCTGCGTCTGTGCGACACATATATGTTCATGCAAAAATTCACCCTCCTCCGCTTCCACACGAAACAACATATATCACACAGACTCAACTACACACCACCACCACTAAACACTAAAACTACACGATCGACGCGCGTTTCGCCTCTATACGAGGCATCATCAAGATCGACCCGTACGACCGTTCGCTACTTGAACGAATGGCGTACCCAAGTGGTTTGGGTGGGTGGGTTTTTGCATGAACATATATGTGTCGCACAGACGCAGCTATTTTGCACGAGCCCGGCACTGGTTTCGCGGAGTAGCAAGGTAATTTTTTCCAGTTTGTTGATATGGACCTCCGCAAAGTAACGCCTGAATCTATTAATTATTTACATTGTTTTGTCAGGAATATAACATAAATTTAAATTGTAGGGAGACACGGAACCCAATAAGCGCGGGTCGGACTCGCGCTTGGCCTCTTTTTAACAGAGTCATGTTATGTTATATCTAAGCTGAGTAAAAAATACTTTTAACATAAAAAATCCTTCAAAATAGACCAAAAAAATATCCTTAAAACACACTGGAACACTCCGCGAAACCAGTGCCGGGCTCGTGCAAAATAGCTGCGTCTGTGCGACACATATATGTTCATGCAAAAACCCACCCTCCTCCGCTTCCACACGATACAACATATATCACACAAACTCAACTACACACCACCACCACTAAACACTAAAACTACACGATCGACGCGCGTTTCGCCTCTATACGAGGCATCATCAAGATCAAACAGTACGACCGTTCGCTACTTGAACGAATGGCGTTAACGCCGTTACGCCTCCCACACGAAACGCGCGTCGATCGTGTAGTTTTAGTGTTTAGTGGTGGTGGTGTGTAGTTGAGTCTGTGTGATATATGTTGTTTCGTGTGGAAGCGGAGGAGGGTGGGTTTTTGCATGAACATATATGTGTCGCACAGACGCAGCTATTTTGCACAAGCCCGGCACTGGTTTCGCGGAGTAGCAAGGTAATTTGTTATAGTTTGTTGATATGGACCTCCGCAAAGTAACGCCTGAATCTATTGATTAAATCCTTAAAATATTTTTTATTAAAAATACAAAATGTCATTATGTCATCAACGTAAAGTTGCTTAACACTAAACAAAATGTCTTCCTAAACCTGATTTTGTCTTTTTTTTTACAAGTGTCAAACGAAACTAATATAAACTTCTGCGAACCAACTAATCGCGTCAACACGACAGACAGAATTCTACCAAACAGATATAAGTAGTGTGTTAACGGAGACATAGTTCTAAGTAGCATTTATGTTTAAACAAAATTGCGCTTTGTCCATTGATTTGGAAGATTCAATTTTGTTTAACATAGAACTGAATACAGAACTCGGTGGCAGTGAAAGTAGCGTGTTATTCCTAATATCTGTAATTCCTGAAAACTGAAAGACGATTAGGAGATGAAACGTGACGCGTTGGAAGATTTTGCTCTTTTATTAACACGTTCTAACATAAAGTTATATTATATCTAAGACATTTTCTAGTGAATGTTGTTTTTTGTATATAATAAAACACTTAAAAGTCTTAAGTGTTAACTTTAAGATATTTGTTTAAAGAGCTTAGGGCATATTTGACGGAAAATTTATTTAAATTTAGTAGTTTATAATTTTTACGTCCACCTTTTTTAATGACAACATTATTATTATGTTGAGAATTTATACAAAAGGACTTTAATTTGATCCCATGGCCATATTTTATATTTAATCGGTATCTAATTAATTAAAATATCATCAAAGTAACGCACTAGTTATTAACACAACTGCTCTACAAGGTCTTTTTTTTATTTCACGGATCTATTATTTGTAATCTCTACTAAAATCTCAAAGCTCTTATTTTTCAGCCAGTGCCGCCCCCTGTTGACAGATCGAATTAAAAACAAAAGTCGTTCACAGAATCATTTGTATACCGTTATGTTGGTAGCGCGGATTCTGTTTGATGTTAGTGGAATTTGAGATTAATGCTATTCGACATTCGAATGTTTGACATTTTTCTAATGAAAGATTTAAGTTTATTAACGCTTTACAAAGAATTTTATTTATAGTAAACTTATTGAGCTGTTTGTTTACAAGATCTGTCTTTTGTTAGTCGTGATTAAATGAAATCTCTTTGGTTTATTTTATTGTTTCTTTTTAAAATAAAACTAAACCGTCTAAACATTTCTTCTAATTTTACGGAAAAAAATTGACAATTTGTCTTTGTCTTATTTAATTGAATTTTTCAACTCTTTGACTTCATTAAATTTTTGTACAAAAAATACCGCTCTTTTTTGGTCGGGGGTCCAAAAGGATTGTTTTTTGGTATCTCTCTTTGCTCTCTGGCTGTATCTCTCTATGTATGAGTTGGGTGATTTTCAATGTCATCATCTACGCGTTTTCAAAAAAAAATCCACAGTAAGTAGGTAGTGGAGTTAACGTTAATTCGTCCGATGCTTTTCCCGAACTGTTAGCCCGATCGGTCAGAATATCATCTAATGTGTCAGGGCCCACTTAATATGGACCCATAGTGTGGCAAATGCTGCTTTATGGGTATTGCTATTTATACTTATGCTAAAGAAAGCGGCGGGTCTTTGGCGGGTGGTAGGACCTTGTGCAAGGTCCATCCGGATCGCTACCACCATCTTGCTCGCTAATCCTGCCGCTAAGCAACAGTGCTTGCACTGTTGTGTTCCGGCGTGGAGAGCAAGACAGCCGGTGTAATTACTGGCACAAGAGGTATTCCATCTTAGCCCTCTGGGTTGGCAACGCATCTGCACTCTCTTTGTTGTTGCAGGTGTCTATAGGCGGTGGTGATCACTTACCATCAGGTGACCCACTTGCTTGTTTGCCGTCCTATGTTGTATAAAAAATAAAGTGTCCCTTTTTAATTAAGTGATTTTATTCATAAAGGAGATGTAACGGGGCGAGTTGGTCGAGGGCGGTCTCGGCGTACTTGTGTTGACCAAATTTGTGATGTCCTGAAGACAGGCCAAAACAGAAGTACCCGGAACCACCGAGCATGTCTGACGAGAGGAATGTATGTGGAGGAAGCGAGGGAAGTATGCCAGGACCGGAGCAAATGGCGTTTTGTAGCCTCTGCCTACCTTAATGGGAAACAGGCGTGAGCTTATAATAATAATAATATTGTTTTTTTACTTTTTATACAAATATTGTAAAAGCCTAGCCTAAGAATTGAAATAAATATGCAGTACTAGCGGACGCACGTGACTTCGTTCACGTAAAATTAGTAGTCTATGTCCTTAAGGAATAGTGTAGCTTTTTATCTGTGAAAGAATTTTTGAAATCGGTTCAGTAGTTCCAGAGATTACCACCTACATAAAAACAAACTAACAAACAAACTAACAACTAAACTAACAAACAAACTAACGAACAAACTAACAAACAAACAAAGTTTACCTCTTTATTATTTTAGTGTAGATTAGTGTAGATGTAGATGTAGATAATAGTATTTTATGCAACTGTTGCATAATGAGGGGTCTTAAAACACGAGTGTGGTTTTATGAAACGAGCATCAGCGAGTTTCATAATAGGATCACACGAGTGTTTTATGACCTAGTTATGTACAGTTGCATACATTACTTTATCTACACACATATCATAAGTACTCTATGATGGGTTCAGAAGCCGTAGGGCAATGACCTGCATTGCTACTAGCTACTAATGCTAGGTACCTATTAAATATCTATACACTGTACACATTAAAATAATGTAACAAAAATTAATTTGAGCAAATATAGAAACAAATTAGAAAAATTCTCATAATATTATAGTAAAATTGGTTGTTATAATGCTGGTCATTGCCTACGGTTTCCGAACGCATAATAGAGCATTTATGATATATGTGTAGATAATAATCAGTTATTTTACGTTTGGAGCGTTTTAGCTTAGCGTATTTATTGGTTGGTATGATTGGCGGCGCGCCGGACGCAGATCAAGCGCGGCGGCCGGAAGCGCGCAATTAACTGCGCGCGCGCACTGGGTCAGACTTAGACTTGCGCATTAACGCTGAGTGGCTGAGTGGCTCTCAAGATGTGAAGGAAGTCTTTTAGATTAAGTATGAATATAATTGCATTAGTAATGGTTTAATGTTTTCCCGTGACTTCGTTCGCATAAAAAGATTTTCACTCATTAAATTAACCTTTTCGTTCGTGTCGTCATTGCATATTAGTTTAAAAGTTTCGTATTAGTTTAGTAATAGGAATCCCAAGGGTCCCACTGAAAATCAGCGTCTCGTTTTACCGAGGCAGTATGCTGAGTGGGGCCCTTTTTGATTCTGTTCAACATAATGTATTTTTTTTTTCTGATCGTGTTGTGTGTATTTGTATGTTTTATGTTGAATAGTTTTAAATAAATGTTTTTCTTTCTTCTTTCTTTCTTTCTTTTATTTTTAGTGTGGTATCGAACTTTCGCTATGTCCATCCGTCTGTCTGTATGTCAGTTTTTTCGAAAACTATCAAAGTTATAATGCTGAATTTTGTATGTATTATTTATGTTTTACTAGCCTGCGCACGAGTATCGAATGAAATACATAAGTACATTCATACCAACTATAGTGACGTAGTATCATTATGATTTGTTATGATCTCAGTATAAATTCGTGTAATTTGACATTTTATGCAATTTAGAATGTAACTTTATATTGATTGAATTATCTAAACTAAACTAAAAATGAAATAAAATGAAATATGAATTTCAAAAGATACTTACCTAGTTCAAAGAATACAGCCCTATGACAGGACAAACACACAGTAGAGTTTTATTAATAGGGTCCCGCTGTCAGCCTTGCGGTACGGAACCCTAAAAACAGAACCCTAAACCTAAATCTAGTATCAATACTGTCTACTGATTCATACACCGAAAATACTCCTCAATCACGTCATTTGAACTGGCTTCAAAGTGCACTGAAACCCAAGCAAACTGAACTCTATCCCGACGACATAAGAGTCAGAAAATTGTCACAGCATCAAAGTGCAATCAAATAAAGTTGAACGCCAAATTGAACCTTATTGGAAAGTGATAAGGGTTAGGATGTTTGGCGGTAGCGATTTGCGGGTAAATTGCTGAGGCCATAACGTGGCGATAAATGTTTGACGGATAGAGTACGCAGTTAAGGGGAAGACATTTAATTTATTTTACTAACAATCTATTCGCATATTCCTAAGGCTGCTTTTCCACTAAAGATGTACGAGGATGCGTAGCGAGGAATGTGTTTGTAAGAACCAATAAAGCACAGCTTTGATGGAAACGGCTCATTGGTTCTTTGCAAACACAACCTGGTGGAAACGCAGCCTCATACAGGTGGCAGGAAGGCGCTGGTTGCATGCCGCTTCCAACCGGTCACTTTGGAAATCCATGGAGGAGGCCTATGATCAACAGTGGACTTCCTGTGGCTGAGATGATGATGTTGATGATGAGCTACCTATTATTCCAAAGGTGTTAAACGATTTTGTGGGTGCTAGGATCCCGTGCAAGGACCGTCTAGATTTCTACCACCATCTTGCTCGCTAATCCAGCTAAGCAGCAGTGCTTGGACTGTTGTGTTCCGGCGTGGAGAGCAAGACGGTAAAATTACGGGCACAAGAGGTATTCCATCTTAGCCTACTGAGTTGGCAACCCACCTGCAATCTCCTTAGTGTTAAGGGTGTATATAGGTAGTGATGATCACTGACCATCAGGTGAACCGCTTGCTCGTCTTTATTTTTATTGCATAAAAAAAGGTTTATTTCGAATTTCTGACATTCATAAATGCTTCCTGAAAGCGAGATCTTAGCTAAAATATTTTGACTTTTACTTCAAATAAAAAAACAATTCCGTTACCACTAATAAAACAGTTCTTAGTAGTAAATTTACAAAAAGAAAACTTCAGGAACCACTATAAATATAGTAAGTTCACTCTAAATAAAGTATTTGTCTCCTTCGGTCATAAACATAAAACTTTCATCGCTCAGTTGATGCTGTATTACAAGCCAATTTCTGCTACAACATAGCCACCAAGAAAGTCTTCAGGCCTGAATAGCTGCAGTTTTCGAAATTAAAATTAAAAAAAAAACTTAAGAAATTTTGGTTACAAAAATTTGCAGTTGGTAGGACCTTATGCAAGGTCCATCCGGTTCGCTACCACTATCTTGCTCGCTAATCCAGCTAAGCAGCAGTGCTTGCACTGCTGTGTTCCGGCGTGGAGAGCAAGACGGTAAAATTACTGGCACAAGAGGTATTCCATCTTAGCCCTCAAGATTGGCAACGCATTTTCAATCTCCTTGGTGTTGCGGGTGTCTATAGGCAGTGGTGATCACTTACCATCAGGTGACCCACTTGCTTGTTTGCCTTCAAATTTCATAAAAAAAATCTAAATAAATAAATTTCCATGCACGTCTTGCCCTTAACATCCATTTTGGAACATCGTCGTATTATTGCGGCGTACGTCATACAAACGACACGAACGAATACTTTGATCTGCCCTCCAAAGCACACTCAACCCTAGTCTGACCCCTTAAAGCTCACTTTTCATTGACAGTTCAGGAGCTCTCATTCCCTATAATTTCCATTTTAGCTGCCATAATGCTGTAGTTATTTGAATCTTGCCCCAGTGTAAATAGAGTTGTTTTTACTTGTGTCATGAACAGGTTACTACCGGGTGTATTTGACACAAGGATATAATTGGCGCGAAATGGGCTCTCATATAAACTGTTGCTGAAATTGGCGTCCAGTTTTAGCTGAGCCCTGCGAAGTTTCCAGCAGAGTCAACAGACGGGTCTTTTTATAATGGTACTTAATGTAGTAAAAAGTGACCAGTATTAGCTGAGCCCTACGAAGTATCCAGTACAGTACATTACAGGGTTCTGAATATAATGGTCGGTAACGTAGGAAATGGACCAGTTTTACTTGAGCCCTGTTAAGTATCAAACCCGCTTACTCCAAAGAGGTCTTGGTATTTTGGATTTTTACAAATATGACCAATCGGTTGAGCCCTGTGGAGTATGAATTGAGGTGGTTTATGAAGGTCTAAGTATAGTGGTGAGTTTAATGTGATCAAATAATAAAAGCATCTTTAGCTTCCAAGTTGAGTCAAAGCTTAGCGATTTGGAAAGCTTTGATAGATCCAACGAAGGATGTTTAAATGTTTCGTAGCTTTTTTTGTAATAATGGTGGAATTCCGGAAATAAGGCACAAATTTGTATGGAAGCAAGGATGATAGTTTATTGATCATCGAATAGGTATTTTTTTTTTAAATAACTCCTTTTATCAGCGATCACAAAATTACCAGGGCCCAATGTCATTAACGCGACAGGCGACAAGTAACAGTGACAATTCGGTAACATTGATGGCCCACTATGATGTTAATTAAGTCTGTAACTCATGTTTACTTGTCGACACAGTAATGTACGGCGAATTGTCACTAACATTGTTACCAGGAATCCAAACTCCCTTTCATGTTCCAATCAAAGAAAGAAACATTTATTCACATCAAAACAAAAAGGAAGCAAAGATCGCTCATTAAGCCCCAAGAGCCTCTGCTATCTCTTTCACGCGTCACTCGTTCAATAACGCAAGAAAGAGACGCCACATCTTCGCAGACAGATTCGAAATTAATTGAGCCGTTTTTGCCGATCTGATTTACGATTTTGAATTTTATATCAAAGTGTTTAAAGTCTATGAAGCTGTAGTCGGAATGTTTTGAATATTTTTAATGTCTTTATTTGTTAAAGCAATAAAGTTAGTTAGACTCTAATGGAGGTTAATTTGTCTTATCGACGTCTAATATTTGAATTAAACATTTTTTTAACAAAATAGGGAGGCAAACAAGCAAGTGGGTCACCTGATGGCAAATGATCACCACCGCCTATACACACTCGCAACACCAAGGAGATGCAGATGCGTTACCAAACCAGTGGGCTAAGATGGTACACCTCTTGTGCCAGTAATTGCACCGGCTGTCTTCTCCACGCCGGAGCACAACAGTGCAAGCACTGCTGCTTAGCGGCAGGGTTAGCGAGCAAGGTGGTGGTAGCTATCCGGACGGACCTTGCACAAGGCCCTACCACCTGCAATGGCGTTCGACACAGGAATTTGGCAGCTTTACGTGGAAAACAGATGTATTTTTCTCAACTATTGAACACAAATTATACGATCTACGCGCGTTTCGCCTCTCAATGAGGCATCGTCGGGATCTTAAAGGGTACGACCGGTCGCATGAAAATCCGGCAGCTGAACGTGAATACACGACACAGTGTCCACAGAGTAGCAAGGTAATTTATTCTAGTTTGTTGGCCCTCCGCAAAGTAACGCCTGAATCTATTAATTGTATGGTACGTAGGTATTTTTAAGACGTCAAATGTAACTTTTTTTTTAACACTTGGCTGTACTGTACGTGCCTAGCCATAACTTTTTTATAGACTTAGGTATCAAAGTAAACTGGCCGCTTCAGCATACAGAATAAAACCGGCCATAAACAATAACCTCTCAAAGTGACAGGTTTATACGTCGCTTTATGGTTCCCTTATTAAGGACCGATTTAACCCATTACCCGTTCATAAACCGTTCATCATCCTGTTTTGTAGCCATCCCGCTCTAACAAAGGCGGGTAGGATCTTTTGTCTCTCTTAATATGCTTTATGAGATTCCGAAGTGAAGGGAGCGTTTTTGATTTAGGGAAGGGGCGATATCGATGCGACAATAATTTTCGATTATTTCGTTTTGCTATTAATATTTGTTTGTAATTGCTACTCCGCGAAACCAGTGCAGTTAGCACAAATCTTCTCGATTCGCGTTAACTCGCTACGTAACTCAGTGCGTCTCTTTCTAACTAGCTCAGTAGAAGAGAGATGCACTAAGTTACGTAGCGAGTTAACGCGTATCCACTTCCACATAAAACGATATACATCACACACACTCAACTAGAAACTACCACCAATGCACACTTTAATTACACGATCTACGCAAGTTTCGCCTCTATACGAGGCAACACCAAGATCCTAAAGTGCACGACCGTTCGCAAAATAAACGACTGAGATACTCTATGATTCTATTATTTCTCGGACTTCATGCAGTACCAAGTTTGGCATTAAATAAACCATTTTTATTAATATACTTATTTCCCTCTTGCATATTGTGCATTGCACCAATACCGCCATAATTTGATCGCTGTCACTTTTTAGCTTAGCTTCGAGCTACTTCGAGCACTTCAGCTTAGCTTTATTAGGATACCATATTCGACAATATGGTATCCTAATAAATCATTTGCGATAATTAACTGCTACTGAATGTTACCACTGATTTTGCGACTTGGCCATTACACAGTTTTAAGTGGTAGATACTTAAAATATATAAAATAATATTATAATATTAAAGATTTTTATTTATTAATAGACACATGTTTAATTCAATTCAATTCAAAACTTTATTGCAGACCAGGGTCCATAGATTGTTAGTAATACATACGTCTTATTTTCTAAGGATTAGTAGCATAATAAATTAAATTACATTTTATAAATTAAAACATGGTTTAGAAACTTTTTATAAATACCAACAAAGTCTAAACGCAAACTTGTTCGTGCGAAAGTAAGTGAAAAGTAATGTTTTGCTTTCTTTCATTTGTGAACATGCCGCATATAGCAGGAACTGCTTTAAGGGTAGGTACTGGTACTTTAGAGATGACTTGAGAATTCTCATATAATGGACAATATAATGAATGTTACGAAGCTCGCAATACATAAAAAAAAGTTTTCTCCTCTCTTACGGCCTTCGCTAAGTGACGCGGGAGCACGAAGCGGGTGCACGCCTATTGAAAAATAGAATGAGACCGTCCGCCAACTTGCGCGGGTGCTCATACTATTGTTTGATAGGCGTGCACCCGCTCCGTGCACCAGCGCGACTTAGCGAAACTCTTATGTATTTTGCGCAGTGTGTGCAGCGTGTAGAGGTTTAAAATTCTTAATTGTAGGTACACAAGTACTTTGTCCATAGGTACGAACAAACCTACTAAGAAACTAGTTCATGTTATATCCAATTAAATTAAACTTTAAATAGATAATTTATCGATAATCCATCATACCCATCTCTGCCCAACTTAAGTTCTCCAACCACAGCCGTTTAAATTAAGCAAATCGTTTCCCTTTCAATCTGAACTTTATTTCAAAAGCAATAAGTAAAACAAACGAGTTCGGCGACCGCAAATTTAAATGTGCACAACGGATTGTGATTTTATTTGATCGTTTGTGAATGTCCTCAGAGTTCCCTTGTTCTCTGCTTGCCCCGGGGTAAATGTCTTTTGCCCCACGGTGGTAAATGTCCACTTGTACCCCAAAAGCGGGGGTATAATTCCCCAGCCCCGACCACGAACATATTAATTTGGAATGCAAAATGCTTAATTGTTTTGCGCATTCGAAGCTTTTGATTTTTGCTTTGTTTTTCGTTTTTTTTATGACAATATTGATAACTAGCCGTGCCCGCGGCTTTACTCGGATGTAAAATATACGTTATTAAATGAAATAAACGCTTTATTAAGGCTTTGTGACGTTTAAAAAAAAAGTTTAGTTTTTTTAGATTATGTCACATAGCGGCCCCAATGGACGACACTTGTCAACTTTCGGTTTATACGGAATAAAATCCGCCATTTTTTTAATGTACAGCAATGGAAGGTAACGAGCAAGTGGGTCACCTGATGGTAAGTGACCACCACCGCCCGTCCGACAACCGCAACACCAAGGAGTTTGCAGATGCGTTGCCAACGTAGAAGGCTAAGATGGTTTACCTCTTGTGCCAGCAATTGCACCGGCTGTCTTGTTCTCCACGCCGGAACACAAACTTAGAGTATTTAAAACACAACAGTGCAAGCACTGCTGCTTAGCGAGCAAGATGGTGGTAGTGATCCAGACGGACCTTGCACAAGGTCATACAACTCGCAAAATAGTTTTATAATGTAGAATAAAGATTGAATTAATAAATAATTAACCTTTCCCTCAGGCTGTCAGTTCTCCAAGCGCCCTGTTCTGTTATTAATGAATCATAAAATCAATAAATTATTCAGTAAACGTATCAATAATTAATTAGAATTAGGTGTCATTCCGCTTTGTCGAGTCCGTTTCGCGACAATGACAGTGAGTTATGTATAAAGACGCCGATATAAACGCTCGGTAAGCGATCTGAGTTGCGCAGAATTTGTTTGGAACAGTAGAGACGTGGCGTCCATTTTGATTTATAATTTCTTATGTTTTCACGATACTGAAATAAAACAATTGAAAGTATGTATATTAATTAATTTAATATTGCAGTCTGTCCGTGAACATAAGACCTAAAATGAGCTTGAAAAGTCGGGATTTAGGTTCGTTGCAATACTTGCGATACAACAATTTAAAGCGGTAGAGGTGCTAAGGACTTACTGTTGGTAAAGTAAATAGCAGTTTTAAAAACATTAAAAGTAATAAAAACATCGTTAAAAATGAAAAACATACCATGATATTGTAGCAACGAATTGACCAGTCTGTCATTTTTAAAATGTATTTGCGTAGGTATTTATATTTAAATCTCTCTTTCAAATAATTTTATAGTAGTAGTTTTTCCTTTGACAGTTCATTTTCATAATCAGCGATAGATTTAATGACAATAACATAATACATTACTAAATCAAGTCCGTGGAACTGTAGTGATCCGCTGAGGGATCTTTAAGGTTCTGTGAATGTAGAATTTTATCAAATTCTGACGAAGGGTTATAACAGGGAGTTTTGTAGGACACCGGGTTGCGTGTAGTAATATTCAGTGAGCAATCTCCGAGTAAGTATAACTTTAGGTACCGCTGCCATAGCCTAAAAAGACTTTTGGTGTTGCGGATCTCTATAGGCGATGGTGATCACTTACGTTCAGGTGACCCACTTGCTTGTTTCCCTTCCTTTTTCATAAAAAAATCACTTAAGACTAGCAAGGTAATTTGTTCCAATTTGTTGACATAAAATGTGACTAAGGAAGGCATTAACCTACTGTCACGTTTCAGTCTGTGCCTGAACCCGGCGGGTTTTTAATAGCGTTTTTAAATGTCAGCAGAGGGATCGCTTAATGTGATAAGACACGCTTGAGCGGCGCGATGGATTGCGAGACGCGGCTCGTAATACGCAACCATTTTAAAAGGAAATTAATAATGGCGAAAAGGAATTTTGACTAATTCGGAATATTCTTAACTACAATTTAATAAATGCAGCGCGGAAAATGTAGCTTGAAAATATATTTTTAATGTTAATGAGTAAATGATATGATGATTATGATATTGTTGTCTACACTAATATAATAAAGAGGTAACCTTTGTTTGTTTGTATGTATGTAGGGGATAATCTCAGGAACTACTGAACCGATTCCAAAAATTCTTTCACTAATAGAAAGCTACACTATCCCTGACGGACATAGGCCACTAGTTTTCCGCTAACGAAGTCGCGCGTGTCCGCTTGTCATCTATAAAGTTGTAATACCTAAGTTTAATAAGTAAAACAGCCCCTATGATATTTTTTATGTTTTTTCAAAGGTTTTTTTTACGCAATCCTAAATGTCAGGTGCAAATTATTTGGGACTGTTTAATAACATGTAATTTATTTCAAAAGTGACCAACTGATCGCTCCGTAACATACATACAAATGTATATCCGATATGATATAACAACACCATAAAATTGTAGCTTCGTTTTGTTTTAAAATGGTTTAACTATGTTTAAACAAAAAATAAAACTACAACTTTTATTATTTCTAGTGGCAACGAGAAAAAAACGTTTTATTTGTAATAAAATAACTATAAATATAAGGCATCCGACGACAAATCACGGCCAAAGGAGTATTCCAACAATAAACGGCCCGTTGGAATAATAGAACTAAATCATCACTAATTTATGAGATCGGACGGACGGAACGTTAAGCTATGAATTTAGGGGTCCGTAGGATACTTTTAGGCGATTAGAGAAAACCCTTATCGTATAAAAATTCTAATGTAAAAAAAGAATTGAAAAAACTGGGCAAGAGCATGTCGGGTTATATTCAGAATAGGGTTCCGTAGCCATTGTAACAAAAATGTTTTAATGAAAAAGAAAACATTAATATTAACCGACAGCAAAAATAAGTATGTGTACCTACTTCGTAATGTTTCTTAGAGAGACAATGATAATCAAACTTATTTCTGCGCTTGCTAAACTCTAAATAGCGTATAGTAAAACCGAAAATATGACATATCTCAATAACTTTAAAGGCTACTTAGCTGTGATAGTTTTTTTTACTACTTTGTTATACTTACATAACTACTGTCGTTATTTTTTTCACGTCTCTAAAGGCAACCATTTGTCTGGCGTATCAACTGGGTTCTTAGGGAACTTGTCAAGATGAAACTGTCACCAGATTTTAAGTTTAGACATCTAGCAATACAACGATGAATACCACGTCTAATCTCATGCAGAAGTTTTTGCGTGATGCACATACAAATATACAGACAGACGAAAGTTCTAAAGAAAATCGTTTTGACTTCTATTGCTGTTATAAAAACCCTTTATTTTTATATTTTCTATATACAGTGATCGGACAATAGGTATAATTGTATGCAATGGCATGCAAGTGTATGTAGATAAATAATATGAATGATTGAAAATAGCATTTGAAACGTTAATCAATTGAGGCGTTAACTTGCGGAGGTCCATATCAAAACACTGGAACAAATTATCTCAATACTCCGCAAAACCTCCCCAAACGGGTTCTTAGCGCAAGTTTTTTGTTAGATTTTGCGGAATGAGAATAAGAAGAAGAGGTAATTTGTTCCAGTGTTTTGATATGGACCTCCGCAAGTTAACGCCTCAATTGATTAATGTTTCAAATGCTATTTTAGTAAAAAGTAATGTTTGAAATATACGGAACCCGCGCTCGTTTGCCCTCGCTCCCATTTTGTTCTTTTCTAGCCACCCAGCCGGCGGAGGATAATTTAAATTAATATGTTTGTTAATAGTCCCGCCCACCTTCCGCTTCGTTACTTTCCTTTTGTCACTGTAAATTCACCTTTTATGGTTATAATTAAATTGTATGAAGTTGTGTTTTTTTGATATGTACAGTCAAGGAATTAAATTTCCAACCCACCTAAGGCTCAATAGCATATAGCAAACTCACCATTAGAGCTATAGAGCAAGACGTTAGTTTGACATATCGACCTTAATGCATTGCGAATGTCAGACGACATTTCAACGAAATGGGTAGGGAATTAAATTCCTTGACTGTACTATTTTATATTAAATTAAATGATTTCACTTTGACTTGATATTGGATTACTTTTGCTAAGCTTTGTATCTTTGAATCGATGCTTTGTATGTTTACCGTATTAATAAAAAGTATTTTTTATATGTATAACATAGGAAGGAAAACAAGCAAGTGGGTCACCTGATGGTAAGTGATTATCACCGCCTATAGACACCCGCAACACCTAGGAGATTGCAGATGCGTTGCCAATCCAGAGGGCTAAGATGGAATACCTCGTGTGCCAGTAATTGCACCGGCTGTCTTGCTCACCACGCCGGAACACAACAGTGTAAGCCATGTGCAGCTTAGTAGCAGGATTAGCGAGCAAGATGGTGGTAGCTATCCGGACAGACCATGCACGCACAAGGTCCTACCATCCGCAAACCCGGTCCTAGCATTATGTTCTTAGAAAGAAAAAATAAAATTAATTTTATTGCCACATCAAAACAAAAACCTTTGTGTTGAACTAGCCTCACTGACATGACTCAACGAAACGCACTTAGCGGGAGCGGGCCGCTGTGTCTGTGGCCTAATGAGCCGGCGCCGTTTGATGCGCGTGCGCAGGCTCCCGCTGATCTGTTCGTCGAAGCAGAAATCATCAAAGTACCTAAAACGTTTCTATCTGAATCCCTAATAAAGTTTATGCTACACAAATTTATAATCAAGTAAAAAAATAGATTAGACCTATTTTATGAGTGTAAGTACGAACGACATTTTAGGTATTAGCGATAAAGATAATTTGATTTTGACTAATTTGAATTAAATTAAAGCACACACATATATGTACATAAAAATTTTAAATGGATTTATTAAATTTTTGTAACCGAAAATGTATTTTTTTTATTTTGAATTTTCTTCCTTCATTACCCCAGATTTTTCTTTGTGATATCATTACAAAGCATTTAACTGGATTTATTCTCCAAGATAAAAAGGCTTTAAGGTATGTGGTTATAGATTATCAAGTTAAATACCGTACGCAAAGATTGACGTTTTATTCCCAATGATTTTATAATACATGGATGTACAGTTTCATACTAAATGACAGCACAAAAACGGCCCGACATAAGAATACAGGTTGACGCCAATGTTACAAATGCAAATTATTAGTTCACATTTATAGTCATCGGATCTACAACTTTACAACTGCATAAAAGAACAATTTATTAAGTTTCGCTGCAAATAGTTTTTTTTACAAAATAATAGTATTGACAGCAGCGCCATCGGTCCGACAGACTGACAGCGCGAGTGATTGTCGATTTGTTGTACTTTTGTTCGACTTTTGATGCGGCCATATTTTAAAAGCTGACTAGAAGTCCATTACCTATAGGTCAGTGTTTATTCCTATAGAAACGAAATGTCATGCGATCTTGAGTGTTGCGCTGCTAACTTGAGAACAACTTACAACTACCCCACTAAGTTAGGTTGGTAAGTTATCGTCTAAGAACTTTGATAAATAGAACTGTTATTTTAATATTGCTGTCATAATACTTTTTTAAATCTTTTTTTATAATTACCCCTCGGAAGGAGCGGCCACTTAATTATGTGTTGTCAGCCCTAAATTAGACAAGAAGCCGAGAGTTCGGCTATTTCCGTGCATCGGGTTGGTCTAATTATTGTTTTTTTAATAAACCCCTAATAGGGTAAGATACATCAAAAGACTGTTTAACTTTTTAACAGACTTCAAAAAAGGAAATGAGAATTGGGACTTCATTCGTTTGTCTATGATTTAAAAAAAACGTTCTTCTTGACGGATAGATCGATTTGCCGCCATTACTGTTGTCATTCGTTTGTTGGTTTTTGCTGTTACGGTTTTTTGCAGTTATGATATGTGTGTAGATAAAGTAATGTATGCAACTGTATATAATTAGGCCTTAACACACTCGTGTTTTAAGGCCTCTCACTATATAGCAGTTGCATAAACTACTATTATTGTTTAAATAAAACATGACAAAGCCACAAATTATATATCACCTTTTCTATTTACAATCTGGATTTGCTTTTTTAATGGAAAAACGATGTCTAGATGACAAAAAGTGAAATTTTAGTTTAAAATGCTGTTTACTACTTAGGACAGGTGTGGATGAATAGACTTTACAATGGTCAATGAATGAATTGGTTGACTGTACACGACTCTATTGTTCAAGAGAGTAGAGAGAGAGTCGCGTGTTCCGCAACTTCTGCCGCCGACTGTACCGACATAAACAAAACACAACCATTTGACTATCAATAAAGCACTAACGACCTTCATTCAAGATCAAAACAACTCAGCAATCTTAATCTTACAATAAACCAACGGTTCTCAACCTGTGATCCACGGCACACGGTAGGTACCTTGGCACGAATCTTTTTGACACGACGTCGGTATGCGACTCAGTGCGATTTCTATACCTCGCATTGTAGACGACTATAGAGGCTTGTAAGTTCAGGGGAATACAACTAGGGAACGCAAACCCGGTTATTTTCTCTAAGGAATAACCGGTTATAACCGGTTTCCTCTTAGACAAAATAACCGGGTTTGCATTCCCTGAATACAACGCGCGTGCCGTCAATGCGGAAACCTTTTAATGCCCCTTTTGAAGGTCACCATGCTGTCACTCGCTTGGAAAACCTTTAGCAGGGAGCTTATTCTACAACCGAAGTGTCTTCGAAAGGAAATATCTTTTGAACCAACCATTAAACGAAGTATTTTTCTAACTAGTGCCGCCGTAACTCGATACGTAGCTCCGAGCGTCTCTTTCTAACTAGCGCAGTAGGACAAAGACGCAATAAGTCACGTAGTGAGTGCGGTGTTTCATATAAATTCGTAGTTGGTGCACATATGGTCCGTGAGAGTCTCGGCAGTGACCCGCAGGAGGGTCATGCAGCTTAGTTAAAAGAGTTGCCAGTAAATGAAGATATTGAGGGCGTTGAATGAGATGCGAGGTGTTTTTAACGAAAGGCTAAAGAGTTTTGATTAAAGTTTATTTTCATATGAACACAATTTATAATTCTTAAACCATATGCTCCCTGTAGAACAATAAAAGTGGCCCTTGATCGTAATAAGTCAATATTCAAATTTAAAAACAAACGTATCAAAATCAAAATCCGTCCATCGGCTTGTAAGTTACGCCACAGACAAAAGACAGTCAGGCAGACAGACCTAGATAAACGGATTTAAGGAAAAACACATTAAACATAATTGCGTTGAAGGGTTGAAAAGTTTGAGAACCGTTGAAGTAAACCATAAACCAATCAAAATAAGCGTCTCTACAAATTTCACCCTTCCCGTACTAAAAATTATTCCCTGAAATATCTCAATATCCTATCCAATATAATAACTCGTATCAATTCCATTCGGTTATTGGCACAACCAACATTCTACCACTCACTTATTTACACTAACACCTTATTACCAGCGCAAAAGGTTCAAGTTCGCAGTGAAAGTGTATTTGGAACGCAAAAACGATTTGTAATATAGATATGAAATCAACTGTATGGGGAAAACGCTGCTTTACCATTTTGAACTTAATCTTGTTGGGATTAAAACCAATAATGCAATGGTATATTTTTGTCGCTTGCAACATTTGGGAATATAACCGTCGCTGTATTTCTGGTGAATTTCAGTAACCTGGCAACCCTGGGATCTCATTCAAGAGTCTGTTTGCGGCTATATCGTGGTGCGAATTTGTGTTTTATTGTAAAGAGTTAAGGTTGGTATTGAGTTGGTGCTATTATTGATTTTGTAGTACGGTCAAAATATAATTTGCTTGTTTGCAACAATTGGCTTGTAAGTTGTGAGAGAGCTTTGCTTTGGTGACTTATTTTTGTAATAGACATTTTTACTTCGATTTTTTGTATTTCTTTTTTATACATTCACATTAAATTTAAAATGCTACATATAATGACAACACAAAGAAAAATTTGGGTAATGGCAGGACTCGAACCTATAACATTAGCATTCCGTGCCTTACGTTTATGTTTGCATTAGCGGTAATGTAGCGAAACTGGCAAACGCAAGGCACGGAATGCTGATATTGCAGGTTCGAGTGCTGCCATTACCCTATTTTTTCTTTGTGTTGTCATTATATAGCATTTTAAATTTAATTTGGTGACTTAAATAAAAATATGTTCAATTTCTGTAGTTCTAGGGCCGGCTTTACCGAGGTAGTATCACATTCACGAAGAATACAGCGTATCAAGCACTGATATGGTTTTAATGATGCCTAACGTCCAGAATGTTCAAAGTTTTTTTTGTATTTTCTCTTTGAAATAACTTGTGGAACTTTGAGATAGGCATATCAGCAATGATGCTGCTCGCCTATAATATAATAATAATAATAATAACCACCGGTAGCTTGAGCCCTGCCCCGCTGCCGGCGGCACTCTAGGTTAGGTTTTTATAATGTTTGTATATTTTGTATTGATTTTGTTTTATTACTTTTTATAGAAATATTGTAAAAACTTGACCTAAGATTTTAAATAAATATACATAAATAATAATTTGGTTTATTCCTGTTTTTCTTTTGAGAAAATTTTGATAAAAATCATTCGAAATGGTCTTGTTTAAAACTAACCCTCCTTTCTAGCGGTAGTCGGGTAAAAATTAAATAACACGTTCTTATTATTAAACTGAAAATGTACGGTAACGATAATGAAACATTACAAAAAAAACTTAGAAATAAACTAAATATTCTTTTTTTTTCTATGCTAACCTTACCTATACCCATATTTATTTTCTATGGAACTTAAAACATGTTTGCTGTCGCTACTAAGGATTAAATGATTATCATAATTTGTATGAAGACATTAATTGTATGAAGCCATTAACCTTCCTGCCGCGTCGGATAAATAAACACTTCACTAATTCCAAAAAAATATATCTTCATTATGAAAACATAATTTAGACTTTCCGTACCAAAAGATAAAGCTCAATTTCAAATAAAAATGTATGATGGCTATTATTTTCCAAAAGGGCTTAATGACTGTATAAAAACTGTTCCAATTTGGGCATTAAATACTATTCATAAGGTTTAAAGTTGTAATGACGGAATTGTGATTTAGTGTCGTTTGCGCAGGATTAAAGGATCTAAGGAAGCATTTGTGCGGGCGCGCATATAGAGCTCGCAGTAGAATTTTAAGGATGTCTAATATTTATGTGATGTTTTTAAAACGCCATAATGTATTCTTTTTTTTATTAGATGAAGAAACTTAGGCAACGATATGTGTCTTATTGTGTATTATTTAAAGAAAATCCTTTTTCATGTTGTTTTTGTTGTTATTAATTGTAATTGTATTATATTTTTATATTTGCGGAGGTAGACACAATAGAGAGATCTCTCACCAGGCGGATGTTATGCCATGGGAGAGAAAGTCCCAAGGATGAAAGTTGGAAGTTGTATATATGCGTCCGTGTTACGAAACTTCGTTAGCGTGATGTAGCGCATGTCAGTTGGTTTCCTCCGTTCTAAACTAGATGGACCTTAGAACCCTGTCACAATGACGCGACGCGTTAAACGCAACGCTATGTCATAAAAATGTCAGGCGTACGTCTCTTCGACTAGGTTCTACGGTGGTACGTGTTTGGATTTCCTTGACTGTATATGAATTTGTAAAAACCTGGAAACTCTCCAGCTCTATTACAGAATTAACAAGTTGTTATAAAAATAGGCGAGTTCCCGGTAAAAGTGTCAGGCGCACAACCATGGTTGTAACACAGACACACTGTACAACACTGACACAGGCGGTATTACACAAACACAGATGTGTGGAACCGCTTAAATGGCCGTAACAAAGATTATACACAAACACAGTTTTAGTGTAGAAAGGACAAATCACCAATTTTACGTATTTGCTGCGATCGGTGCGCGGCGCATATTTGCCGATATTGACCAGGAGTGCGATTTTTAAATCTCACCCGGTAACTAAAGCTCACAAAAATGGCCGAATCTCTAACAAAAACGGCCATTTTGATGAGCTTTAGTCACCTGGTGAGATTCAAAAATCGTTCTTCAGATCGCAAAGTATTCATTTGCTTATAACTGGTGCTCGCGACTTTATCTGCGTTGAATCCGATTGTCGCTATTTTTCGAGAATTTTCCGTTTTAGGTTAATTCAAAGTCAAAGTCAAAACATCTTGTTTTGAAAAGAGGAAAAAAAAAGATAAACTGCTGAGTTTCTTGCGGCGTTTCTTCTCAGCAGATTCTTCCATTTTCCGAAGCGATAGTTAGTAGATTCAGACATGTAAAAGAGCCTATATGGCCTACTTGCAAAATATTTTTTTCATTTTCATTTTTCAACATCTTTATTCAGATTAGGCTTAGAAAGACCCATTCTTTCGTATGAATGTCACATTTTACCACCGGTTCGGAAAAAATCTCTGAAGTAAGGATACCTTGCAGAAACTCAATTTTTAAAAGAAGTATTTGAGTATTTGTCCTCTAAAAACGCTCCCCATACAAACAGCGATAACGTTTTACACCTTCTAAACCTTAATTTATACATCATTATTATAACACATGGATGTACAGTGTTATTTATACTAAATGACAGCAGAAAAACGTCCCGACATGAGATTACAGGTTGACGCCAATGTTACAAATGCAAATTTATAGTTTACCATTTATAATCATTGGATTTTCAATTTTATGTCGAACTGCATAAAACAATAAATTATTAAGTTTCGTTGCAAATAGGTTTTTTTATAAAATAATAGTATTGACAGCAGCGCCGTCGGTCAGACAGATTGACAGCGCGAGCGACTTTTGAGGCCATTTTTTAAACGCTGACTAATAGTATTTTATGCAACTGCTATATAATGAGAGGCCTTAAAGCACGAGTGTGGTTTTATAAAACGAGCGTGAGCGAGTTTCATAATAGCATCACACGAGTGTTTTAAGGCCTAATTATATACAGTTGCATACATTACTTTATCTACACACATATCATAACTGCAAAAAACCGTAACAGCAAAAAACCAACAAAAAAGTGACAACAAGTTATGTCGGCTATTTGATCTATCCGTCAAGACGAACGTTTTTTTAAATCATAGACAAACGAATGAAGTCCCTATTGTCATGTCACTCGAGATCAAATGTCGTGCGTTTAAACTAAAAATTATACTGAGTTGACGTTTCGTATGGATAACTGTTTTAATATCTATGGATACTAGAATAGAGACCATGTCGAATTTTGATAGCTGTTCCAAATTTAAGTTCATAACGTCAGAGATATCGGTAATGTGATGACCAATAAACACAGACTACTAAGAGATACTACCCAATAAAGAACAGATTTACCTACTACCACAGACAAGAAAATGCTTATAATAACATTGGTTGTAATAATGATGGTCATTTTCTATGGTTTTTGAACGCGTTATTGAGCACTTATGATATGTGTGTAGATAAAAGTCCATTATTGGTCAGTGTGTGTGAAGAAAAGATATACACTATTTGGTAGAGTTCCCATTCCATAGGCAGCTAACTTCACACCGATTCAACATCCGGCAATGTTAAATGGAAAGCGATAAAATCAGTAGCCAAACGCCCACTAATGGATCAAAAAAGATATATTTGAGACAAAAACATGGCGGGTCTTTAACACCTCGCCTGCTCTATGTCGCGCGGCCCGGGGGACAAAAACGCACTTAACAAATGACATATGGTGAGAACAGTTGCATACAGGGTGGTTACCTTACATAATATTTTTTTTTTACTTTCGCGATTTTCACAAATATTTACAACGTTATCGGGACCTAAAATATACATAAAGAATAATAAAGACACATTTTACAAAAAATCATAATTATGTATGCATGAATGTATAAATAAGTAAATATTTATTGCCATCAGAAAAGGCACAATTTGGATTAACCTAACTTAAACTTAAACATGCTTAGACCGGAGAAAAGACAAAGGAGAAACAAGCTCTAGATGTATGGGTCTTTGTTGGACATAACAAATAAAATAACAGACTCTGTTGATTAGTAAGGAGGCCACAGATTGACGTGCAGACAGACGAATTTTCACAATTATAATTATCCCTCTTTGCGTTGCATCGGAGGTGAAAACGGCAAGACAACTAAAAATACTTTACTAAACTTTTTTTTAAATACGCTATTGATCACAGATCCAATTAAGTTGGTGGAGGCTGAAGACTACCAAGTCAAAGCCAAAATACTTTATTGCATAAATTGCTACTGTATGTCAATAGTTAATCGATTAAAGCGTTATTTTGCAAAGGGCCATATCTCTATAAGTAAAAAAGAAATTCCGTTGGTTGGTAAGCGCATCACTTGAGAATGGACGGACCGATTAAAGGCTAGTTTTTATTTTAAAATGTTCATAACAGTCCACATTAGGTTTGTAAGGAAACTTAACAAATTCGTTAAATAAACTCAAGGTTATAATCAGCGCGACGTCTAGACACGGAATAGCAAGGTAATTTGTTAAAATTTCTTACTTGTCAATACTGAAAAACTAATAAACTATTCTGTCGATCCCAAAACGCTAAACACCCGTCAATTACCATTAATATGAAATCAAAGCAAAACCAAACAATTCCAACCATCAGCATCAAAGCCAATTCAAATTATTCAAATCTGAATTAATATCAATTTGGATCAGCCTGTATAGCCTAATCCCCGCGGACGGCTCAATAGGTTCGGATGGTTACACAAAATTATACTTAAAAGTGTAGCTATTAAAAACTGTTTTCCTTTGTAGTTCGAAGGTTATAATAGTTAAAAGGAAAGAAGTAGATCAATTAGTGGTAGTTCGTATTGAAATAACATTTTAGGAGGGGCGATGCTTAAAACAGTCGTTAATGATCCATTTCGAAGAATAAGAGTTCCTGGGTTCCGTATCAAAATACACACACACATTTATTATGGAAAAGGGATGCTAATGTATTACGGGTGGTAGGGTCTCGTGCGAGGTCCGTCCGGATCGCTACCACTATCTTGCTCGCTAACCCAGCTGGTGAAATTGGTACGAGAGGTATTCCTTCTAAGTATTTTACGGTGGCAACGCATCTGCAATATCCTTATTGTTGCGGCTGTCTATGGATGGCGTAAAGTTTACCTTGATACTGCGTTTTTTCGGTGAGTAAGAAATCCGAAGACTCAGTAGAGGGGACCTACAGCTCGGAAACTGATCAGCGATTGTCTTAAAGTGGCTGGTTCATATAGGCGGTGGTGATGGCTTCCCATCAAGTGAACCACATGCTGAATCGTGGGTTCAAATCCAGACTCGCATCTTTAAGGGTTATCAGGGCAACAAAGATTGACGTTGTTCGCCCAATCTTGCTCTAGAGGTCGCACGAGTGAGCAAGACAGAGAAGCCTTGACGTTAGGGCTTGCAATAAATATGCACAATACCGGGACCCCGGGCACAGAATAAATAATAGTACTAACGTACAGAAACTTCTCTTTTTCGACCACCATTAAACGAATACCAACTTTATGATCAGGCACAAAAGTTCGTATTATTTCATAAACATTCGCCAGGCGGCATGCGTCAAAAAGAAGGCGCCGCCCGCGCCCGCCTTCCACCCGTAATAGACGCGTAGCGCTGGGTTTTGAGGTTTCAAAAATACTAATGTTAGCTTTTTTTCGTATATAGTTTCTTGACCATTTACTTAACCTAACACATGAGTTTGTGTCAGTTTAGGGTTGTGCATAAGTAGTAATTCAGGTTTTTGTCTTTTCTAACAATATCGGATGAAAAGAAAATTAGAGATGAAAATTTTACTTTCATGATGATGACGAAGTTGTAACCGACGTACATGAGCCTTTTGTGTCATCTCTGTCGATGGGAATACAGTTATTTAGCCACTACCTAAGATGTCGCCTTAGTAGCTCTAAAAGAATATTACAATTGGTCAAATAAGTGTTAGATGTTTTAGGTCAATGATATGTTGTACAAAGTATTCTGTGTCGAATTCATCCATGGTATTTCTAGCTACTTATTTTTTTTTTGTAAAACACCCTGTAAAAGTCACAAAAGAAAATTCAAGTTATTAGAGTTTATGTCTTTATTATTATTACGGTGTAACGAAACACTATTCACAATTTGTGTCGTTTTTATTCATGAAATCTTATTTTTAAGATACAGTTGAAAGACGAAAACTTTTTAGCGCGAAGGACAGAGAAAGCATACTCGCGCGGGGAACGGGGGGCGGGGTGCGGCGAGGCCGCGTGCCTGCTGTTAGCACATTACATTATCGCTTCGCGAAGAAATCATGCCAACCCGAACGAAGGCGCCGCGCGTGTTCGTTTGTAAATAGTAAGTATAGTACCCGATCGAGACGGACCGAATGTCGCGCCGCCCGCGCCCCGCTGCCGGTTGCCGCCACCTCTCGCTCGCTCCTACTCGCTTCGACCGCTGACTTTTTTGTTTTTATTTTCATTAATATATCATGCAAGAAAATGACACAAATTCACAGTGTCCATCTTTCATGCATTTATGATATTGGATATGTAAACTCTAATAATTGTAATATTCTTTTTAAGTATTTATAGCTCGGAGAAGCAAAAAAATCTGAAATATTAAAAGTTCGTGTTTTAATTTGGCACAAATTTATTTAATAGAGATATTTAAGTGATCTGAGGTATATGGTACTAGTTTTTGGAATTGTAATTTTTTTTTGTCGAAGTTTTTAATGTACTGACCCCAAGTCAGTTTTCGCTGGACGAAGATGACACAAACTACGTTTGTACACTAGACAGGCTATTTAAAATACAAAACCATTAAATCTTTGAACTCTAAATCAATTTTGTCAGTTTTGATTTGAATTGTTTATATCCACTACAAATAATCAAATTTCTAAAAATGCACAACCGGGATGTGACACAAAAACGCAAATATATTTTGTTTATATGCAAATGTATCCACAGACAAGATTTTATCAAACATTAGAATTCTTGAAGGTTTTGCCCTCAAAATAATTCAGCGCTACGGGTCTATAATGCCCTGGCGCACCGCTAGGGTTGGGTTGCTTACTATAATACTATCTCATGCGACACAGAGTGAGCGGGTGCGCGCGCGACAAGCCGGCAACCTACTGCGATTAACCTATGCCATGGGTGGTGAGACGAGCGCACCTACAGTGCGGAGTGGAACCCCCCTGCCCCGGGATAGATTACCTACGCTACAGATCCCGGGATCGCAAGCTTTACCCGACGTCGAGCTCTCCACCTTAGAGAATACGGGTTTGAATAATGAAACCAATTAACCAATTGTGTCTGCACGTGTCTGCCGTCAATTATCTCTAACCTCGCGTCTCACTAACGACCTCTGCCAAAAAACTAGAACAAAAACTTGACAAGTGGGCTCACGTGTTCGAGCGAACATCGTTGATCGGTGTCACTTGCTACACAACCCACATGACAATCTCATGTTTAAAAGTATAACTTAAGTTGTTTTTTATTTATGTTTTATCAAATAATTAATAGATTCAGGCGTTACTTCGCTGAGGTCCATATCAACAAACTGGAACAAATTACCTTGCTACACCGCGAAACCAGTGCCGGGCTCGTGCAAAATAGCTGCGTCTGTGCGACATATATTCATGCAAAAACCCACCCTCCTCCGCTTCCACACGAAACAACATTATATCACACAGACTCAACTACAAACCACCACCACTAAACACTAAATCTACACGATCGACGCGTGTTTCGCCTCTATACGAGGGATCATCAAGATCAAAGGAACGGTACGACCGTTCGCTACTTGAACGAATGGCGTACCCATGAATGGCGAATGGCGTGGGGTGGCGTATGTTTTATCGGCATGGAAAGCCGAGGTTGCAGTTCAAATCCTGCCAGACCCAATGTTTCTTTGTCATTGCATATCACGAAATTCATTTCACCATAAGCTTTATTATTTTTGTACCAAATAAATTTGAGTCTATCTATTATGGCATACTAAAAGACTCGACTAAATTTTAAAGGACTCGACTCTAAAAGACTCGAGGTTCGAGTTTTTTTTTTGTTAAATATGACTCAGACATTTTACTTAACGACTTAAAGGACTCGAGACTCAAAAAACTCGAGTTGTTGTTTAAAAGACTCACGGCTGAATCGTATGATATTCATAAGACAAAGCCTTTTACACATCTTTTGTATCTTTGAAACCCCGAAGTTAGTAATTAAAATAAAATAAAATATATAATTATAATCATGTTTTTATTTAGTTTGTCACAATATCGGCATGTAACTATACGCATGCGCCTCACGACTCGCGACTTCAGAGGCAATAAGGCCCAAGTTCTTTTAGTCCTTTAAGCATTTTAAGTAATGACTTAGTTTTTAAGGCCTAAGGTTAGACTGCGACTCAAATTAGTCTTCAGTTTTAGTCCCATGATTTAAGACTTGAGGGTTAAAAGACCAGTCTAGTAGTGAGGCGTTAAATGCGTTTAACGGGACTTAAAAGACTGAGTCTCTTTCATCACTAATCATAGCTGATAGCGTCGTATGGTTTTAATAAAGAACCTAGTAAGAAGTTCGTGTGGTAGAACCTTGTGCAAGGTCCGTCCGGATCGCTACCACCATCTTGCTCGCTAATCCTTCCGCAAAGCAGCAGTGCTTGCACTGTTGTGTTCCGGCGTGGAGAGCAAGACAGCCGGTGTAATTAATGACACTAGAGGTATTCCATCCTAGCCCTCTGGATTGGCAACGCATCTGCAATCTTCTTGGTGTTTGGGGGTGTCTATAGGCGGTGGCGATCACTTACCATCAGGTGACCCACTTGCTTGTTTGCCTTCCTATTTCATAAAAAAAAAAAGTACCAGTTCCATACTATGCTAGTATTAAACTCGAACTTGGGTTCGGCTTAAAACTACGACCCGATTTCTAGCAATCTTTTTACACCATCCGACACGGCTCCGTCACGACGCGGCCACGATCACGACGCTCATTATAGTGTCGTAGTTTTAATTAGTGACGCCATATGCGTCTAGTCAGGTCGCGGGGGACCCCCTGCCCTCCGCGGTGATTGTATAATTATCTCGAAACGTTTAATTGTGTGGTACAAGTTAATAGGTCCTTAAATATTTTGGTACCCAAGTCCTAAACTAAGAAATATCTACTAGAAAACGGATAAATACATACATACATTAAATATTTATAACATCCATCATAAATTTTGCTTCTTATGAGAATCGAACCCATAACATCTAGCTTCGTAGTCAGTAACCACTAGACTATCCGGTAGTCACTTATCTTTACATCTACATCTACACTAATATAATAAAGAGGTAAACTTTGTTTGTTTGTTTTTTTGTTAGTTTGTTTGTATGTAGGGGGTAATCTCTGGAACTACTGAACCGATTTCAAAAATTCTTTCACGGATAGAAAGCTACACTATCCCTGACGGACATAGGCTACTCATTCCACGCGAACGAAGTCGCGGGCGTCCGCTATATAGTATAAAGTAAAGTCACTATTCTTGTCTGTCCGTTCTAAATCCTTATAGTGTATATTCGGTCGGACGCTCAACGTATTTACCTTTTTTTTTATACAACATAGGAAGGCAAACAAGCAAGTGGGTCACCTGATGGTAAGTGATCACCACCGCCTATAGAAACCTGCAACAACAAAGAGAGTACAGATGCGTTGCCAACCCAGAGGGCTAAGATGGAATACCTCTTGTGCCAGTAATTACACCGGCTGTCTTGCTCTCCACGCCGGAACACAACAGTGCAAGCACTGCTGCTTAGCGGCAGGATTAGCGAGCAAGATGGTGGTAGCGATCCGGACGGACCTTGCACAAGGTCCTACCACCCGCAAACCTACGTTATATGTCGATTATATCAATGCAAAGCCGGGGCTGGACGCTAGTACGAAATATAATTAGACTGGAGATCCTGCGTGTGAGTAAGAACTACAAACGCCACGTGTTTAGGCATCAGTTTTGTGTATGTACAGTCAAGGAATTTAATTTCCAACCCACCTAAGGTACAATAGTATATAGCAAACTGTCACCATAAGAGCTATAGAGCAAGACGTTAGTTTGACATATCGACCTTATTGCATTGCGAACGTCAGACGACATTTCAGCGAAATGGGTAGGGAATTAAATTCCTTGACTGTACTTATACAGTCAACCAATGAGATTCATTGAGGCCACTGTAGAACTTTCGCACAATAAATAAATATCTCAGGACAATTCACACCAATTGACCTAGTCCCAAGCTAAGTAAACCTTGTGTTATGGGTACTAGACAACGGATATACATACTTAATATAACATCCAAGACTCTGGTACAAATATTCATATTCATCATACAAACATTTGCCCTTCCCGGGGCTCGAATCCGGAACCTCTAGCTTCATAGTCACTAACCACTAGGCTATCCGGTCGTCAATGCATGTCACACTGACTTCTCAAGGAACGTCATAATGTCAGGGCGATGGCACATTGTGTCCACGTTCTACAGTGACCTATGATTCAAATTGGCTGGCTGTACTCGTGTCTGGATGTATGTGCAAGTAATTCGCTCAAATCGCCACCGCTCGTGCAGGACCCGCTACCCGCTCATCCCTTGCACCGCCCGCAACACGTGTGTGTACTCCGAACCGTTTAATTCGGTAGATTTTCCCCGAACGCGCGGCTGTCATTTGTTTACGCGTGCCGCGACGCATGCGCCGATTGAGCAAGTGCGCCGGAGTGTGTTGAGTGACAGGCTCGTAGTCTTTTGAATTGTTATGTACAATCAAGGAAATCCAAACACGTACCACCGTAAAACCTAATCGAAGAGACATACGCATGACATTTGTATGACATAGCGTGGCGTTTAACGCGTCGGGTCATTGCGACACGGTTCTAAGGTGGTATGTGAATATATCTCCCCTACTGTACAATCAAGGAACTCCAAACACGTACCACCGTAAAACCTACTCGAAGAGACATACGCATGACATTTGTATGACATAGCCTGGCGTTTAACGCGTCGCGTCATTGCGATAGGGTTCTAAGGTGGTACGTGAATATATCTCCCCTACTGTACCTTATACCATAAATATGTATGTATATATAAGAACTAATAAAATATAATAGTATATTACGACGGGACATTTATAATGTCTTATTGGACGTTATTTCGGGCCATGGTTTATTCAGCCAAAATACTGAAAGTAAGTATGCATTTTTAGGGTTCTCTACCTCAAAAGGAAAAACGGAACCCTTATCACTTTGTTGTCCGTCTGTCTGTCTGTCAAGACCATTTATCTCAAGAACGCGTGGAGGTACTGAGTTGAAATTAATATCAAATGCTCAAGTCTGCAGTCCCTTAGAGCCCTGAAAAAATCAAACTTCTAAGTTAACGGAATGAAAAGATACGGCAGTTTATGCCGCATGTTTCATACATTCGCAAGGCACTGAAAAACCTATTGGGTACTTCCCGTTGACCTAGAACTATTAAATTTGGCATGAAGCAATGTCTCACAGCACAAAAATAAAACCGAAAACCGAAAATTTAAAGATGCTATACTAGTTGTTGTTGATGACGGAACCCTCGGTGCACGAGTTTTTTTTTATGTAGACCATTTAAGCCATTTAATTTTATGATACACGCAATAGTTAACAATACTAAGAAAACTCTTGGTCATCTTTCAGGATTCGAACATGCAACCGTAAATGGAATAAAGTTTTTAATAGTTTTTTTTTCTAGGAACGGATTGCAGAGGTTGCTGGTTCGAGTCCTGCCATTACCCTAGATTTTTCTATGTATTGTCATTATTTAGCATTTAAATTAATAATTTCTGATATGATGGATTACCTAGAGTTGTAAAGGTTTGAATATTAAGACTAAAGTCGAGCACATAGAGGAATTCGCAGTGTCTAGCACTTAGTAAGAGCAAGGCATGAAATAGCGAGCTGCACGTTCGAATCCCGCAAATAGGCAAGATTTTTATTTGTGCTCTCATATAATTTGAACCATTTACAATTTAGAATCTAAATTGTAAATGGTTCAAATGATCTAAATTTTAGATGAATAAGATAATATTTTAGGTATTTATTTATGGTGTAGTCGTCTTAGGCGATAATCTCTATTCATGACATCCCAGGAAAACCAATATGGAGGACAATAAATCACAGTGACGTGAGCTGTCATTTGTTTACACGTGCTGCGCAGGAGTCGCGGGCCGGTTGAGTAATTGTGCGCGAGAGTGGAGAACGGTGTGAACTGACTAATGCACCACTTTGAGGTGTTAATGCACCCCACTGATAGATTTGAAATAATGAACATTAACTCCACCAAACTAAACTATACCACTATATAACTTCTTGATTGTAAAAACTTTTTTAAATTAATTGGTTGAAAAAAGGCTTAATGCTGAGTTTCTTGCGGCGCATTCTTCTCAGCAGATGCCACTTCCGAAGCGCTGGTAGAGTCTGTAGTCTTATTGCGTTAATTGGAACGATTTCATATTTAGTTTTTTAATTTTTTCAATTATTTTTTCAAAATTGGGTAGTTTGTATTCTAAAGTTTTTTGTCAGTCTGCCCGTGAACATGGGACCTGTAAAGGGCTCGAAACGTCGGGAATTAGATTCGTTACAATACACGCGATATAAACCGTATAAATTGTTTTATTTCAATGTCTACAAGTCGCGAAAACATAAGAAAATACTATGTAAACTATACCACCTTATATTAGTTACAAAAATGAAAATTGCGTGTTTCGGTATTTCTCCAGGGTTTTCACTGTGGCTCATTACCATTCCTTCATTAATTGTTGGAATACAGGTCTACAAAGATGGACTTTAGGCAAGAACAGAAAGCTGCACTCAGACTTGATACTAGTTTTAGTAGAAATTGGTGCCAAACGTTAGGTATAGTCGACCAAGAAATTGCTTGACCACTTTTCGACCGTATTACAAACGGATAAGGTTCAAAAGTGGTCAAGCAATTACTTGGTCGACTATACTTCGTCAATTATTTAAGGAACGGCAATGAGCAACGATGAAAACGCCGGAGAATTACCGGTTTAGTGTCAACCTTTTTTAAATTTTTGTTTTTTTGGCTTTTCGGTTTTTAGTTTATGGTTTTCAAACAATGCGTCTCACTATAATTGAGTCTGCAGCTTTTTTCTTAAACTCATTTATAACGTCAAACGAACCTTGAATTAATAAAATTAAATATGGCAAAAAAACCCTATGTCAAATGATATTATGAAAAACATAGATACCCTAGTATTCTTTTGGTCCATGAATAAAACAAGAAATCCTACCTGAGTCTCGGTAACGTTAAGCAGCTTGGCCATATCAGCTCGTTCTCCAGAAGAGAGGTACTTCTTCACCTCGAACAGCTTCTCCAGCTCGAAGATCTGTCTCCCGGTGAAGGTGGTTCTCGCCTTCTTTCTGCGCGCCCCCCCATCCTCCTCCTCACTGGTGAGGGAGCCTTCACCACCAAGGGGGGAGCGCACATCTTCAGTCGACTTCTTGCGCTTGATCAGCTTAGAGGGGTCTGGGAAAAGAAATACTAGAATTATTTATTTGCACAGCGTTTTTATCGGAGGCTGTATAGCTCCTGTATAGCAGTGATCTTATTACATACATACTGTATGATATTTGTAATCGTCATTATAGCAATGAACATTGAAATTGTGATTGTTTAGTTATGATGACTGATCCATGTAAAGTCAGGGGGGTTCCACTCCGCACTGTAGGTGGGCTCGCCGCATTACCTATGGCATAGGTTAATCGCAGAAGGTTGCCTGCTTGCCGCGCGCGCCCGCTCACTCTGTGTCGCGCGTTGCGATAGTATTATAGTAAGCAACTCAACCCTAGCGGTGCGCCAGGGCATTGCGGGTGGAAGGCGGGCGCGGGCGGCTTCTTCCTTTTGACACATGCCGCCTGGCGAATGTTTGTAAAGTAATACGAACTTTTTGCGCCTGGTCATAAAGTTGGAATTCGTTTAATGGTGATCGAAAAAGAGAAGTTTCTGTACGTTAGTACTATTATTTATTCTGTGGTAAAGTATGCTGGAATACGCTATAATATATACTCTTATGGTTACAAATGTGTGTTAATTCTGCTCAAATTTCATTTGGTCAGGACTTAAAAAACATTACAATGCCATTGTGGAATTAAATGTGGTTCACTTGTACATTAATTATTTAATTAATGAAAAATGTTTTAATAATAATGTCTACTAGATATATGGTTGTCTTATTATATTTTATTTATCCTCTCTACATACATAAACCGCCGTAACATACTCTTCTCAATATTTCTTACATCACACATTTTTTTTAACGCTCTCTTTTTAACCATTCAGTCGACTTTAATGTTTCTTTTGATGTTTAATATATTTTATAAAAAAAATCCCTTACATGACCGCTAAAGTTTGATCTATCCTTACGCGAAGCTCTATCGAACTTAGTGTTACAAAAAAACATGCTCCAGCGATACATTAAACTTGGGCGTCCATGTTTTTTTTTATACAACATAGGAAGGCAAACAAGCAAGTGGGTCACCTGATGGTAAGTGATCACCACCATGTTACGGTACCCCTTAAAGGGATAAATTCTCCTTTGTACATCACTGTATTTCTTTTTGTCATTTATGTTCTTTTTGTACTTACAATTAAGAATTTACATACATACACTCTCTGTGTACGTTTTGACTTCTTAATTTATTACACTAATCTTCACCAGAATAGGTCATTAGTGGGAACAGATCAATACTCCCGTAAACATAAACTGAAGGCCCTGGACCAATAAAAACATTTACAGCTCAAGAACAAAAACCGGCGTCAATAACCCGAGCTTTTAACATTCATTAGCGGCTACCAATAATTACTAAATCGGGATCACCTATAAACTGGACGTCATTAGTAGGCAATCAACCAACTTGCCACTAAATCAAATGGGCTGGCAGCTTGGCAGGCAGCGAGGGAGAGGAGCCAGCGGGAGCGGAGGCGATGCGCTTGTGAACAACACGCTGTTACAAACCACATCCTGTTAGAGATCGTTAGGTATTATATGTTTTGAAGCTTTCCCTTTAAGGTAGGATTGTTATGATATTTGATATTTAAACCCTCGATGCAAGGCCAAATTCAAATTGATTTGAAACCTGTCTTCATGTCTGTAGGTCTGTTTACCTCAGGCTTCCTCTGTCAGTCGGTTTTTACTCGACTGCCGACAGAAGGGAGGGATCAAATTCTTCTATTTCATTACATCAAAAATAATCACGAAAATGTTACAGTGCTGAATGCTGAGTCAAGCCCCTTTTTGACATCACAGCGACGTTAATGTAACTTTGAATGTTACTATTATTTTTTCTCTGTAATATTTTGATGTCAAATAGATACACAGTTTAAAATTATGAAGAAAAAAAAACTCCATTAAATCCCTAATTGAGCCAAACTCGCTCCCCGCTCGTCGCGTGCGCCGCCGCGTAAATCAAACGGACGAACGGTCCTAATAGCGTATTGTAAATTCATCAAACGTTACAGCTAGCGCCCTCTGTCCAAACAACCGTCGAACCTTTTTAGCGGAGTTTAAAAATAAAACAAAATTCACTTTCATTTTTAAACGAAGCTAGTCTGTTAATACATAGATTCAGGCGTTAGTTTGCGGAGGCAAAATGGGAACAAATTACCTTGCAGCTCTGCTGGGTTTAACAGTAATTTGGACAATTTGTCAATTATCTGTTGTTTTGTATTATTCAATGTTTATAAACTAACAGAAATCAAACTTAATCTCCTAAAAGTTGAAATTAACCGCTGTAATGATACGGTAGCTTCGGTGAGCAATGAGAGGGTGTGAGTTGGTCCGTTGGTCCGACGAATTAATGAATGCCAGATATCCGTGGCACAAAACTGTAATATGGTCTAAAAATATATAATTTTTGAAAGTTTCACTCCGTTATTTTACCAAAAGAGAAGCATGCACATAAAATTAAACATGACACTGAGCATCATCCTCTATTGACAAATGTTTAACCATCATGACCAATTATTAAACCATAGGGATCAAAGAGTCACCAGAAATTGACACTTATTTAAAAGAATATAACCAAAAGAAAAGCAAAATAAAAACGACCGACCATATTATCAATTGGCGAGAAGTAAATAAATAAATATAAATAATAAGTACCTACACAAAATATTGTGTTTCTATAACACTTTCGTGTTCTCACTTCTCACACATATTGAATTACAAACCTGACTTTTGTATTGTTTTACATTAAAGTGCCAATTAATATAATAACTTAACCTTGCTGACGAAACCTACATTCAAACGTCAGTATTAATTTCGTACCTATATTTATATTTATTGACGACCGGATAGCCTAGTGCAGGGGTCGCCAAATGGCGGACCGCGGTCCGCATCCGGACCGCCGACCCATTTTGTGCGGACCGCTAGAACACAGCAACTTGTACGTAATTTAATGTAAATTTTCTCATTGATATGAAAAAAAAACTTTGTTATTTCCGTAATTAGTTACATTTGTTTAGTAAATATTTTTTTCTATAAAATGTTGTGCGGACCGCGATGGTCATTACGTTTCTTAAAACGGACCCCGAGCGAAACTAATTGGAGACCCCTGGCCTAGTGGTTAGTGACCCTGACTATGAACCTTGAGGTTCCGGGTTCGATTCCCGGGAGGGGCCAATGTTTGTATGATGAATATGAATGTTTGTGCCCAAGTCTTGGATGTTACATGCATTTATCTATAAAAAAACCACTTTTTTTCTGATTCTAATTTTGACCCTTGCCCGAAACATTTGTCATAACTCAGTTTAGCTACAAACCAAACAATCTTGAATCCCGCGATACCCGAGCGTGCCAAGTACTCGAGCGAGTAAAACTTGGCCAAGTATTTTAATTGGCGAGCGGCAAGGAGTTAACGATGTCGCCCCGACTGATGTATGGGACCGTTGGGACGTCATTTAATCATTTGTTTAATCGACTTCTATCATTTGATTTTATTGATTTCTTTTATTTGAGAAGCTGTGGGATGTGTTTGTGGCTTGGATGAAGAAATAAAGCATGTAAATAGACTCAGTACATGTCAAGCGTACAGTCAAGGAAATCCAAACACGTACCACCGTAGAACCTAGTCGAAGTCAAAGTCAAAATATTTTTATTCAGATTAGGCTTACAGGAAGCACATATAAATGTCATAAAATTTACCACGGTTAGGGAAAAACCTCTGATGAGAAGATACCGGCAAGAAACTCAACGAGGTGTAATTTCTTTAATAAATCAAACTTACAATGTTATTTTATCTACACATATATCATAAATGCTCTATAATGCGTTCAGAAACCGTAGGAAATGACCAGCATTATAACAACCAATATTATTATGATAATCTTTCTAATTTGTTTTCTTTATTTGTTCAAATTCATTATTTATTACATTATTTTAATGTGTACAGTCTATAGATATTTAATAGGTACCTAGCACTAGTAGCTAGTAGCAATGCAGGTCATTGCCCTATGGCTTCTGAACCCATCATAGAGTACTTATGATATGTGTGTAGATAAAGTAATGTATGCAACTGTACATAATTAGGTCTTAAAACACTCGTGTGATCCTATTATGAAACTCGCTGACGCTCGTTTCATAAAACCACACTCGTGTTTTAAGACCCCTCATTATGCAACAGTTGCATAAAATACTATTACATCTTAAATATTAAAAAAAAGCCTAGTCGAAGAGACATACGCATGACATTTGTATGACATAGCTTGGCGTTTAACGCGTCGCGTCATTGCGACAGGGTTCTAAGGTGGTACGTGAATGTATTTCCGGTACTGTACACACCCAAAACTGTCAAAATGGTTACCTTTGGTGTGCGTGAAGGTAGTAAAACCAGAAAATTAATAAGGAAAATGTAAATAATACTACCTTAATGTACCAAAAAGGTAACATTCGTCTAGTCATGTGTGCCTAAATAAGTACCTATTCCTAACCTTTTAATTCTAAATAAATAAAATAATGCAAGTAAACTGGCAGCACACTATGTTGGCCGGTTAATACTTAATGTTAATTACTCATAGATCAAGTAGGTTATTCGGTTAATTAGGTAGGTTCATCTCTTCTTTCTAACAGTTGCCTGGAGGAGATCGCTTAAAGCGTTTAGACCGCCTTATGTATTTTGTCTAAATTGCACCTTTTCATGCTGTATTTAGGTGATCAATAAAGATTTATTGTATTGTATTATGACACTTTTGTCGACGATAAACCGCTCACTATAGACGTTGTAACAATAGATCAACTCATTGTGTCTGGATCACACAAAGCTTTAATTAATCGTGTTTGTTACTGTGTCGTATACTAAATCCTAGAATATAGGTTAAGTTTAGTACTAACATTTATGGACCCACACTCTGAAATAGTTCTCTATTAGAACAACGACCTAGACCACCGGATAGCCTAGTGGTAAGAGACCCTGACTATGAAGCTTGAGGTACCGGGTTCGATTCCTGGGAAAATATGAATGTTTGTACCAAAGTCTTGGATGTTATATTTAAGTATGTATTTATCTGTATAAGTATGTATATCCGTTGTCTAGTACCCATAGCACAGCTTTGCTTAGTTTGGGTCTAGAACAATTGGTGTGAATAGTCCAGGCATATTATTTATTTAAATGTGAAAATGTACCTAATTTATGAATTGTGCTTAGGAACCTAAATGACGTGATCCCAACAGTGGGACGTGAATATTTTATAACAATATACAATGTATATGAGAAAAGGAATGTGACTTAATTCAGTGTCGCTTAACCTTTACACTAAGATCAAATTAATAACATCTATTTAAACCATTTAGACTTAAGTTTATCTAGTTTGTAGCGAGACGCAGAAGAGAGCCAATGCACCCAACATTCCGGCAATAATATTATCCGATATATTCGATCTGTGGCTGCAAATAGAACTGTCGTATAGTCTGTTTTAGGCTCCAAGGATTTGCTTGGGAGCGCGAAATGTGAATACTAAGAAATATTGATACGTAGACGTTTGCAGGATGGAATTGAATTGTTTTATTTTAAACTTTTGCGATTTTTACACATATTTAAAACCTCAACGGGTATTTCATAAGATCATTGTTAATTTACGTTTCGACCGTGCTCCGTTTTAGACATAAATCGATACACAGGTTAGTAAACATAGCAAAATGAGTTAAAATATTAAAGAAAAAGCGTCTAAAATACGCGAGCAAATAAAAAACCCCTATCCTGTCGTGGTCTGTTATTTATTAGACAACATGCAGTGAAGTCCATAAGGCCACCATCGGGCTACAAGCATGCTCGTTTTTTTGCTTGTCTCTCAGTGCGTCTCTTTTTTTTTTTTTTATGAAATAGGAAGGCAAACAAGCAAGTGGGTCACCTAATGGTAAGTAATCACCACCGCCTATAGACACCCGCAACACTAAAGAGATTGCAAATGCGTTGCCAACCCAGAGGGCTAACATAGAATACCTCTTGTGCCAGTAATTACACCGGCTGTCTTGGTCTCCACGCCGGAACATGACAGTGCAAGCACTGCTGCTTAGCGGCAGGATTAACGAGCAAGATGGTGGTAGCGATACGGACGGACCTTTCGCAAGGTCCTACCACCAGTAAACCTTCTTCCTACTGGACCATTTAGAAAGTGACACTCTGAGCGACAAAGCGAGTCGCAGTATGTCGTGCTAGCCACACAGGATGAAATGAAATGAAATGAAATTTATTGAAATGCCGAACATGTGTAAACATAATTATAATGTGGTCTTTAGGTATGAGATATTGTAACAACATGTCCTACTGTGATTACAGCATGCACTTACTATTTTCAACAAGCACTTATATATAAACTAAGTCTTATTCGATGTCAAATTCTTCATTATTTATCTTAAAGTAATCTGCTAGAGAGTAAAAGCATTTTTGTAATAGCCATTTAGTTATCCATTTCTTAAATCTACTTACATTTAACTCTTTACAAAAATTTGGCAGTTTATTATAAATTTTGATTGGCATAAACGGAACATTTTTCTTAAAAATTAAGGTGTTTGCTCTGGGAGCTACAATGTCATGTCGCCTCCGGTCAGATTTCACGTTTTTATAAAGATTCTGGTGTTCGTGGACGAATATGCACACTTCCCTTATAAGTATACATGCACGGCAGTGTAAGGATCTCATGTTCCTTGAAGAAGGGTCTGCACGAATGCCTCCAGTGAACCCCAAAGATCGCACGAACACATTTTTTTTGTACCCTAAACACTCTCTCTATGTGGACTGAATTTCCTCACATCAACAAGCCGTATCTTAGGCGGATGCGGTAAGCGCTGACGCGCAGGTGGACCTCTATCTAATTACAAAATAATTTAAAACTTTACGATAATAAAATTTGGACTGGAAGTTAGTATCTCATCCAAAATCTACAAAGTCGCTAACAAAAGCTAGTTTCACAACAATTACAACCAATAAACGCAACCAAAGTGGAGCCCGCAAAATAAAACCCGACGCGCCTTCGTGCTAATGTCTTAACAAACAACGCTACGGAAGATGTAAATCTCATTATAGATGGGTGGCTGCGGGCAGCGCACAGCTGGCTGAGGTTTGGCAGGAAACGCTTCTACCTAGGTAAACAAATAATCAGCTCTAAAGTTCGCGGTTGGGGACATCGTAGAGATTGTAAATGCTTAGAGATGCCACGAATAGTTGTTTAGCCGAACACCGAACATTCGGCTAGGCCGAACGCCGTACATACGGGAGTTAAATATTCGGCAATACTTTAAGCTGCATCTGAACGGTATCATTGAACCGCACCGCCGTAGTATTGGTTTCATTTGCGAATCCTGTCACAACTCGCATTTTTTGTTAATTGTTAGTGTTACATCAAATTTTGTTAAGATAAGATAAGATAAATGTCATTTAATCAAGCAGGATTTTTTAAGAAACTACTTTTGCATCGTCAAAATTTGTTATTCTTACTTATAGTGTGTTTATCTTAAAAAATATCACTGTTTGTCCGCGAAACGTTTCATGATTTGGTATTCGGCCGAATAGTTCGCAATTATTTTGATTTATTTATTTCATAATATTACATTGCATTATAAATTACAGAGATGTCAATTTATACGAATTAATATTATGACCGTCTAAAATAATTAGAATAACAACACAAATTTTTTTTAAATACATCTGCGTGTCAAAAAATGTTCGGCCAAATACCGAATAGTAAAAAAAGTAGCCGAATAGGCTCAAAACCGAATAGTAGCCGAACATTCGTGGCATCTCTAATTGTACGCTTTACAATTAGAGATGCCACGAATGTTCGGTTGACATGTTTGAGAATGTTCTCATAATGCCTGCCAAATTAATACTGAAAGACTAGACCATTCCTCTGTATTTAATAAAACATACAATTGTCAATATTGTATTGTATGTTAAATTGTAGCAATTGTACCTAAGTTTTGTGGTATAGGCCTTAACTTTCGCTATACATGGTGCCGCTGTCGTTCCGTGAACGCTGCAGTCATCATTATGCGAACAGCAGTGCGCATGCGCGGACGTGAGAAAAACACCGCCGTGTGCGCAACTCTGTAGCGAGTTAGACTGCGGACACAGTGGGTAAGTCGAAGTTCCAGACAATCCAATGCGAGGTACCTACTGAGGTCCATGGGGACCGCATGAGGGTCATAGATATCGTGTAGTGTTTATGATCAGACTAGCAGACCCCCGCGACTTATATCACATTGAATTAGTAGCCTACGCATGTCCGGAAATCCGGGATAGTGCTGTTTTCTATCAGTTCAGTAGTTCCTGAGATTATATACATACAAACAAACAAACGTGACGGGACGTCTGTCTTCCTATTTTACATAAAAATATAACCTTAGCTAAGGCTATTTGTTTGTAAGTAATGTCCATATTTCTCAATAATAAGTACGTAGATAGGCACTAGTAGTGAGAAAAGATTTGACATGGATCAAGCAAAAATAGATCTTTTTATGCAATAGACAGGCAAACAAGCGAGTGGGTCACCTGATGGTAAGTGTATATTACCGCTTATAGACACCCGCAACATCGAAGAGATTGCAGATGCGTTGCCAACCCAGAGGGCTAAGATGGATTACCTCTTGTGCCAGTAATTACAACGGTAATTATTCTTCTTTCAATGCCACAAAGACCTTAATGTTTTATCATTATTTGTCTCTTCTTGGTTTGCACCTTGGTGTAGAGTTTCTTTGTTTTACATCGCTGCCCGCTCCGCTTGTCAATATAGTCCCCCCATATCTTTCATAAATTACAAATGGCGGCTGACACGTCACTTTTGTTAGATATCCATTTCAGCAGTCACACGTGACAGTATCCCACTCACCAAAAAGTAGCAAATAAAATACTTTATCTTACTAATTTATTTATTTATATCAGCAATTAAAGAGAAGGGTTAGAGTATGTAGTCGTCTCTTTTTGGCACATTGTATTGCCATTGAAATTAAAGAGATCAGCTAATAAAATATAGCTTTCAGTTTTATTTTATTACTCTCTCTACGCTATACTATTTCGATGATGCAATGCTTGCACTGTTGTGTTCCGGCTTATTCCGTCTTAGCTGCCTTAGTTGGCAACGCATCCGCAGTCTCCTTGATGTTGCGTGTGTCTATGGGCGATGGTGATTACCTACCATCACATGTCGCACTACTCGTTTTCCTTTCTATTAAAAAAAAGTAGTATGTGGAAAAGGAAATAAAATCTCGGCTCTGTAACATCAATGGCTTTCTAAACTCGTTTTTTTTATTTATTTAGTAGAGAGTATTTGTATTTGTACCATTTTATAACAATTCGACCGCAGCGCCACCGCGCGACATCAAAGCGAGTTTACGGCCACGGCTGCGCGGGCGCACAATTTATCGCGCTCTTAACATGATCTTTAATAGTCTAGCGAATATGAATAAGCATTATGTGAATAGAGCTTATAATTGGTGGTGTAAATCATTAACGGTGAGAATACAATATGTGGTTGTTAAAACGTTTAAACAATTATGAACTCTATTGTACTAAAATACGTGCTAAAGACCATACTACACTCTAGAAATGCCTTTTTTATGCCAAAGGTTTTGTTGTTGTTAACGTTTGCCATCGCGCCTAATAGGTGAAACTATATATCTACCAGAATAATAATAATACGAGTGAATAAAAAAAACAAGTCAGAAACGTAAACTATTGCATTATGACCATTAAATGACTAGTTTGAAAATGAAGCAATGTATGTATGTACGAGTATGTATGTATATAAATTATTTATGTTAATAAACATAAATGACAAAAAAGATACAGTGATGAACAGTCGACCAAGTAATTGCTTAACCACTTTTGAACCTTATCCCTTTGTAATACGGTCGAAAAGTAGAAAAGCAATTTCTTGGTCGACTATACAAACGCGAAGTTATCCCTTTAAGGGATCTATCTATAGTAGGGAAGGTACCTATTTTAATGAAAGCTACGAACTAGATCAAAATTAATCTCTCCTCTAAAAATTATATTAACCCAGTTGTTCTTTTTAGGAAAAATAATGCAAACGAGCGTGCGGACTACCTGATAGGAAGTAATCACCGCCGCCCATGGGAATCAGCGACTTCAAGAGAATCGCTGATCTGTTACCGGGCCTCCAGATCTCTGACTCAGTACGAAACGTATTAAGCGACTACTACACGCCATACATACAATTGCTATAATGTATCTTTTAAAACTTTTTTTTGTTTCCTAAGAGGTATTATATAGCACGGGCCGAAGTCAAGTGCGTTAACTACTTAACTCGTGATAGTCAGGAATTTCTGCACTATTCGACAGTTATTCAGAATTGTGTTTTAAACTCACGCGTTACCCTTTGGGGTAGGCAGAGACCACAGAACGCCATTCGCTCCGGTCCTGGCATACTTCCCTCGCTTCCTCTACACACATTCCTCCCTTCATACATACAAATACTTATACAATAGTCTACAATGTATCATTCCTGTTTTTCAGTGGAGCACTAAACAGCCACTTATACGAACGGGTACATACGTCAAAGTAAACAGACAGACAGGCTGCAAATCGACAGTAAACACAAAGCAAAGCACTAATTATAACCGTCCTCCATTAATTGTCCACTAACTTCTACCACCTCGTATCTACCCAAATTATGAAGTACCAAAAACAATCATATGTTCAATGAGACAGGGTTGATTTCCTAACTACGCAATTAGAGTAGGTACGCGGTTGAGTTAGGGAACGTTATACCGTCCCTTGGGAGCTTTAATCTCGTCGGGGTTGCCAGGAGATAAATCACCTCGTATTAGCGCATCTGTGGCTGATGGAACACTGGATATAATTCATTTAAGAAGAAATTTCACTATTAATACACGCTTTGATGATCTGTTTTACCTTAAAAGTGTTATGTTTGAACCAACGGGAATAAGGATAGCATTAATTAGGAACGGAAGTGGACAAGTTTTCGTACACACGTATTTCCTCCTTTTTCTGAATGATTTTTGGTTATAGCGAAACGGGTCTTTCTTTCTTTATTCTTCTTTCATGAAAAGAAAAATACAAAAAAATGTTGACGGTACTTTATTATGGCATTGTCATTGGATCTACATACACTCACCGAATTTGGAAACTATCAGACTACTGGAAGTGAGTTAAAATTTATTGCAAAGTTTTGAACTAAACGAACATTGCTAATTATTTAAATAAAATCTTGTAGAAATCAAGTTTTTTCTTCGGAAAAACGTGTCATGTGCAGGATTAGCGGTTACATTTCTTTGAAAAAATAATCTTAAAGCCACGACCCAGCAGGAAAGTCATCAGAAATCCGTATAAACTTGGCTTATTTTCTCAGTTTTAGCTTCAAAGACCTCTACCTTCAAAGTTTTAGCTTCAAAGAACGCTAACGAATAATAAATAACCACCTAAAACTAATAAGCAATATATATTGCAACAAGAACAAATCAGTTTCGCAAGAGCCAACAAGAGCAAACCGCTAATGGCGCTATTAAACCGTATTTATCGACTGGCAACACTAAATGCCGACTAATAACAAAATGGCGGCCATGATTTTACATTAATAAAACTTGGGCCTATTTGGCAATGATATGGTACTTTCTGCAAAATGATAAAATAAGGTAAAATAATAATTCAAGAATCTATCCTATACTAATATAACCTATGGACACAGAATAAATAATAGTACTAACGTACAAAAACTTCTCCTTGACGAGATTAAACGAATTCCAACTTTATTAACACGCCCAAAAAGTTAGTACTTCATAAACCATGTGCCAGGCGGCGCAAGTCAAAAGGAACGCGCCGCCCGCGCCCGCCTTCCCTCCGCTACTCCCGGCGACACGCTAGGGTTGCGCGGCATTCGTTTTCAATTACACTGACACGGCAAGGGTGAGTGAGCGAGCGCGCGGCAAGCCGACAGATTACTCCGATTTGCCTATGCCATAGGCAAGGCGGTCGAGTGTACCTACAGTGCGGAATGGAAACCTCCTGGTATGGGGTGTCACTTTGGCTTGTATATCCATGCCAAATTACAGCTTTCTAGTACTAACGATGCCTAAGCTGCAGACAGACGGACATGGCAACACAATAAGAGTTCCTTGTTGATTGCGAACCTTAAAAATCTTGGTCATGTAACAAGACTCGAACTCGCAATCTCGGCATATCTCGATGCCTCGGTCCTACCTTGTGTTGTCATTGCATCTATCGTTTTATTTAACTAGCGTCCCGTCCCGGCTTTGCTCGTATATAATTAGGATGTATTTAAAGAAGGTTACATAAAAACCTATCGTAAAAAAATCTCTAAATGACAGTGAAAACCGTATCAAAATCCTATGCGTCGTTTAGGAGTAACCAGCCGAAAATATAAGAACAGACAGGCAAGCAGTGCAAGTGTGTTGGGCCATAACCTAATATAAATAAATAAATAAATAAATATCTCGGGACAATTTACACCAATTGACCTAGTCCCAAACTAAGCATAGCTTGTACTATGGCTACTAGACAACGGATATACATACTTATATAGATAAACTAGCTTCTGCCCGCGGCTTCGCCCGCGTGGCCTACAGGAAACAAATGACATCTAAATCCGAAAACCCCGAAACGTCGTTATTTATTTATGATGAGCAGCTGCAATTCTAATTTTCAAGTTTATTTTTATTATTATTATAAGCTCACGCCTGTTCCCCTTTGGGGTAGGCAGAGACCACAGAACGTCATTTGCCCTGGTCTTGGCATATTCCCTCGCTCCCTCCACACACATTCCTCTCTTCATGCATGCTCGGCGGTTCCGTGTACTTCTGATTTGACCTGTCTTCAGGACATCACAAATTTGTCAGTCACATCACCTTCATAAATTTGCTAACATAATTGCCTTTCATCCATTCGTTCAACATGCCCAAACCAACGTTACATTCGTTTCTCTATTCTACTCACTACATCTTCTTTCAGACCTCACCTCTCTCTCTTATAACACCATTTCTCACTCTCTCAGTCAGCTTGATCCCACTCATACTACGCAGAAAACGCATCTCTACGGCATTGATTCTACTCCTATGCTTCTTCTCGCAAACCCAGCTTTCATTTCCATACATCAACGTGGAAACTAACACAGCATCGTGAACAGCCGAACGTCGTAAAATGGCACGTTTGGCTATTCACGTTGCTGGATGCGTCATTCTGGCTGCTCACAAAAGCACGCAGAGCTCCCAATTTCCCGCTTTCACTCTCCTTTTAATGTCTTCATCGTGCTTTCCATCCGTAGTAAACATACTACCTAGTACACAAATTCTTTCACTTGTTCAACTCTTTCATTACCAATCTTTATTACACATCCAGAAACTTCTTCATTCTTCTCTTACACCCTTACTTTCGTTTTTGTAATATTAACTGCCATCCCTTAAAGTCTTCCAAGTTTATATCTTCGAAAAAGCCTCCATACCTCTATACAAAGTCTTAACCCCGTTTCTCTTGTTTTAATTGTGAAAATCCAAATACCCTTAAACACGGCGGTATTCATTTATGCTCAATAGTTCTAATTTTCAAGTTTCTACCTTTAATAAACGCCGATACGTCCATACAAACTCCCTCCTCCCCGTATTACCCCTTCAAATTAAAAATCTAAAATCTCTGAAATATCTCATTATTTATTTATAACTATCTCCTGCCCGCGGCTTCGCCCGCGTGGCCTACAGCTCTCACTCCCTCTCATATTTTCACCGCCCGTTTTGCCCCCTTCCAATGTAAAAATCCAAATACCCTAAAACAAACAATCATTTTGAAGTTCTTATTTTTGAATAAACCGATACTTCCCCTCAATACAAAGTTTCACCCCCGTTTCCCACCTTTAAAATTCGATAGTCATAAAACCCTGAAACACATAATTATTTATTTATGATAAGTATCTAAAATTCAAAATTTCAAGTTCCTACTAAAAACCCGATATCTACATCCATACAAACTTTTACTCCCCGTTTCCCCCTACAAATTTGAAAATCCAAAAACCCTGTGATGCGTCATTATTCATTTACGATAAGTAGCTGTATTTCAAAATTACAAGCTCCTATTAAAAAAAATCAATACGTCCTTACAAACTTTCACCGCTTCTCCCCCTTTAAATGTAAAAATGCAAAAATCCTGAAATACGTTATAATACTTATAAGCTATTTATGATCAGTAGTTCTAATTAAAATTTTTATGTTTATATTTTAATCAACAAAGACTTTCATACAAAGTTCAACCCCCACCCCCCATGTCCCCCTAAAGGTAAAAAATACTAAAAATGGTTTCTTAGCGGATGCCTACGTTATAAAATAAACCTATTTTCCAAATTTCAGCTTTCTTGATTCAATAGTTTCGGTTGGACGATGATCGCAAATCAGTCAGGACATGTTTTCGCGTGGCAGACAGACAGACAGACGGATAGACGGGTGGCAATAGAGGCTTAGTAATAACACGTTACCACGTACGTTATTTTTACTTTAATACAAAAAATTTGTGAATGAACAACTCAAATACAAAATTTCATCCCCCTTTTCCCCCTTAAGGGTTGAAATTTCAACAACACCCGATATACTCGTTGCGTTATAAGCCAAAATAATAAAATGTAGTGATTTTAGCTGTGAAAATGTAGGCCTTTCCATACACAGCTTTATCCCCCTTTTCACCCCTTCAGGGGTGGAATTATCAAAAACACTGAGACCCGTATAAATTATTTTTTTTACGTAAGCCTAACAACAAAATTTCAACATTCTAACTTCAAAACTGACGGACTTTCATACAAACTTTCATCCCCTAATTTACCCCCTTGGGGGTGGAATTTCCAAAAATCCTTTCTTAGTGGATGCCTACACTATATAAGGTATCTATGTGCAAAATTTCAAGTCTCTAGGTCCAGCGATCTGGGCTGTGCGCTGATATATCAGTCAGTCAGTCAGTCAGTCAGGACTTTGAATTTTATATATATAGATACATACTTAAATACAAATAACATCCATGACTCAGGTACAAACATTCGTATTCGTCACACAAATATTTGCCCATACCAGGATTTGAACCCGGGACCTCTTGCACAGTAAGCAGACACATGTGCCACTGCGCCATACAGGTCGTCAACCGTCATATAAATCTAATATAACTTTCTGATCTCTTTGTAATTACCGTGTCAGTAGAAACTGTGTTGGTTTATGTAACACTCATATTTATTTTTATTTTGTAATATTTTATGCTGTTTGTTTCCCAATAAAAAAAAATAAAAAAATTAAGGAACATGATTTTTTGTGAAGTATGACTTAATCAAGAAGAACAATGAATTCAAACTGAAACAGACAGCAGACAACATTCGACGATAAAAATCATAGTAAACTATGCAGGATTCATACATCATAAAAAAAGATATATGGAATGTTCTACACTAATATCGGTTACAAAAAAAAAGAAAAACCACTTTGTCTAGACGCCCTGGCCAGTTCCAATATCGCAATAGAGCTGGCGAGTAGGAATATTTTGCGGATGCGTATATTTAGCTAAGCGCAGCCTAAACAACGCCGCCGGCGCAACAAATTAAGCGATCGCCGCGCGACACATGACGGGCGGACGCGATCGCAACAGGGCTGCCACTCAAGTGTTTTTTTTTAATGGAAATAGCGTGACCTGGTCAGTGATCCCTGCCCATAGAAAGCAGTGACATCAAAAAAATGTTGATCCGTTGCCGCCTTTAGCTGGCCCTCCAAGTGGGCCTCTTTTTTGATCTCGTGGTACCTAATTTTTATTTTATTTATTTTATTTTATTTATAAAAAGTTCTTGATCACTTACAGTTCTTGAACACTTATTGTTATGCTGAGTAGGTGCCGTTTCGGTGCGCTGATTGTCAGTGTACTTATATTATTTTATTAATTATTTTTATTATTTATTTACCTATTGCAACTTACTTACTTAGCTATAAGCAACACCTTATTTAAGGTCATACAAGTACGAGTATAATTTTGTAGTAAAAAAGAAGAATTACAATTATAATTCGGTTTAATTGACAATTTAGTCTATTTTCTTAAGGACGTCGAATAAAGAAAATGTTCTTACTTTCTTTTTTATTATTGCAATGTTTAGCATATGATAACAACTGCTAGCTTGCTGTCCAAAAAGTGGATAGATTAGGTAATGTTCAATAATGTTAATTTAGAAAACGATTATTTCAAATTGTCCGTACCTCTAATTTTTATTTTCTATGTCAGGGACCCATTGTATAACAAAAATAAATAATATTTCAAACAGCAGGCAAAGTGTTTTAAAACGATCCACATAAACATTTGAGATATTTAAATAACCGTCACAACCATTAAAACATTTAAAACCAATCTTCAATCGTACATTAAATACAAAACTACATATTTATCTTCGTAGCTGGAGTACACGAAATAATAAACCGCGGTGATAAAATCAAGCACTCACTGGGCATAAAAAAACTTAAAGCTATAAAAAAAGCGCAATAAACGCTCCATTTTCGATCGCGACAATAAACCCCTATTAACATCTCAACTGCAATTAATCCGTACAATTTTATTCTAAAAATAAATTGGCAACCCTGACGCCGATCCACAGCTGCAGTGACCAATAGCTTACGAGTATTGCTTGGACGTTCCACGTTCAAATTACGACTTACAAACCTACATTTGCCGTTAACCAAACACCTCACAGCCGTAGTCATAACCCAATACAGATCAGAATTGCATGTCACTTAGTTTTTCCACTGCAAATGGCATCGTAAGTACGCGTTCTATTGAAGCGTTCCGATATAAATGCGATACGAAATTAGAATGGCGATATATCAGAAGCATTAATAATGATTGATTAAGTAGGCACATAGAGTGATTCTCGAAAGGTTAATTGCGGTTAGAGTGGCTCTTGATATTAATTCAGAACAGATACACATTAGATGACGATTGATATTTCATCTCTATGTTTATCTAAGCTTTTGAGCACACACGGGTAGAGATGCATGTGTGTGTGCACAGAGCGTTGTACGGAAAAATTGCAGCAAGGGTTGCCAGAAAAATTAAAACGTTTACTAAATTTAGAAAATCAATTGAATGCAATTAATAAAGAGTTTGAGCATAAGGATTACAAAAATAGACTTTCACATTACCTACACTTTTTAAGACCTTTAGTTTTAAGGTCTTTTACTATAACTGTATTCATATTCAGCTTACTAATATTTGCATCTATCGAAAATACATTAGGTACTCTAAGTCCCGCTTTACCACTCTCTGATAATTTCCCGATTGCCTATCTAACAGTTATCTCTGATACCGTCTCTGTTTGTGTCTGAAGACACTGAAGTATTTTATAAAAATTAAACAGAATCCTTTTTACCCGGTAAGAGCATTTCCCTGAAACCATTAATACTAATTAAGAGCGAAGCTTCATTTTGTTTTTCAGGAATTTTCCCAGAATTATCTACGAGTCGGATTAGCTGGGTATTTTTATAATTTTTTGAAGATGTTTTTTCACAAGGGTGGCGTTTAAAAAGGAATTGCTGCGAACTTCCTTGTTCCCGGAAATACTTTTAAATCAATCTGGGCCCAATTTTATAAAGCGACCTGCGACAGGTGACAGTGACAATTCGCCGTACATTACTGTGTCGACAAGTAACGCTAAAGACTTACAGACTTAACATCATAGTGGGCAAGCATTGTATACCGATAGTGGTAGGACCTTGTGCAAGGTCTGTCCGGATCGTTACCACCATCTTGCACGCTAATCCTGCCGCTAAGCAGCAGTGCTTGCACTGTTGTGTTCCGGCTTGGAAAGCAAGACAGCCGATGACATTACTGGCACAAGAAGTATTCCATCTTAGCCCTCTGGGTTGGAAACGCATCTGCAATCTCTTTGGTGTTGCGGGTGTCTATAGGCGGTAGTGATCACTTACCATCAGGTGACCCACTTGCTTGTTTTGCCTTTCTATTTCATAGAAAAAAAAACACAACAAGTAACGCAACGAGAATTAAGGCACACACAATTACAAAGGGCCGCACAAAACAAAAAATTGAACGAAACTCCGTAGACACATGGCATGCAGGAGAGTGCGCGACTTCAAGTCTCCTTGCGTTACTGTAAGAAGGTCAAGCTAGACTCACCTTTTTTTTCCTCCTCCCACTCCTTCTTAGGCACGGAGAGATTAAGCGGCTCCTCTCTCACCACTCCCTCGCACTCACTAGTTCTCACTCTCTGCAGCAACTGTTCCTGCAGCTTATTCTTATGCGCACTGATCACTCTCTCCGTCTGCACCTGCGCCGTCTTATACATAAACTTCTTCTCGAACCTCTTCACATTTATCAACTGACTCACTGACTTCTTATCCTTAATGCCTAGTATATATTCTATAGAATGCGGCGTCGGTTTCTTAGGTGGCTTACCATACACGTGTGGGTGCCACGATGGCTCGAATTCCTGCTTTTCTGTACCTACATCTATATTTTGAGTATTTTCATCTATTTGGTCTTCACGAGATTCCTCATCGGCTATCACTAAGTCCTCCTTATCTTCCACGTCGACCTCTACATTGCAGTAGTCCGTGTTAAAATTGTGTGCTTCTATAAGTCTGCTATCCGCTTCTTCTATAACGTTCGGGTTGTACGCGACTGTTTGCATGTCTGCTTCTCTTTTGCTCTCGTGCTCGTTGCTCATGTGTGGCCTTGTCTCGCTTAGCTCCGGAAATAGTGTGTCATGTTTGTTTTTATGATTGGATGGGGGTTTAATAGCCCGGGCGCGTTTGAAGCTCCGCTTTGATGTGTTTCCTGTAACACAAGTATTGAGAGTGATTGATTTAGCGGCCACTTAACTGCTGATTGCGTGGTAAACAAAACGTCAACAGTTTTGTTCGTAATTAATAGGGGATTTCAAAAATAGACGGTAATTAGGGAGAGCTCTTTCATGCTGTTCTTCCGAACTTAAACAGATTCTAAATGTGTATTAGTTGTATTATTATTAAACCCTTATTTCAGGCAACAATAAGGCCCATACAACAAATACTTTATATGTAGATACATGTAAACGTCTACACTCATATACGCGGTATATAGGGTCCCAAGACTATGCAACATGGAGAGAAAGTACCTTAAATATTGTAGATACCTGAGAGTACCTTAAATACTTTATTTTATTTTCAAAGTTAGTAATGCTAACTATTATTTGGTTCGTCTGGGAATCGAAGCGACTCAAATGTGAAAAATAAACAGCCCGTAGTTTTATGATGCCAATCGAACGAATAGACAAATAATTAAAATTCCTCTGAAATAACATAGTATCTTAAAATACAGAAACAATGTATATACTCAGAGCGGCTTCAGCATAATTTTAGTGAGCTGTAAGTACTTACTGCTTAGAATTCATGAAAGTAGCGTAAATGCTTTGTGAATCAAAAACAAATGAACATTATTTTGATTATCTACTAGAAACTAATTTATATTCATCAGGTTTAAAGAAGGAGTTATATTAATTATAAAAAAGTTTGTCCTAATTTTCGCACCAAAAAAATAATAATTAATTAAAATATTGTTTTTATTTTACCACCTTGTTTATACTATACGTTCAGTGAATAAACGATTTCATTTCGCTTTATGTTTTAAAACCCAACCCTAGAATAAAATAGAATAGATAGTCTGCGTATGTCAATAATTTTGCTGATAATCTTAAATTCTGAAATTTGAATTCTATTTGAATATTACCTATAGGGTTAATTAAAAAACGAGACAAAAAAAGTGTGCTAAAATGTCAACCTAAACTTAAAACCGTCTAACTGTATCGACAACCCTAAAAATAAGCGGCCATTCAAATCAGTAAACGAACAATGCGAAGTACAATCGCGCACGAAGCGTTTCAATAAAACCGTGCTGTATCTTACGCCAATAGCAACTCATCTTGTCGACTTAACTGTACTTACGGACATAAATGCAAGCGCACGAGGTATTTCAAACCTTACAGCTTCACAGTTTAGACTGGATTTCGAATGGTAACATTTTTTGTACTAGTGTGAGTGCACTCGTCGGTAAATGCTGATTGATTTTTATTGCGAAGTGATATTAGGGTTGTGCCCTCGGCACAAGTGGCCCGTCGCGTTTTGTCTCTGTTCGCGTCTCTCTTTAACTTTATGGGTAGGAAAAGGACGCACTGACCTTTTTATGGGTTTCGATGATGCACCAAATGAAGCGGTGTCAGTTATCGTTAATGTGTTATAATTTGAGATATTTATTGTTATGGCTTGTTAAATTGGTCGAGGTTTTAATGGGCGGTTTGTGGGGTTTTTAAATTGACTGTGAAGTTTGATTTTCAGTTGGTACCTATCTGTTTCTTTTGTTACAAGATCTTGTTCCAACAACAATATAGGAACAACATTATAGAAATCATAAATTATAGAGTATGTACTAGTAACTGTTAATCGATGTTCTGTTTTTTTATAACTCTAACGACAGCACTTTCAACATAATATTTCCTTATTAAATTACTTTTTGTCTGTTTGTCGTTTCGGTACATGTATACAAATGTCGTAATCGATTTAAAACTAATTGCCCGATGAGCTAGAAGATTGAAACTTTAAACGTCGTGATCCAGATCTGACCTTTACTTGGATCACGACACAAAATTAACACTTTTAATGCTATTTAGCGCTACACATTTCGCTTGTAGCTCGTAGAAGCTGTTTTATGGGTCATTAAGAAGTTCTTAGTTATGATTGTGTATATTGCTCTGTAATCTTGTTTTGAAAAGAGAAGAAAAAAAAAGATAAACTGCTGAGTTTCTTGCGGCGTTTCTTCTCAGCAGATTCTTCCATTTTCCGAAGCGCTAGTAGATTCAGACATGTAAAAGAGCCTATATGGCCTACTTGCAAAATAAATTTTTCATTTTCATTTTCATTTTCATTTTCATTTTCAACTGCAAAATTTCACGCACAATAACTAAAAATCTGAAAAATAAAATTAAATGTTTTTTTGGCCCCCTTGCGTATTAAATAACAAAAAACCGGCCAAGTGCGAGTCGGACTCGCGCTCGAGGGTTCCGAAACATTATTTATAAAAATGGCAAAAAAATCACGTTAGTTCTATGGGAGCCTCTTAAATATTTATTTTATTCTGTTTTTTAGTATTTTTTGTTATAGCGGCAACAGAAATACATCGTCTGTGAAAATTTAGGCTGTCTATCTATCACGGCTCTTGAGATACAGCCTGATGACAGACGGACGGACGGACGGACAGCGGAGTCTTAGTAATAGGGTCCCGTTTTACCCTTTGGGCACGGAACCCTAAAAAACGTGGGGTGAAAGCAATAGATAATTGGTGTATGCACCCCACGTTTTTCTTTAGAGATCTGCATAGGGCTGCGAAAAATTGTCTTGTAGTTTTTAGTCGCTTTTTAAAACATGATTTATTTAAAAATCATTTTTTTTTTTTTTCAATGCATGATAGACGTAGGTTTTATTTAATTGCGTAACTAATTTACGTAGAGCAAAATAAAATTTCATTTTCAATCATGTTTATTAATTGTTGACGAACATAAACTCTAAAATTATAGAAAGGAGCGCCGCTTATCCTAAGGCACATGTTTTAATAATTATTTCTAGGGAGAAGACTTCTAGCAATAAGGAAACTTCTGTAAAAGATCTTATTATTTAATTTAATAATTCGCCCGGTGTTGAGGGATGATATAACTGATTCGTTTGTCTGGTATTCTACACTTTTTTTATACAACATAGGAAGGCAAACAAGCAAGTGGGTCACCTGATGGTAAGTGATCACCACCGCCTATAGACACCTGCAACAACAAAGAGAGTGCAAATGCGTTGCCAACCCAGAGTGCTAAGATGGAAGACCTCTTGTGCCAGTAATTACACCGGCTGTCTTGCTGTCCACGCCGGAACACAACAGTGCAAGCACTGCTGCTTAGCGGCAGGATTAGCGAGCAAGATGGTGGTAGCAATCCGGACGGACCTTGCACAAGGTTCTACCACCCGCAAATCTACACTAATAGTCACTATTACTAAATAGTATAAAGTGAGGCCGCTATGCGTTTCTATCTGTTCTTATAAATCTTCTCCCACTTACTCGGATCCTTCTTAACCATGCAACGGGTTTTAACACGATTTTAATCATGTCATTGTGAAAATTTACAGAAGATTTTTAAATACATCTTAATTGTAGCCGTGCGACGCCGGGGCGGGCAGCTAGTAAACATTTAAGATAATTTAAAAAAACAAATAGTTTGCGGGTGGTAGGACCTTGTGCAAGGTCCGTCCGGATCGCTACCACCATGCTGCTAAGCAACATTGCTTGAGCTTGTTGGTAATACAGCCAACATTAATAGTGTAATAAGCACTTTAATATCTATGGCATTTTTAGTCTGTGCCTTTCACTGTGTATCTGTAAAACTCTTTGTATGGTGTAGTGGTTGTGTGCTGCTAATTAAAAACATGAAGAAAATGAACCGGCGTATCAATTAAATACAGTCCACTAGATTATAAATAACCTGGGACAAGCTCCTACAGAGCTGTTGTGTTCCGGCGTGGAGAGCAAGACAGCCGGTGCAATTACTGGCACAAGAGGTATTCCCTCTTAACCCTCTGGGTTGACAACGCGCTATCTCCTTGGTTTTGCGGATGTCCATAGGCGGTGGTGATCACTTACCATCAGGTGACCCACTTGCTTGTTTGCCTTCCTTTTTTATAAAACAAAAAGTCAAAGTGGCATCCCTAGAGTCACTAAATTGAAACAAAGCTTGATGTTAGAACACTGTATCACACGCGCCGACTGAACGTGTCTGTACAACTATGTAGATATAAGATCGGTTTTATCGACTGCTAAGTAGACATAGCCGAGTATATCGATCGGAAGGGGAATGTGGACTTTTTGTCACCTGTCGAATAAAACTTATTAATAACTTCTCGCCTGTAGTTCGGAGTCTTTTGTGTTTCATTGGCAGGTGTAAACATTTGTTGAGATGAGATTTTTTGCATCGTTTGACAACCGTGGGGTTGTGACCCTTGGGGTCGTGACCTTTGGGGTCGCAATCTGTCAAAAAATGCATTTTCAGTATGGATTAAAAATCAAATTGAGGAACTGGGTAACCTGATGGTAAATGATCACTGCCCCTGAACACCCGTAGCACAAAAGACTCGATATTTTCATGATGATGATATTGTTTTTTTTATTCAAATATTTATTACTACTTTAACAGTCAGTTCTTCCACCTTGTATCCCATTGAATTCTTTATATCTTTAATTCTTTGGTTATTTTATTTGTAATTATATTCCACGACACTTTGGCGATATGCTTTTCGCGATCCGAACCCCCTAGCAAGGTTTCAGAACCCCTGGGGGTCGTGATCTATCTACAGATTGAAAAACCCTACCCTACCCTACCTCCAATAAGCTAAAGACGGCCCTCTACGGTAGGAAATGAAATGAAATGAAATGAAATATCTTTGAAATGAAATATCTTTATTTTGCGTAAAATGTGGTACGGCACAGCTCATAATAAGTAAATTGTTTCACACACTTTACCAGTATCAGGCATGCAAAATGTCAATGTAAATAATAAAAATACAAAATACGAATAAAAATTACATAAAACGAACAGAACCGATCAATAGATTTAAAATGTCACAATAAATGTTAAACAGCATAATTAGTACACAGAGCCACTTAAAAGATTAGGACCACTGTCTGTGTAGTATAGTTTTGCCACACTAGTGTCTGGTTGAACTTTTTTCGTAAAGAAGAAAACTTTGTTTGTTTGTTTGTATGTAGGGGGTAATCTCTGAAACTACTGAACCGATTTGAAAAATTCTTACACAGATAGAAAGCTACACTATCCCTGACGGACATAGGCTACTCATTCCACGCGAACGAAATGGCGGGCGTCCGCTAGTACGATATAATTTTATTCTGTATTTGTTTTGTAGATTCCATCCTTTACAAGAATAATCGACTTCGATTTACCGTCGTGGGAACAACGCCATGCGCTCAGAAAACGTATTTTTTAATATTTAATCACATTAGAATTGTAATGTGCTGTGGGAATTTCTATTGATGAGTGTGTTAGTATAAAACATGGTTTATACTTGGCAGAGTGATCAAGAGATGCAGTTTATACCGCAGTGCCTCTAGATCGAGTTATTAAAGTTATAATAATGATTTATTCAATATACTAGCGGACGCCCGCGACTTCGATAGCGTGGAATTAGTAGCCTATATCCGTCAGGGATAGTGTAGCTTTTTATTAGTGAAAGAATTTTTGAATTCGGTTCAGTAGTTCCTGAGATTACCCTTACATACAAATAAACATACAAATATATTACCTAGTAGTTTCTTATGTTTTCGCGACTTTTAGACATTGAAATAAAACAATTGGTATTGTAACGAATCTAATTCCCGACGTTTCGAGCCCTTGACAGGTCTCATGTTCACGGTCAGACTGACAAAAAACTTAGAATACAAACTACCCAATTTTGAAAAATAATTGAAAAAATTAAAAAACTAAATATGAAATCGTTCCAATTAACGCAATAAGACTACAGACTCTAGCAGCGCTTCGGAAGTGGGAATTCGATTCGTTACAATACACGCGATATAAACCGTTCAAATTGTTTTATTTCAAAGATATTACCTTTTTATTATATGTAATAGTGTAGAGTGTAGATTATTTACACTAATTAATAAATAAGATGAGCTGCTGAGTTTCTTCGCTACTTCGTAGCAGAATCTTCCGAATAGGCCAATTTTTTGTGCGTGGTAGGACCTTGTGCAAGGTTCGTCCGGATAGCTACCACCATCTTGCTTGCTAATTCTGCCTCTAAGCAACAGTGCTTGCACTGTTGTGTTTTGGCGTGGAGAGCAAGACAGCCGGTGCAATTACTGGCACAAGAGGTAATCCATCTTAGCCCTCTAGGTTGCCAATGCATCTTCTACCTGATGTTGCGGGTGTCTATAGGCGGTGGTGATCACACACCATCAGGTGACCCACTTGCTTGTTTGCCTTCCTATTTTATATTTTAAAAAAAATGTTTAAAATGTCCTGTGTTTTTTTATGAGACATAAACCAACGTACGTTAACGTCGCAAGCTTCCGTTTAGACCACAAACGCTACTTTCACAACAACCAGCGGTAACTATGTAATCTAAATTAAATAATACGTAATCTTCAAACGATGCCATTATTACCAAATACTAGATTAATCATAAATCAAGCACGTATACGTTTCATAACGTTCACTATTAATTTCATAATTTCTATTTATTTTTCAATAGATATTCAACACCAACGCAGAGGCTATAGGCAAGGTTTATTTAATGTTAATTAACGGCCCTTTGTAAGGGTACAATAAAAAAAAACTTAATTAGAATGTATTTTAGATGCATGAGAAGCTTTCGTAAAAAAATATCTAAATGACAGTGAAAACCGTATTAAAACCTGTCCTGTTTGACGACCTGTATGGCACAGTGGCACATGTGTCTGCCTACTGTGCAAGAGGTCCCGGGTTCAAATCCTGGTATGGGCAAATATTTGTGTGACGAATACGAATGTTTGTACCTGAGTCATGGATGTTATTCGTATTTAAGTATGTATTTATCTATATAATAATATGTATGTTTATCCGTTGTCTAGTATGCATAGTACAAGCTTTGCTTAGTTTGGGACTAGGTCAATGGGTGTAAATTGTCCCGAGATATTTATTATTATTATTTATTAAAATCCGTTGCGTGGTTTAGGAGTTAGCGACCAAAGATATGAAGACGGACAGGAACGGATAGCGACTTTATTTTATCTACACTAATCTACACTAATCTACACTAATCTACACTAATATAATAAAGAGGTAAACTTTGTTTGTTTGGGGTAATCTCTGGAACTTCTGAACCGATTTCAAAAATTCTTTCACAGATAGAAAGCTACACTATCCCTAACGGACATAGGCCACTAAATCCAAGCGAACGAAGTCGCGGGCGTCCGCTAGTACTGTGTAAAGAGAATAAGGAAACAATATACTCTTCGACTTATTATTTCGCAGACGCCATTTTGACATTTTATATAGCCTATGTCACTCTCACAATTAAGACGAATTCAACAACACCTTTTATGTTAGAATCCATCAAGCCATTTAGGCTGTAGAGCCTAAAATAATACATACAGACACGCACTCAAGAAACTGTTCTAGTACTAAGTTCTACCCGTTTATTCAAAGCGGCATTTAATGACCTTATTCATAATATTCGATACTAAAAATAAAAATCGCTGAACATACAAACAACAATTAATTAACAATTTCCTTTTTGTTAGCCTATATTTGTGTCCCACTGCTGGGCAAAGGCCTCTCCACAAGACTTCCACAACTCCCGATTTGGCGCAATATCAGCCCAGGACTTAACAATTATCATATAAAAATTGCTTCCCATTTTTTAAATCGGTTTAACGCACAGAACCAAAATAGTAGCATAAAACAAAACGTTGTGTAACTATTGATAAATCGATCGATTAGTAGAAAGTTAATCGATTATTTGGATCGATCATCTTTACCATCGATTTTTCAACTGACTCCCCGTCGCTTCGGCTCACCTAGTTATTATTGTTACTTCATAAGTAATGAAACGTATATTGCTACTCATTTAAATTGGATCAAATGCTTCACCTTCCGAATGATACGATTTCATTTTGGTACTATCAAGGTACATACTGTATATACCTAATTTATTTTAAGGTGATAAAAATGAGAGGTGTCAACCTGACGTAACTAGAGATGTCCCTATTGTTATGCAAACTATCGATACTCTCACGCATAGTATACGTATTCCTAGTACTAAAAGCATCAAAATGTTGGAAAATGTAACGCCATTAAATTGAAAGCTTATAGTATGCATTTCAATAATTTATTCATCATTAGCAGAGTCAGTTTCCCAGTCTGACGAAAATTGAATGAAATTGACGAAATATTACCTAACATATAATCTTTGTCATCGTCAAGTAACAGATGAGAGTATATATTTCTAACTAGTGACCCGCCCCGATCGCGGGTACAATCGTGATGTAATGTACATAAAAACCATCAGTAAAAAATATCTAAATAACGGTGAAAACTGTAAGTATCAAAATCCGTTGCGTGGTCTAGAAGGAGAAGCCGGCCGAACATACATTATAAGAATTTAGGACAGACAGGAACGGACAGCGACCATTTATTGTAATATTGACAAGCAACGTCACCAAAATACAAAATGGAAGCGCATCGGTCGTATTTATGTTGCCACTAATAAAAAATTATAGGTATATTATTACAGTTACATGAAAAAGAAATCTTTACATTCCAAATATTTATTTCCTTACACAATATAGTATCATTTTTTGTTATCGATAGACCCTCACCTCTAGCAATTAAAGCCCATTGGCATAACATTGTAAAGGCGGTGACTAGAGAAAATAAGTGAACATTACGGAGTGTTTTCGCAGCAGGTTAGACTTTTATTAGCAGATTCGAGTTTAAGTCTTTACACAATCCACATTTTAGAGGTGATTTCATTTTCTAAACATTATTTCTCACTTCGAAAAAATCATTTTTTACTTACCTCCTTACAAAGTTACATACCATTTATGAAGTGACGCCTGCCATTTTAATCACCTTAAAATAAATTAGGTATAGTTAAGTAATTAATAGATTCAGAATGTCGCGATTTCAACAGCTCCTGATGATGCCTCATGGAGAGGTAAACACGTGCCGAGTTTTTTTGGTGGTTATGTTATAGTTGCGTTTGTGTTGTTTATTTTATTTTTGAATATTATTCAACACGAGCGCTGTTATTTTTCACGATTTCCCGTTCAAACGGCAATAACGTTTTCCACACTCTAAACTAAGGTTTACCTAAAAATTTTGTATTTGTTGGTATGTTTTCATTTTACCTTAGAACTAGGTTTGTATTTTTTGTTTTTTTAAACATCTTCATAGATTTGACAATATTAGCATTTTAAGAGATTCAAACAAAACACAAAAGCGTCAATATTGATATTTTTGAAACTATTAAATATATTTAAAAAAATCAAGACATACAAACCTAGTTCTTGGGCATAATGATAACATACAAAAAAATCATGGCTGTAAGTTAAGGTTTAGAGGGTGCGCTGGGTCCACACTTAAGAGGAAACACCAAGGTCTAGAGAATTGAAAAATAGGTATTTGTAAAATCTATTGCTGCCTCCATCTATCAAGCCTCCCCCCGCAGAGTGCAATAGAGACAGCCGCAGCTTGGACTGAAAATACCTATTAAAAGTACACAAAATCAACGATTCGTAGACCCCTGATTCCTTCTCCAAAACTTATCGGATTTAACTACTTTTTTCATTAAAAATTAAAGAAAGGCTTTGGCAGTGTTCCTATATTTTTCTTTTTTTATATAATCTAGTAAAATTTGTTTTCTGAATGTATGAACGCAGCCGAAAATCTGGCCAATTTTTTAGGTTTTTGAATGTCCATATCTCTTTTAATAATTAATTTATTAAAAAAAGGAAAACATAGGGACATGCATAATAGTGGCCATCGATTTTTTGGAAAAAAATATTGCTCTACTGGCATTATCCAGAGAGGAAACAGGGGACGACGTTTGTATGGAAAAACGGCCCTTGTGTTTCCTCTTAAACTAATCGTTTGGAGAGATAAAAGTTGTGAACACAATTATAATGCTTATTTATAGTAAATAACTAAATACTACTAATAACAAAATGGCCACTATTTAGGGCGAGCGTTTGACGTCAATGTACCGAATCGCAGAGTTGCAAAAACTAAATATATGTACATTGTATACGTACGCCGCTTAACTTACGCCAAGCATATATATAGCGTTGAGCAGATTTATCGAAATAAAAATTCGCCGTCCAAAAACACTACCCATCGCCATGTCGATATTGCTATCTCGCTTTCTCTTACAGAACATGTATGAACTCGCCTAATTACAAATCGAAGTGTAAACGGGGCCTTATGCTCTAACTTTTAAATAAACCGCGCAGTAGACACTGGCAACATGCACGGTGCAATTGCCAAAAAACCGCGCGCGACGATTACCGAATCCAGCATCTGACTTGCTCCCCCCTAGGCCAGAAGCGGGGTACGCCCATGGCGTCGGCTCGTTTTTTTCAGATGAGAAAAATAACGGTCAAACATGTAATCATCACATCAGTAAATCCTACTTCCTACTATATAATATTATAAATGTGAAAGTTTGTATGTTTGGATGTTTGGATGTTTGTTACTCAATCAGGCAAAAACAACTGAATGGATTTGGATGAAATTTGGCACACATATAGTTTATAACCTGGATTAACACATAGGATACTTTTTATCCTGTAAAAGTGCATAGTTACCACGGGATAGCGATAAGTGAGTTATACGCCGCGGCGTAACGTCATGAGCAGCAAAGCAACTAATTCTCATTATTTCGTCCAGGAAATATTGAAGATTGCATGTTGGGTGTCCGTTTGTTTAATTCAATTTAATAAGTCTACGCGGACGAAGTCGCAGGCAAAAGCTAGTTGAAGATAAAACTGACAAATATTTATATAATAACAATTACTTAGGGTTGGTAATTACGTTTAAAATGCAGAAGTTGACACATTTTGAAAATATCTTCGTTTTACTTAATTATAGATCCTAAACGCTCGTTCAAAATGAAAAATGATTTGAGAAACCTAAAAATGATTTTCTAATACCTATCCAATGATACCCCACTCAATATAGTTCGTCGACTTTAGTTTTTTTCTTTTTCACAATATGGCGTCTGGTGGTCTCCATATTGAATTTTGATTATTGTCATGTCTTTAGTGACACTCGCAAGGTTAAGACGAATCGATTGGCATAAGAATCATCAAAATCGGCCCACGCATTTGGTCTCTAGATCGCCACAAAGGAACAAACATACATACATACATATATAGGCTGATAAACACATTACCCTCCTTTGCGTCGCGCAGTCGGGTAAAAATAGGTGCAAGATTGACCGTTATTTTACTCATCTGAAAAAAAAAGAAGTATGGCGTGCTCCCGAAAGGTGACGTACTATTTATATTGAGGAGCTTGTCTAGTGAAACAATATATTGCACTTTTAGAATTAAAGCGACTCAATTCTGAATATGACATTTCCCAAAATTAAACCCTATGTCTTTTAATTAAGGTGATGTTTTGGGACGTGTATTGTTCAGAAATGGGTCGCTTAATTCTAAAGGTGCAAATGTCGGTTTGTCGGTGTTCCTTTGGTTGTCCTCAATGGCACATCACTACAATATGTGTGATTAGAGTCATGTGACAATCCAGTTTTGTTAAGTTGGTAACATTACATCAAGATAAGTGCACATAATTGAATTAATAATTATCTTGAATTATCACCTGATATTACAAATGGTCGGATTAAAGACTGTGTTATCTAATGGATTCTATGAAAATTGCATGATTCTGTATTTGTATGTTTGTCTGTCTGTGACATCTTTGGGCCAAAACTATCATTTTATCTATAGCTTCAGTTTATATCCGTCGCTATATAGGAACGCAAAAACCTACTTATATTATAAATGATAAAGTAATGTTTGATATTTAGACGTTTGGATGTTTGTACCTCAGTCACGCATTAACGGCTGAACGGATTAAGATAAAATTTGGCAAATATTAGATAATGTCCTGGATTAAAACATAGGATATTTTTTATCTCTTAAAGTCCTGTACGATCCCGTGAAATACATAAATAAAATCATGCAGCCGAAGCCGCGGGAAAAAGCTCGTTCTAAATAAATATACTGTACTTGGCCTATGCGCAGGAGTTGTTTTTCTGCTAATTTTTATTTTTTCATAGGTAAAAGGAAGAAAACGAGCTTACGGTTTACTTAATGGCAAGTGATTACCGCCACTCATTGGAACTAGCAACCCTAAGAACTGCTGACACGTTGCCGTCCTTGAGAATACATTTTTGATTCTTGCTAGCATCGCGCCGTAGGAGGTAGGTACTATGGAATTGATTTTTAACCTAAGTATATCATAAGTATTCAAAAAAATCTTTTTATCTTTTACAATCCAGGCGATAAATCGTCAAAGCGTCAACCATTTAATTTCGTGAGTATAGAAAACTCAATAAACTACAGTCCAATTTCAAAACACGTCTCAATAAACGTTTTGTAACACTATAAAAAAACACATTTAGAAAAATCAAAGGCGAACTTCAAAAAAGCGCGCGGAAATGTAACAATTAAACGTCATCAAACGCGGCTTGTCAAATGTCAAACGGCCATATTGGATTTGCGAACAAGCTGGCCACTTCCGACGTTCTCTGTTTAAATTAAATCATAACCATTTTAATTATACGGCCGGTATCAACTTGCTGTGCGATCCGAGACTTTATTTCAATGCACTTGAGTTTTAGTTGGGGTGAAGTTGATCGTTGATAGAATTAAAATTGTGGCGGTTTATATCAAAGGGGCCACACACGTTGGACGGACTTCCGCGACTTTATACTCGACCATCACTATCGATTAAGTTAGTATCGAGCTGTCGTGTGAGCAAATCGATTTTGCGTATAATCGATTACTTCCTGATTAGTCCAAAGTCTATCACGTAGAAAATAATAGGGCGCATGTTTGCAAGATACGCCACGTATTTAAGAGGAGTCAGCTTTAAAAAGCGCTTTCCATACGAGCGGGCGATAACGTTATCCACCCTCTAAGCAATAACCTGCCTCGCTGCCTGCTGTCCTGTCAATTGCTCAAAGGTTAACTGGGATAAATTCACCTTTGTATACATTACTTATGTTAGATACTGTTAAAATGTTACAAAAATAATTTGGAATAATATGATTGATTTTATTGAATTAAGTTTCACTAGAAGTCATGGCTGTTTCCGAACGTTTGGCAGACGTCAAACTAGATAATTTAAAACAATAGAGATGTCAGATGGTTGTTGTTTTGGAAGTATATAAAGATATAATAGTGTTGGGACGTTTTATTTGTAGTTAGTTATTACTTATTTTCTTGTAAATTGTTATTTGTTATTATTAAGTGCAATAAAGAGTTGACATACATACATACATAACCGATAGGAATGATTTTTTTGTATGTTGTCATTATACCGTAGAACTAGGTTTCTGTTTTGATTTTTGTTAATTATTCATAGATAGATTTGATTATGATTGAATATTTTCATTCAAAACAGCCGTTGTCAACAGCGCTGGACGCCTTAGTTGTACTCTTGTTAACTCTATGTCACTCTGCGCACCGAATAAACTAAGTATTTGATTTATTTTATCTTTTTTTTTTTTTTTTACAATAATAGGTTTATTTCATAATATAAACTGACATTTCATTAAATATAATAACTTAACCTAATAAAAAATACAAAAACTTAATTATATGTACAAATTTTACTTGAACTTTCCAATAACTAATAAATGATTCTACCTACCTCCTATCTATCCATTTTTTATAAAATGGGGAGGCAAAACAGCAAGCTCACTTGATAGGAAGTGATCCCCACTGCCCATCGACTCCTGCAACACCAAGGAGACCGCAACTTTACCAACCCAGAGAGCTAAGATGGAACACCTCGTATGTCAGACATTTTATCGTCTATCTTGCTCTCCACTCCAGAACACAAGAGTTGAAACACTGCTGCTTACCGGCTGGAGTAGCGAACACGATGGTGGTAGCGATCCGGATGGACTTTGCACAAGGTCGCCACCCTCAGTACATCTTATCTTATGAATTCAAAGAACCATACAACAATACGTTTCTATTCTATTTACAATCGGTAATCTTGACGATTCGATTAGTAAATCGATTAAACACAAAGTCGTATAACTAATTAGTCTAACGATTTAATGGTAATGTGACCTGAATGTGAAAGCAACCTTCGTTAGTACTTAGAAACTGTTATATTGCGGATCATCCGGGACTATCATACGAATAATCATGTGTTTTAATTTGTGTTATTTAAAAAACATGTCGCACCTTTAGAATTAAAGCGACCCATTTCTGAATAATAGACGTCCCAAAATTTCACCTTAATTAAAAGACATAGGGTTTAATTTTGGGAAATGTCATATCGCACCTTTAGAATTAAAGCGACTCAATTCTGAATATGACATTTTCCAAAATTAAACCCTATGTCTTTTAAATAAGGTGAAATTTTGGGACGTGTATAATTCAGAAATGGGTCGCTTTAATTCTAAAGGTGCGATATTCAGAATAGAGTCGCTTTAGCTCTAAAGGTGCGATGTGTTTCGAAAATAATTAAAATATTTTTTAATAATATCGTGATTTTTATAACGCTGTGTAAATTACTGTAATGATTGTTTATTTTTTAATGTAATAGTAAGGCAACAAAGCAAGTGGGTCACCAGATGGTAAGTGATCACCACCGCCTATAAACACCCGCTACACCAAAGAGATTCCAGATGCGTTGCCAACCCAGAGGGCTAAGATGGAATACCTCTTCTGCCATTAATTACACCGGCTGTCTTGCTCTCCACGCCGGAACACAACAGTGCAAGCACTGTTGCTTACCGGCTGGAGTAGCGAATAAGATGGAGGTAGCGATCCGGATGGACTTTGCACAAGGTCGCCAACCGCATATTGCGGATGAACCGAGACTATTATACGAATAATCATGTATTGTGTTTTGTTTGTGTTATTTTGAAAAAAACCGGCCAAGTGCGCGTGTCGGACTCGCGCACAAAGGGTTCAGTATCACTATCTATAAAAACGGCATAAAATCACGTTTGTTATATGGGAGCCCCCTTAAATATTTATTTAATTCTGTTTTTTAGTATTTGTTGTTATAGCGGCAACAGAAATACATCATCTGTGAATATTTCAACTGTCTATCTATCACGGTTCTTGAGATACAGCCTGGTGACAGACAGACGGACGGAGTCTTAGAAACAGGGTCCCGTTTTACCCTTTGGGTACGGAACCTTAAAAAACGTGTGTTTCGATCATGATGTAATTTTTTTTTATAATTTCGTGATTTTTACAACGCTGTGTGAATACTAATGATTTAAAAGTAATGTTTTTCTGAAATACAAACAAAACCGGTTGTCATATTTAGTTCTAAGCTTAGAATTAGTTATATTCTTTATAGATTTAAAAGTGTCAATTGTATTTTTTTTTGTTTTGTATGAAACTCATAAAATAAAACCTCTAAAATGATAAAATTTCTGCAAAATAGAGTAGAAAGTTTCAGAACTATTGAGCTTTTAATACATTTACTTTGAGATAATACTATTTTTAACGTTTTATATAACGGGAATTAAAAATATTTTAGAGGTTACTTTACTGATTCTGTACCTTTCTATTAAAAAGTAATTTTCTTTTAAAATAAGGTGTTAAATTTTGCACTGCTGCTTAGCGGCTGAATAAACGGACAAGATGTTGTTAGCGAAATTAAAAAAAATGCTGTTTTCATAGCTTTACGTATACCATTTGAATTTAATTGTATGTATGTATATAAATTCTTTATCGTAAAAAAACATAAATGACAAAAAGAGATACAGTGATATACAAATACGAACTTATCCATTTAAGGGATCTCTTCCAGCTAACCTTTAAGTGGATAAAAGGAGTATCATAGCAGGGACAGATAAAGATCAAAAATAATGTTATGTGATGTTCTGTTTTGTAATTGTAATGTTATATAAATAAATAGCACGCTTAGTATTAAAGTGACTCAATTCTGAATATGACATTTTCCAAAATTAAACCCTATGTCTTTTAATTAAGGTGATATTTTGGGACGTGTATTATTCAGAAATGGGTCACTTTAATACTAAGCGTGCGAAATATCTTGGGACAGTTAAAATAAAGCTGCTTGTGTTATGGGTACGAGACAATGGGTATGTACACACTTATTTGTATAAATATACACTTAAATACATATAGCATCCACGACTCAAGTATGGTCGACCAAGAAAGTGCTTGACCACTTTTCGACCTTATTACAAAGGGATAAAGTTCAAAAGTGGGCAAGCAATTATTTGGTCGACTATACAAACATTCGTATTCATCATACAAACATTTGCTCCTCCCGGGAATCAAACCCGGAACCTCAAGCTTTGTAGTCAGGGTACCAACCACTAGGCTACCCGGTCGTCGGCTGTTTTTTATACAATAAAGTGTATTTGTATTGATATACATACGTAAAGTATCTTCGTTAGTAATCGCGATTAACAGATAGATAATCTAACTATTATTCACCATAATTTTTTTCGACTAATAACTAATTATCATGTACGTAAACATCTTCAATTTGAATAACTAAGCGCGTTAATTGAAATGATTGCATTATCATACAATAAATTGTCGATTTTTCAGGCAATTGTCGAACAATTCGTTATCAGGCTATTATTTAATGATTTAAGGTATTGTGCTCCGAGGCATAAGTATAGTCGACCAAGAAAATGCTTGACCACTTTTGTACCCTATCCCTTTGTAATACGGTCGAAAAGTGGTCAAGCATTTTCTTGGTCGACTATTTCTTGGCCTATGGAAAAAATGAAAAATTTAATTTCCAATTAGGCCAAATAGGCTCTTTCGTCACTTAATTTAATTAAATTATCATTTAAGTATTCCAAATACCTAACTGGGGATGTTATACATTGTATAACGTAGATCAGTATTATAATTCCTATGGGTTGGCAACGCATCTGCAATATCCTTGATGTTGTGGGTGTCTATGGGCAGTGGTAATCACTTACCATTAGGTGACCCACTCGTTTGTCTTCCTATGTTGTATATTTAAAATTATTATAATTAAGTACAACGTTAGTAAATGGAAAGTAACTTAGAAAATTCTTATTCCTAAAAAAAAAAAATTACCATCATCGCATTAAATGTTGATTATTTACAACGATGTCTATTAAAGTTATATTATAAGTGTAAAAGTATTTAAGGATTTAATTTTGAAACCGGCATCTATCCTTTTTTTGATAGAGCTTTTATTATTAATTTTTACCCACGGCTCCGGCCGACTGTTATTATTTTCTATGCATTACGAAATAAAAGCATGCCATATAATAATCCAGAACATGATCTGTCTGTCTGTCTGCTAAATTTTATCTAAATCCGCCCAGCCGTGAGTGAGAAACAAACATTATAACTTTCACATTTATAATATTAAGTAAGATTAAATTGAACGACGAACGCAATTAAAGCACAAAGGAAAACCTGGGTCATCTGGCAGGAGCTGCCGATGGCCCTACAAGAGTACTCTTTATCTCTATGCATCCCTTTCTTATGACACCGGTTAGTCAGAGACGCAGGGAGGAATAAATTAGACTTGGGCGGTCATTTCAGAGCCACAGGAGATCAAGTTTTTTTCTATTTGGTGTTTGATTTTACATTCAAATTATTTAAAGATGTCCGTGCATACATCTTTGGATGTATAGAGAGACGGCTAGACAGATTTAGATTGAATTTGGCAGACGGATAAACTTCCCGACAAAATGAAAAGTTTTTACGGGGGTGATAAACGAATACTATGCGAACAGAGTCACGGGGAGAACTAGTTATAAAAAAAAACAAAGAAGAATGTTATAGACTGAAGTAATTAATGTTATTGTCTGTATTCTTGTCTGCATACGCCTGAAAAAATAACTGGACATATTTTGATAAAAAATTTGTTCGTACCTGTTAATTCGAAAATAGACTTAATTTACTAATTTAATATTTCAAAACTTAACGCGAGTATAACCGCTAGCAAAAGCAAAGGTTCTAATCCAAATTATGCTAATTTCAAAGTTATTACTTTAAACTTAGTTTAATAGCTGCACGAACTTAATTTTATGTTAAATAACATACTTAAACACAAGTCATGTAGCCCAATTTACATTCAAAGCTATAAATGTTTATGGTCTAATCCATCAACTGATCTTTGACTGGCTATCGACTGATATTTAATCGCATTACTTTTAATGAATGACTAATGAGTTCTAGAAAGTCACTTAATTAAAACGACACCAATAAAACTATATGGCATCGCTAAAATCCAATCCGAAATATCAAACGAAATAAATCAATCAAAACCAATACCAACTTACCGAAACAATCCAATAAAAAAACACTGGCACAATAGAATCCGAACCAATTTGAATTAAGAACACTGTCAATTAAAGCACTTCCGAATTGTAATGTCAACGCATTGTGGCGGGAGCGAACAATAGCGTCTCGACTCGACCAGCCAGTACGAATTGGACCGATTCTGACGTGGTACTGGCGGCGCGAAGCGGGCGTGACCCTGTGTGGGTGTACACGTACACGGTCGACTGTGGCTGTGTGCGCGTGTGAGGGGGACAACTAGCGAGCTGTTAACGCGGCGATCCTCGCAGTTAGACTAACTCACATCCAAATCGCTTAATTTTATGAGTTGTTGCCTGCCCCATCCCCTCGGGGACGGACGGAGTGACTTTAGCAAGGCGTCTCGTTTGGTATTGAATTGTTCTTAAAGCCTCAACTTTAACATAATGTTACTATAACCGCTACGAAATGATGTAGAATTTGAAATCAAAATTTAAATGTTTAACTATTAGTCACAACAAATGTAATGTTAGTCACTTGATAAAAAAGTACGTACTTAGAAGTGCGAATGGCCTCTTTTCGATATTTATCTACTTGTCACAGATGTATTGTATTAATTAATGATTGCCGTAAACATTTTTAGCATTGACTACAATCACTTCTTTAGCAGTGAGGTTATGTTAAAGGACAACATTCGATATTATACGAAAATGAAAATCTTTGGCTAATCTTTGACATGCAGTTGCTTGAAGTTCGTTATATGTTACCGATGGTAAGATTTATATTACTTTAAGAGCGGCTTTAAAACATATAACACAAAAGTTTTAGGTAATCGGCTCGTTACTACATTGGTACCAATATGTTAGGCCAAAGGTAGGCAATTAGATTGCTCCTTTTAACGAGCCTGGTCAACTAGATAAATTAACTTATGTTCAAGCACTGTAACTGCAATATAATATAGATGAATTTTGTATTTTCCTAAAAACTGTAGATTAAAGTCCACGGCAATAAAAACTAAAGTTATTTATCATTTTATCGAACACTTATTATTATAAACACTTAATAGTATAACTGTAACCTTCCCAAAATTCCAATCAGTCGATAAGAGCCAATAATCATAATGACAGTAAATTAGTGATTAACCCAATACAGCAATCAAACATTGATTAAGAGCCGATAGCGCTATCTGTCGATCGCTGCCGAACCATTTACTTGCGAGAAAACGGATTTCAATTTGAAATTGGAACAATCAACACATTAATCGATTTATTTTCCAATATCGCTCTTTACTCATTGGCATGATATGTGGCAATCGATAAAGTGAAAAGATAACAGATTTTTAAACGATAAGTAATTAAGAAAGTTTCTGTTTATGTTGTGCAACGCTTATTTAACTGTGTTGTAAACTGTTTATTTTAATTACATTTCATCATAACGTTATTTCACAAGTATGTAAAGAATGTGTTTGATTTCTTTTAAATAACAAATTAATAGTTTACGGATTACTAATGGATTACTGTTACGGTATATAATCAATTAAATCGTTATCTGTAATAAAAATACGCAATGAATCAACGCGGATATAATAGTTTCTATTAGTAAATCCTTATCTATTTGGTATCTTTAACTATTTAACAAAATATTAATCACATGCCAGCTTTAGTCTCTCGGCTGGAAATAGTTTACTTCTCGTATACTAGATCAATTAAGCCAATAAAGTTCAGGGATACAATAAACTTTAAAAAATGCAACACTTAAACAAACATAATAGACATTAGAGGCGTCACAGTCACAGGAGTTCGTAAAACTACTTCTATAATAAAATGGATGCTATGGGGCGATTCTCAATTCATGTGAGAATCATCTCGCACGAAAACAACTAATCCTTTTAAAATTTGGCACCTGTGAGATGAATCTGCCAAGCACCGTGAGTTGGGGTCATGGTGATCTTAACTTTGAATTACTTTTTAAATTCACAATCCTGATAGGCGCAGGCTTTCACCATTCTGCCACTAACTTCAATCCAGTGGACCCCACGACAAAGTCACGCCGCGCGCAGCATTTAGCGCCGGTACAGTAGCAATAACTCAGCGCAGGAAATCACGTCATCGCTCTATTACAGCACGCACACACCCGCGCGGCACACAGGCGCAGCCATCTGTCCAATACGTGTATAACGCGTTCGGAGAACATTGGTGAGCAAATACGGTTTTATATTTTATCTACACATATATCATAAATGCTCTATAATGCGTTCAGAAACCGTAGGTAATGACCAGCATTATAACAACCAATATTATTATGAAAAAATTTCTAATTTGTTTCTATATTTGTTCAAATTATTTTTTTAATACATTATTTTAATGAGTACAGTCTATATATATTTAATAGGTACCTAGCACTAGTAGATTAATAGCAATGCAGGTCATTGCCCTATAGCTTCTGAGCCCATCACAGAGTACTTATGATTTGTGTGTAGATAAAGTAATGTATGCAACTGTACATAATTAGGTCTTAAAACACTCGTGTGATCCTATTATGAAACTCGCTGACGCTCGTTTCATAAAACCACACTCGTGTTTTAAGACCCCTCATTATGCAACAGTTGCATAAAATACTATTATGTTGATGGTGCTTTTTAACATTGATGTTTTTTTAATTTACTGTTAAAATAAAATGCATGTGAATTTTGTATTATCGTTAGATTTAGATATACTGAAATCACGTATTATTGCTCGACTTGTTTCGGATCAGTCTGTGATCGTCATAAACTCTCTAAACCGCGGTTCGTTGATGACTCGACCGATACGCGAGTTATTGTTTGAAAATGAAAATGAACAATTTATTTTGCAAGTAGGCCATATAGGCTCTTTTACATGTCTGAATGTACTAGCGCTTCGGAAAATGGAAGAATCTGCTGAGATGAAACGCCGAAAGAAACTCAGCTTTATAGCTCACTTTTTTTTTAATGTGTATGTATCAAGTAACTAAATTAGTTTTTCTAAGTTATTTTGGCCATTTCTATTCATTTCTATCTCAGTAATTAAATTCCCACTCGTTGTCCAAGTCGTTTGATTTATTGAAATCAAAATTAAATCGGAATATTTGGTTGTAAGAATACATTAAATTGTATACATGGCCTTAATACATTTTGTACTTGTTTTCAGCATGCAAGTAATCGTATAAATATTTGGTTTAAGATAATATAAATAATAAATAAATATCTTGAGACAATTTATATCTTTTTTTAACACACTTTAACACTTTAGTACCTTGTCGCTGTCAGTAAGGTGACAAATGCGAGTACCTCTCATTTCTTACGTTAGTACGACAAGGCATTAAAGTGTTTAGCTACTACTGAGGCTAACTGTACTATGAGTACTAGACAACGGATAGTTATACATTCATATACACAAATAACATCCACGACTTGGCTACAAACATTTATATTAATTATACAAAAATTTGCCCTTTGAGGGTATCGAACCCACAACCTCTAGCTTCGTAGTAAGAGCAACCACTGGGCTAGCAGATCTTAAAATCAGACTCTATCGATTGTATTGTCAAGGAGCGGTTTACATGGCGTAATTTATAGCGTTATATTTTATATACTGCCCAAAATATTGTTGAGCATATATTTTCTTAAAACGAAAAATTACATACAAACTTAAATGCTACGCAATGAAAACACAAAGAAAAATCTAAGGTAATGGCAGGACTCGAACCTGCATATCAGCATTACGTGCCGTGCGTTTGCCAGTACCGCACGTCATGGAACGCTGCGGTTGCAGGTTTGAGTCCTGCCACTTATACGTTTGTTAGAATACAATAGAACCAATTATTTCAGGCTGCATAGGCCCATAGAAAAAATACCTTCAAATTCAAATTCAAATACATTTATTTGCTAGAAATCAAGTACAAAATAAGATGGTAGGTACATTTATAAAGAACATATGAATTCTGCCGTTTGTCGGCGTGCAAATCATAAATTTACATTAAATTGAAATAAGTAGGTAAGTATAATTAAGTAGGTATGTCAATTTCATATAATATGTCAAACAAGAGTAAACTGGAATCTTAAAATTATATAGTCAAATTATCTTCTAAAAATTCTTTGATTGAATAATAACATTTTTGCATTAGCCATTCATGGATCTTACGTCTAAACATACAATCCGTTAACATTTTTAATGTCATCAGGCAACTTATTATATATTTTTATTGTCATAAAATAGGCGTTCTTTTTAACCATACCAAGTTTGTATAGCTTAAAAACTAACATACATATTTATAAAACAATAATATTAAAATAAAGTTATTTAGTTACTGTTCGCAGCACACCAATTGGTGGAACGCGTCACCCCCGCTCACCTAATTGTGTGCGTGGCGCATTGTTATGATTATGTATCCATTTGACATATTACGCTATGTGCGACGTAATTACGAATTACGCCCCGTTATTAATGCTCCGTTTACGCCACAGCGGCGTTTGTGTACTGTTGTGAATGTCTTGTAGAATTAAATGTCGAAATATATTGTTTTTATCCTATTTCATATATTACGCTATGTGCGAAGTAATCACGAATTACGCCCCGTTTACTCTGCGGTATTTGGATATTGTGTAATGTTTTGAATGTCTTGTAGAATTAAATGTCACACCACATGTATTCGTTTTTAGATGTGCCTAAAATGGAAAAAAGGAACACATAAGGGTTGAGATTATAAAGGTTCATTTTGTTGCCCGTCTGTCTTAAATAAAGCATTCACTGCAAGCTGGAGACCGAAAAAAACTGTTTGAAAAACATTCTTTAAAGATAGTCTAATTTTTTTTAGAAAACTTGTTTAGTATTTTTACTAATGCATTCAATAAAATTCATTAAATTTCATTCAACCGACCTTAACCGAATTCATCGCAAGTCGCAATACATCCGACGAAATTCTTATTCTAAGACAAACAAAGATTCTCGTAGCGGGCTAATTAGCTACGAGCGTAGCGCCACGTGCTACGAACTGCTACGCGTCGTGAACGCGTCAGTCCTTTCGTGATATTTTATGAATCATTTGCAATTGTAATATTAATTCCATTAATAATAGAAAATGAAATGAAATATTTATTTGCTGAGTATGGATTACAATAGATCTAGTAGGTGCTTTATATTTTCCTTCCTGCCATAATCTGTTAAAAAGCATGCATAGCTAGTTTATTAAATGAATTTTTTTTTTGGAAGAGAATTTGCAAGGTCCGTCCGGATCGCTACCACCATCTTGCTTGCTAATCCTGCCGTTAAGCAGCAGTGCTTACACTGTTGTGTTCAGGCGTGGAGAGCAAAACAGCCGGTGTAATTGCTGGCACAAGAGGTACTCCATCTTAGCCCTCTGGGTTGGCAACGCGTATGCAATCTTCTTAGTGTTGCGGGTGTCTATAGGCGGTAGTATACACTTACCATCAGGTGACCCACTCGCTTGTTTGCCTTCCTATTTCATCTTATTCTACTATACTATTCAAAATATTGCTTATCTTTATTATTATTACATAGTTTTATCTATCTTCGGCCGATTACAACTTCTAAACCACGCAATGGATTTTGATACAGTTTTCACTATTATTTAGACATTAAAAAATTAAGAAAAGATTTTTAAATACCATAAATTCTTATTAAGTCTTTGTAGGTAAATTGCACCTATGCCAAGCTAGAGCGGGGAGCTAGTTAATTTTTCATTGAGCTTTTCTTAGTTTAGGACTAGATCAATTGGTCTTAGAATTGTCCCAAGGCGTTTTTTATTATTTTTACCATGAACGGCGGTGGTTACTCACCATCAGAAATTCTGCGTGGTCATTGTCTTCCTTTTCCATTTAAAAAAAACATAGGCTTATTCTTTGTACATACAGGATGCTGTTTTACTAAATGGTTGTAAATGTGAATCATTTTTTTTTTGTACATTTAGGATTTTTGGTTCAAACTCATCATCATCATCAGCCCATGTTCGTCCACTGCTGGACATAGGCCTCTCCCATGGCACTCCACTGAGCACGATCCTCGGCCACTCTCATCCAGCTCTTGCCAGCCGCCCTGCGAAGATCATCGCTCCACCGAGTCTGAGGACGTCCCACGCTACGTTTGCCGATCCGTGGTCTCCACTCAAGAACTCGTCTACCCCAACGGTTATCGGTTCTTCGGGTTATATGACCGGCCCATTGCCACTTCAGCGTGCTAATGCGGTGGGCTATGTCGATAACTTTGGTTCTCTGTCGGATCACTTCGTTACGGATGCGATCTTTTAGAGAAACTCCGAGCATAGCCCTTTCCATAGCACGTTGAGCAACTTTAAATTTGTGGACCAGCCCTACAGTGAGTGTCCATGTTTCGGCACCGTATGTCATGACGGGCAGGACGCACTGATTGAAGACTTTCGTCTTTAGACTCTGTGGAATTGGCGATGTGAAGACTTGACGCAGTTTCCCATACGCTGCCCATCCCAGCTGTATTCTTCTGCTGGCCTCTTTCTCGAAGTTGTTTTTACCCAATTGCATAGTTTGCCCGAGGTAAACATACTCCTTAACAACCTCGAGAATATTGCCTTGAACTGCAATTGGTTCCGGACTTACATGTTCATTAAACATTGGTTTTATCCAGGTTCATCCGAAGACCAACGCGTTGTGAAGAATCAGCTAGGCCATTCAACACATGTTGCAAATCTTGCAGCGTTTCCGCCACGATGACGATATCATCTGCAAATCGTAAGTGTGATAGGTACTCGCCATTTATGTTAATGCCGCGCCCCTTCCAGTCCAGCGTCTTGAACATATCCTCCAATGCATTTGTGAACAATTTGGGGGATATAACGTCCCCTAACTAATCAAACTAATTTAGTTTAATTTACTTAAACATGTTTGTATTATCTTGTACATCCTCTTTTCTTTCTTCGATATTGTTTGTACGTATTCCTCAAACTATAACCAGTTTCACGGTAATCGGTTAAAAATCATAATCCATAGTAAAATGTAAAATACTTAAGTTACAACTTATTTCGGGGAAACGAAACCAAACAGTAACTTTACGAGCAATAAAAGGCCAATAAAACATAAGTTATACTTAATAGAGCTGTTAAACGCGTCTGTGTGTATGTTTGTATGTATGTAGGAACGCGGGGTGACGAAATGGCACTATAATAATAATAAAGTTAAGTGCTATTTGCCCCTGGGAAAGTGCTCAAAGTAAGAGAAAAATTTATGTATTCTTGATAATATTGATTTTCAAAAACGATTTGAAATAACAGTGCAATATTGCTTACTCTTTATTAAACATCATGGAATAAACATGCAATACAACAACACACAACAACAACAACATTAAATAATAGTTTCATTATGTTTTTGCACCTTGTAGAAATTGAAATAAAACAATTTTAACGGTTAATATCGCGTGTATCATTAACAGCTAATTTCCGACGTTTCGATCCCTTTGCAGATTTCATGTTTTTTTTTAATACAACAAAGGAAGGCAAACAAGCAGGTGGGTCACCTGATGGTAAGTGATCACCACCGCCTATAGACACCTGCAACAACAAAGAGAGTGCAGATGCGTTGCCAACCCAGAGGGCTAAGATGAAATACCTCTTGTGCCAGTAATTACACCGGCTGTCTTGCTCTCCACGTCGGAACACAACAGTGCAAGCACTGCTGCTTAGCGGCAGGATTAGCGAGCAAGATGGTGGTAGCAATCCGGACGGACCTTGCACAAGGTCCTACCACCCGCAAAACGATGTAACCATGTAAACCGTTGTATACTGTTTTAATTAATTACTATATTAATAGGCAGTACATTAAAAAACGTATGTAGTTTGTCATTATTTAAAAATAAAAATTAACTTTCAAATAAAATAGTAGCCTTACAACGAGCTTACCCGTTTGTCCCTAGGCTACCTCAAATACATAGGTTGGTATACACACATAAATACAAGAAAATGGTTCACAGTACTAACAAGTGCTGTTAGGACTTTACAATACCATCACCCTGTAGGTTTTGTAAACCCCTAGGCAATAAAGCCCCGAAGTTACAAAACCAGCCAAGTCTTAACACAAATATAAGCAATAACTCGAACATTCAACCTCGGGGACGGCTATTCAAGTATTTAACATTAATTGCTTCAAATAACTCAATTTTACAGGCACTCAATAAAAAACAATTTTTTGTAAACAATTAAGAGAAGGCTATTAAGAGGGCTATTCACTTAATCTCCTTAAAAACCATAAAAATCAGTTTTAGAATGTCTTAATGTTGGCCGGCGCGTTGACATTCTTGGTCTCTTTTTGGGGATTTGTATTGACGATAAAAAATGGTGTTGCCAGACTGTTTTTGAAACACCCTTTATTATAAACTAGTGACTTGCCCCGGCTTTTCACGGTTACAATCAGAGCGATTTCGCACTACGTCCGATCTGAATCCATGAAAATATGGTCCGTAGTAGCCGTAGAACTATTTCTATGGTAATTTACGCACTAGATCCGATCTCCGTTATCCGATTTCTTTCTGTCATTCTAGAATCTCCATTCCGGAGAAGATTTTTGACGGACCGAAGTAGCCATAGTATTATTTTTATGAACGCTCGCGCACTGCGTCCGAATTAAAGCCGAGCTGCGTACGAGCAGAGAGAGAGGCAGCGGGGCGGGCGGGGTATGTAGCTGGGTGACGTGAAGCGGCAGGCATTCAGTGTATTAGTTCAGTGTGGCAGCGAGCGCATGCGCACGTTGTTATTTGCGTTGTGCTTCCCTACGATGATTTCACTTTAATTGAAAATATTGAAAATAACCCATATTTTCACGGGTTCGAATCGGATTCGGATCGGACTAGTGCGTAAGCAATATGCGAATTTGGTCCGAGTTTTATAGAGTCATGTTTTCACGGGTTCGGGTCGGATTCGGATCGGACGTAGTGTGAAACCGCTCTCAGGATGTAACGCACATAAAAACCTTCCGTAGAAAATCTCTGAATAACAGTGAAATTTGTATGATAATCCGTTGCGTAGCTTAGAAGAAGAAGGCGGCCGAAGAACGATCTTTGTAACACTTTGAGTTTAAATTTGGAACAGCTGTCAAAATTCAAGTGGGTCTCTGTTCTAGTATCCATAGATATTAAAACAGTTATCGATACGAAACGTCAATCCAGTATATTTTTTTGACATAAACCGCAGTTCCTTTCTGAGTAGTTATTTTGTATTATGCAGAATTTAATTAATAATAATTTGAGTCGCGTAGAATGTATGAAAACCATTTTGATGGTCGATTTATAATAACTATACCTTATAACGTGTATAGTGAAATTATCAAGGAATAATAAGGAAAACTGATAATTATTTAATCAAAATAGTTTTATCAAGAATTTAGAAGTAATAAAACTACAACTATCTGTCATTAATCCAATATAGATAAGTTTATTTCCAATTTTCCCAAATGTTAAGATAATCCTTAAGCCTGGCCACTTTGACGTCAATACTCGGTTGAAATAATCACAAATGCATTTCAACTTAAGCTGTAAGAAATAAAGTTAAAAGTTGAATGCATTTTTGTTTGAAAGCAGGTAGCTGCTCATAGTAATAAAAATTAGTTCGACCCCTGTTTGATAGATTTAGGGTTCCGTTGGATAATTTTGAAATTGAAAACCATTTCAGGATGAAAATGCAGTTGATACATATAAATTCAATGGGCAATTATTTTTATGAAATAAAATTGAAGCTTAAACTGCAATTCAATATTTTTTTTGAAGTAGGAAGTGAAACATCGATATTTTCTTATATATTTCAAGAATTGATACCAATGGAAACAATTCTTTGCTAATCCGCGAAGTGTCAGCAATCGAGAAAAAGACAACGCCTGTGCTGAATACCTTATAAAAGAAATAAAACAAAGGTATTCAGCACAGGCGTTGTCTTTTTCTCGATTAGCAAAGAAATTGTTTCCATTGGTATCAATATGGACTTTTGCAAAGTAACGCCTGAATCTATAAACAATTTCAATAATTGTCACACTTTTTTTTTAAGAATTTAATACGTAAAAGTATTCTGTAGCTTATTTTCTACTGTTTGCTTAATCGAGAAACTTTATTGGCATTGACCAATTCGATTTCTGGGCACCCTATTGGCGGCGATTCGAGACATTTTTTTTCTAAGATTTTACTGTTGTTTTTTTCTTCTTAATTTAGAATTTCATTTAAATAAATTGTACGTTAAATTAAAAAAAAACAATTCGATTGCATTTCATTTTTGTCATTTTCCATATAGTAATCTGACAATTCCGATAAAAAAAAAGTAAAAATATTGCTGCGTTTGTCAACCTGAAATTGCGCCATTCTCCACAGATTGTGCTACCGTGCCATTTAGTCATACTAGCGATGTGATGAAATAAATACGTAATTTTGTTCCTAAATTACCTTATGACTAAGGATCAAAGTTTCCATAGCACGGTAAGACTAAAGCAAGATGTAGAGTCGACATTAGAAAATTAAAACAGAAATGTAACTAAAGTGATTAGGAATATGCCCGACCTGGCTTATCTTCAGAATAAATCCAATTTGATAGTAGTACGTTCGCCTAGGTACTCTTTCCATAAATCATTATTTCTTAAGATAAGTACAATGTAATGCATAGGCACGTACATATAACATTATCGGTATAACTTTTTGCTGCAAATTTGTATGAACAGTTTTTCAGAAATCTCTCTACGAGTAATTTCATTATTCTAGGTGGCATTTTTTCCACTGCTAGATGGATCAAGCCACTGCTGTAAAATGTTACCAATAGAGCTCAGCAAAATTTCCTAATCTCTTTGAAAAAACGGCTATTTTGGTGAGCTTTAGTTACCCGGCGAGGTTCAAATGCAATTTTTGAATCTCACCGGGTGACTAAAGCTCACCAAAATGACGGCATTTCTATGACGTGTGATATGTTTTTTTTTTAGTAACTTTGTATTCGCCGACTTTTAATTGATGAATGTCAACTCCATATCTCGCTATAGTCTTCGTGCTATAAAAACTCAACTCCTTATTTATCAGTTTACGTGTTTTTAATCATTGGTATGGTACGATCACTCCAATAATTATATTGATTATTACTATGTTTATTACAGATTAATTGATCGATAGCATGAGTTTAACTATTTAATGATAAATCACCTAGAATTATAAAGTACCGGATTTACGTTGAATTCCGAAGATTACTTAATCATTTTGGAACTTTAATCCATTTTTTTATCAGCTTAATTATAAACAACAACACACCGGTGCAAACTGAGGCTGAGTTAGGTATATTTCAAAATGGCTTACCAAGTCTGTTTTACCTTTATCTTTAGACTAGCGGACGCGCGTGAATTCGTTCACGTAAAATTAGTAGCCTATGTCCGTCAGGGATAGCGTAGCTTACTATCAGTGAAAGAATTTTTGAAATAGGTTCAGTAGTTCCAGAGATAAACCCCGACATACAAACAAAGTAACATACAAACAAACAAACAAAGTTTACCTCTTTATTATATGAATATAAGTGTAGAAGCGCAGATAGTATAGAATGTCATGAGAGTAAGTGAAGCGAAAGTTGTATGCCAGGATCGTAGCAAATGGAAATCCGTGGTCTCTGCCCACCCCTCTGGGAAACAGGCGTGATTTTATGTATGTATGCATGTATGTGTAGATAGTATAAGGGCCAAAATTCTTTTTAGTGCCTAAAAAAAAATTGAAAATGTATAAGCACTTTTACAAAATTGTAGATGTCTCGAAATATTTTCCTAGTAATATTACGTTAGTTCTCAACCGGGCCCCAATTTTTATTATGAATTTTCCCACCATCCTGGGTTTTTTATTACAGAAAATTCTCATTTGGTACCCAAATTACCACTGCGTTATCAGTCCCCATGACTCCTCAAGAATAGTGTCCACTGCGTTACCAAACAATAGTTTTTTTCTAATTCTGACTCCAAATATTTTTATAACAGTCATCATTCGGGTATGCGTATGTCATTCCGAATTTAAAGATAACATTTTATTTTAAGAATATCAGGATGAATAAAAAATATGCGTTAAAATGTACAAGGGACATTTTTATAGGCATCAAACAGAATTTTGGCCCATAATCCGTTCCTGTCTGTTCTTACATATTCGCCCGCTTACTCCCTCTAAACCACACAACAGGTTTTGATACGGTTCTCTGTCAAATGCAGATTTTTTACGTATTTTTAATGTACATTACATCCTAATACAGTCAGCCTTAAAATTAGCTAAACACTTTAAAACTTTGTTAATGGAAAATTTCGGCTACAAATAATTAACCACGTTTATCTTGTACGCTCAGGCTCCGAAGTTGTTGAACATTTAAGTACCTTGTCGCTGTCAGTAATGTGACAAATTCGAGCAAGTCTCATTTCATACGGTACTACGACAAGGTCCTTAAGTGTTTAGCTTCTTCTGAGACTGACTACCACGCTCCTAATAACGGTAAATCGAACTGAAACCGTCAACAAAAGCTTTAATCTTTAACATAAAACTACCGTGAAACTCAGACATATTAATAAAACGGATCACTGTGAACGGAAACGGATTAATAAACGGATCACGTGGTCCTTAATCATGAGCCCCCGCGGCGGTGGCTCATGATTAAGAGGAGTGTGAACCCAGCCCGAAAAAGCGCTCCCCATACAAACGGCGATAACGTTTTCCACCCTCTAAACCTTAGCCTATGGCAATGATTTTTTGGTATGTTGTCATTATGCCTTGGAACTAAGTTTGTATGTTTTGATTTTTTTAATATTCTTCATAGATTTGTCAATATTTGCATTTTAGGAGTTTCATACAAAACAAAAAAGCGTCAATATTTTTTAAACTATTAAGAATATTTAAAAAATCAAAACATAAAAACCTAGTGCTAGGGCATAATGACAACATACAAAAAAAACATGGCTATAGGTTAAGGTTTAGAGGGTGGAAAACGTTATCGCCGTTTGTATGGAGAGCGCTGGGTTCACACTTCTCTTAAGGACCACGGACTGGTCCGAAACATGTCGGGCATTTCTCGACGTAAAAATATGTGAGTGATCCGTTTTATAAAAAACTTAATCGTTTTATTTATACCGAACCCTTATCGAAATCTATCGAATCATCTTGTCCGTCCAAATAGAATACCCTTAAGAGCATTATGGACCCGAGCCGGGCCTGATTGCCCAAATATGACGTAAGTAGTTTTATAAGCTTTCGGTTTTTATGCGTACCTATATAATTAAAAAAAAATGCTATATAATGACAACATAAAGAAAATTTTTGGTAATAGCAGGATTTGGTAATATCCGTGCCTTGCGTTTAATGTAAAAATGAAACACATTGAAAAATTCGCAGGGTATGGTAGCGGTAATGTAGCCAAACTGGAAAACGCAAGGCACGGAATGCTGATTTTGCTGATTCAAGTCCTGCCATTACCCTAACTTTTCTTTGTCTTGTCATTATATACATAGCATTTTAAATTTATTTGAATGATGAATAAAAAAAATCAGCAGTAAATTTCGATTACAAAAATTTACCTATATATCTTGCGGCGCATTCTTCTCAGCAGATGCCACTTCCGAAGCGCTGGTAGAGTCTGTAGTCTTATTGCGTTAATTGGAACGATTTCATATTTAGTTTTTTAAATTATTTCAATTATTTTTTAAAAATTGGGTAGTTTGTATTCTAAAATTTTTTCTCAGTCTGCCCGTGAACATGGGACCTGTAAAGGGCTCGAAACGTCGGGAATTAGATTCGTTACAATACACGCGATATAAACCGTATAAATTGTTTTATTTCAATGTCCCTATATAACCCTAACGATTTTTTATACAATAGGAAGGCAAAAAAGCAAGTGGGTCACTTTACCACCGCTATAAACACCCGCAACACCAAAGAGATTGCAGATGCTTTGCCAACCCAGTGGGATAAGATGGAATATCTCTTGTGCCAGTAATTACACCGGCTGTCTTGCTCTCCACGCCAAAACACAACAGTGGAAGCACTGCTGCTTAGCGGCCGGATTAGCGAGCAAGATGGTGGTAGCGTGGACGGACCTTGCACAAGGTCCTACCACCCGCAAAACCAGATCGTCGCTAGTACTATGTAAAAAAAAAATATTTTTTATTTCAGACCACCATAACAAGTCCATATATTGTTAGTAATGTTGAAACAAAATCTTAATATCTATATTAGTAGGGTAAACATTACTTATATACTAGTTTTGTGTGCGAGATGCATCTTCGGACACAAGTAGCTATAAAGGGCGAATCAGAACGTCCCGCTATCACGTTCAGGATGGAGTTAGAGCTGGCCCACAGTCTGCAGAGCAACGAGGCAGTTTTCTTACGCATAACGGCGTAAAACTCGTCTATATGTGCATGCGCAAACATGCCTGAAGCACTGCAGAACCGGGGCAGCCCCAACAACATCCTAAAGGCATTATTGTACTGAATACGCATTATTATTCATCATTCGCATTATTTTTGGACGCTAATATCTAAATAACCGTTTGAGATGTGTTTATGAAATTTAGAGCACATACGTATCTTGCCAGTCTCAATATATGAGTCAAATTTGACACGTTTATGTGAAATATTTTGCGGGTGGTAGGACCTTGTGCAAGGTCCGTCCGGATCGCTACCACCATCTTGCTCGCTAATCCTGCCGCTAAGCAGCAGTGCTTCCACTGTTGTGTTCCGGCGTGGAGAGCAAGACAGCCGGTGTAATTACTGGCACAAGAGGTATTCCATCTTAGCCCTCTGGGTTGGCAACGCATCTGCAATCTCTTTGGTGTTGCGGGTGTCTTTAGGCGGTGGTGATCACTTACCATCAGGGGACCCACTTGCTTGTTTGCCTTATTTCATAAAAAAAAAGTTTTTGACTTATGAGGGGTCAAAAGTGGCTCCTAATGGTTCGTGTTACATACGGTGCTGCTCGCCAGTTCAGTACCCTTACCATGAGTACAGTGCATCTAGCCGTAACTGTACTCGCTAGCGACGGCGTAAACGATTTGTATGGGGAATTGTACAGCGCCTCTAGCGCTCACTTAGATAACTAAAGATCGCTAGTATGAGTCCAACGGTAAATTACCTATCGAAATCTAAACGTCAGTGTCTAACGTTTTGTAGCTGTTGCCGTAGAACATCGGTACCATGAGTCACAAGTTTGACATATGTCATCGAAAAATACCGTATCGACTATGGTTAAGTCTTTCACTGACAAATTGGAGCGTATTTAAACGCTATCGACTGTAGTAACGTAATATGAATTTTCGATAGAAACTCATGGTAATGGTACTGTTACTTGAACTTGGCTTGACACGCTACCGCGTGTCTAGATATGTCAAAGTCAAAGTCAAAGTCAAAATATTTTATTCAGATTAGGCTTACAGGTAGCACTTATGAATGTCAAAAAATTTACCACCGGTTCGGAAAAACCTCTGATGAGAAGATACCGGCAAGAAACTCAACGAAGTGTAATTTTTTTAAATAAATCAAAATTACAATGTTATTTTACATCTCAAATATTCAAAATTTTTACAATTTAACACAGCAGGTGTACAATCTTTGGGGCCAGGGATCGCCAATACAGATCGGGATCATTTCCAAACATCCTTGTCCAAGATATAGTCATTGATTTTATAATACGCCCGAGAAATTAATGTCTTCTTGACATGTCTATAGTAAGTACTGTCCCTCCACTACAAACAAGCTCAACCAACTAAACCAACCGCTCAGATCAGCATAAAACAATAAAGGCATCATTAACTGCCGCTGTTTGAACAAAAATTTAGACAAAGCGAATAAAAAGGGGATAAAAGGGCTAAAAAGGGTAAAAATACCCGGACCAATTAATTAAGGACAATTAGCCGCCCTTCCTGCTGCAACAAAAGGTGGAAAAACTCTTCCCATTAATTACTGGGGGGTGGGCAGGACGCTTTGTGATTCAAGGACTCCGTGCCTGCGTCTAATGATTTATGTGTGAGTGAAGCGTATTTCTTCGATTGTCAAACAAACATTGACTTTATCATACCAATGATTGGAATTAGTATTAATAAGTTCAATAAAAACTTGATAGCGTAAAGGGACTTTAATATAGTGTATACTAAACAGAATATATCGGGTTCTTTTTAGATAAAAGGTAAATAGTTGTCCTTTTTGGTAGGCTTCTTTGGGAGGAAGAAAAAAAAACATTAATATTAGGTTAAGTTAAACATAAGTTGTTGCCTTGCCCTAACAGTGGCCCTTACATGACTGGCCAAGTTTAGTTTATCTCTATCTGCGTCCCTTTCTTATGACACTAGTTAGACAGAGACACAGGGAGGGGTTAAACTAAACCTGGGCTGTCATGTCAGGGCCGGCAGAGCATATATACCGAGAAGCGGCTGAGTCCCATAGATCATGTTTAGAGATCACATAATTAAAAACGAAAGAAAGTAATAGTTATTTGTGCAACAAGAGAGCAAAGTCGGTTATTGCTGCTAGTGTGGATTTTTAATCCCGAGTAAGCGAGGTTACATTAGAATTTTGGGAGTAGCGAGGGATTTAAAGAGACGAGATGCAAATAACTTTCGTCTCGTGTGACACAAACAACTACTCACCTCGACAGCGAGAATATAATAGTTTCTAAGGATAAAAAAATACAAAATGATAAAAATTAAACCAATGTCTATTTGTATGTAAAAAAAGAGAAAGCGACAGAACAAAGTGAGGTTTAAATCTTCCGAATTCTGGGAGTAGACTAAGCCAGTCCTGCTTTTTTAATGCAGTCTAAGCATTTAAAAAAAAAAGTTACTTTTTCTCACACTCGTAGCAGTCTGCAGTCAGCTGTCGTAACTGTCTTTAAACAGCAAACCCTGCCTTATTTGAAGTCCTGAGGTAAAAAAAAAACATAATTATTATTGTTTCAATGCACTGACCTATAAGTAATGGACTTCTAGTCAGCGTTTAAAATATGGCCGCAGCAAAAGTCGAACAAAAGTACAACAAAGCGACAATCGCTCGCGCTGTCAATCTGTCGGACCGACGGCGCTGCTGTCAATACTATTATTTTGTAAAAAAACCCTATTTGCAACAAAACTTACTAAATTATTATTTTATGCAGTTAGACGTAAAGTTGTAAATCCAATGACTATAAATGGTAAACTAATAATTTGCATTTGTAACATTGTCGTCAACCTGTTTGTCCTGGCATAAGGATGCCAGACCGTTTTTCTGCTGTCATTTAGTATGACACTGTACTTCCATGCACTATAATATATCATTGTTTCAATGCAATCGACATAAAAGTTATTATGACTGAAAAAGGTTTTCTTGAAGAAGTAAGCAGGCAAGTTATAAAAAAATAGGGTAAATTTATTAAAACGCCAATTATTAATAGAAATAGATATTCATGTTTGTTTAATGCGGCATTTAATCTAATTAAGTCGATCAGGGGTGTGCAACCCTTGGCGTGTATTCATTACATTTATAAGTTATCCGAAGGTTAGCAACTCGAGACTCGCGCAAACGTAAAACGATATTCCATAAGTACCTAAATTGAGCCAGGGGTCCGTAACATTTGGACTCTATTATAAATAATTAACTATTTTAAATAAGACAGGTTTTTTGTTGTGTTGTCAATTCGATTGTGTTATTTTTAGATATATATTTTTGCTAATTAGGCTGACATGTTCAGTTTGATTAAAGCCCATTAATAAATAAAGCTTTAAAAAAAACTTAATCAAATAAAAAATCGACTTCATACAAAGAGCCTCTGGTAGCTCTCGTGTTTGTATGTAGACGGCGATGTACCCCTTAATTTCCCACCCTCAGATTTCGAATATTTTCAAATTTAAATGGGAAACACCCAAACAAAAAAATAGTACCTAATTGATCCATAAGAGACGAAAATATCAATGAACATATGAAAATGTTAAAAAAAAAAGTTATGAGGTAACCGTCCCAATGCTTGACAGAACAGTGTTTTTACCAGTAGTTGACACTATTCTCTCTCGTTCTTACTCGTGTTTTTCCTTATCTTTTCGATCTAATCTAATCTATCTATAGAACCTCTTTCTCCTCCTTCTTTTGAAGTCGGTATCCCTAAAAAAAAGAGTGGGTGTCTCTTCTAGTAAAACGTGCCTATTACTATTTTTTTGGCAATAAGAGGAAAACGAGCATGCGGTTCGATTGGTGGAAAATGATCACCGCCACTTGGGAATCTCAACCCGGTTAATTTCTCTTATAAATAACCGGTTAAAACCGGTTTTAATTAGAGAAAATGACCGGGTTTGAATTTCCTAACCACCACCCAAAGGAAACTGGATAAAGGTAAAATTATGACAAAAATGTCTATTATTCTTTTTATGAATTCCAGAACTTTACCAAAATTCTCAACTATATGTTAAAAAACCAAGCTACATACTTTTACCGATTTCTATAAGTACATAATTTCTTTGCGAGTTTGACAAAACACATAATTAATTACAAGCGAGTTATATTTTTAACCGGATTTTACAATCCCTCAAAGTTAAAAACATTTTTATTTATTTTAAACGATATTTTGCGTACGATACAGTTCTATTTTTGTAGTAAGTAACAACCCTAATTGTAGAACGGCAATTAAAAAGTAGTCCAGTCAACGAAGCCGTAATACTGATAATAATTCGTCCGTCCGTGAAACTCCAAACAAAACAGCACGATAAAATAATTTATTATTAAAGTTTCACATCATTATTATTAAATAAGATACATGCCGTTGCTTTTTTATGAAAATAATAAAATTAGAATATTTGTCTATAAAATCATTTCATACATACAAATCAATGTGTGTTGGCTATACAGAGTAGATAAATAGCGGATTTCAAGTAACCCACAATTTAATAAAAAAATCGAAAACTAATTTTAGCGATTGACCACGAAGTAGTTTTCCCTACTATGCAAAATAACAACTTTAAATTACCTTAGATTAATCTCGAATTCCGCTCACACGTTTTTTCCCAAACTTGGCTAAAAACCATCAAGCTTCAACTAGCTACCAAACAAAAATACATTTAAATCAGTTCATCAGATCAGCTATTAAGCTACAGACTGATATCTCATTAATAGTGTAATGTGAACGCTAGCGTCTAAAGATTAAGTTATACAATTACTCAGCCACAATAGTTAAACTAGTGTAATTTAACCATAATGTCCCACAGTTCATAACACAAAAAATCCATATCCCTCCAAGCCTCCCTTACCTCTCACATCACCAAAATAACCTTCCCATTCACAGATATTATTTTCAATTTGTTAACTAAGCTACGCTATTCCCAACCTTATACTCTAGGGAATACAGAATCAGTAAGTCCTATCCTTCGTATCCCTCGAGATACTCTTACGTGTGTCATGTCATCTCAATAATAACCCGACTAGTTTAGGAATGATGTGTTAGTAGGGAGTTGGGTAAGGTTATGTGACGCCTTAAATTGGTCGCCTGTTCGCCTCAGGTGGGCCGGCGACCAAATAAAAATAGGCACAAAATCAATACAATGCTTTGCAAGATAGATTAGTGGTAAGCGAGTTGCTGGAATTATCGATATCGATATATTTAATTTGTTCTGTTTTTGAACTAGATGTCTTGACTAGGTTTGCTTCGTTTAGTATTATGGAATAAGTTTTTGATTTATGTAATTACCTAGTAAGAATCAGCACAAATATGTCTTCCTTATTAACTATTGAAGTGCTGAAAAAAATATAGGTGACATTAATTTCGTTCGCTAGCAACGAAAAACCTAATAAACAACTAGGACATCTCAAATTAAACTTTGATAAGTTTCCCATGACTTAGAGATTTATACAAATAAAAAAAAATTAAAAAAAAAATCTACACTATCTTCACTAATATAATAAAGAGGTAAACTTTGTTTGTTAGTTTGTTTGTATGTAGGGGGTAATCTCTGGAACTACTGAACCGATTGCAAAAATTATTTCACAGATAGAAAGCTACACAATGGACATAGGCTACTAATTTTACGTGAACGAAGTCGCGCGCATCCACTAGTATATTATTTTCTGTTTTTACTTTGTTTTAGTGCGCCTGAATCGGATACCCTAATAAAGTTGATCCTAATGTATCGTTTATTTTAATGATTTTTCCTGTTAAGTATTCGGAAAATTTATAAATCAAACCGTTCCTAAAGTAAACAGTTTCGGCAAATAATCATTTAGTACTAATGGTGATTAGGACTAACGATAGGTTAGGACGAACATAAATAATGTACCTACTGCTACTTATTAAACATTGGCGACCGGTTGTTTTTCACAAAAACAACCGGTCTGTACCTGCAACAAAGCAAAAAGCCTGTAATTTTTTCCTGGCTTGTCTTTATGAAGGTTTGGTTTTAATTTTTAATCAAATTCAACCCAATCATCTCGCCATCTACTTTTTAAAACATACCTTTTAATAAAAAAATATATATCATCGATAACAAAATATCGACTCAATAATTATGGCGTCCCTATAATTCCGTAGGGCTGTCAGCTCTAAGTAATCGGCCATTATCTGTATCGATTCAGGCGCTGTCCACCGATTCTCGATTCCTCGCACTGCGATCGCAATGGCGATGAGTTGCGACTAGCGACGTGTTCTGTACATTGCTGGCTTGAGTTTCAACGCACTGACGTTATGCATCTCGTTACACGCGTTTTTGATAGGGCATGCAAAACCGGTTTATTTCTGTATGAAATAACCGGTTAAAACCAGTTTTCCTTAGAGAACATAACCGGATTTGCATTTCCTACTTATATTGGACGATCATTGTCCTTTGTGCTATTGTAGTGTAAGATACCATTTAAAACATAAATAAATATTTTGGGGCTATTAACATCAATTGACTTAGTCCCAGATTAAGCACCTACAGCTGCTTGTGTTATGGGTACTAGACAACGGATATACATACTTAAATAGATAAATATATATTTAAATCATCGAAATAAGAAGACAATAGACCTGCCTACTTGTTCGGATTGTTGCAAGCCTAGCTTCACCACTTTGCGACGGGGTGAAGCAGGTGAAGAGGGGCTTTCAATATTTAGCCATTGGTTCAACTTTGAATCTTATCGTTAGTGAGTAAACTGCTTCTAAGTTTTCTAACTAGCAGCGACACAGGCGTCGGATAGCAGAACTAAAAATATGACTCCAATTTAAAACGTACAAAACGCAGAGCTGTTTACTTGACAATTGGCACAGACAGTTTTATTCAGGTTATCCAACATAGTCTACCAAATAGACTATGGTCGGCTACTCTGCCACTGCGTTGTACACAGTTCTATAGTTTTCTCATTTCGATGATTTAAATGCATGTATGTAACATCCAAGATTCGGTGACAAACATGTTCAAGGGGTCAAAGAGAAGGCAGAGAATAGAGAAGCATATCGATTAATCCAACGATGAGAGAGTATAGCTTGATAAATTGCTATTTGTGAGATCCTGTAATTGGCTTTGATGATGTTTATGTGTATTTGTAATCTGTTGATAATCCGAAAATATTTAAATAAATAAAATAGAGAGTGTCCACAGCTAGTGCATTTGCCCCAATATTTGCGGGTGGTAGGACCTTGTGCAAGGTCCGTCCGGATCGCTACCACCATCTTTTTCGCTAATCCTGCCGCTAGCAGCAGTGTTTGCACTGTTGTGTTCCGGCGTGGAGAGCAAGACAGCCGGTGTAATTACTGGCACAAGAGGTATTCCATCTTAGCCCTCTGGGTTGGCAACGCATCTGCAATCTCTTTGGTGTTGCGGATGTCTATAGGCGGTGGTGATCACTTACCACCAGGTAACCCACTTGGTTGTTTGCCTTCCTATTTCATTAAAAAAAATTGATGGCGAGTGTACGCACAGTGGTTTCTAATTTTATTTCAAGCCGCAATGGATGTCGAACATCGCAATGACATCGTCCAGCAGCGAACTGTGATTCCTCGTGGCTAATGAAGCGATCTCTGGAATTGATTCAGCTGGGATGCTCTTGGTATCACGTTACAGGACTTGACGCCAGGGCTGCGGGTTCGACTCCGGCCAGGTCCTATATAGACATACATTTTAATGTTTCTTACCAACAAGTCTTAACGCCAAATTGATACGAAAAATATACTATCAATAAGCTTGAGGCAAGCAAAATGCGAAAGCTATAGGTAACCATTTAACCAGTTTTTGGAGAAAAAATAATTGAAAAAAACAATTATTGTAAAAAGTAATCTGTTTTCAATAAAATCGTTTTAATGCTTTTTTTTATTTATAGAACAATGAGGTAAACGAGCAAGCGGGTGACCTAATGGGAAGTAATTGCCCCCGCCCATAGGAATTAGTGACTTGAAGAGAAGAAAAGCTCCTGATAAATGTTCCATCCACCTCTACGGTAACACTATCTTCTACTATCTCCTAGAATATTAATCCTTGCAAACGATATAAACAAATTGTCATCTGTAATTAACAATATCACATGACTCAGATACCTAATCGTAAAAAATAGATAAAAGTATATTTTATTACGATAATCCGTTACCCGTTCGTATGTCTTCAGGATTATTGTAAATTAATTGTATATGTACAATAAATGATAAATGAACGAGTATTCTCTTCAATCCTCAAAGGGGCGACAGACGAACGAAAGGGTTTATGCACTTGGGAAGGTCGTCGAGCCATAAAGGTTGATTTACACTGATCCAGTAGCTTTGGTGACTTATTATTGTAGTCGAAAAATTTTACTTTTCGATTTTTTTTTAAATACATTTCAATTAAATTTAAAATGCTATATAATGACAACGCAAAGAAAAATTTGGGTAATGGCCGGACTCGAATCAGCAACATCAGCATTCCGTGCCTTGCGTTTGCCAGTTTCGCCACAATGCGGCAACGTAAGCGGTAATAGCATTATAAGTATAACATTTTAAATTTAAACAGATTGATTTATGTAGGACCTTGTGCAAGGTCCGTCCGGATCGCTACCACCATCTTGCTCGCTAATCCTGCCGCTAAGCAGCAGTGCTTGCACTGTTGTGTTCCGGCGTGGAGAGCAAGACAGCCGGTGTAATTACTGGCACAAGGGGTATTCCATCTTAGCCCTCTGGGTTGGCAACGCATCTGCACTCTCTTTGTTGTTGCAGGTGTCTATAGGCGGTGGTGATCACTTACCATCAGGTGACCCACTTGCTTGTTTGCCTTCCTATGTTGTATAAAAAAAAAAAAAAAAAAACAGGAACATGATCAATTCCAATCCAAAGCTGGATATGGCTTCGTTATTCTCTAGTTATTTTTTAAGCTCAACTTTTTTGAGTTCGACGTCGAGACATCGCTCTGCCGCGTTCACTCGTGCTAGCGCGCTTGAGCAAAACATGGCGATCCCTCAACTTTGCCGCTCTCCCTTTGTGTGTATGTACGTATGTGGGGCCGTTCAAGTATTACGTAAGCAGATTTACTACAATTATTTACCCCCCCCCCCCCTTCCCCCTTGTCAGCAAAAGTAATCAAAGCTCTTACCCCCCCCCCCCCCTTGCTTACGTAAACATTGGTATATGCATTTTTCTTTTATTAAAAAGTGCTCCTTAATGTTGTATGTCTGCTCACTTTTATCCGATTTTGGAATGCCTACGTCGTTCTCATCTCATCGAACCATTCAACCATCTTGGTGCTCTAAATTTTGAATAATGCACATCAGTTCCATATGTGTAAAAAAGTGAATAACTGCTGCTGACGTAATCACCATGTAGACCCCCCACCCCCCATGTCATCAAAAATAAGCACAGCAAACACCCCCCCGCCCCCCTATACTGCTTACGTAATACTTGAACGGCCCCTGTATGTAAATTCTTTATTGTACAAAAAAGACATAAGTGACAAAAAGAGATACAGTGATGTACAAAGGCGAACTTATCCCTTTAAGGAATCTCTTCCAGTTAACTGTTGGGTGTGTATTATGCACAGCGCATTTCGCTAAGCTACAAGTCGTTTGACCCACCTCGGCACTGGGGTTGCAGCAATTGAGTTGCCGCGCGTTCTTTATGGACTTTCGCTTGACCACAGCCACAACGGGACTCAATTTCATAAACGCGACAGGTGACAGTGACAATTCGGTATACATTACTTGCCGACGCAGTAATGAAGGCGAATTGTCACTGTCACCTGTCGTTTATGAAATTGGTCCCTGGTGGAAAGTCTCGACGAGGCCGAGGGTGAACCGCGATTACCCAGAAAAATGCCTCTCCTTTTAAAAGTGCCCAGATCATACCAGACCTGTCCAGAAATACTGACAGAGGGAGATCGTTCCATTCCCTGGAAGTACGCAACAAGAAAGATGAAGCAAAACGAAGTAATTTTCTGTGGCCCCATAACATATTACAACATTCAGGAATTCATGGAAGAAACCAATTGCACCATAACAGAGACTTGTGTATAACAACCTATTCGGGGTGTTTCCCCTCGGTTGCTGTCGCGCAACCCCAACCAGGGCTCCACAGAAAACCAACGTTGCTGCACTCGTCTCGCGTAGCAACACGTGCTGAGTGGAGATCCCTATATTGGTGTCAAATTGTGTCACCATCGATAATTAGGTTGTAAATATTTTGTAAGTTAATTTTTGTAAATGGTGGTGGTACTTTATGAGACTAAATAAAAAATATTTTCTTTCTTTCTTTTCTTTCAAAAACTAGTACCATGTAATTGTCATTCATTATTATTATTATTTATTTATGTTTAGCAATAAAATGTTTCTAACAATTAAGTTAAGTTAGTACATATAGGTACTTAATTAATGTTATGTGATAACAATAAATATAAGCTAGCTTTAAGAATACTATGATGGTATCATTATCATCTAACAGTAAATGTTGCTGTGCCCTTACAGGGTTTATGTTTGAAGCCATGAATTATTTTTAAGAACTGTTGTACAACATAAATTTGCAATAAAGATATTGAATATTGAATATTGAATTGAATTGAACATACTAAATTTAAAGCCCCGAGCTCATAGGCACCCTGTTTAACGTCGTAAGGCCCCAAGTCCTAAATATAGGACAAATGTCAAACTGACGTTGAACTCACTGTCTCTAACGATATGGGTCAAAATTCATAGACCGAAATTTGACGTGGGCTTTACGAGGTTGGTATACGAGAAACAGAGAGCCGTACAGTAGGACGTTTCTTATTTATACCTAACCCCGTTGAAGAAAGGTTCTATATTTGTACTATAATTAAATTTATTCTATAACTGTACTGAATCTGAAACTTGTTTACTTTTGGCCGAAGGGAGTCGTGTTCCGGCGGTTCAGGGGCAGCCTGCCACTGGAGAACTTGTAACCAGAAACAACGACGCAACGAAGCCACGCCGAATCGTCGGCCAAATAATTTAGTTTTATTTTTTACCCGACCACGGCAAAGCCAAAACGAAGGGTTTCGTTTTTAGCAGTCTATGAATGTATGCTTGTATTTACGTATGTTCCACTGTAGTGCCTAAACGACTGAGCCGATTTCGATGAATGAGGTATCAATCGGTTCGTAATTGTTACTTATATATTTTTATGTTAGTCTGTAAGGTATTTATTTAAGGGCCTTTGTAGCCTGAGAATAAATGTATTATTTTATTTTATTAATCCAGTGTCATTGAATGGTGTCACTGGATTAACTCAGTGTAAATTAGCTGCAAGTACGTGAAGTGACGGTATCGTCCGTCTGTCACCCCTTTTATGCATTTATTCAGCTTTAACAATTCCAACATACCAATTAAGAGTTTATAGTGGTGTCTGGTCTAGCCTCTATAAGGAGCCAGTTGTAGGTTACATCACAGCTGTACGAGTCCCAGCTGCATTACTTTACGAAGGTTGAGGATATCGTAGAGTATATACGAGTGAAGACCAGTTTTACCCTAATGGTTGAGCGGTTGGAGTCCCGCCACAAAGTCAACAGGATCTCCTAGTTCAGGCAAACGTGTTAATACATAGATTGTAAGTAAGTTTCTGTATTAATTATGTTTTCATGTAATTTAAAGTTTTTATGAATAAATTATCTTATCTTACCTTATCTTAACTTTACGTCCTTTGTGGTGCAGGTGCCGACCGATCATCTGCCGACCTTATGAAGCAGGAATTCTGGCCAAAGGGAGTCGCTTTCTGTCGATTTCGCGGATGGACGTTGGATGAGGTAGCCATCCAAGGGATGACACCATGTCTCTAGCGTGACAAATTTTAGTTAAAGAAAAATTAGGGTAATGGCAGGACTCGAACCTGCAACATCAGCGTTCCGTGCCTTGCGTTTGCTAGTTTCGCCATATCACCGCAACCATACCCTGCGAATTTTTCAATGTGCTTCGTCTTTACGGTCATCACATTATTGATTTTAAGGTTACTACTACCAAAATAAAATTGCAAATGGTCATTGACCAACGTCAAAAAGGCCGCAGCTCAGCAACTGCTGTAACGGGAATCACAGCGCTGATTTTCAATTGCGTCACTCTTAATTTTTTGGGTACGGAACCCTGAAAAGAATCAATCTCGTTTAAGCTCTCATGAAAGTCCTGTCAGCCCGTAAAAGCCTGAAAGCTATTAATAAAATAAGCTCAATCTAATTACTAGATTGCGCTGCATTAGATAACGCAATCAGTGTTGTACAGCACGAAAACATTTTCGAGTGCTAAGTTACGTAGTATGAATTAAAATATTGTAGATGCGGCTGCGCATAGCTAGAGAGGGCTATGCTTGGAGTTTCTCTGCGTGATCGAATCAGAAATGAGGAGATCTACAGACGAACGAAAGTAACCGACATAGCCCAGCGGATTAGCAAGTTGAAATGGCAGTGGGCAGGGCACATAGCACGGAGAACTGATGGCCGATGGGGTTGAAAAGTTCTCGAATGGCGGCCGCGTATTGGCAAGCGCAGCGTAGGACGACCAGCCACAAGATGGTCCGATGACCTCGTACAGGTTGCAGGAAGACGCTGGTTGCATGCTGCTTCCAACCGGTCACTTTGGAAATCCATGGAGGAGGCCTATGTCCAACAGTGGACTTCTTGTGGGTGAGTCATAGTCATAGTCATATCTCTTTATTCCATTGACATAAATTATGCACTAGAACATGTCTTAAATATAAAATTAGGTTCATACATTGTAAAGTGAGTGTGTTATACTCATTAAACGTGGCTATTATATACAATTTAAATCAAATTAGAATTGAATGTCAAAATAATCCTTAATACTATACAGAGCCTCCTCTGTTAATCTTGTTTTTAGATATAATTTAAATCTTATGTCATTTAATGAAGTAACGGAATCAGGTAGATGGTTATACATTTTTAAACTTTGGTACATAAAACATTTCTTAGTCTTTGACAATCGTACTCGCGGCAGACAGAGCCTATCTTTTCTTCTAGTAGAAAAGTTATGGTAGTCACTTTTTTTTGGGGTGTTGGTAAGGTGCTTTCGTGCATACAATAAGTTTTTAAAGACAAAGAGCGAGTATAAAGTCATTATTATGGTGATGATGATGATAGCTTTAATACACTAGTACCTCGCCCGGCTTCGCAAGGCTACAATTAGGGTCTAGTGTGTAATGTACAGTCAACCACACTGAAAAAACAGTTTTGTTACACATAACCAAAGCTTTGTTTACCTATTACCAATGATATTATAACGCATGGATGTACAGTGTCATACTAAATGACAGTCGAAAAACGGTCCGACATAAGAATACTTGACGCCAATGTTACAAATGCAAATTATTAGTTTATCATTTGTTAAATTTTAAATGCTATATAATTAATGACAACATAAAGAAAAATTAGGGTAATGGCAGGGTTCGAACCTGCAACATCAGCATTCCGTGCCTTGCGTATTCCAGTTTCCGCCACATTACCGCTGCCATACCCTGCGAATTTTTCAATGTGTTTCGTCTTTACGGTCATTACATTATTGATATTGTGCAAGGTCCGTTCGGATCGCTACCACCATCTTGCTCGCTAATCCTGTCGCTAAGAAGCATTGCTTGCACTGTTGTGTTCCGGCGTGGAGAGCAAGACAGCCGGTACAATTACTGGCACAAGAGGCATTCCATTGGCAATGTATCTGCAATCTCTTCGATGTTACATATGTTTATAAGCGGTGGTGATCACTTACCATCAGGTGACCCACCTGCTTGTTTGCCTTCCTATTTCACAAATAAAAAATTGAAATAAAAAATACGTGTTGCTTTGTTTCATCAGTTGACTCTAAATTCTAAAATATCCCAGTGGCCCATAACATCAGTAAAGTTCATTTTATCTGGAATTATATCTATATGCCTCCCTTTTTTATGAGACTGGTTTGACAGAAACACAGTCAATGGTAGGGGAGACCGAGGGGTTTTGAAACAGAGGGGAATTGAAACAACGTGAATTTCGAGGAATCTATAACCGTTATTGAAGTGACGACAACTCTGTTTAGCCGTGCTCCACCACCCCGAGCCCCTCAGAATGCGTCATTGCCTCAAGGTGCGCGGTAGCGGAGTTCCAGCACCCATGTCCAAAAAAACACCAAAAGTAAGTTTTGATCGGTTTTTTTTAGCTACCTCTAATTTGATAATGTGTTGGTGTTTTGGCTTGTGCTATGTACGTTTCGAAAGCTCATTAACTAAGGATTGAATTAATAGTGATGGTGCAAATCATTACTTTGCAGTTTGCTTTTAGGTTTTAATTTTATAAAGGATGGGAGGATTTTTGCTACTGAGGAGATTTGAAACAGATCGTTTCAACTCACCTCGGTTCTATTTTGTATGATTGATTTGTTAATATGTTGAAGTATTTTTTTTGTTTTGCTTCTTTTTTGTTTAAGCATGCCTACTGAGTACCAAAGAAAAACAGACAGGTATGGCGAGACAAGAAATAAATGAACTTGCGGCCGAAGAGCCGCCGGTTCGAAAAAAACCTCCGATACCCAAGAGGAGATACCGGCAAGAAACTCAACGAGGTGTAATTTTTTAAATAAATGAAAATTACAATGTTATTTTTATATCTTAAATATTTAACGCAGTATGTACCTACACTATTTGGAGTCAGTGATCGCCAATGCAGTTTGGGATCATTTGCAAACATCCCTGTCCTAGATATAGTCATTGATTTTATTTACAACATATGTCTCTAAGATATATATTCCAAGTTATTTGATTGTTTTGTTTTCTGTTTCAGCTTCAGCTTTCAGTTTCAGTTAAAGCTTCATGTTAATTCTGATTTCACGTAACATATAGTACATAATTTGTTAAAATTTGTAGATATTTTTATGGTTACGTTAAAGTAGGGTGTTTTTCGTTTAAATCGAATAGAAAATATTAATAAATATGAATGTAATTTCTTTAAATAAAAACCCTTTAAATTACATTTTTTCTTTCTAATATAAAAACCTAGTTCTCCAAAATCAAGAATTGTTTCAATTCCCCTCGACCCCTGTTTCAACTTACCTCGGTATTAGGGGAGTTGAAACAGAATGACTTGTCACGTTTAAGTAATTTTTTCACGCTAGTATTCATACCTACACTTTTGTTATTGCTCTCATATAAAAGTGAAAGAAATGAGCTATCGATTGGTACTAATGTCGTACAATTCTAGCTAATAGATTTTTGTGTACAACAAATAATGTCAAAATTGTTTCAACTCCCCTCGGTCTCCCCTACGTGGTTTGATGGTAATGACAAGTCATGATAAGGCCAAAGCTAAATTTGAAGGTAGCGAGCTTTGACTCGACAACTAACGCATCTACAATCCTTCTCCTTCACCAAAACCCTATCACGTACAAACACTAATCGTCAACTAGATTAGGCGTGTCCATTTAATAAGTAGCTATCAATTACCATGTCCCTGATAACATTGGTGTTGATAACAATTCGGCAGTTCCGACACCGCCGCCATCATGTGTGCTTGTCGCCAAAAGAAGTCCTCGTTCTTCATCGAAGATATTCTAAAAGACGCGAAGAAAACCTACAAGAATATAAGCAGTGAGCCCACCGAGCCCTTGACATGCTCAGCCAAGGAAAAGCCAGTCAAATTCGAAGGTGACAACTTGAAACCAAGCGAAGTTCGGAGCGATAAAGAGGTTCAGTTTGACGTAATATGCGAAGTAGAGAAGGAACTCGAATACGGCAAGATAAATCTTGAACACAGAAGGAACACGTTCCCGCTTTACCCGACCGCATTAAAGCCTAGTTTCCCGTGGCCACCGTACAGAAAAGAGGTGGCATTCGACAGGCAGTTTAGCTACTATAGTGACTCAATGTTGAATTCTGATCATATTTTGAGGACACAGTTGGCTGCTAATAGATTTGTGCCGCCTTATGTGAGGCAACCATATGGATTTGATCGAGGTAAGAAATCGCTTTTAACACACAGGACCTATCAGCATCCTGTTCACGCATCAACACATGATCATCATCATCATCATCATCATCTCAGCCACAAGAAGTCCACTGTTGGACATAGGCCTCCTCCATGGATTTCCAAAGTGGCCGGTTGGAAGCAGCATACAACCAACACATGATGCGTCATGCGAATTCAAAGTATTAAGCAAAGTATCTTGAACAAAGATTTGCTCTGTGGTCCTAACATGACCGGTTTAGTTTACTTTATCTAAGTTTATGATATACGTCACTTTCTCATGACACTAGTTTGACAGAGACGCACTGAGGAATAAGTTAAACTTCAACCGGTCATGTTAGCCTACTAAAAGGCTTTTGAAAATGAAAATGAAAATGAAAAAATTGTTTTACAAGTAGGCCTTTTACATGTGTGAATCTACTAACGCTTCGGAACATGGAAGATACAATTGACAAAGTTCACGGCGAGTGCTTTCATTGCAATTTAAACGAGGATAATTAGTTGCTGGTACTTGCCGCTAGAGGCGCTGTTTAAGTTGCCATATAATAAAAACAACCGAAATGCAATCGAGACATTTGTTTTGACACAGATACTAAATGCACTGATCAACTGATTACCTTTATTAAATAACTTTATCTACTATATATTTTTGTTAAAAAAATCGTCAGAGTTTCTACATAAAGTGAATTGATAGGTACTTACCAATTGACAGCATTCGTCTCTTTCTTATTACACAAGTCAGAAAGAAATGAAGCATCAAATTCTACATACGTCATTAAGTAGATTAGGTTGCTATCTTTACAGCGAAATTATCGCATCAATAGGAAGTGAAGTCAGACTCAATCGAGCTACTTGTCAGTTCTGCTTAATATGCAACGTAAGATTGTCAACATAGTTATTTTTTCTGATCATATAAATCTAATATCTAAATCTTGTTACAATCTATTCTGTCTGAACCAAGTAGCGATGAAGCTAAGAGCCCGTATAAGTATTTGATAAAATAGGTTTTTTTTTATGTATAATAATCCTCTAAATGATATCTCGCTCCTGTTTTTACCCGACTACGGCAAAGCCAAGACGAATGGTTATGTTTTTAGCAGCCTATGTATGTATGTTTGTATAGATACTTATATTGTTGTTTTATAATGGGGCTGACATGTTCAGTTCTGATCAAAGTCGCTAAACAATGAGAGAAAGAGATGAAAAATCTAATCCTGCCGCTAAGCAGCAGTGTTTGCACTGTTGTGTTCCGGTGTGGAGAGCAAGACAGCCGGTGCAATTACTGGCACAAGAGGTTCCATCATTAGTTTTGCTGGTATTTATGTATGGGCGGAGGTGATTACTTACCACGTGACCCGCTTCGATTTCCTTACTATTTTATATATATAAATAGGAAGTAGAACAACGTTAAACACTCTGTAAAGAAAGACAAACCAAGTTTCACGTTTAAAAAATTCTGTACAAAATTTCTGCTTTCTTCGTCGAAGGATTTGAGACTGGGCGTTGATAGTCAGTCAGTGAGTAAGTAAGTTTGTCCCATGGGTGTTAATGAGACCATCCATAGATGTAAGCCAATCAGATAAAATCAGAATTAAGATAATTTTAATGTTTTGTAAATAAATTGTATTTTAGTTTTAATTAGAAATAGTTTTTAAGTACGAGTATACCTACAATTTAGAGATAAGTTTTAAATACAATGAAAGATAATTTGATTGATTAATAATTGGAAAAATCTTGATAACATCTTGATTAATTGATTGCAAGATCTCCAAGTCATTGAATTAATAAAGATAATATATGAGATCATTATACATGTATCAATAATCAAGATTAGGAGAGATTGGTGACGTTTTGTACCAAATAAGGTGTGACAGTTGCGTTCACTGACATACAGACAAAGGTTTAAGCTATACTATGTACGTTGGCAAAATAAATAAAATTAATTAAAGCTTCAATACACGCCTAGCATACAGTTTTTTCTATTGAATTCTTAAAACATAGAAATTAAGTAGGATGAATTTTTGCCTTCTGAAAAATAAAAAAGTGATCATAAAAGGGTTCCTTTTTAGGTTTCCGTACCTAAAAGGTAAAACGGGACCCTATTACTAAGTCCGTCCGTCCGTTCGTCCGTCTGTCACCAGGCTGTATCTCAAGAACCGTGATAGATAGACAGTTGAAATTTTCACAGATGATGTATTTCTATTGCCGCTATAACAACAAATACTAAAAAACAGAATAAAATAAATATTTAAGGGGCTCCCATACAAAAAACTCGATTTTTTGCCGTTTTTATAGATAATGATACGGAACTCTTGGTGCGCGAGTACGACTCGCACTTGGCCGGTTTTTTTTAAGCACGAGAGCCTAATAAGAAAATAAAAAAATATTGCAAGAACGCATGGGCTTTTACGTGTCTGATTCTACCAGGCGAAAGGAACTCCGCATATTTTCAAAACATTATCTTTGATGACTATGATTATGTTATAGCACCAAAGCAAACCCATTAGTGTGGTGAAAATGTCAAATACTTTTTTAATTAATTAGGCGTTACTTTGCGGAGGTCCATATCAACAAACTGGAACAAATTACCTTGCTACTCCGCGACTCCAGTGCCGGACTCGTGCAAAATAGCTGCGTCTGTGCGACACATATATGTTCATGCAAAAACCCACCCTCCTCCGCTTCCACACGAAACAACATATATCACACAGACTCAACTACACACTACCACCACTAAACACTAAAACTACACGATCGACGCGCGTTTCACCTCTATACGAGGCATCATCAAGATCGACCCGTACGACCGTTCGCTACTTGAACGAATGGCGTACGCCATGTATTTCGTGTAAGTAGTGTTTAGTGGTGGTGGTGTGTAGTTGAGTCTGTGTGATATATGTTGTTTCGTGTGGAAGCGGAGGAGGGTGGGTTTTTGCATGAATATATATGTGTCGCACAGACGCAGCTATTTTGCACGAGCCCGGCACTGGTTTCGCGGAGTGGCAAGGTAATTTGTTCCAGTTTGTTTAAATACTTTTTTAAAAGTTCCTTAAAAAAAATATTGTAGCTCTATCAATAATTTCGAAGAAACTAATAGATAAATATAATATTACCGTGGAGCACTTTGAAGATAATCGTTATCTAAACAAATAAAAAATAGATTATTGGGCTCTAGCAACCGACGATGAGTAACGCAATAAAACAATCTTTTTGGATCTATATTATCGAAATCACGCACAATATTGTAATTTTTTATCTATATGCACTTTTTTTTGTAAGAAATTATCTGCATGCTTACGTTTTTTCGACTCCCTATCTAAGAAAATATACTTTATCTACACATATATCATAATAGCTCTATAATGCGTTCAGAAACCGTAGGCAATGACCAACATTATAACAACCAATATTATTATGAGAATTTTTCTAATTTGTTTCTATATTTGTTCAAATTTATTGTTTATTACATTGTTTTAATGTGTACAGTCTATAGATATTTAATAGGTACCTAGCACTAGTAGCTAGAAGCAATGCAGGTCATTGCCCTATGGCTTCTGAACCCATCATAGAGTACTTATGATATGTGTGTAGATAAAGTAATGTATACAACTGTACATAATTAGGTCTTAAAACACTCGTGTGATCCTATTATGAAACTCGCTGACGCTCGTTTCATAAAACCACACTCGTGTTTTAAGACCCCTCATTATGCAACAGTTGCATAAAATACTATTACAACTCACAACTAATTTATGCATTGCAATCATAGTGTTTGGGACACCTTTTAAACAGATGATAATATTAAGATTATTTTTCAAAGTCACTTAATAAATGTATAGTCAAATAGTTAATAGATTCAGGCGTTAGATCCCGATGATGCCTCGTATAGAGGCGAAACGCGCGTGGATCATGTTGTTTAGTGTTTAGTGATGGTGATGTGTAGTTGAGTCTGTGTGATATATGTTGTTTCGTGTGGAAGCGGAAAAGGGTGGGTTTTTGCATGAACACATATGTCGCACAGACGCAGCTAACTTGCACGAGCACGGCACTGGTTTCGCGGAGTAACAAGGTAATTAGTTCTAGTTTGTTGAAATGTATTGTCTTCGTCTCAAACACGAAACAATTAAATCCTGTAAACGGTAAATATTTGTATGTATGTAAATTATTTATTGTATAATTAAAATTAAAATGAAAAGGGTTACCTAAGCCGCTGTTTCTGGGTAGAGTGCCCAAAAGGCTGGCGGCGTTACCCCTCTGAATGGCAATGCCAATACGTTAGGTGACATTTTTCATTTTAATTTTAATTAGACTTTTAACTTTTTTATTTCTTTTCTGTAATAACTTTGTTTTTTTTTTCTTTATTTATTGTACAAAAATATAAATGACTAAAAGAGATATGTATAGTCATGAAGAAAGGCGTAGGTACTTATTTTGTGAATGTGCGGTTAGAAAAAGTTCCACAACTTCGATTCAGGTAACTGATTAACTACAGCTAATAATCTTTTTAATCTATCACTTAAAAAATAAATCCAATACACAGACGCACCTTAGAATTAACTAATAACACCTAAAATGCCTAATATCCAGATAACAACAATATGCAATACTTACGTCGCTGTCGAAATTCACGCGGTGAATAAATCGTCATATCGTATTTGTGATAAATTTTAAATTACTTTATAAATACGTGTAATTACGTGTTTGATGCTTATGTCATAAAACGGGAATTATCGTATAAAACATGTTTAGCATACGTCAATAGTTTTGTCGCAACAACAGCCGTGGTTATGATAATGAATGACTGTTCATGACCAAGACTGTTGCAATACAAACGGAACTTTAATGTAAATAGATAATGTTCTTGTGCTTTAAGTTCCTTTTTCACGTATATTTCATTTTCCACTGTATCAATAATGCATACAGGATGCTCGTGGGGCTGCCACGCTACTGCAGTGCTTCCCACATGTTTGCCGAGGCCCGTATGTACGACTATTATGCCATAATGCGAAAGCGGGCGGCATCTATGTTGTCTCGTGTGCGTGGCGGCACCAACAGCTTCCTGGGTGCAATAAGGGAAAGGATAGACAACCCTTTTATTAGACACTGGGTGTCTATTCATATCCCAAAAAAAAAGTCAACTAGCTTTTATTATTAGATTTAGTATACTAACATAGTCGCGTAAGTTTTCTTGTAATTAACAAACTATATGGAATACATAGATGTCTGATACAAATAAAATAATAATAATAATAAATAATTGCCCCAACGACTATAAGTTCTGCGTGCGAGTGATGTGCCCCGTCCACTATAAGTACTATAACTTAGTCAAGTTAAAGTTAGATCGCGACTAGCGTCCATCTTCATACCGTATCGTACCCGCGACACGACCATCGACGTGTATCATGACCGCTAGTATGGATGTTAAACTGTCCGTACTAGTATTCTCGTAAATCAACAGTGATAGCCAATATACAATTAACAACGTAGAGCAATGAAAACAGCATTTATTTTGTACTATCAGTCCTTTGTTACACTTAAAACCTGTTCTTTAAAGATGCAACGTATTACTAAAAAATAATTTTTGAACTAAACGTAACGGACGACGGATAATTCAAAATAAACGCTATTTTCATTGCTCTATATTGGCTATTTCTATTGTTTTATACTGTAGTATGGTCACCATTGATGGACAAGTTGATCGTCCACCCTAACGATCATGAATTCACGATACCCGTCGGTGATCGCGACAATGATACAATACCGCGTAAATATACAAGTACTTGGGCTTACGCGCACGAGCTTTAAGCTTAGCCACATTAATCTTAAAATTTCTGTGATTATTTTATTATAGCAATACTGTACTAATTAACATTAAAAAAGCCTACTCATATTTTCTTTGCAAAACCAAAAATAAAATATAACTAGAGTTAGCAAAAGTTTACCATAAAAAGCAAATTTTAATGGTAAACTTTTGCTAATTGTTCATGCACGAAATAAAAAAAAAATAAAACCCTGCTTTCAAAACGAACATTGGTAGAGACACTCTTATTTTTACAGAGAAAATTCAAGTGGGTCCTATTTTGTTTGAGTAGTTTCTTTAAACCTGCAAAATTATACCAGTGTTTTTAATACTGAATTCTTAAGAGTTTTTCATTTTCAAAATTTAAATAGTATTTGTAACTTTGTATCGCTGTAGCTTGTTTATCATTTCATTTATTTTCTTCTAAGGCAAATATTTTTAATGATGATTTCCATAAAATTTAACGCTTTGTTACCATTTGGATAGTGGAACAAATGATTTCTCACTATCGGCCTAAAAACATGTGCAATTTTGAGGTTAAAATTGTAGGTATAACAAAGGAAGTAATAGATATATATTGATAAGAAATATAGAGCAATTAAAAGCATTATTCGATCAAAGTTTCCAATTACAATAGATGTAGAGATTATTCTATACGTGAGATACGGTACTGATTAAATTGAACACAATTACTAATGTATTATCTGAATAATAATACAATGAGACAAAAAACATTAAAATACAGACCGGATGGCTGACTCACTAAAGTTAACATAAATTAAGCCAATAATTGCCATAACTAAGTAACTACTTCCTAAAAGTATTGTAATAATTTGAATTTTAACATTAAAAAATAAAAATTGAAAGAAATTTCGGTGACAAAAATCTAAAATACCTTTTTAATTTTTCTAGACTGACTGCGTTTCCACCAGAGATGTGCGAGGATCGTAGCGAGGGATGTGTTTGTAAAGAACCAATGAACCGTTTCCACCAGAGCTGTGCTGACCGAGGCGAGGTAAATGAAGCGATTCTATTGGTTCTTACAAACACATCTCTCGCTACGCATCCTTGCACATCTCTGGTGGAAAAGCAGCCTTTTTAACCCCTATTTTACTCGGGTCTCAGAAAAATCTCGAAAAACCCTTTCGGACTATCACTTTTTTTTTACTCTGTCATACCTAAGTACTTCAGGTTTCCGCACTATAGCTGTAATCAGATGATTGAATAAAATAATTATTGACACGATAAACGGAACGCCATTAAATTTTATCGACAGTTTATCTATCGTATCGTTAGAAAAATAAATTAGGTAGGTGGGTGATGTTGCTGATAATTGTTTATTGACCGTACAAGATAAACTGCGCCCTATAAACACTTAGTTATGAGACATACACAGTGCAATTTTTATAATTATTTACTTACTTTAGCAGTGCTTGCACTGTTGTGTTCCGGCGTGGAGAGCAAAACAGCCGGTGTAATTACTGGCACAAGAGGTATTCCATCTTAGCCCTCTGGGTTGGCAACGCATCTGCAATCTTCTTGGTGTTGCGGGGGTCTATAGGCGGTGGTGATCAATTACCATCAGGTGACCCACTTGCTTGTTTGCCTTCCTATTTCATAAAAAAAACACTCGTTATTTGCGTTGTATCAAAATAAATCACGACACGACCGATCATTGTCACTTTCCTTTTTAGTACACGTAATTATAGTTGGAAATAGCCTGGCCAAAGGCGGTTCCGGAAGGGGGTCAGGGGGGGGGGGTTCATGAACCCCCCTTCTTCCCAGGCTGTGTTCAGCTATAGTAGCACGCTAGCTTTTATCGCACATTTAAACGCTTTGGTCCCTCTCGCACACGCATCCTGTGGCCCGTTTCACTAAGCTACAAGTTACAATTTTACAAGTCTAAACCGGCAACATAGGCCAATAATGACCAATGGCAACATGATGGCAATGGGCATAATGATCAATGTTGCCGGTTTAGACTTGTAAAATTGTAACTTGTAGCTTCGTGAAACGGGCCACTGGTTAGAACGGGATAAATGTTTTATGTCATCGATAAAAGCTAGGTAGCGTGCTAGGCCCCCGGGTCGACCACTCTCAGTGTTCTAATCTCATTGATGACTCGAGCTGTGTGACCACCCCTAACTCGAAGGCTGGATCCACCCTTGAGCCTGGCCATATAACACATAGAATCAATTTTTTTAACCACTTAACCGCCATTGTCTCATATTAAGACACATAATGTCAAGCTCATTTCGCCGCAGTCTTATAATTAGGACAAATGTCATATAGTTTTTTTAAAGGCGACGCAGACATGTCCGATGAAAATGTCTCGGCGGTTAAAGGGTTGAAGACAAGAAAGGGGAATGAATGAGCATGCAAGTTATCTGATGGCAAGTGTTCACAATCGTCCCCAAGAGGAACCAGCAACCCTAAGAATCAATGCCAGCCTTCTAGTCCCCACCCTCTCCTAATGTACCTCTGGAACTCTCTCTCACCGTAACATGAGTCTATAGCAAGCTAGTAGTACTTCTACTGTTACAGTGTGGTACTTACTCCGATCGAACCGGCCGACTCCCACTCCACCCAGCAACTGGCTAGTGTACTTTACTTTGCCCGACCACGGCGAAGCTAAAAGGAAGGCCTATTATTATTATTTCTGTGCCTCCTGTGATAAGTGATACAAGTGTAAAATCGTCATTTTACAGGAGCGCAAAAATAAGATTTAAAAAATTCTGGTTCGTGAGCCAGGGGGGCTAGCATTTAGCGAAGCACTTTTTTTTAAAGATAAAAATATATTCTATAAACTAGCATTTAATTTTTTTCGGTAAAAATTGTAATTTCGAAGAAAATCGCGAAAAACCTGCGAGTTGTACCTATTGAAATGTCTAATATGAGTAAATAATATGTGTTAGAGGATACAAGTTGAGTTATATCATGGTGCACCCCTGGAGCACCCATAATATCTCTTCGTGTAAACTGATATACATGAACTTGTAAAATCCTATAACTCGCGTTATAATGTTCACAGCTCAATGTTGCTTGAACTAAAGTAAAACATAAAACCTTGGAAAATAGATTTTTTAACTTTGTACTCCGTTACAACTTAAATTTACCTAACTTATATCAGTTTGCCAAAATTATAGCCCTGTGAAAAAAAGTTTTAAAAGATACAAGTCAAGTTATACCCCTCGCCAATATTTATATTTATCGTGTAAATAAATATAAGTATTTAGAAACATAATCAACGTTTATTAAACTTAACCAAAATTAATAATTAAGTTACATTTAAGGCACATATTCATCACAATTCTTAACAAAGGTAAGTTGAGATCTTATAATCATATTTTTTGGTAAATTGGGACAAGGATAAAGCTGACTTCTGCCTCTATAGGAACTTATAAGTTTCAAAATACTTGGATGAAAATTTAAGTAGGTTTCTTAAAAACTAAGAAATGGCTTGGTTCAATCTTACAAGGAAGTATTATGATTAGACGTGTTAAAGTTATTAAATACAAAAAAAGTATCATAATCATTGTCAGACTCATAAAAATCTAGAAAAACTAAAATACTTCACAAATAACAAACTGGAACAAATTAAGAGTACTTTGCTACTCCGCAAAACCACTGCCGTGCTCGTGCAAGATAGCTGCGTCTGTGCAACATATATATCTTCATGACAAAACCCATCCTCCTACGCCTCTACACGAAACAATAGTCATATATCACACAGACTCAACTATACACCACCACCACTTAATACTAAAACAACACGATCGACGCGCGTTTCGCCTCTGTACGAGGCATCATCCGGATCAAATAGTACGACCGTTCGCTACTTGAACGAATCACGTACTGACAAACTAAAACATTTTTCTTTAATCTCGCCTACCGCCAACATTTTTGCACAAATACCCTTAAAAAACACAAAACTCGTTTAATGTTCCCCCAAAATTGAAAAACAAAACAAAAGTACCCCCATATATTATTATGTCTCACAAACTACCCACATACTTTTTCTCAATCTAAACTATCTCAATCACAATCCTTTTTATCCATTATGACAATGTTAATGATAGAATTTAAACACACCCGCAATAAAGGAGATGAAGGAAAATTAACCTGTTCATTGACAATGAACCCCGCGTTGTTGTACCTATTTCCAAATGCTGCAAAACATTCAGACGAAATCCCTTCCCGCAAAAGTGTAGTATTTCATAAGAAGGCACTCTCCAGTACTCGGCTGTACGTTGCGAGGAGTGACCGGACATTCGTTATGCTTTTCTGGCAGCGATTCTTCTATTAGTTCTCTCACATTGGATCCAGCGTCATCATTACATGCATTTTCTTCTGTTTCTGCAATTCCCGCTTCAATATTGCTTTGAGACGTCGTTTTTGCCATATTGAAAGTAGCTAGCTAAAGCAACGCGAGAATGGGGAAATGACACCTGGAATAAAAAACCGTTTGATGTGTTTTGATAAGTACATGATCCAATTTAGTATTTATAGTTATTTAAGAAAGTAGTTTGTAATAAAGAGTAGATAATAAAGTTGTTTAAGTAGTACTTACCTAACAGTAAGTAGCATAATTAATAGCAAAGGTTGTAAGTATTAGTCTGATAAGATCGTAATTGGCTTATTTTTTTTATTAGCTAATAGAGCTAAAAGGAATTTGTGCCAGCATAGGTATAGGTAGATAGTAATCAAAACAATCATAGCACGCACACAGTATCCAAGTATCTCTGAAAAGTTAGATTGACACTTATGATCAAATAAGTACATTAAGCAAAATACAAAAAAGAAAAAAGAGCTGCCTTGGCTGTGACTATACTGTTTACATAACATTATTTCGTGTCAATTCTAACTAACCAAGTCTAACTTTTTGTAAAACTTATGGTTTACTGAATAAAGCAATTTTTAATTATTTATTTTTTTAATTTTTAATTGATTTATTTCAATTCTTAGACGAAAAATTAAAATATATGAAAATTCGTGTAAAATGTTACAACTATTAACTTACGCGTCGATCCGTAGTGAATTCCGACGTAACCACACCTTGTCACACCTAGGTCCCGCGCACCCCCGCTCCCGCGTCACCTCGCCCCCGCGCAGTCCCACCACACTCTTTATGCTCGCACTTGTATTACTTAACACAACTGCTATTGCATAAATATTTTACGGGAATAATTTGACTTTTAGATATAATTCAATTTGTATTTCTTTACACTTAAAAATTTATTTTTGAAAAGTGATTCATGACGAGATGTATCACCTATCACAAAAAAAATTATCAAATTGGTCTCGCATTGGTAGGTATATGTTGAGTTGTACCCTGGTCTGGTTTTAGAAAAGTTGGTCAAAAGTGATGTAACTGTAGATATATCAATTTTTCTGAAAAAAGTACCGAAAAATAAAATGTGAAAATAAATTCAACTTCACTTATACCACAAAGCACGAAAATAGCCTTAAGAGCAGTCACATAAAGGGGGTTACAACTTGATATATATCAATCTGCACCATTTTTTTGCCAAAACGCCGTTACTTGTATCACTTTTCACAAAATTATCTCCGAAACTATAGCTCCTAGAAGTACGTGACATAGACCAAAAAATTCGTAATTTTTTTCTGATTATTTCTAAATAAAAAAACACAAAAGGGTACAAGTCGAGTTACATCACTTATCACAGGAGGCACAGATTTAGATCTTAAACATAAAGGTAACAGTTGTTATGATGACCCTGCGGCCTTGGTAGGACACTGCAAATTTGAATTTGTTTTTAGGATAGATACTTTAGATACTAAAGTGATCATGGGCGTACCAAGCTTCTGGCCTAGGGGGGGCAAGTCAGATGCTAGATTCGGTAATCTTCGTCCGCCATCGTCGCGCACGGTTTTTTGGCAATTGCACCGTGCATTTTGTCAGTGTCTACTGCGCGGTTTATTTAAAAGTCAGAGCATAAGGCTCCGTTTACACTTTGATTAGTAAATTAGGGGAGTTCATACATGTTCTGCGACATTTCCAGGGGCAGCTGCCTCTCCCTGCTCCCCCTCCCCCCATGGGTACGCCCATGAAAGTGACTTTACTAAGGCTTACCTCGCAACGTTACTTTGTCTTCAGTGTCCCCCGCCTGGTGCAGCACATGGTGGGGGCTCGGAGGCCGCCGCAAAGGGGGCCAGGTGCGGTTCAGCGCATCCCAAACGACAGCGCTGGAGCGACGGTTCGGAGCCAGCAAGTATCTAAGCCCGGACGAGCGGCGCGCGCTGGCGGCCAGTCTCCGCCTCAGTGATAGACAGGTGGGTCTAGATTACAATTCGCGTAGTCTGCCAGGTCCGGTCACACCACGCTGGAGCAATATTTTGGAGCCAGCAAGTTTCTAAGCCAGGACGAGCGGCGCGCGCTGGCGGCCAGTCTGCGCCTCAGTGATAGACAGGTGGGTCTAGATTACAATTCGCGTAGTCTGCCAGCTCCGTTCACACCACGCTGGAGCAATATTTTGGAGCCAGCAAGTATCTAAGCCAGGACGAGCGGCGCGCGCTGGCGGCCAGTCTGCGCCTCAGTGATAGACAGGTGGGTCTAGATTACAATTCGCGTAGTCTACCAGCTCCGGTCACACCACGCTGGAGCAACGGTTTGAAGTTTTTGAGCCCGGATCCAACAATTGTCCTGAACCTAGCGCTAGTTATATCATTCAAAATCTCCTTAGTTACATATAGCAAGATCGTATCGTATATACTGACCTACCGTAATTAGGGCGGGATTAACTATTAGGCAAAGTAGGCAACTGCCTAAGGGCCCCGCGCTTGCACAAAAGAAATTGAAAAAATTGAAAACTGTATGTATACAGTGAAAACGGCTGAAAACGGGCCCCGAGAATTGCATTGCTTAAGGGGCCTGGACATGGTTAATCCGGCCCTGGTCGTAATTGCAAGAGCATACACATACCTACTGAACTGTACAAGTTAATTCGCGAACCAAAGCTCATGGGTAATCCAGTGCCATTAACGAGTTCCCTTTTTCCAGGTTAAAACGTGGTTCCAGAACCGACGCGCCAAGTGGCGCCGGTTAACACCCGACTCCTCGGACATGGGCAGCCCCGTCACAGAGGACGGCAGCGACGACGACGTCCACATCGCTGATGATAGCTGATTCCCTGGTCAGCACACGACGGAATGATCACAACAGACAATATAATATTTGGCAAGCACGTTGAGGTTTTATTTGTGATAACAACCGTTGTTGGCTTTGTTTCTTTGTCTTCAATGGAGGGCACGAGGCTTGTGCCAATGTCAGCGACGATCGATGTTGTTCGGTACATACAGGTGGTAAGACCCTTGCCCCTCCCCGTCGGGTTATTAGCCATCCGCCAATGATATCCCACCATATAGGCTAAGAAGTCATTGACCGCTGCCCAGGGAGCACCGACCATAAGAAACCGCACACGGCTGTTGGCTTTTTAAAGAACCTATGACAGTACTCGCTAGCGACGTCGTAAACGATTTGTATGAAAAATTATACGGCGCCTCTAGCGGTCATTTGTAGAACTAAAAATCGGTAGTATGTGTCCAACAGAAAATTACCCATCAAAATCTAAGCGCAGCGACTAGTTTTGAAGCTGTTGCCATAGAAAATCGGTAGGTACCACAAATCACAAAATTGAAAATGTCATCGAGGAATATCGTAAGACTAATAGTTAACTCTTTCACTAGCAAATTAGAGTGACTTTTGGCTGTAGTAAAGCAATAAGTTTTCGATAGCAACTCATGGTAGCTGTACGGAATTATGCAGTTCTGGCATGCAATTCTCGCGCGTTTTATGAGAACCATCTCACATTTGAGAAATAAGTGTCATCAATTTGACGGTATGCCAAGGTATTCTTTTTTATTAAATAGGAAGGCAAATAAGCAAGTGGGTCTCCTGATGGTAAGTGATCACCACCGTCTATAGACACCCGCAACACCAAGGAGATTGCGGATGCGTTGCCAACCTAGAGGGCTAAGATGAAATACCTCTCGTGCCAGTAATTACACCAGCTGTCTTGCTCTCTACGCCGGAACACAACGGTGCAAGCACCGCTGTTTAGCAGCAGGATTAACAAGCAAGATGGTGGTAGCTATCACAAGGTCCTATCACCCGCAAAAGGTTTGCTATCTCTATTGGTCAGGTTCGACACCTCAGAGACATTTCCTGTCAACATAGACACGTCAGTCGAAAAGCACGTGCACGTCGTAAAAACAACTGTCTCGAAGATAACAATACCAAATTAACAACGCTTTAACATTAATAAACAAAGATAGTAACAAATAATCTTAAATTAACCGATAATCCCCAATAAGCCATAATCCAATACACGATAAATAATACTCAATCAAGATAATTTTCAAAAAATATGTTTTATTTCATACAAAAACAAGTTTAAGGGCAAACCTCAAAACAAACAACACCATTAAAAATTGGAGTAAAAACCTAATAAATAAACTCTTTATTTACACTTTATCTTACAACTAAATTTAGACTCTTATGACCGGTCTCACTTAACCTCGTAAGGCCCAAGTCAAATAGGACAAATGCCAAACTGACGTTGAACTCACTGTCTCATACGATATGATTCAAAATTCATGGAACAAAATTTAACATAGGCCTTACGAGATTAAAAACAACGAAACGTTTTGTCTCACAACCGTCACCATAACTTGAACGGCCAAGTTGACTTCATCTGAGTATATTTATCTCTTTTTTTTTTATACAACATAGGAAGGCAAACAAGCAGGTGGGTCACCTGATGGTAAGTGATCACCACCGCCTATAGACACCTGCAACAACAAAGAGAGTGCAGATGCGTTGCCAACCCAGAAGGCTAAGATGGAATACCTCTTGTGCCAGTAGGTAATTACACCGGCTCTCTAAGTGCATTTCTTATGACACTAGTGTGACAGAGACGCAAGGAGAGACAAATAACACCTGGGCCGGTCTTGTTAGGGTCTCCCCAAACCAATCGACGCGGAATCGGCTTAAACCGATCAAAAAACACTTGGTTTATTTATAGAATAGGTAATAATACATTTAAAAATTCTTAACTAGACATATAAAACTTAAACTAAAACTAGGTGAGGTCCCCCAGGTCTGATCCCTGCTGTAGGGTCCCCATGGTGCTGGCTGCGTTTCCCCTCTGGATTGATATGCCAATCCGTTGAGCAAGAAACGAGTCAGCTCTAGGGTCCCCGGTGGCTGAATGTAATTTTTTTGTAATAGGCCGAAAAGTTGGTGGGCGTTTGAGCTCCACGGTCCCAGAGTCTCGACCGCAAAAGCCACGAATACATGTCGCTCTGCGAGACCGATGTATTTGCGGTGCTTTGCGGCCTCAGCTTCCGCAGCTGCCCCGCTTGCTCTCAAAGACGTTGTGTCTAGGTGAGATGGTGCAACGACGTCCGCCGAGCGGATTTACATCTACTTCGCTAGCGTTGTGGCAATATATCGAACTATCGATAGTATTGTTGATAGTATCGTGACTTCGAAAAATAGTCACAATATCGATAGGCCTATCGATTTTAATGACTATCGATACTGTTGATAATATTGAAATCGAATACTATCGATAGGCCTATCGATATTGTGACTATTTTTCTAGGTCAACTATCGATAGTTCAGCAACGCTATACTTCGCTCTCATTGCGTAGACATAAGCGTTTATTTGATCGGCTAAAGCCGATTCCGCGTCGATTGATGTGGGGAGACCCTTAGAGCCACAATTACATTTTGACACACTGTCAATGTGACATCTGTCAAAGTTTAACGGTTGTTAGGCCAAACGATTCCTTATTTGAATATAAACTATTCAAAACAAAATAAGGCCCACTTGAGTTTCCTCGGTAAAAATGAAATTGTAAAAACATAACCCTTTCTTTTGGCTTTGCCGTAGTCGGGTAAAAATGAGTGTGTTCTACCAATGCACGGTTTGAAACTAAAGTTTGTTTTCATTAATTTTATGTGTAAACAATTAATAAAACCCTACTTTAAAAATATGTTTTGACACATTCATAGTTTTATGGTTTTGTTTTACTGGAAAAACTCGAGTGGGTCCTATTTTATTTTGAGTAGTATAGAACGCAGCCTTAAACAATTGGGGTTATTATTAAAAAGTTAGAACACAATGTAGGGCGTGATTTAGGCATTTTGGAAACCAACAGTTTCCTTCTTAATATAGCCAATAGGGGTTTTCATTCGGAGCTCTGACTGTAAAATAACTTAAACTACATTCATATTAACTTGTCTCAAGTTATAAACAACATTCTATCTAACCTAAAATTTAAATTGCTGCCATTAAAATATTGTTCACAGTTTAAATACAACATTTTAAAGCAACCGCTTTTTAACATGTAATAGTACATTACACCCTGAGGGTGATGACATAAAGAATGTCTCAGATCGCAGGAAATTGTCGCACGAGCCAAAGGCGAGGACGATAAATATACGACCTGAGGCTTTCTTTATCACCGCCCGAGGTGTGTATACAATTTTACGTCTTCCCCTGGCCGGGAAGTGGAAATTTTTGCTCGCGTAGCGGGCGGTAAATTGCTAATTACCGCCCGACCTATTATGTTTCTAATTAATGTCGTTATAATTAAACTATTTAGTCACATTCATAGTCGTAATTTAGTCATTGCACTTTTAATTTAATTTAACAACTATAAGATAAATATTTGCATGCCTTGTCTTGGTGAAATAATGCACTGTGAAAATGTTTGAAGATCTTTTGTAAACATTATTTCAAGCAATAAATGATTTACTAAGTTGTAAATCAGCTCTTCTATTTACTTACAGCTTCGATTGATTTTTTAGGCGATAAACAATGTTCAGGTGACAGAAAGTGAAATTTTAGGTTAGAAGTTTGTTTACATAATAAGGCAAGTATGTATAAACGGACTTTATATGTATATTAACTGAAGGCTAGGTAAATTTAGCCTTACCAATGAATATAAGTATATATATGTATATATAATAAACCATAAAGAGGAGTTTACTCTTGGACTACAGACGTGCCCTTTCGTAAAACATAGGCAAGTATAAACCGTGCCCTTTACATTAATTGAAAAAGGCAAAAATCCAGTAAATCTAGATTTTTATAAAAGTAACATAAAAAAATGTTAATAAACAATTGCTGTACAAAATTTACAAACTTGCCCTCAAATGACACTGTCAAAGTGATATTCAAGTCAAACAAAAACCAGAGCTCAATTTCATAGACGCTCGTCCGTCTTGCCTATGGCATAGGCAAATCGCAGTAGGCTGTCGGCTTGCCGCGCGCTCGCTCGCTCGCCCCCGCCGTGTCAGTGTAATTGAAAACGAATGCCGCGCAACCCTAGCGTGTCGTGGGAGTAGCGGGGGGAAGGCGGGCGCGGGTGTCGCGATTCTTTAGACTCGCGCCGCCTGTTGTATGAAGTAAATAAGAACTTTTTAAGCGTGTTAATAAAGTTGGAATTCGTTTAATCGCGGTCGTAAAAGAGAAGTTTCTGTACTATCATTTATTCTGTGGCGTTAGTTATCGACGCAGTTAAGTACAGCGAATTGTCACTGTCACCTGTCGCCTGTCGCGTTTATGAAATTGGGTCCTGATGTTTTATCTCTCTCAGTGCAATGCGTAAGAGTGACAGGTTCTATGTATATCACTTGGAAGGTGTCAAATAGAAGCTAATCGAAACGTGACATATAATTTATTAAAATTTGAGTGTAAAATGTCATTTGCGCATTATAAATATCACATCACATCTAGTGAGTTACTTAAAGGTTTTATCTAAAATAGACACCGATTCGCTATATTATTTCGTGAACATATTAAATTTTATAACATTACAACTGGGCCCAATTTCATAAATGCCACCAGCGACAGGTGACAGTGACAATTCGATATACATTGCTTGCCCACTATGTCAATTCTGTCTGTAGTGTTACTTGTCGACACAGTAATGCACAGTGAATTGTCACTGTCACCTGTCGCCTTTATGAAATTGGGCCCTGTATAGATATTACTACGAATACATTATTGCCTAGTAACATTCATGTCTTTCTCTAACGTATTATACAAGAAAGTAACAGACGGAGCGCTTTGATACGTATCTTATTTGGCATAATTTCGATACGCATAACGTTATTTCATAGAATTATCATTTGGCATAATTAAATTATCGCATATTACTTCTGTTATATTGTTAGGTGAAAAGGCAAGAACTATCGGTAGAAACTTCGCTTAGATTCTGAAATAACGTCAGAGTCATCATCATCATCATCTCAGCCACAAGAAGTCCACTGTTGAACATAGGCCTCCTCCATGGATTTCCAAAATGACCGGTCAGAAGCGGCATGCAACCAGCGCCTTCCTGCCACCTGTATGAGGTCATCGGACCATCTTGTAGCTGGTCGTCCTACGCTGCGCTTGCCACTGCGCACGTCAGTGTGCTAAACAACATTATGTGTAATTATTGTTATATGAAATAATAATTATGCGTTATGCGAAGTGACGAGTATGACAAATGAAATTATACCAACCAAGAAGTATGACTTGGCGAGTTGCTACAAGTCAATCGAAAGGTCCGTCGCTTATTAAGAGACTAGTTAGTGAGATAGATGCTTTAACATAGCTTCGTCTCCTTCTAAAGAGGCCATTGAACTTATTTATGTACAAGGTGGCTTGAGTGCTACTATATCATTGATATAACTCCTCCGCAGCAAGAGGGGTGTGGGAGAGACCTTAGAGCAGGGACTTATAAATAATGGACTTCTAGTCAGCGTTTAAAAAATGGCCTTAAAAGTCGAACAAAAAATACAATAAATCGACAACCGCTCGCGCTGCCAGTCTGTCGGACCGACGGCGCTGCTGTCAATACTATCATTTTGTACAAAAACCTATTTGCAAAGAAACTTAATAAATTATTATTTTATGCAGTTAGACGTAAAATTGTAAATCCGATGACTATAAATGGTGCACTAATAATTTGCATTTGTAACATTGGCGTCAACCTGTATTCTAATGTCGGGCTGTTTTTCTGCTGTGGGGCCGTTCAAGTATTACGTGAGCAGTACAGGGGGGCGGGGGGGTCCTTGCTGTGCTTATTTTTGATGACATGGGGGGTGGGGGGTCTAGATGGTGATTACGTCAGCAGTAGTTATTTACTTTTTACACATATGGAACTGATGTGCATTATTCAAAGTTTAGAGCACCAAGATGTTAAATGGTTCGATTAGATGAGAACGACGTAGGCATTCCAAAATCGGATAAAAGTGAGCAGACATACAACACATTGAGGAGCACTTTTTAATAAAAGAAAAATGCATATACCTACCAAAAACCCATCGACTTGTGAGATTTAACGCAATACTCCCCCCCCCCCCCCCCTATTGCTGCGTAAGCGATACACCAATAAAACGCTACAGGATTGGCCGTAGTTTTTGCTATAAAAAAAAGAGAATATATATTTTGCAATCAAATACATTATAGTTGCAGGCAAACAACTTGAGCATAAATCGAGTGGAGGTAAGTTTGCGCATACACATTTGTACTAGAAACGGCTACTGCGCAGTCAAGGTCAGTGCTCAAGTTGTTTGCCGCGAACTGTACAACTATTGTCTTGGCTGCATTAGGCTATTTTATAACCATTAACGCTATAGAGAGTAAAAAATCCTGATGAGTTAATTAGAATTAATACATAGGTAAGAAACTAAAGAGAATATTTCTGCGGTTGGGGAATGAGCGGAAGGTCCCTTGCCAAAGGAAAAGCAATCATATTGTGCAGCCAATAGAGTCCTCGTCAGGGGTCTTTAGCTCGTTCTCCAACTGTATATTAACATTCAACAACCAGAATTTAGCTATTATTCTCTTAAAATTTTATCTATATCGCCCTATCTACACTATAATACAACTTCAACAGTAATGTTAACAGTAATTACTGTCTCTGTCTCTGTACAGTAGGGGAAATATATTCACGTACCACCGTAGAACCCTATCGCAATGACGCGACGCGTTAAACGCCAGGCTATGTCATACAAATGTCATGCGTATGTCTCTTCGACTAGGTTCTACGGTGGTACGTGTTTCAATTTCCTTGACTGTACATGATTAGAGCAGGAGGCTACTGTTAACGTTACTGGACATTTAACGTCAATTATTGTTAAAAACAGGACTATGCAAAGACTTTTTTGCCTTTTTGACACTACGCCTATTCAGGGGGGTTCCACTCCGCACTGTAGGTACGCTCGACCGCCTTGCCTATGGCATAGGCAAACCGCAGTAGGCTATCGGCTCGCCCCCGCCGTGTCAGTGTAATTGAAACGAATGCCGCGCAACCCTAGCGTGTCACGGAGGTTGCAGGGGGAAGGCGGGCGCGGGCGGCGCGTTCCTTTTGACTCACGCCGCCTGGCGCATGGTGTATGAAGTAATATGAACTTTTTAAGCGTGTTAATAAAGTTGGAATTCGTTTAATGGCGGACGTAAAAGAGAAGTTTCTGTACGTTTGGTACTATTATTTATTCTGTGGCCTAGTGCAATGCGTTAACTCTTCATTCATAGAGTTTCATCAGCATTACAACTGTGATAATGTAAACTAAAGCACAGAATAAATAATAGTACTAACGTACAGAAACTTCTCTTTTCGACCACCATTAAACGAATTCCAACTTTATGATCAGGCACAAAAAGTTCGTATTACTTCATAAACATTCGCCAGGCGGCATGCGTCAAAAGGAAGGCGCCGCCCGCGCCCGCCTTCCACCCGCAATGCCCTGGCGCACCGCTAGGGTTGGGCTGCTTACTGTAATACAATCACAACGCGCGACACAGTGAGCGGGCGCGCGCGCAGCAAGCCGGCAACCTACTGCGATTAACCTATGCCATAGGTGATGCGGCGAGCGCACCTACAGTGCGGAGTAGAACCCCCCTGACTAAAGATAGTTAAATAACTCCTTGTTAAGTCCTGTTTTTCACAATACTTAATTATTTTACATGAATTCGTCTTTTGAATCAAGTGCTAACATTAAAATCGACAATCGTCATTAAGGTATCGTTCTCTCGCTCACACACACGGGGTTATCATAAGTGCTTCTCACTCTTGAAAGGGGATCTAATTTCTACACTTTTCGGATAAGCTTAGCGGTACTATTTAGCATATAATGGGGCAAAAAAGAATTATACTTAAGGGACTGAAAAACTATTTTATTCACTAGCAATTATTCCACAATAAACATTCTTTGTTTGAACACATAATTATTATTAATAACAGGACTAAGCAATGACTAATTTTGATCAAAATCACAATTTTTTACATTTTGCGGGTGGTAGGACTTTCTGTAAGGTCGGTCCGGATAGCTACCACCATCTTGCTCGTTAATCCTGCCGCTAAGCAGCAGCGCTTGCACTGTTGTGTTCCTGCGTGGAGAGCAAGACAGCCGGTGTAATTACTGGCACAAGAGGTATCCCATCTTAGCCCTCTGGGTTAGTAACACATCTGCAATCTCCTTGGTATTGGGGGTGTCTATAGGCGGTGGTGATAAGTTACCATCAGGTAACCCACTAGCTCATTTTCCTTCCAATTTTATAAAAAAAGAAACAATTAAAAACTTATGCTGTCTCTCCTGTGGTCAAAAATTAATGGCCTGGGTAAATACAATTTGAGTATTCATTGAATAACTCAAAACTAGGCCAGACGGTACATTTCGATATTCACTTGAGCAGAACATATTGAACAATAAGCTCTTACCTATCATCCAGAGGAAAGACATTTTCATACATGCATACAGTCACGCCTGTTTCCCGGTAGGGTAGGCAGAGACCACAGATTTCCACTTGCTACGATCCTGCCATACAACCTTTGCTTCACTTCCTCTCATAACATTCTTCGTGCATGCTCGTCGGTTTAGGGAACTCCAGACCTGGCCTTTCTCCAGAATGTCTCCGATTTGGAGTACGTTCGCCGACGTCTTCTCCTTCCCATTTTTTATCTATTCTCTCTTCTAACACCCTTCTGTTAATTTAATTACTTGTTAATCTTCTTTCATCCATCCTCACTAAAAAGACAACGACATTTCCCAACCAAATTCTGATTTTGACCTTTTTCAAACCCGAATGTTGCCACCATGTTGCAAAAATGGTAAATTAATCATTGATAAGTCCTGTTATTGACAATAATTAAGAATGATTCATTTATTTTCATTACTTGACGTCTAACATCAAACTCTAAAAACAAACCTTTCGTTGTTTTATACACACTATAACTGTAGGAAAAACCAGCAGTTCGCGTCGATTACTTTAAGATTATTTTAAGAAGATACTGAATGCGTTCTGTAGTCTTGCAGATTTGTCTCTCTTTCGCCAGATTCCTCATTCGAGCGGCGCTTTGGTCAGATTCTGGTTTTGTCAGATAAAGATAATATCAGCCCTTTGGTAAACAAATAATATCTAATAACGTAAGCAAAACCACGTTTAAGTATTGTACACTTTACTTTATCATTCCGGTAACAAAGCGTTTTTCCATGCAAGAATCCGTCCAAACGAGTCTGTTCAAACAAAAATCTGTCTTCCAGGACACATCAATAGGCACAGAATATTCTGTTTGTGGTGATTGGTACGGTCTGCCTCAGAAGTACCTGGACATTTAGTACCTTGTCGCTGTCAGTAATGTGACAAATTCGTGAAAGTCTCATTTCTTACGTTACTACGACAAGGTCTTTAAGTGTTTAGCTACTTATGAGGCTAACTGTACCGTAACGTTGTCACCAAAGTATTACACAACACAGAACGCAAGCAATTCGGTAACTCTTTTAAGGCCTCATCCTAATAAGCCGTAAACAAACGGCAAAGTTGAACGATTTAATCGCACAAAAATAAAACGGACTCTAACGAAGCATGTGGATTCGTCGCCTCGAAACAGTCACCTGTTCACTAACAATGGCTTTTAACAGAATATTCCAGTTCTTGTTTTCGAGTAACATCAACGATACAATCTAGCGACGCGACGGATGTTGCGTGATTGAAATAAATCAAACAACGTCAAGAAATCTGAGTAGTTTTAGAAAACGGTAGAAGCAGTGCGCTCAAGTATCCATTTTGTTTTTTAACACTTTAACCGCCGAAACATTTTTATCAAAGCACCTGTACAAGTTTGAAATTTGCGTTCTTCTGAGACCGGCGAAGCGAGCTGCATGTGTCTTGAATTCCAAACAATAGCGGGCAAAAGGTTAAACGACATTTTGTTAATAAAACGCCCCGCAGGCTACTCACATAGAACCATTTCACTCGGTCTAAGCATGAGGAGTTGGGCCACGTTTTCCAAGACGCGATTGTCAGTCCCGCTGATGCGTCCACGATTCCCGTCAGTGGACAGCGACGGTGCCGGCGCCGCGCGGGCGCTAGCAGAGTGAGCCCTATTCGGCTCTCCTGAGCGCGCCGCGCGCGCGCCACGCCTTCAGCAGGTTGAGCGAGAAGTACAGCTGGAAAATGTGCACCTGCGACGCCAGCAACACGAACGCATACCACAGCAGCCCGTACGGGAGGCCCTGGAATGGAAAAAAAATATGTTTGACTTTAAACAAACTGGAACAGATTACCTTGCTATTCCGCAAAAAAAATGTTTTAGTCTGTCAGTACGCCCTTCGTTCAAGTAGCGAACGGTCGTACTGTTTGATCTTGATGATGCTTCGTACAGAGGCGAAACGCGCGTCGATCGTGTAGTTTTAGTGTTTAGTGGTGGTGGTGTGTAGTTGAGTCTGTGTGATATATGTTATTTCGTGTGGAAGCGGAGGAGGGTAGGTTTTTGCATGAATATATATATGTGGCACAGGCGCAGCTATTTTGCATGAGCCCGGCACTGGTTTCGCGGAGTAGCAAGGTAATTTGTTCCAGTTTGTTGATATGGACCTCCGCAAAGTAGGTAACACCTGAATTAACCCTATTAGTTATGTTTCACTTTTTCAGGTTTTTTTTAGATAATGGTAGCCAGTTGCTATTTGCAATAGGAATGGGTCGCTTCGACCGTCGTAGCACTCTTAATGAATGCCGGCGTTAAGTAGTAGCTTGCTACTAAGTTTCTAATGGTGAGTGATATCTGGAGGCCTACGGAGAGCAGGAGGGACCAACAGGCCAGCAACGGACCAGTGATTCTATTGAGTTCGCTAGTTCCCATCAGGTGACACCTGCATGTTCCCTTCCCATTTTCATAAAAAAGTAGGTAGGTTTTCATAAGGTGTTGTAGCAGAGTTCACTTTATGACCGCTAGATGTCGCTTACCCTAATCTAAACTAGGTATCGTTTGTACGCCCGCGAATCCTTAAGATATGCACATACTTCATCATTAAATAGCATAGCAACGGTGATTGATTAGCAACAGTATCATTAAATGGTTACCCGCTTATTAATAAAACTTTATATTATTCTTACTTAAAAACTTGTGCGAGTCAGACATTATACAAAGTATAACCAAGCTTGACAGTTAAACTCCAATTGGTGCAAGCTAGCTTTACAGTTGTTATCATAATAAAACTTGCCTGCCACAGCTCCATCTCGACCTCGGAGCTGTCATCCTCGTCCTCATCCCTCGAGAGGTACCTCCAAACGTCTCCACAGTAGTACACAATGCAGTACAGCAGGGGCCCGAAGCCCAGTACTCCGATTCCGTAGACGTAGCGGCGGAGCTGGCGAATGTTGTTCCGTTTGATGGCAGAGAGGCCAAGGAATGAGAGCAGAAGGGAGAGACACCAGATGTACTCCCACCACAGGGGCTGGAAATGTTACAATGTGTCTTTAAATTGTTGATGGTTAATGAGATAAATAGACTTCATTTATTTTTTTACTGTGATTTAGAGATTTTTATATGAAAGGTTTTTTTATGTACATTACATCTTGATTGTACCTGTTGTGAAGAAGTTTTAATACAATAAACTCACATTTGATCAATGCATGACGGCGGAAGACAGAGGAGAGAGAGACAAAGAAAAAATGTCTATAAATCAAAACTGAATTGTAAGATTTGACCTACTTTAAAAGGCTGTAGTGTTTGTATATTATACCTCTTTTTTTTAACATCAAAATATTGGAATAATCTTAGTAACTCCTTTTTTGCAAAAGTGCTACAATGAAATATATAAATAGCCTTTTTCAAATAAATGCTACTGAAATAACATGATTTAATTGTAATATCTTAGTTAGCAGCTATAATTCATTTTAAAATAGCACTTTCGCAAATAAGACTTACCAACATTTTTTATAACATTTCTCATCTTAAAAGTGATCCTATAAGTGTCCCTGTTATCCTTTTGAGGTACGGAACCTGTACGGAACTGTCCGTACGTCAGTCAGTCAGTTGCACGCCAACTATTCCAACCTAAACAAAACCCTCAAAATGAGGCAAAATTGCAAAGTATTTTGGTTTTTCCTTGATTTCTACACTAAACACTAATTGTATTCTTAATTTGAAGCTTCTATGTCAACTACAAAAAAGTGCCTTAAAGTTTCGATGATCGGTCAATCAGTCAGTCAGTCAATGAGAGACAAATTAAAAAACTTTGACTGGTTGTAATTTTAAAACACCTGGTTCAAATTGAATGAAATTTGAAATATACGATGCTTATACAATGCCTGCTTGGTTACTGAAATACAGGCTTCTAGTTTAATCCGCAACGTAGTTATAGGGGGTCGAAAATGGCCTGAACTGCTTCGAGAAAAGGATGGTACGGCTGTGCCGCTTTATTTGCTTAACTTGGCTGGGGCACTGCCGTGCCCACAGATAGTGTAAAATGAATGGTATACCTGCGGGATTTGCAACTCCTCAATTTCCAGTATGAATATGTCCAGTTTGTCCAGGATGTCTGCTGACAGCTTGGCCAGCATCACGAAGAAGAGCACATGGTGGAAGAACACACAGTACTTCAGCCGGGACTTGTTCAACGCACTGGAAATTCAAACCAAGTCAAGTATTAACTCTGTATGTACAATTGTACACAATTCAAGGATTTTTCCTTTGCCCTCTGAGGGCAAACGTCACAATGACAGATAAAGACGTAAAACATGTTAACTAACAAACATTTACAAAGCGTTCATGAACAAGAGGGTGAGTATGGGCTTTCGTTTTAGCCTGTTAGCATAGCTTTGCTGTGTCAACAGAGGCCAGCTCATTTGGATGAATAATAAATAAATATTTTTTGACAATTTACACCTAGTCCCAAATTAAAGGTGCTTGTTTTATGGCTACTGGACAATGGATATACATACTGATATAGATAAATATATACTAAATATATATAATATATAATTTATACTATATACTTAATCTACTGTCAGGAAGACATTTAATTTCTCGGGCATTTTATAAAATCAATGACTATATCTTGGACAAGGACATTTGGAAATGATCCCGATTAGTATTGGCGATCCCTGGCTCTTAAGATTGTACACCTACTGTGTTAAATTGTTAAATTTTTAAATATTTAAGATGTAAAATAACATTGTAATTTTGATTTATTTAAAAAATTACACCTCGTTGCCTTTCTTGCCGGTATCTTCTCATCAGAGGTATTTCTGAACCAGTGATAAATTTTTTGACATTCATAAGCGCCACCTGTAAGCTTAATCTGAATAAAATATTTTATCTTTGACTTTGACTTTGACTTAAATTAAATACAGATAACATCCAAGACTTGGGCACAAAATTCATATTCATCACACAAACATTTGCCCCTTCCGGAAATCGAACCCAGAACCTCAAGCTTTGTAGTTCGGGTTACTAACCACTAAGCTATTTGGTCGTCAAAGTTTAATAGTAACTGTAACACAGTGAATGAGAAATAAACGAAGCAACAGCCAGCGAAATGCTGTTGAGTAAGTTTTGTCTCTGAACATCCCACACAGCATGCAAAAAGCGAAATAAAATCATACTAGAATTATGTCACACAATTTTTAACACATAGAGAGCCCTTCCCTTCAGTATTATCATGGTTTTCTCAATAACTGTGTCATTAATTTTATTCCATTAACATTCACTCTATGAACTAAAACAGAATTATGACAGTATGTTTAAAGTGAAAGCGTACTAGGTCTACCAATGTTTTATAAATACTACTCCACAAGAGTAAAATACTGGCCTTCTTTATAGATTATCAAAAATAAAAAACAACCATTGTATAAATGTCAAATAACATTTTTTTTATCCACAGACAGAACTGACACGTGAATAATTTGGGAAATATCGAAAATGCATGGGATGAAATGTCAATTTAGTATCTGGATTAAAAAATAGACTATAAGAATACGCGTTTCACTTTTAAATATCATAACTTTAAACATTAAAATTCTAGTTACAACTGACTTTGTTCTTTCACCACTTGAAAGTAAAAAAATATTGCAGTAAACCTTTACATCTAGTTATAACGAACGATAATTAAAAACATATGTAGCTAAACAATATATTTAGATTAATGTTTCAAATAAACGGTGCAAATCGTTTCTGTATCTTTGGCTTCTGTCTAAAAATAATTTGACTGATCGAACCGAGCCGTCTCAAAGTTACGGGTCTTAACCTTTTACACGACTAATAAGCTTATTGCAGCCAACTTTATAGGCGTAATTACCTTTAAAATTACATTTTTAACTTACCTTATTTGATATTGTGCTGCGATTTTCTCCCTATGCTCGAAATCAGCACCGTTCGTCCCCGTGACCATAACACCGCCTCGTGAAGCCATTCTTGTTACTTAACAGTACTCCAAGCCGACGGAATATATTCTAAAATGTAATTAGAAAGCACTGAAGTAACACCATTAAGATAGTATTATCGTAAAATAGATTTTTCAGTCAATGCATGAATATTTTTCGCCAGACGGACGATATGAAAGATCGGAACTGCCAAATGTGCCAACGTTTCAAGGTTTTTAAATTGCGTTCAGAAACTAGCATACTTGGAGCATTACGTCCATAAATAAATCATGGAATATTTAAGTACGTACTTGCAACTGAAAAAATGACTGGGAGATAATGCCTTTCGATATTTGGTTTGCCATTTGTATAATTATTTTATGTTACTTGTAAAAAAATTCTGTTGCACAACAGAATTTAATGAATAAATAAACCGGAAGGTTCACTGGACCAAATCAGGAAGGCTGAAGGAATCGTAACTACTTATCTTTAACCTGTCTCTTTCTAATAAAGCAACGCTATCGAAACGTGAATCTGAGGATAACCGCGAAATTTTAAAAATTGGCTGTGACAGACGGACAGACCCGTTACCCATTATAAAACCCGGCTACCCATTATAAAATAGAAAATATAATCTAAAAACAATAGATCTGCAAAAACAGTTTTTTTTATTACTGTGCGAAATAAAGATATTATTTGAATTTGAATTTGAATTTAGTTTTGTGATAAGTATTTTCGGTTACCAGCTCTTTTTTTTATACCACATGGGAAGGTAAACAAGCAAGTGGGTCACCTGATGTTAAGTGATCACCACCGCCTATCGCCATTCGCAGCACCAAGGATATTGCAGATGCTGTCGTGGCGCCTTTGTATGGGTAATGGGGGTTACAACGGACACCACGAGTTAGAGACTTAACATAATCAGTATCACATACCTGTTGTCTCTTTAGTTCTACTTCCTTCACGCCTTCCACTCCTGCTCCTTATTCAATCTGCTTCGCTTTCTCTGCCGGATGTTGGCGGGCGTTCTCTTCCACCTATAATGATGAAATAAAACCCAATGACACTGATGAACTCAGTGTCCCAAGCATCCTTAGTTGTCACATATTATACCCGAGGAATATAGTCTCATTATAAGTAGGTGAAGTGAAAGGTATTAGGTACGTTCTTACCATAAGCATGGTGTAACGCACTGTGCTGGACCGTTTTTGTCCACTATGAAAGCGCCGCGGACTCCCGCAGTACAATCCAGCACGCAGAGAACAGTCGACTGTTGCCCGAACACTAATCGTCAGGCGGAATGGATCCCAGGCCTTAGTGGCCCAGGCCTCGGTCCTTCATCCAGACCAAACGGCCTGAATAGCAAGCAACCTACCCATAGAATAATTCCGGAATGGATCCCAGGCCTAGTGGCCCAAGCCTCGGTCCTTCATCCAGACCAAACGGCCTGAGAAGCAACCTACCCGTGGAATAATACAGGAATGGATCCCAGGCCTAGTGGCCCAAGCCTCGGTCCTTCATCCAGACCAAACGGCCTGAGAAGCAACCTACCCATGGAACAATACAAGAATGGATCCCAGGCCTAGTGGCCCAAGCCTCGGTCCTTCATCCAGACCAAACGGCCTGAGAAGCAACCTACCCATGGAATAATACCTCTACTTACAACACACATATGAGACGATCTCCCTTGAGATCTAGAAGAAATGTCAGTACACATAATTGATACTTTGATTGGCATACTAAGAATACTTAGCTTTCATAACAGCTGAACAATTCCTCGTTATTATACTGGACACTCTATTCACGTTTACAACCATCCATCGTCAGTTACATTCCGTTTAAATATCGCGGTGACAGATAAAATATGCTCACCACAGAGAGTAGACTTAGATGGCGATGGCCAGCTAGCACCTTAACAGCCTTCATTCGCGCTCGTCGCGACACTCCCCACGAAAGGCTGAAGAAGCGCTGTCAGGTTCAAGGTCCATTGTTTAATCTTCTCAAGGGCTCTTATAGCTGCGACTCTCTTTGGTCGAGCTTCTTGACATTGTTGCGATGATTCAGACTCAGCTATATCATTTGACTTAGACTCCGATGAGTTATTTGACTTAGTTTCCATTCGGCTACCTTCATCTGACTCTGGAATTGAAGGTAAACTCTCCCTAGTACTCTTTCTGTCACAAAGCACTTGAGTGACTTCATTATCATTTATTTCTTCTGTTAAGTCGTAAATCGGTGGTCGAGATTGGTGTTCAAAGGTCTGAAGGTCACGAGCTGCATCACCAGATTCCTCTTCGGTGATTTTGACACAGTTTTCTTCTCCATCTTCAATTTCAATGGGATAGAGATGAGCAATCGACCTTGTAAATTCTGTGTTGCCGACCTTGACCTTAGCAACCCTACATAAACCATCGACCCCTTTGACTAAAGACGTTATCTTACCCACTTTCCAACCTGTCCGGTTCTTGGAATCTCCTTTAATTTGAACTATTTGCCCTTCTTTTGGTTCCAATTTCGATGTTACTCTAGGCTCCTTGTGACTATGCCAATATCTTTCTCGTAAGCTAAGAAGATAGCGATTAGAGAACATATCTCGAAACTCTCCTAGGATGATAAGCGCTCTCTTCCAGCTCTTGACAAGTTCATTCTTAGTTGCGGTACCTTGAGTAATAGGATTTTCATAAGACGCATCCAGAGTAATGCACTTTCCCATTGTTAGAAAGTCTGAAGGTTTCAACACGTGTACAAGTTCAGAATCGACACATGTAAGAGGTCTGGTATTAATAACAGCTTCAATTTCTTTAACGACTGTAACCAGCTGATTATCTTTCAACAGATGTTTATGCAAAGTCCTCTTCATACAGTTCTTAACAATTCCAATTAATCTCTCGTAGAATCCGCCGAACCAAGGTGCAAGTTGCGGTATGAATTTCCAACGGATATCTTTTTCAACGCAATACCGATTTCCTAATATTTCCGACATCAATTTGAAGTGTGTTGCATTGTCTGACGTGATCAGGTCTGGTACGCCTCTACTGGAGATCATCCTTCTTAAGGCCAGTAATCCTTCTTCAGCAGTCAAATCATGAACCACTTCAAGGTGAACTGCTCGTACTGCTAAACATGTATACAAACATATCCATCTTTTGCAATTGCCACTACCATTGTTAACTAAGAGAGGACCCATGTAATCCATCCCCACGTATGTAAATGGAGAACTATAATTTACTCTCTCCTTTGGTAAAGCTGGAGTTGGTGGTAATTTATATGGTCCACCTCCATGTTTGATGCAATCGGAACATTTCCTGAGGATCTGTTGTACCTGACTCTTGCCCTGAGGAATCCAGTATGATTGTCTAATAATGCTTAGAGTGTGATTTACCCCTACATGTTTATTATCACAATGTGTTTTCATGATGACTCTATTCGTGAAATCGGAATTCTTTGGAATAAGTATAGGGTAACGTTTGTCAAACGACCAATCGGCGTTCTTCAGGCGACCTTTACATCGTAATATTCCGTCTATATCTTTGAATAACCCTAAGTTTCGACTTAAACTTGTTTCTTTTCCTTCCGTCTCTAAACGAAAGTATTCAAGCTGAAGTTTCTTTAACTCTTGAACCTTACTGTCCTGTGTATCATTTTGTTGTTCTTCTTTGTCTTCAACTTCGTTAACTATCCGACTAGCAAGCCTGTCAGAATCCATTTCAACATCATTACCTATATCTGAAGTATCGATATCCATCGAATCTAGGTTTAGTTCCTTCGACAGACCCTCCCCAATCGAAAAAGAATGAGTATTTCCTTTCTGTGAAATACTTGGCCATCTTTCTGATCCTTCCACAAGGAACTGTGGGCCATTAAGCCATCTTTCTTTATCCTCCTTCGAACAGGTAGGTCTAGTCCCCACGTCAGCTGAATTAAGTTCAGATGGAACATACTTTATCTCCAAAGTTCGATTTTTCTTTATTTCTTCAATCCTTCGTGATACGAACGGTGGTAATAACTTGTCAGACTTAGTCCATTCTATGACGATTTGGCTGTCAGTCCACAAGACTTGTCTTGTTATTTTCTGTTGAAGAAATTTAAGAACAAAATTCAGGAGTCTACTACCTATAAGTACTCCCAGTAGTTCAAGTCGTGGAATTTTTAAATTTTCTTGATCTTTTATCGGTACCAGGCGAGATTTACCAATTACAAAGCTTTTATCAGTACCACTCACAAGAAAAACACACGCACTATATGCTTTCAAAGATGCATCAGTAAAGCAGTGTAATTCAAGGCCGTTCTCCTTTATATCTTTCATGTAACATCTGTTCACCGATATTTCTCTGATGTCATCAAGTTCTTTCCTTATGTCTATCCACTTGTCGGTTAAATCTTTTGGTAAAGGTGAGTCCCACTTGATTTTGATCTTCCAGAGTTCTTGCAAGAAAAGTTTGGCTGCTAAAAGATACGGTATTGCATAACCACATGGGTCATAGACCGAAGCGATGACTTTTAAAACTCCTCTTTTGGTATTCAAGTTACTAAACGGGTTTTTAAATCTTAAACAGAGTGTATCTTTCTTAATGTTCCATTCCAAACCAAGTACTTTTACTACTTCATCTTTGCATGTGTCAGGAATGATGCACATTAGTTCCTCAGAGTTTGAGCTCCAATCTCTTAGGTTCATAGATATTTCATTAAATGCGTCCTTAAAGCCTCTGTAAAGATCCAACGCTTCTTGTGAAGACTGAGCACCAGTGATGACATTGTCAACATAAATATCATTAGCCCTTTCTACTACTTGCGGATTATCTGATTTCAACAAATGATGCTTAATGGTTGCATTGAGTAGGAATGGACTTGCGATGACACCAAATGGAACTCTACAGAATCTAAGGTAAACAAGATTGTCCGTTGACACCGGCCTTGATGTGTCTTTTAACCACAGAAACCTTGTGACGTCACGATCTCTTTCATGCAAAGCAATCTACAGAAAAGCCTTCTCAATATCTGCAGATAATCCAACTCGATGACTTCTAAATTTAAGAAGCAAGCCTGTAAGGTCCTCTAGCATTAAAGGTCCGCAGTATAAGCATTGATTTAAGCTCTTATTATCATTGTTCTTAGAACTTGCATCATACACGATCCTGATAGGTTTTCCCTTTTGTTGTACTCCGTGGTGCGGTAAGTAATGTATAGCATTATTAGATACCTTCGCTGAATCCGGTATAACTTCTATGACACCCCTATCCAACTGTTCCTTTAGGATCTTGTCGTATGCAGATAGAGTGTCTTTATCTATACGTTTCAACAAGCTTCTCAAACGGCCAAACGCTAATCCGAAATTATCAGGTAGATCTGGAGGATATTCTATCCACGGCCAGCTTACTGTGTATCTGTTGTTTATTTTCTGTGTAGTTTCATTAAACGTTTTAATAGCCTCTTCATCTCTATTAGCTTTGGGTGAATCGGTTATCCCTATGGACTCTAATTCCCATAATTTCTTTACGTCCCCGTTATCCAGCGGCGGATCAGGACGATTTAACCCCACTTCAGTGCTTGTTTGCGCGTAAGTTATCACTGACAACTCGTTAATATGTTCTAACTCTATCTGACCACTAAGAATCCATCCAAATGCTGTGTTAACTAAGAATAGATTTTCGTCCAATTTTATCTTCTCTTCATAGACAATGGAGAAGTAATAATAATTACCTATCAGTATGTCCAACCGGTCATTCAGTGAGCCATCATCAGCCAAAACATACAAATCTGGCACGTTACAAAGCTCCTGATGTGGAATGCCGCCTTGTGAGATAAATTCGACACAGTTTGCATGTACAGTCAGCAACGAAAGTCGCCGAACACAATAACGTTACAAAAGTCACTAAACAGGTCATTTGTCCATAAGTCGTTGAACTGCGTTAAGAACAAAATTACATTTACACCATGAAATACCAAAAGTCGCTGAACAGGTTTATTCCAAAAATTACAGGACAGCATAATTCCATAAATTGCTGAACAGCATAATTACAAAAGTCGCTGAATAGCGTAATTTCAAAAATTACGTTACAGCATAATTCCAAAAGTCGCTGAACACTACCATTGTTTAAATATTTGGAATAGTCGCTGAATAGTATATGTATAATTACACACACTCAAAGAAAAATTAGGGTAATGGCAGGACTCGATCCTGAAACCTAAGCATTCCGTGCCTTGCGTTTGCCAGTTTCGACACATTACCATTACCATACCCTGCAAATTTTTCTATGTGCTTTGTATTAACGGTCATTACATTATTGATTATAAAGTTTTGAGGTAAACTGAGCTTTATTTTAAATGACATAAGATTTTATTTTATCTCGGGTTAATGAATATGTTACTTACTACAGGTAAAGTGTGAAATTGACATAATAGAACCAGTGTGACATTGACGATACGCGATAAGATTCAATTTAGCCTGACCTATTTTTCTTTTCACTGAGAATTACGCTCATCTCTTCGAATTTTGAATTTTGACAATCACTGAGAAGAGTACTCACTTGTCAGTGAGCGTTTCATCTCTTTCATTTGGCGTGTAACCTTAAACTATTTAATCAATCGGACATGTTCAGCAACTATTGATAATTTAGAGATCAGCTACTTCTGCAGTCAGACTTGTTCAGCGACTATTGATATTGTATATATCAGCTAATTATGTAGTCAGACATGTTCAGCAACTATTGATAATTTAGAGATCAGCTACTTCTGCAGTCAGACTTGTTCAGCGACTATTGATATTGTATATATCAGCTAATTATGTAGTCAGACATGTTCAGCAACTATTGAAAAATCGATGTTTATTGACTTTTGTTATTCTCAAATGTCCACAGACATTTGTATATCTTCCTGTTCAGTAACATATAGAACTTTATAGTGTGCAGGTGTTTTGGAAATTAGGATGTGTTCATGGACTTTCGTTGCTGACTGTACCACAACGACTTCACCAGTCCGTGTTTGCATTCGCACTTTTACAACGGGGCTGCGTATTTCTTGTGGATTTTCTGCGCCAAATGTAAAGATGGTTAAATTGGTTTCTTCCTCGGTAGGCAGCTTCAATTCTTTGGCAACTTTCCAAGTGACATAAGACCTTTGTGAACCAGAATCTAATAATACACGGCATTTAAGTTGATTTAATGTATCCCGTAAGCTACTTGCGTTTACTATGGCAGTTTGTAGTATCGTAGGTTTTTTGTCTTTAACTGTCATTGACAGTTGTTTGTGTTGGGAATAATCCGAAAATTCGTTGGGCAAAGCGCCCTGTTATGCGAATTTATTTTCTTACAATAAGGGCATTTCCTAATTTCCTTACAAACACTTATAGTGTGCCCTTCTTGCAAACAACCAAAACAACGATTCTGCAACTGCATCTTTCTCTCTCTAAATGTCGAATATTTGCCACACTTATCGTTGTAATGCGCTCCTTTGCAAAAAACACAAGCTAAATTTCTTCGCTTTTTCTCAGGATATCGTTTTACTTCTTCAAATTTACGCTCATTTTCACTTTTCATAACTTTAAACTTCCGTTTGCGCGTACTTGAATCACCATTGCTGTTCTGGAGGTTAACATTTCTTTTGCTAAACCTATTTCCTTGAATTAACTGTTTGTTATTAAATTTCCCTTGCCTCGTCCTCACATGGAGTGCTTCCACGGTACAACTCTCCGTGTCCAAGGAACGCTTCTTTTGAACTATCCTTTCCGCATCTTCCCGCGCTGATATCGCTTTTTCCAGATGACTTCTTATTTCTTGTATTGAATCGGAGCTTGATTTCAGCTTAATTTCATAGATTAATTCTGATGGAAATTTTTCCATGATTAAGAAACGTAGATGGTTATGATTTATGTCCTCGCCAAGCGATTCTAAAATTCTTAGGTTTCTTTCGATCTCATTGAGGGTATGTCGGCATTCCGAAGCAGTATTTTTGGCAGCATTTATTTTATAAAGCGTTGAATAATGAGCATCAATGAGATAAGAAGTCTTCCCATATCTCTCTTTAAGAGTTGTTAATGCTATGTTATAATTTTTATTCGTTGTTTCCAACCCTTCAATCGCTTTTTTAGCATCACCGGTTACTGAAGCTTTAAGATACGCTAACTTGTCAACGTCGGATAAATTTTTAGAATCTATGTTGGAGCTAAATTGATCCCAAAACTGATGCCAGTTTAAGATGTTTCCGTCGAATTCTGGCAGGGATAATTTAGGTAATCTACCCGCCACGTAAGATTTCGAAATATCTTCATGTTTTGTCTCTGAAAGTGTATTTTTAATCTTGACGCCTAATTCAGCCAAAGCTTCTTCAGCTTCCAACTGTGTCATACTCATCAGTGAAATGTCATCAGACGCTGGCGTCGTTGCCAAACGAAAATATTCGTTCAGATCGTTATTAAATCTTCTTACTGAAGTTTCAAGTTTACTCTGTGCAATTTGTGCTTGCATAAGTGTCTCCTTACTAAGAGTACTAGGGATATTGTCTAAGTCATTTTTCATTTTAATGTGTATGAGCCTGAGCCTATTCAATAAAAGTTCGTCCATGTTGGTTTCTATTCCTGTAGAAAATAGAATTCCGTAAAATCGTACAACTTATTAAACTATTAACAATAATGCATCATCAGGTAATATTCAAGTGTAATTCATTGATAGTTCGCAACTCATCTCACTCAACCACTCAAGATTGAATAAATTTTAAATAAAGATTAATGTTTAAAATTTATATTTTAAATCATGTCAACAACTATGTTTTATTAGCCCAATTAACGTAGACATACTCATAATATAATATTTTGCAACTGACAATTTTATCACCCTTGGGATTTTATAAATATTCTGTTTCAACTCAAACTTAAATAAGCTTTAGCGGAAACAAAACTTTTGTTTTTATTGTATTTAAATAAATAAACTTATTTGTGAACACATGGTAGATTTTATAAAGATTCAAATATTATATTTACTTTAATATCTATTAGTTACACCTCACTCAAAAATATGTTTACCACTCTTATTTTTGTAGGTGTATGAAAACATTTTCAGGTATGTTTTATTTATCAAATAATTTCCACTGCAATTTATTGCTTTAAATATAAAACAATATTAAAATAAAATTAATTACTAAAATTTCTCACTCATGGGTGATTGCCACTTAATTAAACACACAAAACACATGCTCAAAATTCCGACACACAAAGCATGTGAAACACCCAAATAATATAAGCATTCCTTTTAAAAACAATATTTAAAAACAAACACGCAATTGTATCGTAGCTTTTTTAAGAAGTATAAATTTCGTAAGCATGTACATGCAACGAAAGCTTGTTCATGAAATTTTGTTTTGCAGCTTATAATTCGATACGAAAAAAATAGCGCTCACAAACTCCCACCGCCGACTGTACACGTTATAAACTCATTTATTGTTAGAAAATAAAACATTCAATTTATTCGAACTTTTTATAAAACACATCGCGATTCCGTCGCTATACGAACGTCCCTTTCCTATTAATGCAGTAAGAAAAAGACGCACTAAGAGATAAGCAAGAAAAGGCGGTCGCGAAACTGAAAAATAAAGTAACTCTTCTGCGCACTCACAAGTGAGTAAGTAAGTAAATAAGTAAGTAAGTATAATGTCTAAGGTTCAATTCATAATTCGTGTTAAACATTATTACGACGCCACGCGTGAGTAATAATAACTTTTCCTTGCATCCTCAGCGTTGGAATAAAATGATAAGTACTTACTATAAAATTTACGAAATCAAATTACCATGGAAAAAAGAAACGGGGGAAATGCAATGTACGCGTAACGCGCGTGCCAACATTACGTACTGTTGTACGTAACCTCCGCTAAACCGCTTCCAGTCGTGTTCTGTCATCCCGCGGAGGTGTTAGTCTCGACAAATACCTTATTTTTCCCTAGCCATGCCGTATTGTTCAGTTTTAGAGTGCAAGAACCATAGCAGGAGTAAAAATCTTCAAAATGGGGGTGTTTCGTACCACCGGTAAGTACGATTTTAATGATATTCCATAAAAAATCTTAGTTATTTTCATTGTACTAATAATTTAACAGAACATTTTGTTAAAATTGAACCGTACTTTATTACAATAAAGTTTATTATTGATTGGTTGCAATTACTATTTCTCTCTAGAAAGTTCTGCGCTACAGTTGGTACAACAATGTTGGGTGGGGACACTGTTTTTATCGATACATGTATCGATGAAAGAAATTAAGTAATCTTTATTATGTAATCATCTATTCATTTATATACATAATAATATATCTGTAACAAGTCCGTGTCTGTACATTAATTTATTTTGAGAAAAACTATTACTAGGGCTATTTATAAGCGCAATAGAACCCAAAACCACGATTTTTAGAATTATTATCTGTTTGTCTGTGCGTTTGTTCACGCTAATCTCAGAAACGGCTTAACCTAGAAGGATGCGGTTTTCACTGATGTGTTGTCATTTCCCTGGATTAAACATTTAGAGTATAGTGTTTCTCGAAATGCCCACGGGATAGAGAGTAAAGAGGATTTATATTTTCGCTTTAAAGGGGCCCTATCTCCGTAATTATAATTATGAGAGAGTTCTAATCTATTTGGTAGGAATATAAACGCTACTAAATGAAACAGGGTCTCTAACTAAAGATTAATTTTATTTTCGTGTTTTACTTTCTAGAAGTATAAACGTGTGAAGTGTGAATAGTGGTGGGTAACAACCATTTAACTAAAAATTGCACTTTTTGCCGTCAAAAAAGTATTTATTTATCGCATACTTTTTTAAATTATAGCCTAAATTCGTAACTTTAGGTCATGGTAGACCTATTATACATAACGTAATACAAGTAAGGCTGAATAGACTTCATGTTGTTTCATGTGAAGGCAGCGGCAGGCGGGTTTGAAGTCGAAACATCTTACCATGTCTGTCTATAATGTCATAGAATATAATATAATTAATAATTCAAAATGAACAACACCGATGTCTGGTACAATATTTTGTGTGCGATGAAAGACATCGATATCGATAGATAGCTAGCATAGCTACAACCCGTCTACTCGGTCTGTCAAAACGAACCAAAACCATGTGTCACTTTGAATTTTTAGTACGAAAGCAGGCCGCAAAATTTCTTACCTACTTGATACCGCGGTATCCGCTTAGAAATCAACAATCGATTTTACTTTTTTGTATCTACTAGTAAATTTCTGACGATGAATTTCTTTTCTGATAATGTGACAGTCATTTCAGGGTAGTCACTTGGGTAAAATACGCCCCAGTTTTTGCACCGAAAGTGGCACTTTAGAACTTTTGCAAGTCCAGAATTGGCAGATTATTACATTCAGACTTAGCATCTTTTTTAATGAGAAACCATTGTGCATTTCATCGCGGTATCAAGTAGGCACAAAATTCTGCGGCCGGCTCTCCTACTATTGAAATGAAGTTGTTTAAAGTGACATCTAGTGTTGAGTAGCGGAACTACGAAGCCAAATTTTCATTTGACGTTTACATATTAAAATGTCATATAATCAGTTTGATGTTAATAAAAAGTAAACCTTACGAGTTACTGATAAGGTATGTTTTACTTATGAAAACTTGTGTACTATTTGTCTTATATCGTTTGACAATTTTAACCAATCAAGATTATGTTATTTTAGTAGTGTAGTATAAGACGATAACCACAAGTGTGTGCGTGTGGCGACACCGGTACTGGTACAAATAATGCTTTAAACCATTTCCCCCGTTTCTTTTTTCCATGCAAATTACTTCGTTACGTAAATACAATTATATCGACTACCTTTTCAAAATTTCAATACCTCAAGTAGAGCAAAACAAAGATTAGAAGTGAATCTGAGTAAGTATCGGCGGCCGACGGTAGGCAGGTCACCGACCCGCGCTATGACCGGGTAGGTGTGAGTTCACTTTGTTGAAATAAATTACTATTAAGATAGAACGAATTCAGTATTTAAACCAGCGAAAAACGAATAAATAAGTAACTTACCGAGTTTACGCTTGCTCAAACTAAGTTTTCGTCCTATATTTATTATAATTGTCTCGTCCGGATTATAAACTTAAAAGTTTTCGTCAAGTCCAGTGGCTGGGGAAAAATCTTTGATATGTTTTCTCCTAAAAAATTACAAACGAACACATTATATATACCGTTTCAACAACATAACCCCATGGTATAAAGTGTACACAATGATTCAAATAGTTTTGTACTAATTTACCTGATAAATCCGGAAAACTAACTTAAAGATGTTTGCTAGCCAAAATGGCGCCTCCAACAAAATTTTTCGCCGTAGGGACCGGCGTCGTTTGAACGGAATCATTCACTCTCAACGAACTAAAAGAATGAGTCTATATTCAATCTATGATTGAGTGAGTGAACGCGAAACGTACCTTCATTCATCTCTCGGTTAATTCGAAAATACAAATGTTTGAACTGTATTTACACTAATAACTTACATTAACGTAACTTATCTATAGTGCTATTATTAATAAGATAACAAACCGTAACTTAAATTAATTTAGCATTAATATAAATAGATCCGTAAAATATTTACTATTTCCCGTTTACGCTCGTTCAACTACCAGTAGCGCCATCTGTTGTCACTAGTGGTCAACTCGTTGACGTTCCGGTTCACTTGAAGCGACTTGAAGCACTTTACACATTTTCGTTTCATTCATGTGAATTTCAAACTGCGTATAACATATCGCCCTCTATATTTCATTTTAATAAACTCTCATTGTATGATTTTGCCAACATTTCTTTCTAATTTGATAATTTTACAATTAATTTTTACAATTTCTCTTTGTAAATTTACGAGCTCGTAGAAGGTGAAGGAAGTATTCTGCTACACATCCTTATTCTGCTGAACAATTTTATCATTTGCAACATAGAACATTCTGGAAATTACAATCCTCTGGGTTCAAATTACACCAGTCTTGGTTTCATATCTTAGAATTTATTATCCCAGCATCTCCACCATGTCGTGGCGCCTTTGTATGGGTAATGGGGGTTACAACGGACACCACGAGTTAGAGACTTAACATAATCAGTATCACATACCTGTTGTCTCTTTAGTTCTACTTCCTTCACGCCTTCCACTCCTGCTCCTTATTCAATCTGCTTCGCTTTCTCTGCCGGATGTTGGCGGGCGTTCTCTTCCACCTATAATGATGAAATAAAACCCAATGACACTGATGAACTCAGTGTCCCAAGCATCCTTAGTTGTCACATATTATACCCGAGGAATATAGTCTCATTATAAGTAGGTGAAGTGAAAGGTATTAGGTACGTTCTTACCATAAGCATGGTGTAACACACTGTGCTGGACCGTTTTTGTCCACTATGAAAGCGCCGCGGACTCCCGCAGTACAATCCAGCACGCAGAGAACAGTCGACTGTTGCCCGAACACTAATCGTCAGGCGGAATGGATCCCAGGCCTTAGTGGCCCAGGCCTCGGTCCTTCATCCAGACCAAACGGCCTGAATAGCAAGCAACCTACCCATAGAATAATTCCGGAATGGATCCCAGGCCTAGTGGCCCAAGCCTCGGTCCTTCATCCAGACCAAACGGCCTGAGAAGCAACCTACCCGTGGAATAATACAGGAATGGATCCCAGGCCTAGTGGCCCAAGCCTCGGTCCTTCATCCAGACCAAACGGCCTGAGAAGCAACCTACCCATGGAACAATACAAGAATGGATCCCAGGCCTAGTGGCCCAAGCCTCGGTCCTTCATCCAGACCAAACGGCCTGAGAAGCAACCTACCCATGGAATAATACCTCTACTTACAACACACATATGAGACGATCTCCCTTGAGATCTAGAAGAAATGTCAGTACACATAATTGATACTTTGATTGGCATACTAAGAATACTTAGCTTTCATAACAGCTGAACAATTCCTCGTTATTATACTGGACACTCTATTCACGTTTACAACCATCCATCGTCAGTTACATTCCGTTTAAATATCGCGGTGACAGATAAAATATGCTCACCACAGAGAGTAGACTTAGATGGCGATGGCCAGCTAGCACCTTAACAGCCTTCATTCGCGCTCGTCGCGACAGATGCGTTGCCAACCCAGAGGACTAAGATGGAATTGCTCTAGTCGCACACTGGCGTTTATCGCGCACATAAACGCTTCCCTCCCTTCCGCACTAGCATACAGGTTAGAAAGAAGTTTATGCTTTATGTCAGCGATAAAAGCTAGCGTGCTAGGCCTTCTAAGCCCAATTTCATAAACGCGACAGGCGACAGGTGACACTGACAATTTGGAATACATTGCTTGCCCGCTATGATGTTAAGTCTGTAAGTCTGTAGCGTTATTTGTCGACACAGTAATTTACGGCGAATTGTCAGTCACCTGTCGCCTGTCGCGTTTATGAAATTGGGCCCAGCTATTCCTTTTTATCAGAGTGCCAGGCTACGCTGTTACCGGCGCCGTCACCGACGCCGCCAAGTATTTCAAAATTGACACCAACCAAATACCTAACTTTTGATTCTTAGGGTTCCGTACAAAAAAACGGAACCCTTATAGGATCACTTGGGCGTCTGTCTGTCTGTCCGTCTGTCACAGCCAATTTGCTCTAAATCTACTGGCAAAACCAAATTAGGTGAAATTTGGTAGGATGGTGTAATCCTATGACCCAAACACAAAGGTGCAAAATAAAAAGAATAAAAAAATAATTAAGGGTAATTTTCGAGGAATAAATTAGGAAATAAAAAAAAAGGTTTGCAAACCTTACTTTGTCATAGGTATATCAAATGAAACGGCTCGTTATGGGGATCTTCAATATATTTATGTTATTATTGTAAAATAGGTTTGATTTTATTCATGAAAGAAAACGAAAATTTACCATTCCCTCCGAAACTACAGAGCCTAAAATTTTGAAAAAAATACAATACCTATATAGTTAATTGCTTGTAGATTACAGGAAAACCTATAACAATTCTATCAATTGAAAACGAAGTGGTATCTATGGCAAGGGCGGATCCAGGGGGGGTCATGGGGGCATGACCCCCCCCCCCCTGAGCTGGTTCCAGGACTTAGGTGGACCTTTTACTTGTATCTATTGTTATCAAAATTAAATAATAAGTTCTTGACTTGACCACAACTATGTGGCCCCCACCTGGCGCCAAAGCTAGATCCGCCCTTGATCTATGGTATGGAACAAATAACGGACTAAAGAAATCGGTAAGCCCGCAGGGAAGGAGGGACCAGAAAGGCAAGCAACAGTGCCTAGTTATTTCTTTTTTTATATCATTGGCAAGCAGCGGATCAGCGATTCTCTTGATGGGCGGCGGTGATTACTTCCCATGAGCGAACCCACGTGCTCGTTTTCATCCCTATTCCTTAAAAAATACAAGAAAATGCAATAGGTACCATACTTAAATAAACTCAAAACGTCATCAAAACCAATTGGTAGCCATGAAAATCTTATTAAGTCGTTTTTAATCAGTATAAAAACGGACACGTGTATGTCAATTGCCGTGAAATCAATCACTGACTTAAGCTTGACTCAATGATTCATTGATTTCAGCGATTAGTTACCCCGCAATTAATAAAAGGGTACTTGCAGGCTATCTGTGGATGATTGTCGGGTGACCATGAGTTTTGGTAAATGAGGGACTTTCTATTTTTTTTTTAGTAGTCTTGTTGAGTGTCCCACTGCTGGGCAAAGACCTCTCCTCTTGACTTCCACATATCCCTGTCCTGGGCTATATCCGGACTTTCTATTAAGTATTATTAATTTATGAGATCGTCGGCCAAATGTTTTAAAATGTTCGTGCCTTTTTAGGGTATACGGAACAAAGGGTAAAACGGGACCATATTACTAAGACTCCGCTGTCCGTCCGTCCGTCCGTCCGTCTGTCAGTAGACATCTCATGAACCGTGATAGTTAGACAGTTGAAATTTTCACAGATGATGTAAATATTTATGTTGCCGCTATAACAACAAATACTAAAAAACAGAATAAAATAAATATCTAAGCGGGCTCCCATACAACAAACGTGATTTTCTTTGCTCGTTTTTATAGATAATTGTACGGAACCCTTCGTGCGCATATTGGGCAAATGACAGAGGACTAGTTTATTAACACCAGGCAAAAAGACAAGACAGGGATGCGTGTATGATGGGGTTTTTGCCCAGCAGTGGTACAGGCTAATCATAATAAGGCAAAAGGAGTAGGAATTAAGGGGTTCTATAATTTGCGGGGCTTCGGGCGCTTGGTCAAAGTGATCAATGGAAGAGAGGAGCCTGCGTAGTACTTTAGTATTCATTGTTAGTATAATCAACTGACTGCCGATTCCCATACGCCGCAGCATCCTCACCCCATAAAGGCTCTGACGACACAGCTTCATTGTTCATGCCACCGGCAAATATGAAACCTATAAAGCGATAACGATTTTAATTGTTCGCCCATGTTTTATAAACACCGCTCATTATTGACTCAATCGTAATCATTATTTTGCCTCGACCGTGGCTGAACTGTTATAAATTGGCTCCGCCCGATCGGCATACGTTACTGTATTTGAGATTTTTTGAGCAACTGTCCTAACAAATATGAAGTTCGTGGTCGCCGTCGCACTTTTTGCTTTCGTGGCTGTTCAGGTATTTAGGAATCGCTAATATTGTGCAACCCTGTGCTAGTACAGTCAGCAAAAGAAGTTGAACACCTGAAGAGGTCAAAAAGAGCTAAAGAAATTCTTATTCTATTGAGAATAGAGTCGTGTAAGTACTTTTTGACCTCTTCGATGGTTTGGATATATTTGCTGCTGACTGCACCATTATTTATTTCTAATTTAATTAATCTAATATCTACACAAGTGCTGTTAACTTTTTAAAAATGCAAATTTTTGAAATTTAATTATTCAATTAGTAATTAAGCTTCGATAGCTGAGTTTTCAATATAAAAACACCAGACTAGTTTTTGAATGAGTGAACTAGAAGTGAACCAATAACAATTATAAAAGCATTAGAGTCACGCACTTCGCATTAGATGGTCCAAAATAGCTTTGAACCATTATTTTAATGAAGGTAAGTTGTTATTTGTGGGGAAGTGTTCAAATGTTAAAAGTTCACCGGTTTCACCCCTTCCATCTACCTTCCTCCCCCAAGGGAGAAACACTGACACGCAAGTCCCATATTTATTCGGTTAATTAAAACAAAGCGAAGCTCTAGTTGTACTGTAACAGTCGTTTTTTTTTCAAAAATGCCCTAACCGACAACAATTTCGTCCAAAACCGAAAATAAACTAGCCCGAATTCTCGTTTCGCCTGTACATCTTTATAGGCTTCATCATCATCTCAGCCACAAGAACTCCACTGGTGATAGGCCTTAGTTTTTAGGCTTAGTGTGCGTTATCTATTTTGTGCGCACATTAGAATAACCATGCATTCTAAGATTACTACCAAAAACAACACTTTTGAACGCTCTGCTCTGTGCGTGAAGTTTTACTGCATTACCACCCTAATTTTGTTAGCAACTTTAACTCGCAATTATAGGCTCCAAGATCGAAATTAATGGTCTAAATTACATGATCAGGAACAATATCGATATCATGTAGTGTGGAAGCTTGTGACCTGATAAATCTCTCGGACAAAAGTGATCAAGGTCCGACCAGAACCGCCAGCAGATAATGTCACCTGCAAACCCCAACGTTTGATCTTGGATTTCATTTCTAACAATAATGTTCTATTCTGGTCAGCTATGCCATTCAGCACCAATGCCTGAGGAGGCAAAGTCGGAAGCCCCGGCTGCCGCGCCAGCCGCGCCCGCTGTAGACGCTACACCGGCGGCAGCGCAGCCCGTGCAAGCGGAGGCGAAAGAGTCTTCGCCTGCTGCGGTAAGTCTAATCCCCAGCGGCCCTAATATGACAGCCCAGGTTTAGTTTAACCCCTCCCTGTGCCTCTGTCTAACTAGTGTCATGAGAGAGAGACGCAGACAGAGATAAACTAACCTTGGCCACTGCACTTAGGGGCACTGAGTCCGGAATTTTCGTGGATCTTTATAATTATCATAGTAAGTTGTTATTTAACGACTTCCGATGTACTGGTACATATATCGATAAAATATAATACACAACATTTTAAAGATTAAAAATAGAGATAAGCAACAGGCGGTCTTGTCGCTAAAGAGCGATCTGTTTCAAATAATTTATGAGTAGGTAGTTGAATATGTCAAATAGAGCTATGCAATGCAAAGTTCTTTCGATGTACTGGTACATAATATCGATAAAATATAAAACACAACATTTTAAAGATTAAAAATAGAGGTAAGCAACAGGCGGTCTTGTCGCTAAAGAGCGATCTGTTTCAAATAACTTATGAGTAGGTAGTTGAATATGTCAAATAGAGCTATGCAATGCAAAGTTACTAGTAAACAATTTTCATATTAAATTAGTTCAATTCAGCGTTTTTTCAATTTCGTGTTCTATGTCTGTTTTAGTGCTAACAAGTGTTTCACTAGTTTCTTTATTAAAGAAAAAGATAGTCATATTTTATCCATATTATCTGGTTTGAAATTAGTTTTTTTAGTTACATTTTTTTTCGTTAAAAAAACATGCTATCGATATTTACATTTAACGTCGATAAATGAAAACTCACTATGATAATTCAAAAGTGCCACGAAAATTCCGGACTTTGCTAATCACCTAACTAGCAGGCTCCCTCCATTTGGTAGGCATCCAGCAAAAGTCATACCTAATATACGCGTAACATGCTAATGATTGTGCCTGTATTTTGTATTGGTTCATTGGGGCTCTTCCGAAACCATTGGCGTAGAACAGTAGTACCCAAACTTATTTTTCTCGTGGACCACTTTAAAAATTTTATTGGTTTCGGTGGACCCCCTGCTGCTACATTTCTACCCCCAGCAAGTCTCCCGTGGACCCCTAGGGGTCCACCTGGACCACTTTGGGAATCACTGGCGTAGAATTTTGTCCAGGACAAACAGCCGTCCAGCTGAACTAACCGCTGTCATTAGAAAAATTATTTTCTAGGATGGGCAAAGAGGTTTCTAGAATGGGTATTACTCCTTGTTACGCCCATGGTTGGGACCTCACCAAAATGCGATAGAGTTGTAAAATCATGAGAAAATTATAATTATTAGACTGTCCATAAAAGTATACGAATATGAATACATGTTCACGTGGGTATAGTGGTAATCATACGAATCATGCGCACTGATCAGTCTATAAAGCACACACAGGATTAAATCCCCAAATGTGTAAGTACATTACATATTAAGGCATTATTTTGCATTGTTATTTTATAACTTTTTGTAATAAAATTAAAAAAAATCTTAATCATTGCTCAAGGCATGGTCACTCTACATAATTTCATCAAATGCCGCCCCTCTAGCGTAACGTTTATCGCAGACGAGATGCATTCATCCCTTACTAACCAATCCGCGTGTGCGAAAGAGACGAATGCTTTAAGTCTTCGATAAACGCTTGTGTGCTAGGGGGGCGGATCTTTGATCCGGTTAAAACCGGATATCCGGATAAAGGAACGGATTTGTAGCGGTTTTTTATTTGAGATGTTTCTTAGCAAACTATGGTTTAACTTGGTTACTTACAGAAACCTCTGGGTGTCAATGATACTTGTGTATTGAATGGTGTTGAAAATGTAAAAAATATGTTCATTTTAAAATTAAATGTAAAGATATCATACAATTTCAATGTTCCGTTTATAGACCTAGTTTAGGCACAAAATTGGAATGCGGAACCGAAAGCTTTTTTTATAAAGATAATGGAGACACTAGCTGTGGGTTCATCTCATGAAAAGTGATCACCATACATTTTTTGGCATTGAAGAAACGGATGTCACCGCCCGCGCGCGCAGTACGCGCTGTCGGCAAATTCAAAGGCTTGCACACTCACTGGGGGTATTTGTGTATTTACGTTTTTCCATACGAATTATACACTTCCTTTTGTCTTCCTATAAAAAAACCTGCTTACCGTCTGGCTCTACGACTATAAAAATAAATACAAACTGGTACATGTTATTCGTTCAAAGGATAAAGCTGAGGCGCCCGCAGCTGAGGTTTCTTCATCAGCGCCTGCTGCCTCCGTCCCGGCAGCCGAGGAGAAGAAGCCCTAGGCCTCCGAAGTCCTAGCGCAGTCGCAGACCGACGCCGAAATAAAAGATCTCAAAATTCCAACGAACTCTAGGCTAAACAACGCGACGTACTGAGGAACGTGTAAATGTTTCGAAATTAAACTAATAAAGACTTGGATAAATGCGCTTTTACATACCTTGTCGTTCAGCTTGAATATTTTAACCTGGCATGACTTCCCAAGGTTAAGTTATCCTGCAGTATAGTCGACCAAGAAATTAATTGACCACTTTTCGACCGTATTACAAAGGAGCAAGGTTCAAAAGTGATCAAGTAATTACTTGGTCGACTATACATCTCCACCCTGTAAACGCCAAGAACGCTTAAAGTGTCGCGAGTTGTTGTGCCCATCACACCACTGACACAAATATTATCAAGCCATGATTAGAATACAATTGGAGGGTGACGTCAGCACACTGTCATTTCATAGACTTGAGTCAAGCTTTATTCCTATATCTGTGAACCTGTGAACCCACAGACTGGCGCCATAAGGGCGCCATAGACATGTCCTATAAAAATGTCTCGGCGGCTAAAGGGTTAGGTAAATAAAATATTCCTTTACTACGCCAGTGATCATGCTATGACCGGCCATTGCAGGTTCAATTTATGGCTCCCTTACTGGTAGTACGGTGGCGTTTATCGAGCACATAAACGCATCCCTCCCTCTCGCACACACTTACTGATTAGAATGGGATATTTGCTTCGTCGGCAATAAAAGCTAGCGTGTTAGGGCCCCTGCAGCTCTGTCTAGTGACATGAGATAGTATTTTAAAGTCGAGAATTGCCCGACATGTTTCGTTTATGTTGTATGTTGTGTCTCACGGTAGTTATATGTTACAAAATGAGACAGAGACATAGTTATAATTACATAGGGATAAGTAAAACTTAGCCAGTCATGCAGTTTTCCTTTCCTGGTACGAGTTCTTGCACATGTGTGCATTACAAATCGGGCTGACGAGATATGACGCGATCGATCGATCGATCGAACCGCGCAATGTAACTCAACTGGCTTCATAAACCCTTTACCTAAAAATTAAACGAAATGAGCCAACAGTAGTCTTTTTTATTGAACTTGTGGTAATGTTGTCAGTTGACGGTAAAGAAGAGTATATCCCTGACACTGCCCCTGGAGGATAGTTCTAGAGGAGCAAGAGCCACTGCGCCTGTGCTGCCAACTCTGTAGCGAGATGTGCTCTCCGAGTCCTGGTAGAAGTCAAACAGATTGATTATGAAGTGCACCTAGCTCGAATCTTCTCGACAGGCCTCGCTACGTAACTCAGTGCGTCTCTCTTCTACTTAGGGATGCCATCTCTAAAATTTGGCAACTAGGAAAACCGGAAAACCCCGGATTTTAGAGCACTGGGGTGCAATTTTTGAATCTCACTACGTGACTAGAGCTCACCAAAATGGCCGCATTTCTATGAGAAACGGCCGTTTAGGCGAGCTTTAGTCACCCAGTGAGATTCAAAAATCGCACTCCAGGCCCCCAATTCTGGCGTTCATCGAGAATAATCTCACACTCGAGATATGTCAAAAATTTACAGATTTTATAGGGGACTGACGGCTCTTTTTGACATATCTCTACTGTGACTTCATCTTTACTGGCACGAGAATTACCCCGCGGAACCCGGCGTGCAGGCACAGTGCGTGTGACGCGGGCGGACCAAGACTTAAAATTTTTAAAGCCGGATAAAAATTAAGCCCCGCCCGGACGCTCCCCGGATGCCCTATAAACTAGGACAAGTTCGGAGAAACCCGGACGGATGGCAACCCTACTTCTACTGGGCTATAGTTAAACTGAGACGCACTGAGTTCCGTAGCGATCCAAGTTAAAGCGTGTCGGGAAGATTCGTGCTAGGTCAGCGTTGCCAGACGTCCCGATTTTGGCGGGACGTCCCGTTTTTTAGCCTAAAATTAAATGTCCCACGCGGGACAGGCTCAGTCCCGTTTTACGGAGATACTCGACCAGTAACCTTAGATGGTAGTCGTTTTTGGCCAAGCACCGTATTTTCATTAAAAAACATATTCTATAGCTGTCTATCATCACTGTAAATTTAATTTGAAACTCAAATAAGACGATGCGTAATAAAAATCTGCTGATTATTTAAGCTATTTATATTATGTCCCGCTTTCGACGAATTAGTCCCGGTTTTTTATACAAAAGGCTTCGAAATCCCGCTTTGCCTGAAAATAAATCTGGCAACGCTGTGTTAGGTGTACAGATGTTCTAGTTTCGGACCCAGCACCAGCGTGTTAGGTGTGAATAGGGTGACCAACTTTAAAATACAAATTTGCGGGATATAACCATTTTAAATATGGGACACGAATTCACAAAGCTACATCCAACAAAATTTGGGTTTGTTCGACTATCCCTAGGACAGTCTCCTGAGAGTCTGTCTCCTACTAGAAGAGTTTCGATTATACCATCGTATAATTTACCTACAACTACAAGCGTTCCGCCATGGCTTCGCACAAGTAAGTAAATTCAGAATGTAATGTACCTACATAAAAACCTTTTGTAAAAATAGTATTTTATGCAACTGCTATATAATGAGAGGCCTTAAAACACGAGTGTAGTTTTATGAAACGAGCGTCAGCGAGTTTCATAATAGGATCACACGAGTGTTTTAAGGCCTAATTATATACAGTTGCACACATTACTTTATCTACACACATATCATAACTGCAAAAAAACCGTAACAGCAAAAAACCAACAAACGAGTGGCAACAAGTCTGGCGGCAATTCGATCTATCCGTCAAGACGAACGTTTTTTTAAAATCATAGACAAACGAATGAAGTCCCTATTGTCATGTCACTGTTTAAATTAAAAAATTATACTGAGTTGACGTTTCGTATCGAATGCTGTTTTAAAATCTATGGATACTAGAACAGAGACCAACTTGAATTTTGACAGCTGTTCCAAATTTAAATTCATAACGTCAGAGATATCGGTAATGTGATCACCAATAAACACAGACTACTAAGAGATACTACCCAATAAAGAACAGATTTACCTACTACCACAGGCAAGAAAATTCTTATAATAACATTGGTTGTAATAATGCTGGTATTTTTTTTTGACGACCGGATAGCCTAGTGGTTAGTGACCCTGACTATTAAGCTTGAGGCACCGGGTTCGATTCCCGGGAGGGGCAAATGTTTGTATGATGAATATGAATGTTTGTGCCCGAGTCATGGATGTTATATGTATTTAAGTATATATTTATTTATATAAGTATGTATATCCGTTGTCTGGTACCCATAACACAAGCAGCTTTAGTTGCTTACTTTGGGACTAAGTAAATTGGTGTCAATTGTCCCAAGATATTTATTTATTTATTTATTTTCTATGGTTAATTCGGAAAAATTCGCAGGCTATGGTATTAGTTGGTAATGTGGCGAAACTGGAAAACGCAAGGCACGGAATGCTGATGTTGCAGGTTCGAGTCCTGCCATTACCCAAATTTTTCTTTGTGTTGTCATTATCATTTAAATTTATAATTACAAATTACTTGATATTGGGGTCCGTGGCGGCTGGGCTCGCCGGAGACCGGGACGGATCTGGGTTCCCGGGACGAGCCTCGCTTCCTCTTAAAGCCCCTCCGCGAGCTGTCAAACCGCTTCCGACTTCCCGGCACACTGGACATGTCTAATACAAAAAGGAAAAAAAAATAAAAAAAATGGCGAGCTAAACTGAATTCGTACATGAAGTACGGACGGTAACTTTGCGAGGTTTTGATGCTGAAACAGAAAAGATATATTTAACGCGTAAGCCATTAGGGATCTTTTTAGCGTCCAGATCGCTACCACCATCTTGCTCGCTAATCCTGCCGCTAAGCAGCAGTGCTTGCACTGTTGTGTTCCGGCGTTGAGAGCAAGACAGCCGGTGTAATTACTGGCACAAGAGGTATTTCGTCTTAGCCCTCTGGGTTGGCAACGCATCTGCAATCTCTTTGGTGTTGCGGGTGTCTATAGGCGGTGGTGATCACTTACCATCAGGTGACCCTCTTGCTTGTTTTCCTTTATTTCATTAAAATATATTCATTTTACTAGTGTTTCTATGTATAAAATTTACTTAGAGTAGAATAAATTCTGCACTAAGTTATGGGAACAATATCATTTTATTGTAATCGAAATTATTTATTTTTTAAATTTTTTCGATTTTTCTTTTGTATTTTATTATAAAAAACCTCTGTTGAGAAGATACCGGCAAGAAACACGACGAGATGTATTTGTTTAAATAAATCAAATTTACAATGTTACAAGCAATTGAATCAATATTATTTTAATTACAATAATAATTATAAATGATAATAGAAAAAATCACACTGTACGTAAAAACAACTCCAGTCTACCTAATTAATTAACACGTTCACAGCTTATGCAGTGCCCCGTATATGGAGCACGATAAACTAACTCCATTCGTGAGTCGTGACCCATGTATGGGGCACCACGAAAATAGCATTTAAGGTGATACGTAATGATCAATGAATATGTAATTAGAAGGATATTTAAATATTTTAGATGGGGATCGCAAACGTGATAAATAATTTAATTATACTGGTGCAATCGGTAGGATCACCATTTATGTGGCTAATATGAAATGCCGGTGATCACTTCCCATCGGGTGATCGGCATGCTCGTTTATCTCCCTTTTCCTTTTTTTTACTAAAATACAGGGCACGGCGAATGATTTGATAGCTGAAAAGAGGGACGACCTGTCATATAAGGACACCTGGCTACCTTAGTTGGAATACGCACCGTCGCTAGTGTCGTGAGAGTCCGGCGGCGGCAGCGGCGTGGGCGCAGCGGCCGAGCGCGTCAGCGTCGCGCGCCGGCTGTCGATCAGTCGCACCAAGTTTTCCAACGCCATTTGTTTATTCTGCATAAGGGCGTTTGACGCTATATTGGCGCTGTTGTCATGGTTATGTGATGAGTATACAGGGTGTTACATTGAACGTAATACAAATTAAGCAATTCCGGCTCAGTTAACGTCAGAGAACAAAATGCATGTATCCAGTTATTAAAATACGTCTTAATTAATTTTTGCTAGTTTGCTAACAGAATAAAGAAATTAAATTCTCGTAGTGTGGTCACCCATCATGACGTCACGCTTACCTGACGTACTTTTTCGTCAAGCTTTGTTATCAGTTATCAGTGTGTATGTAATCATTTTAACATCAAAAGAAACGAAAAGGGGCGTTAGTAGATAAACAAGTGATATCTGTTTAAAATAATTTATTATCAAAAAGAAAAATTAACTGTTAAGATCAAACGTACTTCAACAAGTGTGCGAAATGTCCACCTCCTTCCTGAATACAAAGCTCTGCACGTCGTCGAAGATTTCTTTTCACTCTACTGAGTACAAACTCGTTGGTTCTTACTACCTCAAACGCTTGGATTATTTTTTGGCAGAGCTCCGCAACAGTATTGGACTCTCGTTTGTATACTAGTCGTTTGAGCTCTCCCCACAAAAAAAAATCCAGTGGAGTAAGATCCTGGCTACAAGGCGGCCATTCCACCGGACCACTATCCAACTATCCAACATTCGGGGAACTCTCGGTCCAGGTAACTCCGGACCCGCAGAGAAAAATATGCTGGAGCTCCGTCTTGTTGATAGTGCATGTTTTGCAAATTTTGTTCGGGAATTTGTTGCAACAGTATTGACAACTCGTTTCTCAAGAAGTTTTGTACTTTACTCCATTCAGGTTGCCTTCAATGAAATAAGGTCCTATGACATAATTATTAAGGATACCTGCCCAAACATTAACTGAGAAGCGTGTTTGAAACGAGTCTCGCCGTGTCACATGAGGATTGATATCACTCCACCAGTGCTCGTTGTGTATGTTGAACAGCCCTACTCGGGCAAAGGTAGCTTCATCTGACCATAAAATGGTAAGGTGTTGGTTTTGTAATAGCCAGCGACAAAACCGTACTCTCCTGGGATAATCTGCTAAGACAATATCTTGAACCCATTGAAAGTGAAACGGGTGTAATCCGTCGGCATTCAATAGTCTCCAAATAAAAATGTGGGTTGTACCAAATCGTGACGCGGCTTCTCTGGTGCTGGCTTCTGGGTGGCGGATAAAATACCTAAGTACTCGTGTTCTAAATGCCCCTGAGTACCTTGGACGTCGGCCTCTACCTTGGGTATGAGCTGGGACCGTGAACTGTCCATAATATCTAAAATTCTGTACACACGTGTTGATCAATGGACGTGTGAGAATTGGACTCTCCGGGTATCGCTCGTGAAACAGTTCTTGCATCCTATCGTACTCTGCGATGTAAAATAAAGTTCTACCATCACTAATCGCTGAATATTAGTAAACGAATAAGCAGGAGGCATGATTACTTTAAAATTAATCTGCGACAGCAAAGAAGTAAACGAAATGTTTGTTATGACAAATAACTTCAATAATGTGTCAGAATGCATTTTATTCATAAAATTATCGGCCCAGACAAGCAAAAAGGTAAGTGTTCACTGCAAAACTAGATTTTAACTTTTTTCTCTTAACTCTCTGAGTAGGGTAACCACGATGAGACCAAAAAATCAGGAATAATTAAAACAGTGATATTAATTAATTAAAATAACTTTAACAACTCGAGACCTAGCAGAGGGTTTTAGCATCAGAGAGATTAGTTCAAAACACATTAGTTGTATTACGTTCAATGTAACACCCTGTATAACTGTCCATACTAATATAATGCGACATAGAATTAATAAAGAAAGGAAGAAAGAAAATATTTAATTCAGCAAAGCATAAGAAACAAAGAATACACTTACAAAATAACAAGGTTGGTGCTGAAAAAGGACCCCACTCAGCATATGCTGCTGCAAGCAGCAGCGCTGATTTTCAGTGGGGCCCTGAACTTAAAAACTAAAAAAAAAACAGGTAGGTAATAGGTACCAGATACCTATTAATTGCTTATCTATCTGACATTGGGGTAGAGACCATAGTTTCAAACATAAAATCAACTACAGCGCTAAAATGGCGAGTCAAGAGGCGCCTCTTAGAGGAAGAATCTTAGGACATACTAAAGATCTGTCCAGTCTTTAATTAAGTCAGTGGACGCGATTATTATGTGAGATCGAAATTCTTCCTAGTTTTCTTTTAGCCTTTACTCAAGGATCTTTGTGCTAATGCAACCATGCTGCCCCTGCCTTGACTGTAAGCCCCAACTCACCCTGACTTCATCCAGCAAAGGGTCGAATGCTGCTGGATCGGTGGAATCCTTTAGCGTTTCCCAAGTCTTGAACAGCTTCCGATCTGACACCCGTATGGAATTCTCCAGCTCACGCATTTCTGCAAATACTACAATTATAGTGCGACTCTTAATATTCAATCTATATAAACTCATGTCCATTTATTTAAAAAATATTGACCGACAATATAGAGCATTAGTGGATACACCAAATCGGCAATACTCGTGCACAGTCTCTAGCCATTACCTAACCTAACAGATCGAAAGGAATGACACTACTTATACACCTCGAAAGATAGCTTGATACGTAATGTAAGATATCAGAGGCTAAGTAGAATTTAAATTCAAACGCCTTGAGGATGAAAAAAAATGTATACAGTACAGTACAGTTATAATACAGTCTCTTTCAATTGAATCTGACAATCTTGCAAACAAATTATGCTGTTCGACACAATTGACAGCCGATTTTCTATGTCCCTAGGTTTATAATCTTTCTTCTTATCTTCTATCTCTCGCGTCAAATTGAGGGTTGAAATGATTGTTCACGTACCAGGAACAAGTCATTGAGTAGTGTCAATATCAGTCAGCCATATTTGTTTACAAGGTTACCAGATACTATTAAAAGCAAGTTTACCAGTTTCCTTGAGATTGGCGAGATGCGCGACGATCTGCCGCCGCTGCGCGCGCACTGCCCGGCGCTGCGCGCGCGCACGCGCTACCACATCGCGCGCGTTGCACGCCTCAGCCGCTAGCGACGCCACTTCGCGCGCTTCTTGCTCCAGGCGACGCTCTAACTCACTAAGTAGTCAAATCAATGTTGAAATACAAATAAATGTTTCCATATAAATAAAATCCGCAAATCTGGGTTCATGATAAATGAGTACCCCGAACTAAGAAATGGGAAAAAGCACTAGGAGGATGATGATAAATAATAAAAAAAAGAAACTACTTCGTCACTGAGCGAAAGTGCCGAAACCCAGCTTTTTGAATATTTCGTAATTAGACAAGGAATTGTCCTAGAAAGATGAAATAATTTGTCAGCCTATTCTTTATTGAGATCGACCACAGACGCGCTTGTGTCATCCGAGTCTAGACGAATGATTTATATTCATCATATTCAAATATCATTTGCTTCAGTTCATATTAAGAGATTAGATTAAACGCATTATTCGGAATTCTAAACACAATTTTAGTAGTTAACAAAGAACACAATTTAAATATAGCATTTCGAAAACCAGTTCATTTGAATACAGGCATTCGGTTCTTTCATCTTTAAGATCTCTTTAGCTCAGTGGCCTTAATATGTCGTGTCGCATAGCTGCATGTTTATTGACAACATGTCTTTTTTTGTTCAGGCCAACTCTACTCATAAAGGGTACATAGAAAAAATCTTCAAGTCTTGCCTTGGATATTCCCCGGTGATCCTCGCATACGAATGAATGTTCCTTATGACTTCGACGAGGTGATGTAGTTGGTTGCAAAATTCGGGCAGTTGGTCTGGCGACAGATACTGGCCGCCGTACCTATTAAGTAAACATTAACCTATTCAAAGCCAAGGACGCCTAAAGGCACTGAATCATAGCGACTACCTACCACGCTAGCGACCCATATAAAAGTCGTTTAATTACACGGTGTAACAACGGGTTCAACTTGGCATTTGATATTAAGCCGAAAGGCGTGTCAGTTGTTGAGTTGACGTTAAAAAGTTTTTTTTTTGTCCATATTTGTGTCCTACTGCTTGGCAAAGGTCTTTCCACATCCTCAACGCTACGCGCTCACAGACACACATAGCCGACGTTGGGGAAAAAACTACCAAGCTAAGATGGAACTGGGCCGGACATGTCTGTCGCATGCACCCACAGAGGTGGGCTCGCACATTCCCTAGGTTGAAAAAATTAAATTTAAAAAAATACCCAAGCAAAAAAAGGCATAACCAAGTGTGTAGGCTTTCAAGGGAACTTTTAGGGTCTACAGATCTGCATAATAACCTAACCGCAAATCGATGTTGGCTGCAAACTGCGAGTCGTCGAGTTGCGCTTCCGCAGCGCTTGCGCACGGTGGCACCGACGGCGAGGGCTCGGAATCCTCCTCGTTGGTGAAACTGCCGCATCCTATGCTTTCGCTCATGCTGTGGACACATAGTGAGAATGCTGAACAACATGAAGAGAGAAGTATCTTGTGATGGCGAAGCCCACTTAAGTTTCCTTTGAGCTGGCTGGGATTACTTTGATATTTCTCACAGTGGTTTTGTTAGTCTAAGCAAGTAGGGAAGATCCTGGAGCTGCTGTGCTAGGTGTCCTTGTGTTAGACATGGCAGGCTTTGACTGTTTGAACGTGACGTAGTGTCTCGTTCCTGCTGCCTCACCCTATCTCGTTCTCTCCATACTTGGCTGGCGCATCTTACCCGCTGGACAGTTTTGACGAAACGGAGTGTCTCGCGGTCAGCGCGGTAGCCACGGTGATCGCGGCGGATGCAGCTGCCCGGTGGTCACTACCGCGCAGCTTGCCTAGCAGACGGCCGAGCAAGCGCGACTGCCGCCCCGACCCGCTCTCTCTCCCTCCCTCCATGCCGGGGCGTTTAGACGTGTGATATGTTAGGCTAAGGAACAGGTTAGGTATAGTTTACACATTGCCCTAACATGCCCAACCAAGTTCAATTTATCCGTCAGTACTACACTTTCTTACTACTTAGAGAGAGCCACAAGAAAGTGTATGCAAAACAATCTCTTTAGTTATCACTTGCAAAGTCCAGTGCCCCATAAATGCCCGACATGTTTCGGACCAGGACCCCAATTCTCGGGTCAAGCGAGACGCTATCTCGCATGCCACATACGTCAAACATGAGAGATTCCTTGGAATTTGACAGTTATTCTCGTGCGAGATGAATCTCGCATGAACCCAGAATAGGGGCCCAGTCCGTGGTCCTTAATCATGAGCCCCCGCGGCGGTGGCGCGACGACGACTCATGGGGGCTCATGATTAAGGACCACGGACTGGTCCGAAACATGTCGGGCATTTCTCGACGTAAAAAAATGGGAGTGATCCGTTTTATTAATATGTCCGAGTCTCACGGTAGTTTTAGTAGGGATTTATTAATTGTTTAAACATCAAATTAATAAAATAAGACCCTACTTTCAAAACATGCATTGTTAGAAAAGCATACTTATTTTCAAACTTTCATGTTACAGAGAAAAGCCAAGTGGGTCCTATTTTGATCTGAGTAGTTTATTAATTAACTTAGTTCTTGTCTGTGGTTCACCAGCTAATATTTCATTTAAAAAGAGTACTTACTTTTTCAATGTTTATTGTGATAACCGATGATCTGGCAAGCACATAACTAAGTTTGCTGTGGTCAACTTCATTTTATCATTTTGAATTATTTAGATATTAATTTACTTTATGCAGCGATGTCACTTGGTCGGTGCCATTTTTGATGTTGAAGTTTTGAAAATGGCCAGTGTTAAATTCATTCAGTACAAAAAAAGCTTGTCCTCTCAGAGTTTATAAAATAATAATAAAATTAAAAATCCTTTGTAGAAATCCGTTTGTCTCCGTGACATGCTATATCCATGCTTTAGTTCTTCATCCAAGACAATATCCTAATAAAATCACACTGCGATACATTGCGACGTTCTACGGTGGCCTACGAATCAAATGTACAGTCAAGGAAATCCAAACACGTACCACCGTAGAATCTAGTCGAAGAGACATACGCATGACATTTGTATGACATGGCGGGGCGTTTAACGCGTCGTGTCATCATTGCGACAGGGTTCTATGTTGGTACGTGAATGTATTTCCCCTACTGCACAGTGAGCTGTGAGATACTTTTTCATTAGCGCCCAACTAACCCATGAGGTGCGCATGAGCGATAAAAAATTTTGGGTGGGGCGACCACAAAGATAGAGGGTTACAAATATCCGCTTCAAATCCTCGAATATTTCACCATTGTACCGATAATCAAACATCCGTTTTTTTGCTCCGTTATATAGCTATGCGGTGGCCCTAACAAGATCGCATAAGTATAGTTTAAGTTAGTATATCGTATCTCTTATAATGCCAATATATGGGCACAGAGAGGAAAAAAACTTGAGCAGTCATGTTAGGTGCGCAGACAGTGATCTGACAAAATAAAAGACAAACCTTGTTTTAATGTCGTTTTAATTCAATATAAAAATACAATTATAATTATCAATATACATAATCGCATTCCTTGCCGTAGGCCATCATTAATAATAAAAACTAACTGCAAACCATCGAGCCTAACCTTTTAAAGTTTAAGTACATTAAAGTCAATATGGAGGCACATGTCAGTCCGAGCTGAACAAGCTCAGAACCTTAAAGATTCCATAAAACACTAAATATAGGAAACGAATAAACCAGGGCTCCACACCAAGCACTTTGTAAACTATCAGACTTGTTATCTCTGCGTGAAATTCGGGAATGTTATCAAAACTTGAAGTTTTGGCGGTGGAGAGCCCAATGTAAACATTTATAAATACGTTTTTGGCCAAAATGCTTAAGAGTTGCTAAGATTTTTTGTGACGATAGAAATAAGTCTAATAGAGAGTTGGCTAGCATAATGCTCCGGCGCAAGCGAGAAGCATTGCGAGGGTTAAATACAAAGTAATCTCCTAATTAACACTATTACCGAAGGTTAAATGTTCAGTAGTAGAATTGCATACTGCGAGGATTATAAAAGACCAATACCGATGCACTGGCTCAAGCGGGCACGCTAAACAATCTAGCATGGGACCAACGTTCAATCTCTGGCCAGAACTAAACCGAAAACCACATCGCAAAGGCACATCCATTGAAAAAATTAATAAGCCTAAAGTATGGTCCCAGCGATTTTAACGCCACGAAACCAAGCTCGGGGGGTGCCGGTTTACCAGAGTCCGGAGGAGAAGCCTCCGGGTGGGACGCGCACGCGTTTCGGGGCCTCGGGGGCCGCTTTGGCTGGCTCGGCCTTCGCCGGCTCGGGGGCCGGGGCCGGAGCCTCTATCTTGGGTTCCGGCGCGACTTCTGGCGTCGTGGCGGGCGTCTCCTGCCCACCATTCTGGCTCGGTGTCGTCCCGTTCGCCGGCTGTCTGTTATACTCGCCCAGAGCTGGAATAGTTTGAGGGTCTGTTAGATTTGTGTTGATGATGACAAAACAGGAGAGGTCCCCAGTTTGTAACTTATTATTAATGTTTTCTGTTTAACCACACAGCACTGACCAAGTGTAAAGAAAGATTCGAAGCTTATAAAATCTACAGCAGGTCCATATGCGCACTTTTTTGCCAAGAGAGTAATAGCTGAGAGAGTAAGAGCTGGTGAAAATTTTCTTGGCCTCTTTAACACAACTAATGAAGTAAAAAATCGGAAACAATGACAGCATGATATCTGCACTACTGGCTTAAAATGTAATTGACAATTTTGCATTAAATGTCTAATTTGTTTAAAGAGAGTGATACTGTGGGGCCGACACAAATACTATGCAAAACTTCGATTTTCTCTGCCCTTCCAGGTGACCCCTTCGATTTCACCAACTTTCCCTGACCACTTTGAGCCTTTCTGACTTATTCCTTATTCTCCAGAAAGTGAACATCTTGATATTGCATTTACTGGCCGGATTTGTCAGTGTTACTAAGAACAAAGTATTTTTTGATTTATCGAGACTTAAGGCGCATAAGAAAGTGCTAATCGCATGGTCAAACCAGATTCCAAATTAGCAAAATCCCATATGGCTGGCACCAAAAAAGTTCGCGGCGAACCTTTAATATCATACTTCATGGCACCTTCTGATAAAGGCCAACTTGGGACTGCGAAGTGATCCCTGCACCAATGGCTTAGCTGAGAGCAAAGTACAGTTCGGAGCTAGCCAAGTCCTTGAAACTTACAAGTGGCGGATGCAGCAGCGGGGTTGAGCCGGCGGCCGCGCGGCGGCTCCGGATCCCCGCCGAAGATGTCAGTGTGCCCGCCGCCCGGGGGTCGCAACACCCGGCTCGAGCTCCTCGCGTCCTCACCCAGGCCAACGTTGAACTTTGTGGAAGTCATCTTTGTTCAAATATCTGAAAAGATGAAATAAATTTAATAATTGAAGGAAGATCAGCAAGAACAAAAATTGTCGTAAGTATACGAACAAACAATATATTGTTTCTTTGAATAGGCCAAAACAAAGTGGATGCAGACTTAATCAAAAAATCATTGCACTACTATATGTGGACCCTTGTCCACGGGGAAGACATTCGTGAACCTAATTCCGATTTGACCCACCATTCATTATCCAGGCTTACAACGTTAAGTACTATGGGAACGATAGTTGGATTTTCAAGCAAACGTGGTTTAGATCTACCCGAGAAATGCACACTATCAAATCAAAAAATATACAACTGGAAAATTTGTTTCGGTTTCAAGATGACAGAAGACTATTTCCAAACTTGTGTATATTGCGACACCTGTCTGTAGAGTCGTAGATAGATGTAGTGTAGCGAGATAGAATAGTTCTAAGGCATGTTTGATTAATTTATATTGGCGTGATAACGTGTTTGCAAGTAGTTTCACAAACGCTACAAAATTCTTTGGATAACACGCTGTCTACCGAACGTGCGTGTTTCCATATTGGTTCCAAAATGACGTCACCAGCCGTCCCTTGTTCACCAGTTGCCACCTTTTGTTACAACCGGTTGTTTGGGACTTGGTCACGGTTTATGCAACTTGTACTTACACCCGAAAACAATCCTTTTCGCTTTGCTGAAGTAGAAACCTTGACGCAGAAATTTTATTTTTATCTCGGAACACCACCAACTCAAGTCAGAGACATAAATCATACCGGCAGTTAGTAAGGTCCAGCAAAAATCGATAATATTTCAATGTCCCCCAAACTTAATTAATCCTAGAAAGTCGGTTTACTTCGGAACTTCGTGCCTTTGGCAACCACCCACGCTAGAGTAGGTAATTTCTAAGTCGTGTTTGTTGTTAGTCGCCAAATGGATGCAAGTACTGCTCAAAACTTCGAGGTTTACAGATACTGACACTTCTACAGTTCATGAAAACTCGTTACAAATCGTGGCTGCATAATCAAAGGCACTGGACAAGGACATATAAAAAGCATCCATAAAACACAGAATGTTCGATGTAAACAGACACCCATCACCATGAAATTTATAGTTTCAACGTTTTCTTTTTTGACCAAGTTCACCCAAACGAGATCAAAGCAAATACGATTACCTTCGATAATGGCTGTCAATTTACACATTAACATAGGTTTTTATTTTCATTTTTAAATTAAGTGCATGTTAGGTACAACTTCCACTTATTAAATTAACAACACCCACACCTTGGAAGAGTAGAAATTTCTCAATCCAACTTATCTGTCAGGAAAAGCATCTTTTATTTGAGCACGGTTTGTTATGTGACGACATGGCGTCACGGTAGGAATGTTTTACGACAAAATAAGGCGCCGAAGCCATTAAACTGTCTAATCCTGTAATCCAACTGTTCGTTTGCTCATGCTTTTACACGAGATTAACTTAACATCACGAACTCAGGCTCAGCGTTTATTACGCCGCACCAAAGCACCTTCACACCGAGCGATGCGACAAAAACAAAACTGCTAAAATTGCATCAGTCGTATGATTAATGTGCCACTATGGAATCTTTCTACAATAAATGCCACACTTCCACGGCAGGCACTGGCAGTTCAACTTGTGCAAAAAAGTTGACAAGCAGTCAAGTTGACAACTTTTTTGATCAGCCTGATTCAAAGTGCTAACTGTCTAGTGATATCTAGTTAATGGTTCCTAGGCTTAAGAATTACATTCTCTTATTCCCAGTAGCTGTTGAGAACAAACGATTTTGGATCAGTGTGTGGTTGTTGCCCCATCCATGTCTTTTTCGAAATCAGATCATCATAAATATTATCAATATCTTCAAAGCAACCACAGTTAGGTATGGGCCTTCGCAATCACCACCACATTAAAATTATGTGGGATCACGTTTTGTTGCTTCTGTAACATCTAATCACAACAACGGACTTAAGTTCTGGCGATAAATTCACATCAGAATCATCAGAAAGTTAGACGATCTCTGATAGGCAGATCTGATAATGGACTTGTACAAGTTGTGCCCAAAGCTGCAGATTGTAGGTTATTGACTCCACATTTACGACTTTAGCGAGCTTGTTTATCTGCGTCATAGTTTCGTAAGAGGGTCAATGGAACTTTTGGAAGAATTCCGTCTAATTACATAGGTAAATAACACGCCTAACTGACGCACATCGGTATCCGTATAAACTTCTATTAATAGAAAGGTCTTCTATCGTTACCAAGACTGTATTTTATTGTTTAATAAGGCCTGAAAGATACTTTTCCTCCAAGGTAGGTGCGCGAGCGCAGAATTAATATTCATGATGCATTGATTGAATTCCTTTGTTATTTATCTTCATGAGATAATCTGTTGGCATTTGTTTTTAAGATTCGTAAGAGAAATTGACCACAATTATTTTCTATAGACAGCAGTATCTTCCGTTTGATAATGTGGAAAAAAAAATGTTTTGGTCAACATCCAATTGTAAAAGTAGGTAATCTATAAAATTGTCTTGTGTAGTGTATAAGAATGATACGGGCGAACTGAAACAGTGCTGTATAAATGTATAGAATATATTATCAACGCTAAAAAGCGTGAAAGTAATCTATTATGTTTTTGATTACGGTATTAAATTTCGCTTTTCAGCGTCTTTATTTTTGATGAGATTATATTAGTTAAATGCCAATTGGGATAGCAAAAAACCTACATGGATCAAGAGAGATAAAATGTAAGAACTCATGTACACGTCACGTGTCGGATCATTAAGGAAACGGACGAATTTGAATCAACACTCAAAAGACAAGACGAGCAACAGCAGGCCTGCTACAGGCCATATGGCCTGTTAATATGTGTACCAGCCTGGGAAACATCTGGTAAGAATGGCGAAACTCGGCGACGGGCACAGTGAATAGTTGAATGGCTTGAATTAACATTAATTATCACATTAAGAAAGCTCGTTACCATATTAATTGTAGACCATATCCTACGGAATAGTTTTGGAGCATTGTTTGAATTGACAATGCGAAAATCAACGATGCCTAACAATATTGCGTGGATGACACACGATTATAAATCGTAAGGCAATAAATGCATATAATATTATGATTATATTTTATCATACAATTTCTAGCTAGTGGCTTGAACTTAGAAGAGTATTTAATGCGGTGAATAACCTAACGTGTTGATAAGAAAATGTATGCAAGCCTAGGTACTTTAATGTCAGACATTTTTAATGAACAAGTCGTTTCCGGGAGGTTTTAGAAATAACTTTTGTATGGATAGCGTTTTTCGTGGCTTGGTGCACCATCGTCTAGAGAACCATTTCTCAGTGGGCGATGATGCCACCTTGTAGGCACTGGAAGCCTACTGGGGCGGTAAAAAGCCCACGAAAAATTGTAATTTAATAAATAGTTATTGCAATTGTGATTTTTAAGATGTGCTAGAACTGATGGATTCTCAAAATGGGCGGTAGACAAAACAACTTTAAGAACCACTGGCGATAGAGAGGGATATAGTAGGACGCTTCTTATACGGAAATGCCGTTTTTGTTCCAGGTAAAACATCTGTATTTGTACTAAGTATTATTTTGTGCTCAATGCCTTGTTAGAATGTCAAGAATTATAGGTAGAATTAGTAAGGTAGGTCGAATTTATAACACGGACGAAATGAGTTCCCACTCCCAGTTGTTTATAATTTTCTCACGGCTCAACAGAGTACGTATCTTTAGTTGGTATATTATATATAACTTCTTGCAAAAAGCTATTAACATCCACCCAAGCTTGTCAAAGTAATTTAGCAAACAATGAATGACAACAAAATCATTTTGAGTCATTGATTCCAGCAGTCACTTTTCCCATTATATTGTGACTAACTTTATGACGAAAAAACTAGAATTTAATCTGTTTATTTTAGCTTTTATGACACAGAACATAAGGTTCGCAATTGCGTAATGTATCACAATTTGCAAATAAAGATATTGGACTCCATCTAGGCTGTCTAATCAAGCGGAAGTGCTCAACCAAGGAGTGACGTCTGAAGTCTTAAGTCTAGTTTGGTAAGTCTTAATTTAAACCTTCAATACTGAGCCAGTGGGTCTAAATTAAAAGGTAAACGAAGAAAAAACAAGTCCTTTTGAAGTTACGCATTGCCTAGTATTGCATGTCGAATCGAGAAATCAGAAGTGGGATCGTTTGCAGAATGAAATTTTGGAATGGTTTAAACATTTTCGAAACCAATTATGAATATATCCGTTAACTCGTACAATATAGGTGATTTACGTGCATTAGCATAAGGTTCCAGTTCGTTACTTAAAAAAAAACTTGGAGTGTGAATTTGGCCTGTTGAATCCCATGTAAAATTTCCCTGTGTGTGTTCTTTTATTTTGTTTACTTGTGTGAATCAATAAAGAGTATTTGTCCCTCGCTACGCATTCTCGCACATCTCAGGTGGAAACGCAGCCTTAGACTACATCCTGAAGGCTATCCCTTAAAATTTTTGAATGAGACACAAATATCAAGAATGAGTAAACTCATTCTTGATATTTGTGCGTGAGTTTAACGACACGTTATGCACGCTAAACAATATCAAAACTCAAACATGGCACACGCCATTTTGGCGGAGTTTTAGATGTGCCACGAATGTCATGTATATGATTTAGATTTATCTAGTGATGTAGTTGATGGAAGCGTAGATATCATAGTGCAAAATTTCAACGTTGTATGAGACTTAGTTTTCGGTAAAAATTGAGTGCGAAACGACGGACATAGCGAAACCATAAAATGCTAATATGCGTTATTAATGTATGGGACACCGACTACAGACATTCATTAGGTATACATACATACACTACACGAAATAGCCAGACATAGAAGGGGCTTATCCTTAAATGACGTCAGATATCAAGGGAGCGGGGAGGGGTGTCGTTTAATGATTTGTGACTCAACTTTTGTGAGTTATTGCTCACATCTACACTAATATTATAAAGAGGAAAGATTTGTACCTATTTTTGTATGTTTGTAATGAATAGGCTCAAAAAGTACTGGGCCGATTTAAAAAATTCTTTCACCAATAGAATGCTACATTCTTCCAATTTGACATAGGCTACATTTCATTTTGAAAAAAATTAGGGATCCTTGGTAAAATTTGAACAATGTAACCGAAGGTGTAGAAAAATGAGTCTTAAAATTGATTGTACCCGTGCGAAGCCGGGGCGGGTCGTACAATATAAAATAAACCTACTTCCTTTTTTCAGATTACAATAATAATTTCCAAACTTGCATACATTTTCAAGTAAAACCACAAATTATATACAAATTACTTTGTAAGACGAAGAAAGCGTTAATCGTGCCTGGTGATTCTGGAGGAATTTCAATAGGAACTCTTGTAGGTTTCTTTTTAAATTTCGTTGTTTCTATTGATTTGTCAGCGGGCCGCGGTTGATGCATCCTAGCTTTAAAGACACTGTACTGTAAACTTCAAGATAACTTAAAGGTGCCCATTTCTAAACTATTTGGAAACATCACTGACGGGAGTTTGATTCCACAATCATCCTACTAATATTATAAATGTGAAAGTTTGTATATTTGGATGTTTGTTACTCAATCACGCAAAAACAACTGAATGGATTTGGATGAAATTTGGCACACATATAGTTTATAACCTGGATTAACACATAGGATACTTTTTATCCCGTAAAAATGCATAGTTTCCACGGGATAGCGATAAGTGAGTTATACGCCGTCGTAACGTCATGAGCAGCAAAGCAACTAATTCTCATTAATGTGTCCAGGAAAGATTGCAGATTGCATGTTGGGTGTCGGACGAAGTCGCGGACAAAAGCTAGTCATTCATAATTACATTTTCAAATAACCAGGGAAGTATAACTACATAGTGAGTAGTAAGGTTATAGATACATAAAGATAGCATATTTATGGCGTGGAATGCGCACACAGTCCGCATTAGTCAGACGACAAGGTAATGCATACCGAAAGGAAATACATTGGAATAATAATGCTCAATCTGTATACTAATATGGACAATCAATTGCTCAGCGTTGCCCGATGGTTCAGTTTCACCTTAAAAGAGCTTTAATGGCTCAATTATACTTAAGGTTAACAAAACAAGGAAGCAATTAGGTTCAGGATCTGTTTTACCACTATCTGATAAGTTCCTGATATTCGATGTGACAGATATCAGTGGTGCTGTCTGTTTGTGTCCATAGCATGAATAGAGACGGCATCATAGATATATCTGTTGGATATAAAAGGAACTTTTAAAAAGTGGCAAAACAGCCCACTCAAACATTTTAAGGGTGTAACTGACAAGAAATACCTTAAAATACTACCTGTGGCCCGTTTCACTAAGCTACAAGTTACAATTTTACAAGTCTAAACCAGCAACATTGGTCATTATGCCCATTGCCATTGGTCATTACTGACCAATGTTGCCGGTTTAGACTTGTAAAATTGTAACTTGTAGCTTAGTGAAATGGGCCCCTGCTGATGCCTATGTTGTAACAATAAACATCTTTTTATTTATTTATTTTTTAAATCGTGTGACGTAATGAATGTACAAAGGAATTGATTGGTTTTTATAAAACATAGAAAGGCAAACTAGCAAGTGGGTCACATGATGGGAAGTGATCACCACCGCTCATAGACGCCCGCAACACCAAAGTGATTGCAGATGCGTTGCCAACCCAGAGGGCTAAGAAGGAATACCTCGTGCCAGTAATTGCACCAGCTGTCTTGCTCTCCAGGCCGGAACACAACAGTGCAAGCACTGCTGCTTAGCGGCAGGATCAGTGAGCAAGACGGTGGTAGCGATCCGGAGGGACCTTGCACAAGCTCCTACTACTCGCAAAATTGGCTTTGTAGTAAGTTAATACAATTTTAGCTCTCGGATCCTAAGGCGACAATTAATTTGTCTGTCTATATGAAAGTTTTGAACATAGGGGAAAGCCGAAACGAATAAGTACTAGGAAAAACCCAAGCAACCCCTTGTGGGAGTGTATTGTATCAATATTTAATACACCAACCCCATTAGCATTCGAAAGAATCATTTTTAGGGTTTCGCACCGCAAAAGTAGACTGTCTGTCAGTCTGTCAAAATCCTTTTTCTCATGAACACGTTGAAATAATCAAGTTGAAATTATTTCAAATACTCAGGTCTGCAATCCCTTGGAGCTGTGGGAAAACCAAACGTCTAAGCGGGTAGGACTTTGTGCAAGGTCCGTCCGGATCGCTACCACCATCTTGCTCGCTAATCCTGCCGCTAAGCAGCAGCGCTTGCACTGTTGTGTTCCGGCGTGGAGAGCAAGACAACCGGTGTAATTACTGGCACAAGAGGTATGCCATCTTAGCCCTCTGGGTTGGCAACGCATCTGCAATCTTTATGGTGTTGCGGATGTCTATAGGCGGCGGTGATCACGTATCATCAAGCGACCCACTTGCTTGTTTGCCTTCCTATTTCATAAAAAAAAAAGTTCAAGATAAGGCCGTTTATGCCGCATATTTTGAGACTCTTAAGTGAATCAAAAACCTATAAGGTACGTCTTGATGACCTAGAATCATAAAATTTGGCAAGTAGCAATGTCTCACAGCACATGTAAAGGGATAAGTCCGAAAACCGTAAATTTGTAGTTTTATAAAAAAAAAGATGGGTGTATTAAGTTTGTACGGAACCCTCGGTGCGCGTCCGACTTGCACTTGGCCGGTGTTTTACTTAAAGGCGGTTTGTAAGCTTTTATGAATAATGGTGTTATCTGTTTTATTATTCATGATTCATGAATGAATAGGCCAAATAATCTAAAAATAAAACTGTTATCAGAATGAACATAAACTCTATTGAACTCATTCAACTGATAATTGGACATTAAAAATGACTGTCCTGTTAACAGTAATTCTGATAACATAACTAGTTAAAATTGTGTAACCGAAATTTCATTCGATTTTTATTTTTAAATGTTTTAACATTCAAATTATTAAATTAAAATGCTATGTAATGACGACACAAAGAAAAATTAGGGTAATGGCAGGAATTGAACCTACAACATCAGCATTCCGTGTCTTGCGTTTGACAGTTTCGCCACATTACCGCTACCATACCCTGCGAATTTTTCAATGGGCTTCGTCTTACGGTCATTACCCTAATTATTCTTTGTGTTGTCATTAGGTACATAGCATTTTAATATAACTATTTAAAATTAAAAATATACTCCATGCTCTTAGCTTAACAATTAAATGCTACCATAGTGCAAGAGAAGACTAATAAGTAATCTCACAGAAAATAGGTTTAAAATGTTCACATTTTTTTGCAACCAAATTAAGAACCTCCTTTTGAAGTTAGTTAAAAATACTAAATAGTGCAAAAGCTTTAGTTTACTTAGAAAATTGCCAAGTATCTATGTTTGGCCACAATCAAAACATTGGAAGAGTTTCGTTGATTTCTCTTGAATCACATCAAATCTTGATTTTGAATTAAATGGGACCAATTTGAAAGTCTAATTTTTTTGGGTCACTTGATGGTAAGTGATCACCACCGCCTAGAGACACCCACAGCACCAGGTCATTGCAGATGCGTTGCCAACCCAGAGGGCTAAGATGGAATACCTCTTGTGCCAGTAATTACACTGGCACACAAATAAGCCGGTAAACAAATGCCATGTTTAAGATTCTATAAGATGATGGACATACAATCTAGAATTTTTAGATAAATAAAAATAAATAAATAAATAAATATCTTGGGACAATTAACACCAATTGACCTAGTCTCAAAGTAAGCAACTAAAGCTGCTTGTGTTATGAGTACTAGACAACAGATATACATACTTAAATAGATAAATAAATACTTAAATACATATAACAACCACGACTCGGGCACAAACATTTGTATTCATCATACAAACATTTGCCCCTCCCGGGTATCGAACCCGGTACCTCAAGCTTCATGGTCAGGGTCACTAACCACTAGGCTATCCGGCCGTAGAATTTTTAGATGATTTGTCATAGTGATAATTTAAGTTTTATTACTTTAGTTTCTCAGTGTAATGGTTTAACACAACTATGTCTTGTAAACATATTTAATAATAAAATAAAATTAATAAAACCAGTTCATGGTAGCCATCTTTGAAAATCCATAGATATACAAATTAAATGTACAAGTTAAAGATAACTATAACTAGAAAACCCCAGAATTTTACAATGTTTTTAAGTATTTCATTCTTTATTTATTATTGACCATTTGACAGGCTAGATTAACTGTTTCCATTAAAGATTACAGACTCTAAGCATATAAGTAGCTGCCTGTAAGCATATAAAGTATTTTTATGCAGTATAATATAAAAAATTACTGTAAAGTTAACAGTAATCCTGATAAAATAATCTATAATGCATTACATCCCCTCTAACATGTTGCCAATTGATCCATTGTTATCTTTCATATCTCACATATTAAAAGATAACTTCGGAATGTTTAATATAAACAAGTACTCATTGAATGCTTTGGGAAGCATCGTATCATAACAGCAGAAACCGGTTGGAAAATATTTGGATTATTACCAATTTTAAATGCAAATTTATGAGCGAATGCGCTATAATTATAAGGTTAGCTAGGGTTTTACATTCTGATGGTGAAATACGATCGTATTTTAAAACAACGGAGTAAATAACGCATGAGTAAGGCTGCTTCATCGTCAATAGTACACGGAAAAATCTTATCGAATTATGTGTCATGACATGGCCGGGCACATTAAATGCGTAGCTGGCGTTCCAGAAAAAAGCATAATGGTGAAAGTTGGCAATTATAATGTAATTTTAGACACATAACTGTAGATCAATCTATCACAGGCGGCCGTTGAAGCGGGACCCATAACGGTGACTTCTTTGTTCAGCCGCGCCATGCTTTTCCAGTGTCAGACAAGCATTAAAAGCGAGTATAAAACAGATATTAACAGGATATATTTAGCGAATAACCCATTTAACCATACGGGGCAGCCTAATAGCATCCTCCTACGGCACTAAAGCGCATTGACCTTTACAAAATCTTGAAAAATAACGGACTGATATCGAACGTTTTCTGCAGTTGGCTTGGAAACAAGAAAAAAACTTGTGAAGGACTCACCTAGAAAGATGCACGCAAAAAAAGTCTTCTCAACGGAAACGCGACAATTGTGCTATTAATTACAATGCGGAAAAAGCTTTAATAACGATTTCAATCAAAGAATAAGATTACTCACCACCACCCGGTTTCGTTCTTTTTGATGGAATGCGTGAGTGGGAAAGAGAAAGATTAACGGTTCACGAAAATGTTGCAAGACCTAATTACAAAACCTACTATTAATGTTGGGTCTGAAAAGTAAAAATTGATGTTTAACTTTATAATATTAATTAAATGTATTCTTCCCTAATTCTTCCAAATTCATAGTGCACTTTTTTTTTATTTCTTTAGCCGTTTAGAGGCAACGAAGGTCTGTGACCATACAGCCACGTCTTTATGTAACAAATAATGTAGGCAACATTTTGGCAAAGTCATGTCTTCTATAATTTCAATTCGTAATGATGGATAAATTTGACGATACTAAATGATGGATTATAACATGGGAATGCTAATATAGTAAACATATTTCAATGTTTTTGAAAGACCTGGCATAACGATCGTAATAAGTGACTATCACAAATAGCGTTACCAAGGCTAATTGAACATTATATCACATTCCCACACAATGCTCACTTCACACGGACATTTATACAAAAAAAAATACATTTAATCTCTAAAAACAGTATTGTAAAAAAATCAGAACAATGATGCATCACAACACCAATCGGCCGTATCAGTTTTGACGGGAAAACTATTCACACTTTCAAACACTTCTAATATCAGTTTTAAATGAATTTAGGCAGCCATATAATTTCTTCTGCGAGGTTTCTGTTCGCCAACATAGAATAATGGCTTAAACATTTTTTTTTTATTGAAAATACAGCTTTATCAAAAGTAAGCATTGCTTGGCAATGATAAAATATTGTGTTATGTGTAGTTGCGTGACTTGTCATAAGTGATATTTCATTTCACTTATGACCGGGATAGTAACATACTCATCATTTCGACATCCTCTCAGAGACGTTGGATTTTGAAAACCAGCTGCATTTCAATTCAAAGATTACCTAACTTACTTACCATTAAGATTTCTTATTAATAATTAACTCATGCAGGTCACCGTTAACTTATAAATAAACTTAATTAAGAATTTGTAACATTTAACATTATACGTTTGACGTTTTATCGTCATTATGTTATCAAAAAAAAATGTAAACTTACCAACTTAAAATAAATAACCTTTTTTTTCTTCTACAAAAGAAGGATTAGTTTATTATGGTAACCCAACAACAAAAACCGACAAAATCTAGTTTGCTCTGGATTTTTTGCCAATATATTATTATTAGTGTTTTTAGCTAATTATTTACTGAAAAGAATTGTTTATCATTCAAAACGAATAGGAATGCATTAACACTCTTATAAAATTTAGTATTATTCTAACTTCAAGTTGTCATTACAATTTTATCTTATCTGTATCCGAACCGATCCACAGATACAAGCGGTTGTCAGAATCTTTGCCAGTGGACGTTAATACCATTTAATTTCTAGTTTTAACTTTGATTGTAACTCTATCTTATCTCAATCACTTCAGAGCTTATTATTGCAAAAAAATAGTGTTATCATTTTCTTAAAGTAAGCGTATTAGGCATTTACATTTGCGACTTCGTTCGTTTCGTATTGTTGTTTAGTAAGTACGAGATTTTTGAAAATAAATTGCAAAATATGGAAGCAGCCGTTGAAGAAACTATAAAAGACAGTACTGAAATTGTGCAACCGGAAAAAAATGGTGAAGTAAGTTGAGACTTTTTATTTTTTCGCCGATTTATAAATAGAACGCGATCGGATGTCGGTAAATGGGATACTCGGATTTCGGAAAATGTGTAGTTTGTATCCCAGTACTGCGCAATTATATGTTAATAATAGACATATTTACGCAGTTGAGCGGCTGTAGGTTAGGCTTTAGTCATGATTTTGGGCTTGAAACAGGTAAAACGGCTAACCTAAAACTCGCTTGGCATGATGCCAGATTAGGGAATGTTTATGATATTTCTGTTCCAAAGCACGTTTCGCACTTTCTTCTTTTATGGTTGACGACAACCCGATGCCAAGTTGTCCTGAAATCCATTGTGTAACATTCTGTAAAGCCATTATGCCATTTGGAGTCTGTTACAGGGTTAAAATGTATATTATAAATTCTAAGCTGATTATGAGAATGACTTTTTTATAAGTTACTAGTTGATGCCCGCGCGATTTAATCCCCGGAAAAAAAAATTGCAGGTGTGTGCAACAATAATTAATAGATTCAGGCGTTACTTTGCGGAGGTCCATATCAACAAACTGGAACAAATTACCTTGCTACTCCGCGAAACCGGTTTCGCGGAGTAGCAAGGTAATTTGTTCCAGTTGTGTGCAACAACTTGCATGAATTTCCATGCGATTTGATGAATAACCCTTTTGTTATGTGTGTGTGACAAACATACAAAAACTGAGTAACATTTTCATTTATCACAATGCTAGGCCAAAAGAGTTGTACCTAGAAATAGACATGAGTTTTATTTTCAACATTAAATTGGAATAAGTTGGTTTATCCATATACAGATTCAATCTTAATTGCTCAAACTTCAAACTTCTTTATTTGCGCAGAATAATACAGTCAAAAAGATGTAAAATTATATGCCTGCTTGGTTACTGAAAATACAGGCTTGCAGTTTAATCCACATCGAAGTTATAGGCGGTTGAAAATGCCCTGAACTGCTTTAAGAAAAGGATGGTACAGCCGTGCAACTCTTTTGCTCGACTTGGTGGGGGCACTGCCATGCCGACAGATTGTAGTCGACTTAGTCAGCTATAAGTATCCTATCACCTTATCATTACCTGCCTTAAAAATAACTGTTTTGCGTAAAGGTTGACTGATGGAAAATGCTGTAAGGCAATAATTCTGCCTTTTGTACTTTAAAATATTTTTTGTGTAAGAAAATTAAATTAATGTTATACACATAGGCATGATAGTTCTGTGAAAGGAAAAGATAAACACAAAAAAAAAGCAAGTTGATTCTACCAGCATTTTTAAAACTGGAAATCTGCCAAACAGAAGTGCCTGAAGAAATTCAGCAGTTTGTTTCTTATCTCTACAAAAATAAAATTACAGAATAATGCATACAGGTGTGCCAGAGGTGAGTGCCAGAGAACACATAATTGGGTTGAGCGATTGGCTGTCTGTACCGGTTGCTACCAAAACCACATATTAATTAAATAATGGTACTAACATACAGAAACTTCTCTTTTCGACCACCATTAAACGAATTCTAACTTTATGATCAGGCACAAAAAGTTCGCATTATTTCATAAACATTCGCCAGGCGGCATGTGTCAAAAGGAAGACGCCGCCCGCGCCCGCCTTCCACCCACAATGCCCTAGCGCACCGCTAGGGTTGGGCTGCTTACTGTAATACTATCACAACGCGCGACACAGAGTGACGGGGCGTGCGCGCGGTAAGCCGGCAACCTACTGCGATTAACCTATGCCATAGGTAATGCGGCGAGCGCACTTACAGTGCGGAGTGGAACCCCCCTGCCAAAACTAGGGTTCCTAGATGGGAAGACTAAAATATCTGGGCAAAATTTCTAAAACTCGGAATTTTGGTATTATTTTCGGAGAAAATAAATGTTACTTTTTTATTATGAGATTAAATTTTCCATTATGTTAAAAACTTAAAGAAGCCATTTGTCTGGACCTTTTTGTACGCAACCCTAACCAAATATCTAAACACAATTAGTCTCGCATTTATAATATTAATACATGTGCAAGTAGTTTTTGTTCCTCGATCACACAAACCGCTGGACGAATTAAGATGTCACTTTCTCCAGATTATGTCCTGGATTAAAACATATTATACTTTATAGCTCGCATTAAGCTGCTGGTAAAAACCTGTTCTAAATAAATGTATGTAGTTGATATAGGGTTTAGGTTTAGGGGTTAGGGTTTAGTTGTATGTGGTCGCATATATGTATGTAGGGTGTATGTATGTATATAAGTATGTAAGTATGTATTTGTTTGTATTCGTATATACTATTATATGCATAATTATATTAATTATATTATACTCTGTGTATTATATTGTGTTGCACTACCTACAAAGATTTCTGTTTTGCCTAAAGGTTGACTGGTAGAGAATGCCTTAAGGCATTAAGTCCGCCTTTTGTACATTTAAATGTATTTTTTTTGTGCAACAAGATTAAATAAATAAATAAATAAATAGGCCTCTGCCTGAATGGTGGATTTCCTAAAAACTAACTAAATCCCCCAATAAATTAGACCTTACAGGAGAAAACTCCAACTCCGCCCCCTCAAGACCCCCCAAAGAAGTCAAAGAAGGAGGACCGTGGGAAGAAGGACGATAAAAATGTGGAGCAGTTCATGAAGTCTTTAAACTCGGTGCCAAGTTTTGAAGAGAAGCTGTCCCTGGTCTGCAAGAAGTATGTGCAGACTGCGGATGACAACAAGAAACTGCAGTTCTACATCAAACAGTCTGATAAAAGGTTTGTTTAAAATTGTTAATGATTAAGACAATGACAGCACAAAACTAATTTTAATTTTAATTAAATTTCAATTTAATGAATTTTTTGGATTTTTGTGATTCTTTTGACATTGTGACAATCATTAGTATCTTTGTAATTAAATAAATAAATAAATATTTCGGGACAATTTACACCAATTGACCTAGTCCCAAACTAAGCAAAGCTTGTACTAAATAAATTTATTATGCATTTATGTTAATACATGCCAAGATCTACTACTTTTATATTTGCCAGAAACATTCAGGTGGAGCGAAAAATGCGTTCCATCTAAAGTACCAACCAAAAGCTCTTTTCTGACCATGCTTTCTTCCTACCTGAATTCTTCCATTACTCTTCCTCAGGTACGCAATACTGCTGAAGGAAAAAGAACAACTGCAGCATGAATTCAACAAAACCATCCTCGTCAAGTCCAAGCTCGAGAGCCTTTGTCGTGAGCTGCAGAAACAGAACAAGGCAATCAAGGTTGGTTTAATCTTTACAATAATATTGACATGTTATCTCATCTTATCTACTAGGGTTCTTTTCGAGTACAGTTCGCTCAATGGGATCTTTTGTGTATTCACCCCTTGTTCACACTCATTCCATCGCTTTTAGCATTTCCTTCCTCCATAAAGTGGATGATGTGGTGCAATGATAGTGCCTTGAATTCTCCTGGTCATCCTCATTATGGGGAGGGCATCACAATCACACACAATCTGTTCCATTGTTTAAGCTTCCTCGCCGCACATTCTGCAATCCTCGTTGTCGTATAGTCCCATCTTCACTAGGCTTGTGAACACCCTGATTATTTATCGAAGTTGTCTTCTACTTGGTTTCCAGTGTTTTTCGGTCCGCTCAAAGCTCTCCACACTTCTTGGTGTGTCTATTGTTTCTTAAATCTCGATTAAGCGCTTCGCCTGACACCTACATCATCAAATTAGCATATCAGTGATTTAATAATTTAGTGTCGTACTTGTTTCCCTCAGGAAGAGTCCCTCCTCAAGATCCGCGAAGAGGAAGAGCGCCGCAAAGAGACACAGGCCAAGTTCCAGAACACGCTCACCGAGATCACGACGCTACTGCAGCAGAACAATGAAAAGAACGCCAAGTTGCGTGACGACAACATCAGCATGAGCGAAAAGTTCAAGAGCGTCGTGCAGCAGTATCAGCTGAGAGAACAGCAGGTGGGCAATAATCTTTAAACTTTTTTTTTTTAATTTATAACCAGTCTCTCGACTATAATCGGATTAGATAAGTGACATATCGTAAGAGAGAGGAAACTAGTGCCACAACTTCTCCATTACAAGACACATCCGCGTCTTCTTGGCTTTACCGTTTCTTCCTTCATCAGTTAACTCGTAAGGGTGTCTAGTCAGGCGTTCTGCATACTGTCTTTGAAACTCTTCAATCTATTTTGCTATAGGTTTAGGCATTAGTGAATTTCACCATTTCAAGTGAACCATGGTCCATTTGCAATTTGCTGGTGAATACCATTCTGCACACGTTGGAGACTGTATGTTGCTCTTGCTGTGAAAGGAAATGACATAATTTATAGCCCATCATATGTTACTTAATCAGGTCCTAAATTAAGTACTTAGTGCAACATGTTCCGTCGTTTACGACGTGTAAAATCAGTCGTAAAGCTAATACTGATAAACTTTATAAATTTTGCAAATATGCGGCACACAAATTCAGTATAGAATAAGCATTAAGTTGTCTGTTTAATATGATAAAGAACATCCCTTAGAATACAGTTACACTAGGATTTATCAGAATTAAAAAGAACACTGATGGAATAACAACATTTTTCCAACAACCTTCGACTGTACATACTCTTTTCGCTGCAGGTCGACAAAATGGGCAAGCAAATGGCTCTAGAGTCCCAGCTGTCGGACGCCAAGCTGCAGAAGGCGTCGCTGGAGCACCAGGCGGAGAAGGAGCGGCTGCTGGCCGAGATGGAGCACCTTAAGGTTACCGTGGCACAGTGCACCGCCAAGATCATGGAACTGCAGGGCACTGAGACTGCGCTCAGGTATGTTTGACCGATGTTACTATGCGAATGCACTTTGGTCAGTTTTATATTATATGAGTTGACGTAAGTATATATCGGTCATTGGTGTTGAGCTCATGGTGCGAATATATCCGTCTTTGGCGTTGAATAGGTTAACCTTCCTAATGGTGAAATTTCCAAAGACCTTTTCTCATGCCATGTTCCTATATTTTTTGTGATATAACTTCAAATTTACGGTTTTCGGATTTTTTCTTTTATTTGTGCTGCGAGACCTTGGCTCTTGTCAAATTTCATGGTTCTAGGTCAACAGCAAGTATCCTATAGGTTTTGATTCCCTTGCGAATGTATGAGAAATATGCGGCATAAACGGTCGTATGTTTTGATTGCGTTTACTTAGATGATGTTTTCACTGCTCCAAGGGACTGTAGACCCGAGTATTTGATATTAATTTCAACTCGATACCTCCACGCGTTCCCGAGGAAAAGGGTCTTGACGGACAGACAACACAGTGATCCTCTAGGGTTGCATTTTTCCTTTTAAGGTACGGGACTCTAAAACGGTCCGCTTTATCTACCAGTCGTTAAATGTAGATAGATGTCCCATATGAAATCTCCTCTCCACCTGCTAAGAAACACTTGTTCTAGATTTCAAGTCTCCAGGTACAAGGGTTTAGGCTGCGTTTCCACCAGAGATGTGCGAGGATGCGTAGCGAGGGGTGTGTTTGTAAAGAACCAATGAGCTGTTTCCACCAGAGCTGTGCTGACCGAGGCGAGCTAAATGAAGCGATTCTATTGGTTCTTACAAACACATCCCTCGCTACGCATCCTCGCACATCTCTGGTAGAAAAGCAGCCTTAGGCCATCTCTGTTTGTATCCATAGATTTAAACAGAGACGGCATCACAGACATCTGTTGGAAATAATACCAGGAACTTATCAGAGAGTGCTGAAACAGGCCATAAGCATTCGTTTGTCCGTCAGGTCCCAGCTCGGCGTGTACACGGACAAGTATGACGAGTTCCAGAACGCGCTGGTGAAGAGCAACCAAGTGTTCGGCGGGTTCAAGGAGCAGATGGAGAAGGTTCGTACGGGGCCAACGGATCACTGTAGCGTATAAAGGGACAGGGAGGAGTCATTTCATTTCATTTCACTTATTCATTGTCAAGTCATGTACATTATAAATATGAATGTTACACTGATATAAAGTCAGCCCATGACGCCCTGTAAGGACACACAATAATAATTAATAACTAAATCTAGGACTACATAATATGATGTCCAAATATGATAAGAAATTAATACATTAATTAATAGTCATGCAGTGATATTAAATTAATTGGTATTATAATTGTTGTTGTTATTATTATTGGTATTATTTATTGGTATTGGTATTGCAATACCAATACCAATAAATAAAAGTATATGCTAAGTTTATGATCTGTCCCCTATCTAAATGACCTAAAATAGGTTTAAGCACCATTTACATGGTACAAGTTCCCGTATGCGAGTTGCATTACATTGCGGACTACCGAGGTATGAAGCGATCGATCGATTGATCGAGCCGCGCAATATACTGCAACTCGCATACAGGAACTCGCTTCGTATCAATGGCCTCTTAGAAAGAATGTTGCTGCTTCTGGAATATTTCAGATTTGAGTTCCTCTTAATGTTTCACAAGTCATTTCCGTCAACGTTAGGCTAGCGGCATAACTTACAAACCGTAAGGCGGGTATGACTCGACAACCTCTTTCAGATGTCAAAGAAGATCAAGAAGCTGGAGAAGGAGTCCCTGTCGTGGAAGAAGCGCTGGGAGACGTCGCAGACCGCGCTGCTGGACATGTGCGGCGAGCGCCAGGGCAGCGAGGAGCGCGCCGCCGCCGCCGCGCGCCAGCTGCTGCACATGCAGAGCCTGTGCCGCACGCTGCAGGTCGGTGCACTGCCACGCATGCGCTGCATGATTTGATTTGATTTATTTTATTTCAAAATAGAAATTACAATATACATTACATTAGATGTCAAAATATATGCAATTCACATTAAGATCGTCGTAACAATTTAAATTATACAAGAAAAAATTACAATGTCAATTACTTAATAAATGTCCAATTCTACATAATTATAATGTCACCGTTCACATTAATTCGTTAATCCATCAGTGAAAAATGTAAAAATAATAAAATACAATATAGGTAATAATAATTCAAAGTAATACAAATGTCAAAATCTAATAATCTTAAATGTAATGTCCATAAATTCTTTGAATGAGTATATTGGATTTTTCAATAAAACATTTCTTAGTTGGCGCATGACAAATATAAGAGGAGTATTTCTCGTTTCTGCTATTCCTCCAACACTTATCAAAGATCAGCATCATCATCATATCAGCTGGAAGACGCCCACTGCTGGGCATAGGCTTTCGCCAATGATCTCCATGACGGTCGGTCTTGCGTTGCTCGCATACACCGGTTTCCAGCGATCTTCTTCAGATCGTCGGTCCACCTGGTGGGAGGCCTACCAACGCTTCGTCTTCCGGTACGTGGCCTCAACTCGAGAACCTTTCCGCCCCAACGGCCATCGGTTCTACGAGCAAGCAGGTTTCACTGCCACTTAAGGTTTGCAATTCGTAGAGCTATGTCGGTGACTTTGGTTCTTCTGGAGATCCCCTCATTCCTGATTCGATTTCGCAGAGAAACTCCGAGCGTAACTCTTTCCATTGCTCTTTGGGTGACTTTGAGCCTTCTAATGAGGGCCACTGTGAGGGACCACGTTTCAGTGCCGTATGTCAATACTGACAATACACTGGTTAAAGACTTGTCTATCATGGATAATGGAGAGTAATTTGTCAGTCATAAATTGCAGAAACTTTTACTAAATATTGTCCGCAAATAAATACTATAGAACGATACAATAGTGCCATAATAACTGCTGTTAGTTGGTTTGTAGAAAACTTTCACAAAACAGTAGTGAGACTCAAAACACTGACGCGGGGTGGTTTGATACCGCGATGCTGGGTTGATGCATTTTCTGAGCTCCTTTTGGAGTTAAATAGCATTATCTCGCGAAGTAACGTGTTAATTATTAAAAGTTGTACTATTTTTAAAACTACAATTAATTTGCACATTCTTAACGTTTTGTGTCATGTTAATATTTAAATAAACTACAATTTGATAAAATTTGATTTTGCAATTGTGTTTTTGTGATTTTGTAGCATCCGAAAAAATGGTTCAGGGTATCAAATGGAAAGGTACGGTATTAGAGGCAATGCCTACAGCTGGCTTAAAAGCTACTTGTACAATAGGCAACAGTGCACTGAAGTACAGCAAATAGAAAATGGGCATATGGCGACTAAACGATCTGAATTTAAACACAATCATTGTGGAGTCCCCCAGGGAAGTATTCTGGGCCCTTTACTTTTCTTGCTTTACATTAATGACCTGACACTTCAAATTGGACACAAATGCATAATGTTTGCTGACGATACTACATTAATAGTTAAGGCACATAATTTAGATAATTTTAATAAAGACATTAACGACGCGCTAGCTGATATTATTGACTGGTTAAATGAAAATAAATTGAAAATTAATGTAAATAAAACATATCTCATGCAGTTTAAAACCTGTAAAAGTGCTGACATTAGCCTTAATATAGCTTGTAATAATGAAAGAATTGAAGAAGTCGAAACGACTAAATTTCTCGGTCTACATATTGATAAATTTTGCAGCTGGAAGAATCAGATTTCTGACATATGCGATAGACTACATAAGTTTACATTTGCTTTGAGGAGATTGAGCAGCACCTCATCCAGAGACGTAGCTCTAACCGCGTACCATGGCTATGTGTCATCTATACTGAGTTACGGGCTTTTATTGTGGGGCAACTCTGTGGATGTCAACAAAGCTTTTCTGGCGCAAAAGAGATGTCTTAGGGCTGTATGTAATAAACACTTCTTGGAACCATGCAGACCCTTATTCAAAGCCACTAGAATTTTACCTCTGCCTTGCATGTATATCAAGCAAATGTCTTTGTTTGTTAGAGATCACCCAGAATATTTTGATACACATGGCCAAGTTTTCCCCAGGGCAACTAGACATAAGAATAAACTTTATTTGCCACGTGCCACGCTCAATATTTACAGAAAAAATGCTTTCTGTATGGCTATTAAAATTTATAATCATGTTCCTAACCACATTAAAGATTGCCCATCTAAATTATTTATAAATAAATTGACTACTTGGCTTCTGGACAAATGTTTTTACTCAGTAAATGAATTTTTCAACAGTTAAATAATGACCGCAGGATGACTAGATAATTTTCTTTTCTTTTAATATATTTTTTTAATGACATTTTGATGTGTAATAATTAATAATTTCATTGAGTTTAATTTTTAGTAATTTAATCCATTTTTGTTTGTATACGTAGCAACTAATTTGACAATTTTAATTTGTAATTTCATATTTTGTTCTTTGTTCATCTGTTAATATTTCTACGCCTAATCTGGCAGGATATGCTGATCTAAATTTCCTGTACCATCTTCTCTCCATGTACCATATTCGAGGAAATAAATGACTATTCTATTCTATTCTATTCAAAAATCACGAGTTTTATGGAAGTGCCAATAACTCGAAAACGCAATTTCCACTCGATTTTTCCTACAATAGTAATGAACGAGTAATATAATAAAATCAGACTATATTAAAATAAACGCGATCTTTTAAAACCCATCCATTTTACCAGTGGCAACATAGATTGACATCAAAGCCGTCAAAGTAAATGCTCGCTTTGTAACGTTTTCGTGAGTCTTACTTTCCACTTGTATTATTCCAAAAAGTAACAATACACAAACACCGAAAACACAGTTTTTGTTATTATGAGCTCTTTTAAGTTGGATATTATGGAATTAAATCTATTGTCAAGAAGACATTAATTTCTCGGGCGTATTATAAAATCAATTACTACATCTTGGACAAGAATGTTTGGAAAAGATCCCGATTTGTGTTCGCGATCCCTGGCTCCAAAGATTGTAAACCTGCTTTGTTAAATTGTAATTTTTTTAAATATGTAAGATGTAAAATAACATTGTAATTTCGATTTATTTAAGAAATTACACCTCGTTGAGTTTCTTGCCGGTATCTTCTCATCAGAGGTTTTTCCGAACCGGTGGTAAATTTTTTGACATTAATTAGTGTTACCTCTAAGCCTAATCTGAATAAAATATTTTGACTTTGATAAATAAAATCCATGCCTATTGTAAATTTCCTTATGTCCGTTGCAGGCGGAGCGCACGGTGCTGCTGGGCACACTGAAGGAGCACAACATCGAGCGCCCGCCGCTTCCTACGCCGCCGCCCGCGCCCGCGCCCGCTCCCGCGCCGGCAACCTCTAAAGCCAGCAATGACAAGGTATATACTCAGCAAAGATATGTACTCAGAAATTAAACCCCAGATGAAAAGTTGGGCTTTACAGATAACATTTGATGCCTGAGGTCGTCGGGCCTTGATCTGTCGTCCAAGAGATTTATTTACGAGCCTCCACACCATATAATGCTCTTGATAAATATATCTGGTAAGTATCCTGATTGATATTTACCAGATCGTAGCATCTGTTGACCCTTACTTTCTTTTGGATCTTGGATTTCAATTTTTTTTTCGAAATGTTTGGAAGGGTTTCGTAATATGTTTCTTTATAAAAGCAAATAAATATTTTGAGTTTGAGTTTGTACTCACTTTTGACTTAACTGTCAACTGGCCGTTATTTAACGCATGTACTGGACTATAAGTTTTAGAACTTTCGCCATTTGCTGCAAATGCACAAACGCGTTTAAATTGCTGCAAAATTGTGACAGGGTTACTGGGTGAAGCATGCATAAATGTGTTAGCAGCAGATAATGCGTTAAAACATTACGAGTGCTACAATTTAAGTTAGAGACTTCATTTTGGCATGTGAATATTTACAACTATCTGCAGCTGCTGCTGTCATTTTTCACAGCTGTTAGACGATTAACAATTTGTAAGAGGGCCTGTAGTGACTTATGTGAAAAGACAATAATTTCCATGTTCATTAACAATTTTCAGGTGGACAAAATGGCAGCAAACTGCGCGCAACTCAGACAGAGTTTAGTGCATCTACAGAGTCAATTAAATACCCTAACCAACAAGAGCGGGACTAAGGAAGAACCCCCCAAAGTAGAGAAAGCCAAGAAACAGAAATCCAAGAAGAAAGCAGATAAACAAGCTCAGGAGGCGAGCACATTAGAAGTTACAGAGGAACCAGTTAAAGATGATAAAGACACAGAAGAAACAAATGCAGAAGACTCAGTCCAAAACGACATTGATAGTCTAGAAGAAAAGATAGATGAGGAGGCGATGGAAACCCTTATTCAAGCTATAAGCAACGCTAATATCAACTTATGCGACCTTTCCGTCGATGAAAATAATGAACAAGTCGATATTGAAAAGGTTATAGATAGCGGGTCACAAAACGAAAGCGTCGCTGATGTCTCGAACGTGTCAAATGATGAAGTATCACACATAGTTGAAGTCAAGCCTATATCGAATGCGTAAAAGTTTAATTTTAATGATGTTGTGAAGTGACACAGTCCGGAATCAGTGGTCGGTGTTGTGTTTGGTCGATTATGTTCAGGTGCTCAGTATTGATTGACACATTTTTGTGGATATTTCTTTTTGTTACTGTGAAGCGGTGAGAGCGAAATGGCGGTTGTCTAGCCTTGTTGACAACGATTCAGTTGATTTTGTTGTGGAAAACAATGCAACGAAATTAAATGCAATGTAATAGGTAAAACAGGTTTTGTATTTGTGTAACTTGGAAGATGAAAAGACAATGGTCTTGTAAAAGTCTTGGCATTTATCCAATAGTGGACTTTGTCCAATAGCTAACTGTTCATGAATGGACTTGTTCCAACAGCCAGCTGTCCAACATTGGACATCTTCCAACGAAATTTCTGAATGTAACAACACTAATGTATTACAACTGTTAAAAAGTCTTTGTGAAGTGTGGACAATCGACTTATCTGTAATCTAATGCAGGGCTTCCGTCAATTACTGTCAAAATGTCCTTAACATACCGTAGTTTTTTCGTGGTGAACTTTTTTCTCTAACAACTGCACTCTGACAGTTACTATCGTTACAATTTAACTGTGCAGATTGGTTTGCGCAGGTAGGTGTCCTATGTGGGGCTGAATCGTTTTGATATTCAGTGGTATTTATCGTTGCAAACCTAGCTGTATAGATTATCGTAACGATATGTATACTGAACTCATTTCAATGGACTTTTCGAAACAATTCGCGCTGCCTTTAAGACACTGCCCGAGAAATGCTCCTAATTATTTGTTTACTATGTGGTTGGTACTTAAACTGCTGTGTTAAATCGTTGAATCCGATACGAGAGTCTGCTATGTGTGTCCTTTATTAATGTTATGAATGTGTCTGCCAAATTTTATAGTTCAATCTCAAAATAATGTTTTAAACTTTTGACGTTTGTCTTTGTTACTTTATCCCTTTTAAAAAAACTTGGTATTTAATTTGCTAGCTACCCGTCGTTTTTCTGGGCATGCGCACAGCAAGTCACCAAAGTTTTATGACAATCAGATGAATGGTAAATGAAAGGCTTATTTGACAAAGAAACAATCACTTTAATATAGATAGAAGATAAATGAAAATGAATACTAAGAATAATTTGAACACCAAAAGTGCAAATAAGTATGTTTTTTATGTTTATTATTATTGTGAAATTGTGAACTAAATGCGCTTTATAGTGTCATTGTGTGCACACCTATTAACTCTAAAGACTGTTGATTGGCTCAAAAACAAAACTAACGGAAACAAGTCCTGTAAGAGTCTTGTTAAGGCGTTTGTTTTACAGTGGACTTTGTCCAACAATGGACATTGTACAACAGTGGACATATAATGGCTAAAAGAAACCAGATAATGGATACAAAGCAATGCCAGGAGACTTAATCCTCATTATACACTCTTGGCGGACTTTCGTATGTGCTTATAGTAATATTATGCCGACTTGTGTGTTATAGTCGCACGTTTCTAGTTTTGTGTGATTTCATTAGTTAAGTTATTAGTTTTTTACAATTCACATCTGATTCAAAAGTGCCTAAATCAATCTCTAGTCAGAATATCTGTATTTAACGGTCAGTATCAATGTATAGGAGAATACAAGGCGCTCAAAATATGTGTACGCTCTCTCTTCTAATAATAATGAAGTCTTGATGCGCAATTGATGTCAGTAAGTTAGACTCATTACGCAATGGTGGACTTTCTCCAACAGTTCACAAGTTGACAAACACTAGGCATTGTCCAACAATGGATAGTGCCTAACAGTGGACATTGTCCAACAATGGACAGTGCCCTACAATGGACAGTGCCCAACAGTGGACATTATCCAACAATGGACAGTGCCCAACAGTAGACATTGTCCAACTGTGGAGGCTGTCCAATGTGGGCATTGCCCAATATCCGCATGCCGACTGATTATTATAATGAGAGAAGCGTTTGATATTTTTGGGCGCTTTCCGCTTTGTTTTATATGATGTTTGCACCAAGTTGTAATTTATGAATTTGTTCCGACCATTTGAGGAGCTTTGTCTGCCAGGATGATTTCTCAGTTTTTGTAATAAAATTAGATTTTGTAATCATGATTGTTGCATTTTATTTGTTCGCCTTCGGTGTCTCGTTAGGCCACCAAGAAACTGTATTAACATAGCATAAGCTAAAGGCTAGCGTTCTCCGTTCCAGTCTGTCCTCAAATCTTCAGCTGCTATCTACTAAACCACACAACGGATTTTGACACGGTTTTCATTGTCACTTAGATATACTTTCACAGAAGGTTTTTTCCGTCTAAGGCCAAATTTGAAGTACAGTCAAGGAATTTTATTTCCAACCCACCTAAGGTTCAATATCATATAGCAAACTGTCACCATAAGAGCTATAGAGGAAGACGTTAGTTTGACATATCGACCTTAATGCATTGCGAATGTCGGACGACATTTCAACGAAATGGGTAGGCAATTAAATTCCTTGACTGTACCAGAAACCGCCGAGCCTGTATGAAGGGAGGAATGTGTGTGGAGGAAGTGAGGGAAGTATGCCAGGATCGGGGCGAATTGCGTTATGTGATCTCTGCATACCCCAAAGGGAAACAGGCGTGAGCAACAAATGACACAAGATCCCAGCGATGTTACAATGTGATAACGTTCTACAGAGGCCTAGGAATCAAATTGGTTGACTGTACATCTTTGTCACACTGAGGTACGCTACATGGAGGCAACTCATTTTTTAAAAAATATTCATGATATAGGAAGGCTAACAAGCAAGTGGGTCACCTGATGGTAAGTGATCACCACTGCCTATAAACACCTGCTACGCCAAAGAGATTGCAGATGCGTTGCCAACCCAAAGCCAGTAATTGCACCGGCTGTCTTGTTCTCTACGCCGGAACACAACAATATAAGCACTACTGTTTAGCGGCAAGATTAGCGAGCAATATGGTGGTAGCGATCCGGACGGACCTTGCACAAGGTCCTACCACCCGCGCGCACATGTGCGCGCGGTAGGTATCACACTTAACCAAATATGTGAAAATTCTTCAACAACATCATTTCCGGGTTCAAACACAATGTTTCTGTTCTGTACAGCGTGTATAATAAATATACATAATTATGTATACATAGAAGTCGATGACTACGTGGATCTAGGATTTAAACAATCTGAAACCAATTACTTTCCCACTCCGCGAAACCAGTGCCGTGCACGTGCAAGACAGCTTGCGTCTGTGCGATATATATGTATATTGTTTATGCAGAAACCCACCCTCCTCCGCTTCCATACGAAACAACATACATAATTATATCACACAGACTCAACTATTAGAATTTCAACTTTAGGGCGTTGCAAATATGAAACTGTAGGTATTTGTGTGGAAAATAAACACGAGATATTCTTCCGAGGAGTGTATTATTAAATATATTATAACTGTAGAGCACATTAGAACACAGACATTTCTTTAGGACAATTCTACTTGACAGCCTTACATAAACAAGAGGGTTCATTATATTGAACCAAACGAGGTTCTTTCACAATTTGAATTTATTAACGTTTATATCTGTATTTACATAATGTAGCGTTTATCGGAGTTAAACAATAGGCTTATACCTACCTACTGGCAGATTCCAATATCAATTAAATCAAAAATATTGACCAATTCAATTTCTAACTGGCCATAGTTCTAACAACTGTGATATAATATAACTGCGTAGTTTTATTTTTGACCGTCTGACCATTTTTTACTATTTGCCGCAGACTTCCGCTATTTCCAATTGACCGGGATTAGATAATGTTAGCAGACGCACCTAGCTTGTTTTTCTTTTTATAAAATAGGAAGGAAAACCCTCATAAACATTTACAACACCAAAGAGATTGCAGATGCTTTGCTAAGGACTAAAATGGTATACGTTTTATGCCAGCAATTGCACCGGCTGTCTTGCTCTCCACGCCGGATTACAACAGTGCAAGCACTGCTGCTTAGTGGCAGGATTAGCGAGCAAGATGGTGGTAGCGACCCGGACGGACCTTGCACAAGGCCCTACCCGCTAACTTTTTCATAGATAATCATTTTTGCTCACACGAATTTCGGCGATTACGGCGGTGTCACTACTCTGCCATACAATGTGAAGGTTATCTTAATTAAGCTTATTTCAAGGCCACTTAAAAGCTTTTTACAGTTATGGGCAATGTCACTACAACTTTTACCCTTTCACCGAGATTGGCATTGACCGGATATCACTTATTAATCAACGCTGCCCTATAGTTATCTGCTAATCGAATATATATCGTTTAAAACTAGTTCGCAGGCAAGTAGGGTTCCAAGTAAGGTGGCCAACTTTCCTGTACTTTATAGGACGTCCCGTTTTTCAGCTATCATTGTGGTCCGTACCATAAACGCGCTGTCCCGTATTTTTTCCATGAATTCTGTAATCTTAGATCAAATGTTCTGTAGAATGAGCAGACGGAGTTGGTCACTCCAGTTCTAAGGTAAGAGGTTTGCTGCGAGAACCAGGCCAGAATATCTCTTGTTCCCTCTAGAGGAGCTCCAGCTGGGAGCACCATCAATCCGTCCGCGGTGTGGTATGCTCCATACAACTGCAGTTCCGGGTGCTACACCACACTAGCTCCATCACAGTATAAATAATAGTACTAACGTACAGAAACTTTTCTTTTTCGACTACCATTAAACGAATTCCAACTTTATGATCAGGCACAAAAGTTCGTATTACTTCATAAACATTCGCCAGGCGGCATGCGTCAAATGGAAGGCGCTGCCCGCGCCCACCTTCCACCCGCAATGCCCTGGCGCACCGCTAGGGTTGGGCTGCTTACTATAATACTATCACAACGCGCGACACAGAGTGAGCGGGCGCGCGCGCGGCAAACCGGCAACCTACTGCGATTAACCTATGCCATAGGTAAGGCGGCGAGCGCACTTACAGTGCGGAGTGGAACCCCCCTGGTTACATGCTCCATCTCGCATTTACTTGCGGAAGCCGCTATAACGTCATGCGTCTCTGCTATTCTATGACTACATTTGTGATCAGAAGTTGGGAGCGATAAAAACGCAAAATGCGGCAATCGACCTACGAGCATTAAGTACGGGAGATGGCATTCAAAGACTTGCCCCTCTGCCACAGGTATAGGCACAATGTGCCTACGCGACATAAAAACAAATTTAAAATCGATTATTTTTTTAACTGTCTGTTGGCAAAAACTGATTTAAAACTATATTTATAGAACTTTTTAACATGAAACTACCGTGAGACTCAGACATATTAATACAGCGGATCACTCACGTATTTTTGCGTCGGGAAATGCCCGACATGTTTCGGACCGGTCCGTCCGTTTATAGAACTTACGTGAAAACTAGAGGGGGCTTTGCATTTACTACGGGTGGTCACCAATGGGGGGGTTAAAAAATTTTAAGAGGTGGTTAACGTAGTATGGGTACGTCTCCTAAGTATTTCGTACCAACTTAGATTTGATGTCAAATTGAAATCTGTAATTCGCTAGCGTCACGGATCGCAGTCGTCACGTGAACGTTGCCAAAGTTTGTGCAACTGATGTTCCGCAAGTGGAGTTCGATTCCCGGTCACGAACACTTTATGTAATTTCAATTTAATAAAAGTATTGCAAACAAAAGACGTCATTGTTTGAGCTTTGACTGCAAATTTGTTTTGCAAATGTAATAGAATACAATTTATTGACAAATGACAATGTCCAATTTGCAAGTCTATGTCAATAATTACTTTTCCATCTACATCTACACTTCTACACTAATATAATAAAAGAAGTAAACTTTGTTTGTATGTAGGGGGTAATCTGTGGAATTACTGAGCCGACTCCAAAAATTCTTTCACATATAGAAATCTACGTAATCCCTGACGGACATAGGCACTAATTTCACGAGAACGCGAAGTCGCGGGCGTCCGCTCATGTTAAATAACTGACTTCATATATAAAGCTTGGTGACACTTAAGAACAATGTCTTTTGGGTCAGCTAGTAAAAAAAACAATCATTAAAACCCGGCCAAGTGCGAGTCGGACTTAAACGCGACGGGATCCGTACAAAAAACGCCGAAATAAGCAGGTTTTTTGCTTTGAAATTTGGACTGAAACTCCCGTACACTCGTGACATGCTGCACTGGTTAGCGCATCGGCGTCGGACCCGACGTCAGGGGGGTTCTACTCCGCGCTGAAGGTGCGCTCGCCGCATTACCTATGGCATAGGTTAATCGCAGTAGGTTGCCGGCTTGCCGCGCGCGTGTCCGCTCACTGTGATAGTATTATAGTAAGCAGCCCAACCCTAGCGGTGGGCCAGGGCATTGCGGGTGGAAGGCGGGCGCGGGCGGCGCCTTCCTTTTGACACATGCCGCCTGGCGAATGTTTATGAAGTAATACTAACTTTTTGTACCTGATCATAAAGTTGGAATTCGTTTAATGGTGGTCGAAAAAGAGAAGTTTCTGTACGTAAGTTACTCTTATTTATTCTGTGCCGACGTCGAGGTATTTTCCTGTCTCGATCACTCAAGCTAGCGTTAGAGCAAGACAGGGCGCTGCCCCAGCGTCAAGCTCGTCGCTGTTTCGCTTAGAAAATTCGAGCCATATACACGGAGCGAGTTTTCGTGTGTGAGTTGCATTACATCGCGCGGCTCGATCAATCGATCGATCACATCATACCTCAGTAGCCCGCAATGTAAAGCAACTTTCTTTTTATAAAATAGGAAGGCAAACAAGCAAGTGGGTCATCTGATGGTAAGTGATCGCCACCGCCTATAGACTTCCGCAACACCAAGAAGATTGCAGATGCGTTGCCAACCCAGAGGGCTAAGATGTAATACTCCTTATGCCGGTAATTACACCGGCTGTCTTGCTCTCCACACCGGAACACAACAGTAAAAGCACTGCTGCGGAAAAGGATTAGCGAGCAAGGTGGTGGTAGCGATCCGGACGAACCTTGCACAAGGTCCTACCACCCGGAACTGGCATGTGAGACCCCGTCGTACCAAGTAAATGGTGGTTTACTGTCCTGCAGTGTGCGTGGAATCAACTGACGCCCATGCTTAAGGATAGTCGGGGCAGGTGGCTAGTATACATACTGGGGCGTTTTTATGTAAAAAGGAAACTCATGTTTTTGTAGGTTCACCTCGGTTCGGTTACCGAGGTGAGTGCTGAAAAAATCTTTATTAATTGACGCGTAAGTAAGCCAGCAACCCGGCAGTTTGCGGTAGGCTTGATGTCTATCGCGGCTAATACCGACCAAGTATAGCTTAGCTCTATGTGCATTTCTCATGCCCACTCACTTCTCTTAGGTAAGCTTACAAAGCCGTCTGAGGCGCAAGTCCATTCAAGAAAAAAAAAACCGGCCAAGTGCGAGTCGCGCACCGAGGTTTCCGTCATCCGTCGGCTCTAAGGGACTGCAGACCTGAGTATTTGATATTAATTTCAACTCAATACCCCCACGCGTTCTTGAGAAAAATGGTCTTGACAGACAGACAGACAGACGGACAACAAAGTGATCGTATAAGGGTTCCGTTTTTCCTTTTGAGGTACGGAACCTTAAAAAACATGCTACGTGCCCGAAAAATAAAAAAAAATACAGAGATTTAAAAGTGAACGCAAAATTATAATAGCTGATCTCTTTACTTTAAATGGCAATACAATGTGCTGAAAAGAGATGACTACATACTCTAAACCTATTCAATGGAATGTATGGACACCACGCTACACACATGAATTGTCAAAATGATATAGCGGACCCTTACTATGTACGAGAATTATTTACTACCATTTTTTTCAACTTTATAGACTAGGTTTACCATCATTTCACAAAACAATCACAAAGTGGCCATTTGGCAAAATACTTTGCATGCTTTGAATGTATCGAAACTGTAAATATTTCAGGATTCTATGAAACAAACCTAACATAACCTTTAGGGTTTTACACGATGGTCCTAAAATAAATCTTGATTAATTTACAGTTTCAGAAAAAAATGCATTTTGTAAAGTGATCGCGTTTGTACACTGACTGAGTAATGGAATGAAGTCAGCGTTTAAAATATGGCCGCATCAAAAGTCGAACAAAAGTACAACAAATCGGCAATCGCTCGCGCTGTCAGTCTGTCGGACCGACGGCGCTGCTGTCAATACTATTATTTTGTAAAAAACCTATTTGCAACGAAATTTACTAAATTATTATTTTATGCTGTTAGACGTAAAGTTGTAAATCCAATGACTATAAATGGTAAACTAATAATTTGCATTTGTAACATTGGCGTCAACCTGTATTCTCGTGTCGGGCCATTTTTCGGCTGTCATTTAGTATGACACTGTATATCCATGCATTATAATATCATTGCGTTTGTAAAACCTTTACTATGAAATAATAGTCACGTTATAGACTAACTTGTTTTAAATCTGACTAGTTCACCCACTAAGCAGACCTCCGTCTTTCGGGTTTGCGAATAAAACTCACTGTTTTCATGTCGCAATTATTTAAGTATGCATTTCAAAATCCAAATGACTACAAGTATACACTTAAATATAGGTAGGCTGGTATTGCACGTGAACAAAACACGTTCTGCTAATTATGAATGCGTTTTTAATGTTTTTATGAACTGGATTAATTTATTTTAACACAAAGCATCTCAGAATGGCTGATATGATTGAAGTTAGCACCGCCATTTTGGAATTTCAAAGGCACAAGGCCCCTATTCTGGGTTCATGCGAGATCCCAAGGAAATCTGTCATTTTTGACGTATGTGGCATGCGGGATGGCGTCTCGCATGACCCGAGAATTGGGGTCCAAGTCTAGCACCAACCAGTGTTGCCAATTTAGCGTCTTTGTCGACCAGTGCTCCATACATTTAGCGACATTTGTACTCAATTTGACATGAACTGGCGACTTTTTGCAACATTTTTAGCGAATTTTACAAAACTAAGTTGGCAACACTGGCACCAACTAGTTCAATGGTTTTTCTATTTTCCAAAATGGCGGTGCAGCCATAAAAAAGTTTTGATTTAAATAATCGCTCTGTTTTAAGGATTTCTTAGAAATAGGTTGCTGCACAAGCTAGCACAACCTTTGGATTTTTGAAGTTCCAAAATGGCGGTGCTAACTTCACTCACATCAATGGCTGCCGTGGTCGCCGCTTGCTTCGTCACTAAGTACTCTTTAACTCACGATAATCTATGTAATTACATTTTTTTTTCTGTAGCCCTAACAGTTTTTATATAAATTAGGAAGGCAAAAAAACAAGTGGGTCACCTATAGACACCGGCGACGCCAAGGAGATTGCAAATGCGTTGCCAACCCAGCGGGCTTAGATGGAATACCTTTTGTACTAGTAATTTCACCGGCTGATTTGCTCTTCACGCCGGAACACAACACTGCAAGCACTGCTGCTTAGCGGCTGGATTAGTGAGCAAGATGGTGGTAACGACGCCGTACCCGCAAAACCTAAAGGTTGAGTAAGCTACGGATTAAACAACAGCCTCTTAGTCATATTGATGTCTGATAGAGATCCCAATTTGGCATTAAGTTCGCCATTGGTGTCATTACACACATTACAATAATGACAACATGACATTATAATAATGATGTTTAATAGTTGTGAATATGTATTGTACAACCTGACATAAAAGTTTTGATTAATGTATAAAATTCGGACATAATGTATAATTGTAATAATTGTCAATTTCGCGGCTAAACCTAAACCTATTTCCTATGATTTACACTAATATAGTTTTTTAAGGGCCACATTGTTACTAACCAATCTATGGACCTTTTATGATGTCTGAAATAAATGAATTTTATTTTTATTTATTTATTACCAATGTGAAAACAAAAAAACGCTACGAACAGACAGAATCATTTTTATGTTGTTACAAGTTTGGGTTTTTTGAACGTGCCCATTAATTTAATTTTTAATAAAGTCCAAGATCAAACAAACGACAATGCCTACAAATAAAGCGGGCATGCAATGTCGGCCGCTAGGTCAAGGCCCTATTGTTCACTTTCCCTTTTAAAAAAACTGCACTTATTCGCTTTACTGTCCGCACGCGTTCCGACCTGACGGTGCAGACGGGCGGATGCGGAAAAGCGTTTAAAAAAACGCAGCGTTTATTTATACTAAAGGCATATAACTCCAATATCATCCTGGCAATGATTGCTAACCGACTTGACTGTGCATACGTCAATCATGCGTGTGCACTACATGTCAATAAATTATTTAAAACTAACTCCTAGTTATAAGTATTCCTGTTTTACAAACACAAATTATATGAGTCAAAGTTACTTGAAATAAATGGTTAAATAATAATAATAAATAGCTGCGATAGGTATAATGGAGGTATCCATTCCCTTCGTACGTTGTGTCACTCGTCGGAAGTACATTAGGAGTACACACGCTAATGTCATGTGCATGAGGACTATTAGAAATGCCACTTATTCTCCCAGCCTTAACACTGTCAATACATACACAAAAAAAACGCATCGATGTGACAAAGTTTCGTTCCTAATAGTGAAGATTACGGTTCTCTAAAGCAAATGGATTAAAGTAAAAATTATGAAAGTGTCCAAAGTAATCAGCTTATGATGAGTTTGCAAGCTAAAGATCCAGATGGGTTTAATATGAATCTTGTAGATCCATTTTTTGAGTCCCAAAAGTAACACAGTTGTACTGACTCTGGATGACATAATGAGCGGCATTAAAGTACCAATAAAAATACAAATAAATAGAAATCTACGGATAATATGAAATAAATGCTGTACATTGACTTTTTCTATTGATTTAAACTTTGCATATTTAAATTTATTAAGTGAGGTTTTTGTTCAAAATAAAATGACAGCGTTTAAAAACCCGCCAGTTTTCAACCGCTCGTCTACAATTTTTTCACAATCTAGAGGCTACTGACCCATCGTTCACGAATCAGTAAACGACGTTTACCCGCGATTTAACTTTAATCCTTTGTTAACGGGCGGTTAGGATTGTCACCTCACAATACCATCGTGATGATTTCTAAACAATCGTGATTTGGGATGAAAAGATGACTTTTTAGTTGATCAATTGTTGGATCACCAAAAATGTAGGCTACTTTCAGTTTCCTGAAACACGTAATCGGTTTATAGTCTTATTCTTTTACAGTTAATAGTACTTTTATTGACGAAAATGCTTTTTTATTGTTCCGCACAATCGACGCGATGCAAGATCGCATCGATGCTTATGTTTTGCTTTTGTAAGTACAATCGGCGTACGAAACGAATTGCCACTAGATTAACATTTATTGCCTTTATTTCGTATTTTTATAAAAAACTCAAACCGACTTTCTTTAGTGAATGTACAATTTCCAGAACTAACATTTTATAATCGTGTGAAAACCGGTCGTCATTGTCGCTTCAAATGTTCGTAATTTGTGTTTTTATATGTAAATAATCTACATCCAAACTAAATATAAACTACTTTTGCGTTAGGGGTAGGACCTTGTCCAAGATCCGTCCGGATCGCTACCACCATTTTGCTCGCTAATCCTGCCGCTAAGCAGCAGTGCTTGCACTGTTGTGTTCCGGTATGGAGAGCAAGACGGCCGGTGCAATTACTGGCACAAGAGGTATTCCATCTTAGCCCTCTGCGTTGGCAACGCGTCTTCAATCTCTTTGGTGTTGCGGGTTTCTATGGACGGTGGTGATTACTTACCATCCGGAGACCCACTTGCTCGTTTTCCTTCCTATGTTGTTTTAAAAAAACTACATAAAAGGCATTCGCTTTTTTAAACCTACAACACAGATTTTACATCGTTTGTATGAAACTTGGAAGCCTTTTTTTTATGAAAAAGGAAGGCTAACAAGCAAGTGCGTCACCTGTGATCACCACAGCCTATAAACATCCGCAACACCAAAGAGATTGCAGATGCGTTGCCAACCCAGAGGGCTAAGATGGAATACCTCTTGTGCCAGTAATTACACCGGCTGTCTTGCTCTCCACGCCGGAACTCAACGGTGCAAGCACTGCTGCTTATAGCGGCAGGATTAGCGAGCAAGATGGTGGTAGCCATTCGGACGGACCTTGCACAAAAACCCTTAGTGTAAGTTTAGTTAGTTGAGTGTAAGTAGCGCCGCTAGGGGCGCTGTCTTTACTTGCATAGTAATTTTTGGGAAATGCTACATAATTAATGACAACACAAAGAAAAATTGGGGTAATGGCAGCATTCGAACCAGCAACATTAGCATTCCGTGCCTTGCGTATTCCAGTTTCCGCCACATTACCGCTGCCATAGCCTGCGAATTATTCAATGTGTTTCGTCTTTACGGTCATTATTGATATTTCTTTGGGAAAACTACCCTCATATAAATTAAGTATAAGCATTTTAAATTTAATTTGAATGTATAAAAAAAATACAAAAAAAAATCGACAAAAATTTAAAAATAAATAATTTCGATTACAATAATTTTTGGGAAGTTAGCGCTAACGCGTTTAGCTCTGCTTTCTGAATCCAAACACTATATCCACTTTGGTACCTAAACACCATAGTTTTAACCAATCTGCGCTTGCGCATGTTTCGCTAAAGGTAAAGTTATAGTAGGTATTCGTTTCATAACTAATCGTGCCGATAAATGATAATATTAAATGAAATAACCGCCATATTGTAATATCTGGAGGTCGATTTGCCATTAGCTTTAGGGCTATCTGACATTGAATCAAATTATTACGGTGTCCTATGCGACAATTTACTTTTGGATTACTTACTATTGTAACATAAAATCTGTTGAGTTACAATACCGACAATACGGAATTCTTGTTTATTTATTTATTTATTTTATGAAATAGGAAGGCAAACAAGCAAGTGAGTCACCTGATGGTAAGTGATCACCACCCCCTATAGACACCCGCAACAACAAAGGGAGTGCAGATACGTTGCCAACCCAGAGGGCTAAGATGGATGGTATATATTGTTTGTGTTGTTCTTGATTGCGTCTTTTTTTAAATCACGGGAAGTAAGATATGACAGTGGCCAAGAATCACAAAGACGTTCCGTTGCTCTCCTTACAGCTCTACAATAACTTAAATTTACTCCTGAAACTATTTAGCTGTGAAGTAACTATCAGCATTTCCAATTCATCATCATCATCATCATCATTTCAGCCGAAAGACGTCCACTGCTGAACATAGGCCTCTCCCAAGGATCGCCACAACGACCGTTCTTGTGCTGCTTGCATCCAGCGGGTTCCCGCAACGATCACCAGGTCATCGGTCCACCTTGTGGCGGGTCTACCTACGCTGCGTCTTCCGGTACGCGGTCGCCACTCGAGAACTCTATGGCCCCATCGGCCATCCGTTCTGCGAGCAATGTGCCCCGCCCACTGCCACTTAAGTCTAGCAATTCTTAAGGCTATGTCGGTGGCTCTGGTTCTTCTGCGGATCTCTTCATTTCTAATTCGATCTCGCAGAGAAACTCCAAATACAAATTGGTAATTGTTCTCACGTACAAAACAACAGCGTCTGTGCGACATATGTATAATAATATATGTCATGTAAAAACCCAATTTACTTCGCTTCCACTTGAAACCACCTACATTACCCATCATCAAAGTAAATTTAGTCTGGGATAGCAGGAAGCTCGGTTTTTGCATGAATGCATGGTTTCGCGGTGTAGCAGGGTCGTTTGTTCAATTTTGTTGTTATGGCCCTCCGTAAAGTAGTGCCTAATAATTATTAAATAAAGCATTACGTATATTTTGATTATACGCACGTAAACGGTCACAGTTTCACATTTTTACGTCGCATGAAAAATGCACCTTGAATTATAGTGGTTAAAACGCTAAAGATTTTGAACACTTGTTCAGATTCGAGTTAAATAGGCATAGCAAAAAGTCTAGAAGCCTATTACATAAAGATAATAAGGCGTCTAAACGAATTAGACCATCTCAGCGCGCCCCATTGCGTCCAATTGCGTGCAATTTCAGGTTTAAATTGAGAAGTTTTTTGTGAATGAAAAAGAGTAAGTATCTTGGACCCAATTTAAATACTGGCAACAAGTTAATCAGGGGCTTGGATGAATAGCTTAAGCATGGACGTAGCCTCAGAGTAAGTCAAGCGTAGATGGGTACATTTTCAAACTTCAGACCTTAGATGTAATTTCTATGGCACTCTCTTGGTAAAAAAACATGGAAACGATGATAATTAATGTATAAAAAAAATACAAAAAAATCGAAAAAGTAAAAAAAATCGTAACAAAACCTTTCTATCTAACTTATTAAAAGCATTTTTTAATTTGTTTACTGCGTAAGTAAGTAAAGTAGGAAGCTTTATTTTCTAAACAGCAATATACAATTGGAAACTAAATGCTGCTGACCGAAGAATAATCAATTTTTGAGATAAAGAAAAAAATGACACAAAATTTATATAAGGAAGTTAAAGTGGCTATGGTGTGACTTTTTATGAGTTCGACTAGTTTGCCGGTAGTAAAACATTGTTTCCAAAGGCACTGTGTTTTGTTTTTGTAAGTGCAAGCTGCTCATTTTAAATTACTGTGCGTTAAATGCGTAAAAGTCGGTAAAAAAGTATTAAAAAAGTATATTTATTTAAAATGAGTAACTCGAATTCCCAAAATCAAAACACAGTCGCGTAAAAAAAAAAGTTTTTTATTAACGCAAAATTACTTGAATTCTTGCGTCTGCCAGTTCTTTAATTTTTTTCTCTTCTCATTTTTATAACGGTCGTCATTGACAGTGGCATAATAGTATTTTATGCAACTGCCATATAATGAGAGGCCTTAAAACACGAGTGTGGTTTTATGAAACGAGCGTCAGCGAGTTTCATAATAGGATCACACGAGTGTTTTAAGGCCTAATTATATACAGTTGCATACATTACTTTATCTACACACATATCATAACTGCAAAAAACCGTAACAGCAAAAAACCAACAAACGAATGACAACTAGCCATTCGATCTATCCGCCAAGACGAACGTTTTTTTTAAACCATAGACAAACGAATGAATACCCTATTCTCATGTCACTCGAGATCAAATGTCGTGCGTTTAAATTAAAAAAACATACTGAGTTGACGTTTCGTATCGATAACTGTTTTAATATCTGTGGATACTAGAATAGAGACCAACTTGAATTTAGACAGCTGTTCCAAATTTAAATTCATAACGTCACGAGATATCGGTAATGTGGTCACCAATAAACACGGACAACTAAGAGATACTACCCAATAAAAAACAGATTTACCTACTACCACAGACAAGAAAATTCTTATAATAACATTGGTTGTAATAATGCTGGTCATTTTCTATGGTTTTTGAACGCGTTATTGAGCACTTATGATATGTGTGTAGATAAAAGATACGTAAACATACAAGTAAGAACGAGACCTAATGATGTCAATTACTGGTAAAAACAATGCCCTACGACTGTCACACATTGGGACGGTTATGTATTAAGTTTTTTTTCTTCATTAATTTTTAATATAAGCCTGCAGTCATAGGACTTTATGTGCAAGGTCAGGTCTGATCGCTACAACCATCTCGCTCGCTAATCCAGCCGCTAAGCAGCAGTGCTTGCACTGTTGTGTTCCGGCGTGGAGAGCAAGACAGCCGGTGACATTACTGGCACAAGAGGTATTCCATCTTAGCTCTCTGAGTTTGCAACGCATCGGCAGCCTCCTTGGTCTTGTGGATGTCTATTTTGGCGGTGGCGGACTCACTTGCTCGTTTCCTTCTCTAATTCCCTATTTTTAAAGAAAGGCTTTTTGTTAACGGCACTTTATTATTGCATTGTCATCGGATCTACACACACACATTAAGTTTGGAAACAAACCGACCACTGAAAATTGCCGTGCAAATTTTGAAACAGACAACATACTTCACTGACCTATAAATGATGGACTTCTAGTCAGCGTTTTAAAAATGGAAGCTAAAGTCGAACAAAAAGTACAATAAATCGACAATCGCTCGCGCTGTCAGTCTGTCGGACCGACGGCGCTGCTCTCAAAACTATTACTTTGTAAAAAAACCTATTTGCAACGAAACTTAATAAATTATTATTTTACGCAGTTGGACATAAAATTAAAAATCCAATGACTATAAATGTTAAACTAACAATTTTCATTTGTAACATTGGCGTCAACCTGTATTCTCATGTCGGTCCGTTTTTCTTCTGTCATTTAGTACTTCTGTCATTATGTACTCTGTACATCATGCATTATAATATCATTGACATACTTAAATATAAACATTGCAAGTTAAGTAAGCCTGTAAAAAAGGTAGAAAGAGACAGCCAATCCATTACAGTATCGGACGTTTCTTGAGTGATGGCGAATTGTATTAAATAATTCCTTGCTTCCTTCCCTGTAAACCGTGTATAGTTAAATATTGGATCATGACCGCATGGTTCACAGACAGACAGAATAAACAGTATTATTAATCATGTGTGCGCCCGCGCATAACGCACATCGGCGCACGCGCTCTATGCAGAATCTGTAACAAACACGACATAGAGAGGATACAACCACGTAAACCGCTGTATTGTTTTTTAATGACCTTGTGCAAGGTCCGTCCGGATCGCTACCACCATCTTGCTCGCTAATCCAGCCGCTAAGCGGCAGTGCTTGCACTGTTGTGTTCCGGGGTGGAGAGCAAGACAGCCGGTGTAATTACTGGCACAAGAGGTATTCCTTCTTAGCCCTCCTGGTTGACAACACATCCGCAATGTCTTTGGTGTTGCGGGTGTCTATAGGCGGTGGTGATCACTTACCATCAGGTGACCCACTTGCTTGTTTGCCTTCCTGTTTCATAAAAAAAAATTAAGCCCTAGAAAATGTTATCATGAAAACTGAAATTAAATGTAATAAAAATATTGATATGTCTTGTCAAACAAAATTCGTTAGTTTTTTTAATGGAAAGTGATCACTGACGTCCAAGGAAACCAGTGCCACAAGGTCTCTGATTATGTCACTCCAAACAGCAAGGCGCAGAATGACGAGTGCAGAGTCCTGCCAGATGTCTTAGACTTTTCTTTGAGTTAACACTGCGTCTAATCAACTCTATAAAAGAGTAAAGTACTAAACGACATTGCTTAAACACCCTTATCTTTTTTTTGTAATTATTCATATTTTTCCCTTTTGTTTTGTTTTATTTTATGCTTAAATTTTTGTGAATTTTTGTTGAGAACGCGTTGTTTAGATATTTTATATTTTATGTAATTTTCAATAAGAAATAAAACAATCTTTTTATCTGATACATTTTAAATGTATTTTTAATTTTTTTGGAATAGATATTTTTAACAAAATTTTAATTTAAATTTCGATTACAATAATTTAACGTCAATGGCGTCATCTCTCGTCAGCTAACGGGCATTCATAAATCACCAAGTTGAATGAGATAACTTGATTAAGTTTCTCATAGATGACACCGAGGGTAGTTATCCCCAAAAAAAATCAATAATGTAATGACCGTAAAGACTAAAGACGAAACACATTGAAAAATTCGCAGGCTCTGGTAGCGGTACTGTGGCGAAACTGGCAAACGCAAGGCACGGAATGCTGATGTTGCAGGTTCGAGTCCTGCCATTACCCTAATTTTTCTTTGTGTTGTCATTTATTATATAGCATTTTAAATTTATATTTTTAACATTTAGTTTAAGAGTGAAATGTTGTAGCCGTAATGACAGCTCAATAGAGTTCCCTCCTCTGCCTCTCTCTATAGGGTCCGAGCGGAATTACTATAAATATTAGTGTCTCAGTCAGTCTGTGCATTGCTTCACTGACAGCCAAGCCAAGGGGTCACACCCCACCGCCTAAACCGAATCCTCAAGCATTTGTGAAAGTATTGGAAGGTCAGGTCCCAGTGATTTTGTGATATTTCTTAACTGAAAAAAGATTTAGTTTTTTTTCTGTAATTTTATTATTTATCTAAATTAAAAGTGTTATTGTGATTTCAGTTCGACTGAAAATGAAGACTAGGACGTTGTTATTATGCTTGGGTGAGTATCTATTCAATTATTAGTTATATTTAATTAAATAAGTAATAAATGCATAATGAGTTCTTTTTACAATAAAATAAAATAAATAATCTGCAATAAACTCATGTTTCTATTTAAGTGAAGCTGACAGTTATAGATTAATGTAATTTTAACATTTAAGCCATTATTGCCTTCTTAATACAACTATATTCAATAAATAATAAATAATAATGATAGTTCTATATTTAATTCTATTTATTATTCTCAATGTCTACAAGTCGCGAAAACATAAGAAAATACTATAACTTTATTTGTGATTTTGCTTTTTAAATCATAATTATTTGCGATTCAATAAGTCTTTACCACTATTATCAAAAAATAAAAAAATAATTACGTTGGAATTAACAAGTAACTAATGAGCGAATTAATTAATAAAAAAATATTTGCATTATATTATGCTATAAGTAACTATATTTGATATTATAGTGCCTAGCCTTCTTATTCTAGTCAAGTTTCTAGCTTAGAAATAGTCTGCTACGAAAAGCTACGAAACTTGTAAAGGTTGCTACGTCGTAGAGCCATGTGTCAGATGCGTATGCGCACATAATATTTAACGGCAAAACTACACTTGCGTAGGCGCATCAGTCGTGAAATCCACTATGAAAGTAGCCCGTTTCTCTGCTTGTAACACTTTAATATTTCTTTTTTGATCTAATAATTATTGTTAACTGATATGTAGTCTTAGTGACAAAGCGAGTTAGCCCCTCGGGCTAGCCGTTTAAATCATATTCATAAATAATTGTTGGACCCCGGCACTGGACTTCGAATTTCATTATTATCCTTATAAACTATACTGTATTTTCTCATTTGAATTACTAAGCAATCGTATACAATAACCCACTTACTTGTTTGCTTTTCCATTTTATTTATATGTATGTATTTAATACAAAACACAAGTAGCCCGTAGCCAGACTGAAGCATTAAGGCTTTGGTGCGAAGGGAGGTGTCGCGATCTCTTCCCCCCCCCTTGTTTCAAAGGGTCTAAACTTATTGAAATTCTATATTGAAATTCTATATTTAATTCTGATTCTTTCTGATTCTGTTTCTAAAAAACACAAAAATAAAATCTTATTCTAAACTTAAAGGTAAAAAAATTGACCCAAATCGCCACTAATAGGGAGAGTAACTAGAAGGCTGGCAGTATTGTTACGTTGGATGGCAAAACAATACAATACAATACAATAACTCTTTATTGAACACCACAAAACACAAAAAGGTACAATATAGAGACATAACAAAAGAATTAATAGATTCAGGCGTTACTTTGTACATAACAAAAGATACACAATAGGCGGTCAATGCTGATTCTTTGGACAAAGTGTCGTAGTATAGTTTCCCGGTTTTCTGGTCACGGGAGGCGTCTATACGGCGCGCCTATAGATCTTTGTATAAACGGCGAGCACTTGGCCCCCAGGGCTCCAGAGATTCGATCCTAAACGCCTCAAATATATAGCTGTCACTAAATAAACAATTTCAATTAATCGACAATTTGAATGCAAAGTAAGCTGTTTAAAGCGTAAAAAACTAACAATCGGAAATAACGCACCAGTTTCCTGATAACATAAAGTTACGTGCAAATTATACCTAATTACACCAACGTGTTACGGTTACGAGTGTTTAAGTAATGCTTTCTTTGTTGGACATTGTATGTGGCTGTTGGTTGTTTTAGGTCTTATGATAATTTTGCTTCTTTGTTTTACGTGAATCAACTGTTTATAATTACGCGATGAAATGATATAAGACTAATGATACATTCATAGCGTACAATACAAGGAAGGTAGAAGAGAAGAGAGGAAGAGGTAGATCTAGAAGTTATCTTAAAGGAAAAGAGTGGACTAAGAAGTTAAAGAGCTGGCCAATTTATTCTGTAGGGAAGCTTCGAGAACTTTTAAGAAGAAGGTGGTACAGTAGGGGAAATATATTCACGTAACACCTTAGAATCCTATCGCAATGACGCGACGCGTTAAACGCCAGGCTATGTCATACAAATGTCATGCGTATGTCTCTTCGACTAGGTTCTACGGTGGTACGTGTTTCAATTTCCTTGACTGTACCTATTAAATATCAAAAGAAAATTATAACCTTCGTCTTATTAAGGTGAAAATGAATAGGAAATTTCTGGGTGAGCGTGCTGATCTTCGGCCTCATATTTTACCATAGGTTGGGATTTAAAAAAGTTATCAATGTCATTTAGTTCTCATAATGAGTGAATTATCAGGGAATGGTGAGGCATAGCTAGCTTAAAGGATAGCCAATCTTCAATAGTGAAGAGAAAAAAGAAAAAGAATAGTGAATAATTTCACAATTTTTCGATATTTTGCTCGTTAATTTAGAATTTTAACCGATAATGTTTAAATTTTCATTTATGTCTGATCACGCATAACTTTTTCGAAATTAAACACCCTCACCACTCACCCACATAGCCAATTCTTGTTCTAATTGGGGTTTTATAAATTAACATTTACCTACATTTCGTAGCTGGACTATTAAGTTTTCACGATGAACATCATAGTGACATACCAAACAACGCATTATGTCTTTTATTGGTGAAGGTCACGGTTAAAATAGTTCAATTGTACAATCAGCGTCAGAAGTAGCTAAACACTTAAGGACCTTATCGTAATAACGTATGAAATGAGACTTGCTCGAATTTGTCACATTACTGACAGCGACAAGGTTCTAAAATGTTCACTTACTTCTAAGGCTGACCGTACTAAATTCAATTCAATCGTTTGAACGATTATTAACACCATAGATAGATACAAAAAGTTACATGCGTGTATAGTCGACCAAGTAATTGCTTGGCCACTTTTGACCCTTACCCCTTTGTAATACGGCCGAAAAGTGGCCAAGCAATTTCTTGGTCGACTATACATATAGTATGGGTGTCACAACCACTTATAGGTGAACACCGCATGCAAAAACTACAGTATGCAGAAACGCATGCAGAAACAAGTAAATTAACAGCAATTGAGGATCACTAATTAACAATAAAAGTAACAGTTAAAAAGTAAATGAGAGTAAAAAGAAGCAAAACTCGACACTAGTTTGCTCATTCTAATGCTCATTGATACAACTTAGGACAGACTCTACGAACTTACGGGGTAGGGGCCTTAATAAATATAACCGGCCAGTTTAAATGAAACCAGGGGCGTAACTAGGGTAGGGCAGGCAGGGCATGTGCCCTGGGCGCCAAATAAGGATGGCGCAAAAAAACTAAAGCTAACTACCAATAAAAAAAAATACATTCCAAATTCGTGTACATGGCCACATAAGTCTTTTGAGGATCATTTAATCGTTATTGTGGATAAATTTATTCCAGACGGGGACATAATATTATTTATCTACACATATATCATAAAAGCTCTATAATGCGTTCAGAAACCGTAGGTAATGACCAGCATTATAACAACCAATATTATTATAAGAATTTTTCTAATTTGTTTCTATATTTGTTCGAATTCATTTTTATTACATTATTTTAATGTGTACAGTCTATAGATATTTAATAGGTACCTAGCACTAGTAGCTAGTAGCAATGCAGGTCATTGCCCTATGGCTTCTGAACCCATCATAGAGTACTTATGATATGTGTGTAGATAAAGTAATGTATGCAACTGTACATAATTAGGTCTTAAAACACTCGTGTGATCCTATTATGAAACTCGCTAACGCTCGTTTCATAAATCCACACTCGTGTTTTAAGACCCCTCATTATGCAACAGTTGCATAAAATATTATTATGGCATTTTGTTAGTTTTACATACATTACATTACAAAATTAGTAAAATAATAAAAAATAAAAAAAATGTGTAGGTTTCTGTTTTAAAATAATTTACAAAGGGAAAGGGGCGCAGTTTGGATGCAAGCCCTGGGCGCCATTTTACGTCGCTACGCCCCTGAATGAAACTCAAACTCAAACTCTTTATTGGCGGTTATATTATACATTTGTAGAGAGAACACAGATGTTTTAAAATGTCTTTGATCAATATAACCTGCCTAAAGGCACACATTGAAAAAAAAGAGGATGCACTTAGTGTTAAATTATACTTAAAGCGTCGTATTAGGGCCCTAGGTCTCTCGGTTTATTACATCAACAAACTGGAACAAATTACCTTGCTACTCCGCGAAACCAAGCAAGCAAGGAGTAGCATAGTAAATCGTCGTATTAAGGCCCTAGGTAAATAAATAAATAAATATCTTGGGACAGTTAACACCAATTGACCTAGTCCCAAAGTAAGCAACTAAAGCTGCTTGTGTTATGGGTACTAGACAACGGATATAGATAAATATATACTTAAATACATATAACATCCACGACTCTGGTACAAACATTCGTATTCATCATATAAACATTTGCCCCTCCCGGGAATCGAACCCGGAACCTCAAGCTTTGTAGTCAGGGCCACTATACCCACTAGGCTATCCGGTCGTCAAGTAGGTAAATAGGTATCTAGTCTCTCGGTTTATTACATCAACAAACTAACAAATTACTTTGCTAATGCGCGACAAAAAGCAAGCAAGGAACAAGCAAGGAATAGCAAGGTAATTTGTTCCAGTTTGTTGATATGGACCTCCGCAATGTAATGCCTGAATCTATTAGTTATTTGTGTATTACATCATCGCTATTACTTGGACAACAATCCATTGTTACCGCTTAAGTATAAGTATGTAAAAAAAACTTCATAGTGATCAGTGACTTTAACCAGATCATTAGTCCTTTCTGTGGCCCTAACATGACTGGCCAAGTTTAGTTTATCTCTATCTGTCCCTTTCTTATAACACTAGTTAGACAGAGACACAGGGAGGGGTTAAACTAAACCTGGGACGTCATGTTAAGGCCGCTGGATGACCTACCAACACTTGTCGTATGCACATCATATCACCATAGAACAGTGTTTCTTAACCTGTGGTCCATGGATCCCTGGCATATTATTATGTATGGGGGTCCGCAGACTTATCTATGGACCATTTAACAATCATAAATAAATGCCACCAAAAGTCATGTAAACGCATATTTTGTTGTAATTTTTAGTACTAAAAAAAAATGGTCCGAAGTTTTAAGGGGGTCCATAAAATTGTGCTTGATTTCCTAAGGAGTCCGTTGAAAAAAAGGGTATAGAAACGCTGCCTTAGCCTCGTAAAGCCCGCGTCAAATTTCGTTCTATGAATTTTGACCCATATCGTTTGAGACAGTGAGTTCAACGTCAGTTTGACATTAGTCCTATATTTAGGACTTGGGGCCTTACGAGGTTAAAACATAGCTTCAACACAGTCTAGTCTTAACGACTCTACCAACTCTAACATTTTCAACTGATTTACAGTTTTCCTTGGTTTAGAGAATCAGTAGTTTTTTAAATATAAAAAAGGAAATGCAAGTGGTTTACCTGATGGTTAGTGATCACCACCGCCTATAGACACCAGTAACATTAAGAAAATTGCAGATGCGTTGCAAACCCTGAGTTCTAAGATAGAATAGAATCTTGTGTCAGTAATTTCACCGGCTGTCTCGCTCTCCACGCCGGAACACAACAGTGCAAGCTGCTGCTTAGCGGCTGGATTAGCGAGCAAGATAGTGTAGCGATCTGTACGGAACTTGCAGAAGGCCCTAATACAGCTAAATTTAGGCCCGCCAGGGCTTTGTTATTGGCCCACCTGAAGTTACAAAATTGTAAAAGTACATTACACCCCGAGGGTAGTGAAATAAAGAATGTCTCAGATCGCAGGAACTTGACGCACGAGCCAAAGGCGAGGGCGATAAACATGCGAGCTGAGGCTTTCTTTATCACCGACCGAGGTGTACACAATCTTACGTCTTCCCCTGGCCAGGAAGTGAAAATTCCTGCTCGCGTGGCAAATTGCTACTTACGGTCCTGGGGGACGTAAACCATTTTAATTTTCGCACCATTCTAAATTTTTACTTAAATAATTTTTGCTTAGCCCTCGACACCATGACTGAAACGTGTTTGTGGCCCCTATAAAAAAAAAAAGAATAGTAGAACCTTGTACAAGGTCCCGTATGATTTATAACCAGCCTAATTAAGTCAATTCCTCCGCAGCCGTGGCGATGGCAGCGTCAGCGCCGGTCCCCGCCGCGCAGCACGCGGAGTATGACTACGAGTACGAGGCTGCGCCCGCGCAGGCGGCGCAGGAGCCCCAGGAGTCCGCCAGCCACTACGACGCGTACATACAAGACGTCAAAGCGGCGGCCAACGGCGGCGGCGCTAAGAAAGGTAACTACAACAAATACTCTTTATTGATTCACACAAGTCGACGTTGCGGGTGTCTATAGGCGGTGGTGTACACTCACCATCAGATAACCCAATTGCTTGTTTGCCTTCCTATTTCATAAAAAAAACCGTTGCGTGATTTAGAAGGAAGACGCGGCCGAAGATGAGAAGACAGACAGGAACGGATAGCGACTTTTGTAGAAGATATCATATATATATATCATATCATATACATAATATGGTCGATAAGTTCTCGAATGGCGGCCGCGTATTGGCAAGCGCAGCATATGACGACCAGCCATAAGATGGTCCGATGACCTCGTACAGGTGGCAGGAAGGCGCTGGTTGCATGCCGCTTCCAACCGGTCACTTTAGCAATCCATGGAGGAGGCCTATTCAACAGTGGACTTCTTGTGGCTGAGATAGTGATGATGATGATGGAAGAAGATAAATAATTCGTTGTTTCAAGAATTTTTCATTAAAGGAATTCGTATCGCACTTCGAGCGAGAACATACTTTCCAAAACCTATTTTCCTCACAGCGATTGTTTTGAACATTAAGTGGCTACACGTTTTTTACGTTCATTGTATCTGTTTGTTTCTATCAGCCGGTGAAGCGTGAAAAATGTTACGCATCAGCAAAAAAAATGCATCTTACGTACCCATTACATGTGTTCAGGAACACGGATGTTTGGATAGATTCACATTTGCGCTCAATTGTTTTGCATGTAGACATGCAACTAGTTATTAAAATAGTAAACTTATACTAAGTATCTTTACATAGTATAAAGCAAAATCGCTGTCCGTTCCGTCTGGTCTCATATCGTCGGCCGTTTCTCTTTCTACACCATGCAACGGATTTTCAGTGTTATAGAGATTTTTTTTTCTATTTCATTTAGAATTGAATCCCATGCAATGTCTGTAGGCATATCTACAGGATATTGTTTTTATATAATATAGGAAGGCGTTTACCTTATGCTGGTGCACTACTTTTTGATTTCGTTCCTGCGGCCCTAACATGACAGCCCAGGTTTAGTTTAACCCCTCCCTGCGTCTCTTTCTAACTAGTGTCATAAGAGGGGACGCAGATAGAGATAAACTAAACTTGGCCAGTCATGTTAGGGCCACTGATATGAGTATTATACGAGTTTAGTACTTATAACTCTCACAGAATGCCGGCGTGAAGTAGTATAGCTTGCCACTGCATTTCGTACGGTGCAAGTGAGAGACCCGAAGGCCCGCGACTTTCCCTTCGACGATGTTTCCGCCTTACCTACAAATTGTGTATTTTAAACCAGGTTACAGTCAAGGAAGTGGTCTTAGGACCATAGCCGTCGGCTCCGCCAACCAGGCTAAGACAGCCCTGGGCAACCAGAACGCCGCTGCCCACCAGGCTGCGTACGTCGCTAAGAACACTCTTGCGCAGTCCGCCTCGCAAGCCAGCGCCACCGCGCAGGCGGCGCTCGCTGGCAAGCAGGTGGGTCCACAAAGTCCAAAGGGCAATTTACATTAGCATGTTCTTGCATGCAAGTATATTTCTTTAAGCTTTGTTTTTGTTGAACCAATTCATTTAAAAATGGCGGCCTAATGCCTTAAAGCATACTCAACTAGTTAATCATCCGGTTAAACAGACTATAAGTGGTGCAGGATCGTACATAAAGTAAGTATTATAAGAGAAATCAGTCGGAAAAACCAACACGTTGTACATGTTTGTAAACTACAAGCTGCAATAAACAAATTGTTTTACCTAAACTTTCGCGATTTTCACACATTTATAACGTTGATTAGACTGTAACGCCATAAAATCATTGTTAATTTACCTCGACGTCTTCTCGTGACCACGGCCGTTGAAACATGGCCGAAACGTCGAGGTAGGTTAACAATGATTTTATCACGTTAAAGTCCCATCTACGTTATAGATATACAAGTTGCAAGTTGCATTAAATAGCAACCATATGAGTTACAAATCACACGAACACTTTTTCAAACTACGAGTATATGTATTTGTCCTGCTTCTAACTCTTTTAAACGGCACTCTCTTATTTTCGCTGGTAGATCTAGTCGCCGCCTACACCTGTCTCCACTATCAACAAAAGTAGCTGAACAGCCCCGAAGTCATTTCCGTACAGGCCGGTTTTTTGCGACAATTATTTCTTAGATTTAGATTTCTGCAAGGCGATAGGCCTCTCAGCTTTAACATCTTCGCCGTATCTAGGTGATCCTGTCCGGGTTAGAACAGCAAGTCCGGGACGCCAAGGTGGCGCTCCAAGGTGAAGAGATGCAGCTTCAACAGGCTAAGAGAGCTGCGCAGGCGGCGGCCCAGGCAGCACAGCAGGCTATGCACCAAGTAAGTCAAAACAGAACATTCACTCGAAACATTAGAAAAGTAAAATAGCAACCACTTTGTTTTAGTTCTATTGATAATAGTTTCTACTTCTGATGACAAAGATTATCATGGATCACAAAAACAATCTGTTAAGTTTTAGTTTAAGAATTGGTAAATAAAACTAATTATAAAAAAGTAACCTATCGATATCGACATCATAAATATTTCAACCCATCCCTAAAAACGTCAAGCTACTAAATTGCGGCTCCGATAACGGGGTTTAAAGATAACTTACTTAATCCGGCCATTTGATGGGTCGAATTCGACCAATTGATCAGTAGGATAGACGTCAATAAACATAAGTAGAACGATGTCATTTGGTGACAATGATAATGAATAATGACAAGGAAATTGTGATGCAAGTAATAGGCCTCCAAATGTTCACTATAACCAGGGGCGTAGCTACCGCAGTATCAACCGTATCAATGATACGGGCCCCCCGAACTACAGGGCCTCGCCTGATAGAACCATAAAATCAATACCGGCATTAGGGCTTTCCCGTAGTCGGTTAGAAGGGCCCCTGACCAATTTTGATATTTGATACAGGGCCTGGCCAAGGCAAGCAACGCCACTTACACCGGTTGGTCTTTCTCTAGTAGGTGCTCCGGAAAATGACCTTTGCTGGAGAAAAAGACGCCATAAAAACTCGATTGTTATAGTCTCTTTTTTTAAATCACATTAAAAAAACAAAACTCAGGTTAATAACGTACTATAATTATCTCTAACCTAACATTGACCCATTCTGCTAGACCCACCGCATCAACGCAAACACCCACCTACTTAAGTTGACAATGAACTTTTTATTACAAAAATGCAAATGCAACACCAACTAAGAAATGCTCAAAAAAATATATTAAAAAATTCGATCCGATCTGAAACTGTTTTGTGCAAAAACCAGTTGCGTAAAGGCGAGCCAGAGACCAACGGCGAAACTGCTTACGTAATACCAATTGAATTGTCGCAATGACTATGTTATATCGGAAATAATGCTTTTAACATTAAACGACATAATTTGTAAATAAGTTGAGAGAATTCGAGAGAAAAAGTGCTCTCTCTGCGACCTTTTTGACCTTATTATAGTTGATTGTTTTGCTCAACGATTTAGTAAAACGCACATTCTTTGACGTTAGTATTTTTTTTTACTCCTGGATTAGGACACAATTATCCTAAGAATCCTAACATTATATTTAATTATGTATTAACCAAAAAAATGCAAAATGGGTACAAAAGATGCCAATGTGTTAATATTTTATGCAACTGAGCTATTTGAATAATTATTGTAATTACTATTTAGTTACTCGAAATTATAAAAAATATTGCAATAATTATTCCACCAAAATGCTTTACAATAACAAAACAATAGGTATTTTTTTAAATGGAACCAAATTACTTAAGCATTCATAACATTAGCGAATGTTACCTTAAATGTATTTTTATTTATTTACTTAATTACCAAAACATGGTAAGACCTAGCGACATCTTTCGCCACGCCGGAGCACTTTAAAATTTGCAAATAATTGTAAAAACTACTCTTGCGCAGCGCGCTTTGTCACGTGCTACATGTCACAACAGTCGGCGATCTAGATCGGTTGCCAAACGAAATTAACTGATAATTAGATACGTTTTTTTGACAAGTTCTTTTAACTTTTCAAACAAGTACAATGAGCTTCATTAGCATTTAAATATTAGTCTATATTTTTTATGGTTGTAGCAATAATGTATTCATTTTATAATAGTGTAAGAGCCCACCGTAAAATTCTGCACCTATCTGTCTTTTGGTCGAAATGTTATTTAATTAAAACGTTACATGTGAGGTCATACAACGCCACAGGGTTGCCTAGCAAAATCTTGCCGTAAGTATCTTTTGCGTAATAATTTTTGACACCTTTTTTTAAAAAAGATGTTTAAAAAGTAAATTAAGCGTATTAGCAAAGAATCCGATCTGAATAAATCGAAAAAAATAAGTTTTTTCCTCTTAATATGCCGCAACACTTGGATTGCAAGATGATAATATCTGATTATCGTATCGACTCCAATTTTACATCAAATTCAAGCTATTGTCTTCCCTCACATTGTGATATAAGATTGCCTGCATAAAAGCTGCCGCAAATGCTGGTTGCCAGCATTTAAATAAAAAATAATTATGGTAAAAGTACTTGCGGCAAGATTTAGCTAGGTAACCCTGTGACGTTGTATGACCGTGAGGTAAACCTTTTTTAAATCACATTTCGATCAAAAAACAGATAGGTGGAGAATCTTGCGGTGGTATCTTAGACTATAATTGTTCTAGCCAACACGTAAAATTGTTGAGGAACACCAACATTATAATAAAATGTTTAAGTAACTAAAGTAATTGACCCAGTGCTCGACACGCTTAGGGCATTGTTGTTACCAGTAATTGACATGTCTGTCTTTCGTTTTTCTGATATGGACCCAAGAAAAGTTTTTAATGCTCCAGTGCTCACGAATTGGTTTAATTATTGGATTGTTCAAGCGATTGTGGCAATTTAATGATATAACTTATTATATTTCCGCAATTCGTACGTAATCTTTAAGATGAATTTATATTTGCCTCAATTAATTTATTATTTATTGAAATGAAATCAGATCATGCAATAACCCATATAATATATGGCATACAATATACTTATAGTGATTAAAAATACCAACAGATTGTTCTGTTGACAATATTATCATCTGTAAAATAAAATAAAAATAATCAATGCAAAGTAAAAATTATGTTTAACATTAAGAAATTCATTTTATTATCAGGTTGCAATGTCTGCATAGACTCATAGATTAACAAAACTAAATAATGTGTAAAAATTAACTAAAGCCTTTTGAATTTCAAAGCAGAAGCACAATTAATATTATTTTTTCGCTCATATTTTTTTTATGAAGAAAAGAGGCCACCTTACACACTTACCTGATGGGAAGTGATCACCGCCGCCTATAAGCACCAGCGACCCTAAGAGAATTACTGATCGCCGCCGGCCTTAGGCCTCCGGATCTCTCATGCACCGTACGAATCGCAGTAGCATGCCACTTCTTACAGCTGGGATTCAGTGAGTGTGTGGTACTGTCTCGGACGAGCCGGTTCAACCAGCAATTGGCTACAGTGTGGGTCTAGAACTGTGACAAATTGTCTAACAAGATGCTTAAGGCTTTATGAAGAGTTTGCTGACTCTGTTTAACTCCTTGTCAAAATTTAATAAAAAGAACTGTATTTTCGACTGGGTATGTACTTATTTTTATAAAATTAGGGACACCGATTTTAACCATTTTCAAAAAAAGGAGGAGGTTCTTAATGCAATTTAATGTGGAGTCTTTTATTCGAGTGAAAAGCATAAGTGCAGAAAAGTCGTGCTGGGCCCATAAATGTTTTTTTTACACAAAGAAACATTACCAAAATTAAGTAATAAAGTGAGTTGAACAGCAAGCAGCATTAGAAAACTACTCGTACTTATTTTAGACTTTAAAATAGCCATAGTAAAGATAATTAATCCATTTCTAACAATAGATCGTACAAAAAGTTCAAGGTAAATATTAGAGATCAATGATCTTGGCTAGTAACATTATATCACAATGAAATTTAATAACAACACAGAGTTCAATGCCACACACTGTTACTTACTACTCAAAATCAGAAAGTGTTTGTGGTTACACTGACCACTGGGTTTCATAAGTGTAAAGTTACTTAGACACGGCTTTTAAGATTATATCAGATCATATATAGTCATCAAGAGCACAGAATAAAATTCATACACTCGAAAAACATAACCCTCCCTTCTGACGACCATCGGCTAATAATAGTTATGGGCCCTTGTTGCCTGATAATAAATGATTTTGAATTTTGAATAGTACAGTCATGGAATTGACTGAATTGAATTGACGTTTCAACCCATTTCGTTGAAACGTGGTCTGACATTCGCAATGCATTAAGGTCGATATGTTAAACTAACGTCTTGCTCTTTAGCTCTTATGGTGACAGTTTGCTATATGCTATTGAACCTTAGGTGGGTTGGAAATTAAATTCCTTGACTGTACAAGCACAGCTAGTAGATTAGGGAGTATTTAACCGCTATCGACTGTAGTAACGCAATATGAATTTTCGATAGAAACTCATGGTAGCGGTACTGAACTGTCGTTGCGTTACCTATCGTTGTCGAAGGTGCAAATCTGAGTCACACCATCAAGGGTCCACGAACAGCATCGTGCCACTCTCCGTGACTCGACAAATGCTGAGTGAACTCAGTTTCCGCCTTTTGTGGACAAACATTTATTGTTGAGCCTTTTTTGTCTGTTTTCTAAGCTGTAAAATTAAGTTTTTTTTTATTCTGCTCTATTTAGATTAGGTTAAACCCATTTTCCTTAAAAAAAAGACCCTATTAATACAAACGGATCACTAACGTTTGTACCTTTGTGTTTCGTAGTCCGAATCTCACGGTAGTTTTGTGTTAAAATAGACCTTTTAGAAAAACTACGCAATCTATACTTAGAACTATATTGAAACAAAGTATAAGTATCCACAAGCCTATAATTTAATAAAACTTAAGTCACCATGTTGGCGTGGAACAGCTAAATAAGAGTACTGATCCTTTTACGAGTGCTGACTTTCGGTATTTCCAAAAATGTTACAAAATATAATCACAAACCATAAACAACATGACTTTTTTACACCAGACTTAATAAAAATTTGTCCAACTATTTTATTTAGAAAAAGAAACAAACAAACAAAATTGATTACTAAAATTCACCGAAATAAAACGCATTGACTAAACAAACATGATGCAAGTTCAAATCCAACAAACGCACTCGAGTTTTCTTTATATTTTCGCTTTTAAATATCTACTTAATTCATGTGTTTAGTAGACGCCTATTAGTCTACCTTATTAATTCGTTCCTTTGCTTTCGTTTTGTATTTTTTATATGACGTACAATAAAGAATATTTGTTTGAACAACAACAAATATTACTAAGTTATCGTTTATCTCTAATTTTCCAGGTGAACGTGATCCAAGCGGCGCTGAACGCTGCGCAAGCGACGTCTGAGAACGCGAACGAGGCGGCGTCACAGGCGGCGGGCGAGCTTGGCGCGCAGACCGCCATGGTCGGCGCTGCGCGACAACGGCTGGGATCCCTGCAGGAACAGCTCCATGGAGTCAGGATCGACTTCGAAGCCACGCAGTCTGCAGCACGGAAGGCGCAGGTATGAGACAATGGGTTGAGACTTGGAGATGCTGAGATATCATCCATTGTAGGGGTGGCTAGCATGTTTGGCTATTCCTCGCGTATTGCATAGTGCGTCAGTTCTAACCAGTCTAGTTCGAATGAGACGCAACCGGGTATGCAATGCAGACTGAAATCTGCTTTTGAAGGAAAGAGGATTTATTAGGCTAGAAAACATTCTAGCAGCTCTGCTGCAGCATGACATTGTTTTTCCTTTTACTAGTTATACTACAAAGCAGTTTATTGGTTTTGAATTAGGTTTTTTTTTGGTTCTGCCACTTGTGTTTGACGAGTATAAAATAAGTATTTCTTGTTCTTTAATACAGGAATCGAAAAAAGCACCAGTTATTATATTCGAGGATGTGACGATCGATGTCTTCTTCTGAAACCGCTTGTCGAAAGAAGAGTGTCTGTGATTTACTTTATTTATTACTTTCGACGTTTAAATATAAAATAAACGGTCGAAAATAATGTCATCTCTTTTCTTTCTTCACCTCATCTAACAAAAGATTTTCCTATTTTTTACAATAGTTTCGTATCATTATTTCTTCTTATGTTCTCGATTGCTTCTGCATTTTAAAATATCGTTTACTTCACATTATAGTTATAACTTTTAAACTCTATGAAATCAGTAGATATCTAACGAATCTGTTATACTGGGCCTATCCTCATTAATGAAAAGACGTCGATGATTCTAAATCTAAACATATCACAGCAACTGGTCCATACAAATTGCACCAATTGAACCCATAGCATATTTAAAGCTTCACGTTCAATCTTCAGGCGGCAGCGCAGCAAGCCCAAGCAAATGCTGCGGAAGCAGCAGCCAAGGCAGCGGCAGCAGGCCTCAGCGCCAATCAGAAAGACACCTCCCACGAAGGTACGAGCTATGAGGAGTACGCGGTGCCGGCCCAGGAGGCCCCACAAGAGTACTATATCAACGTTCAGTCGAACTACCAACATTAGTAGCTAAGGTTTAGTCAGATTTAGTTTTGAGGAGTTTGTTGATGATCCGTCAACATTACGTCGTTAACGTACACGTCACAATATTTTTGGGGGTAAAAATTCTAATGGATTTTTGTGCCAAATTAACGAAAGTCATTTTTGTTTGTGATGGAGATTTAAAACATCTCATAAGACGTGAAAGTTGACATGGATCATTCAATAAACTAACTCAAAACTAAATGAAAATCAAAGGTTATCATGAGAATAGGATACCATAATTTATAATAGGAATAATAATGTTTTAAGCATGCATAATAATGTACGTCTACTAGACTTTAGTAAATTTCTTACCTACCCAGGAATCCTATTCTGATTTTAACTGAATTAATGAATAAATGTAAATAATAGTTTTTGCTACCTAGTTGTTCAAGTTTGAATTTTTTACAAAGCTTTTTTGTGATATGTTTTTTTATTTCATTTTTGTAACTTTTGTATTAAAACTAAAAATTATTTATTTACGTAGAAGATCAAAGTTAGCTTTTGATTTATATTAATATAACATAGTTGTATTGTGTAAATGAAAGCGTATGTACAATCGATCGATCCATAACATTATACTAACAATAAAGTGAATAAAACATAGTTCAGAAAAAAAGGGTATCAATGTTTTAAAAAGAAATTTTAAAGAAAGTTTTCAATTTATTCAGTTATATCTTGACCAAAAAGAAATTTACATTCGACGCAATATCCCTCACTACGATTACCTAAATGTTTCATTTGGCCAAATCTTATTTTACCGTTTAAACTTTCTGTGAAACGAAGTTTCGACGAAACGTGACATTTGGGTAATAAATATTTTGTGGAATGAAATATTAGCTAAAATATTTTGATGTTACTTGCAAACGGTCAGGTCAAACAGATTGAATTTTTACCAGAGAACGGCAAAGCCATTTATTTGAATTGGGCTTAATAAAGAGTTTTAAAGGTGTTACCACCATTATTTGACTGTTTTGTAATAACTGAATAACTACTTTCGTATGACATTAACACCCTTTTATCCAACGATCAAAATTAAGTGCGATGTCCAAACGCCACAACGATAGCGGAAGAATACAAACAAAGTGTATTTAAAAATAAATATTTTTGTTATAACTTGTTATTTTAATAATTTGACTGTTTCTGACTGGTACTTGACTCTTTGACATTTCGACTTCTTGACATCTCACTTGATTGTTACTTACTGCTTTCTGACTGTTTGACATCACACTCATTTGTGACCTAACCGCTTTTTGACTATTTGACATAACACTTAAAACAGTTAAGGTTCGACCAAACCGCTGCTTAAAATACGGAGACGGTACGGAATCGCAGTGACGCATCCTATCCATACCGTTTTTATCGCATGCCCCCCACACCGCTGCTCAAAATACGCTGACGCTGCGGTGTAGGGGCATTTTTTTTTATGAAATAGGAAGGCAAACAAGCAAGTGGGTCACCTGATGCCTATAGACATCCGTAACACCAAAGAGATTGCAGCTGCGTTGCCAACCCAGAGGGCTAAAATGGAATACCTCTTGTGCCAGTAATTACACCGGCTGTCTTGCTCTCCACGCCGGGACACAACAATGCAAACACTGCTGTTTAACGACAGGATTAGCGAGCAAGATGGTGGTTGGGCGGACCTTGTACAAGGTCCTACCACCCGAAAAAACATCGATGCATAATCGATGCGTTTTTATCAGGCATGCGATAAAAACGGCAAGGATACGATGAATCAGTGCGATTCCGTACCGTCTCCATTTTAAGCAGCGGTTTGGTCGAACTTTCACTGCTTTTTGACTATTGACTGCACACTTTAAAAGTATGTAAGTACTGCTTCTACTCGTACGATTGACTGACTAACCCTTTGTGTTATTTATTTTATAAGATGACTAAAACAGAAAGACTGACCAGGAGAGCGATTTTTGAATCTCACCGGGAGACTAAAGCTCGCCAAAACGCCCGTTTTTCATGGGAATGCGGCCATTTTGGTGAGCTTTACTCGCCTTGTGAGATTGAAAAATTGCATTTGAATCTCAACGGGTAACTAAAGCTCACCAAAATGGCCGTTTTCCATGGAGATTCGGCCATTTAGGGTGAGCTCTAGTCACCTGGTGAGATTAAAAAATTGCACCCCACTAGAGAATACACTTAGTGGTGAGTAGAAATTTAAACTTTTCCATTTTAATAATAGATAAGCAGAAAATGTTCACAGCATTCAAAAATTATAGCACGCACTGTGGCCCTAACATGACCGGCCAAATTTAGTTTATCTGACTTTATCTCTATGTGCGTCACTTTTTATGACACTAGTTTGACAAAGACGCAGGGAGGGATAAAGTAAACCCTGGCCCGTCATATTAGGGCCACAAGCGAAGATAACATCAACTGACCATTAAAGACGAAATTAAGAAAAAAATATCTATAAGCTCGAAAGGAATATAGATATATCAACCTCATACTGATAATATATATATACCTCCGCCGATGTCTTTCGTAAAATGACACTCAATTCCATCGGTTCCGTACAAATTTAAAGCACCGAAGGTACGAGTTCTCGCATGCTGGCAGGGGGGTTCCACTCCGCACTGTAGGTATAGTCGACCAAGTAATTGCTTGACCACTTTTCAACCATATTCCTTTGTAATACGGTCGAAAAGTGGTCAAGCAATTTCTTGGTCGACTATACGCTCGACCGTCTTGCCCATGGCATAGGCAAATCGCAGTAGGCTGTCGGCTTGCCGCGCGCTCGCTCACTCGCCCCCGCTGTGTCAGTGTAATTGAAAACGAATGCCGCGCAACCCTAAAATGTCGCCGGGAGTAGCGGGGCGAAGACGGGCGCGGGCGGCGCGTTCCTTTTGATTTGCTCCGTCTGCCGCATGGTGTAAGAAGTAATACGAACTTTTTAAGCGTGTGCGCGCGTAAAAGAAAAGTTTCTGTACGTTAGTACTATTATTTATTCTGTGATGTAGGTTGCATTATATTGCGGAGTTCGATCGAGTCGGCAATGTAATGCGCCTCGCAAGCGAGAATGGGAATTGGGGTGCAATTTAGGTCCTTTACGCCCGATACAATACAAAGTTGTGTGTCATCTAAGTTCAAAGACTCAGTCCAGCGGGGCGATTCTCGGATCATGCGAGATGTATCTCGCACGAAAACAACTGTCAAATCCCTTTGAAATCTGTCATTTTTTGACGTACTTAGGTATTTCGCACGTGAGATGCATCTCGTTCATACAAGAATTTGGTCCAGGGCCCTTTGTTCCATTGTGCAGTCTGGTGCCTAAGGTCCCGCGACCGATGGGCCCCCTAGCTACCAGATCACCAACCTACCCCTTTTGCTAGCCTTTTGCCTGTTGTTACTAAAATACCCCCTTATCACGTCATAGTCATAGGAGGGCTTTATTATCTTTAAGTGCCCAGTGGGACGAATCTCGGCTTATGCGAGATTCATTTCGCACGAAAACGACTGTCTAATCCCTAGGAAATCTGTCACTTTTTGACGTATCTCGCACGTGAGATGCATTTCACATGAACCCAGAATCGGGGTCCAGGGCTTCCTAAATGTAAAAAACGGGCATGAATCTGTCTTTCAAGTGTATCTGTGGTCTTATAGCTACGGATTTTTAAAAATTTAATTTAAGCTGCACTGCACAGTTTACAACATAAAAAAGAAAATTACAAACATCGGTGCACAAAAATAAAAAACAAACCGAGAAACAAAATCCGGATTGCGGATACGGAGAATCGATTCTGATACGGTCATTTTGTTTTGCAGTTGGTTTAAAGGGAGAGGGTTCTACCTACTGAGACCTGAAACTTTGGGCGCAGTAGGTAGGTTTCTGAGAAATTTAACTTTGTTGGGGGTATAAAACTTTTCACTTTGCATAGATAGGTATATAATATGTAGAGGTACGAAGTAGGTGAACGATACAGTTATAAGTTAGTTAGCCTTTTATAAACTATGCCATTTAAGTACCTACCTAGTAACGATGTGAAAAAAATGCAAATATTTTCAGAAGTGGCAGAAGAACCGGCGGACGAAGAAGAAGAGGAAGACTGCGAGGAATAAATAAACATAACAGCCGCCTAATTATTTAATTGCCATTCATTTGTTTTTGTTTTCATAGTTGTTAATATTTTTAAGTATTTTTAAGTTTCTAAAATCTGATTAAAACTTTTTACGAAATCTGTTTTGATTTTAACTTAAACCAAATTGAAAATTCGTGTCATTATAATAAAACAAACAATAGGCGTAACTTTTATTAGTAGTATTTAACTGTTATCACATTAGTACCTAGTCAAATGAATGCCACTTCAAGCACATACAATAATCTGAGCTCGCACATTTGGCGCACTCACAGCATTAAAATGGAAAAGGTTCAACTTCAGTTTAACTCATAATTACCAGCGATCTTTGTAAACACATAGAACCGTCAAACATCCCCACGCTTCTAGCCACGCAGGTATAGTTCTGTATGAGTAACTTTAATTTCCTCATTTATTGATTCTTATTTTCTATATTGATGCTGAATTATCAAACAAACAATAAACAAAACTTCATATAAATGAAATCTTTGCACGATAATATCAGATAGCACGGAGATAATTCTAATCATAAGCCTAACTAGCAATACATACCGTAAAACGAAACACGTATCTGTCAACTGTCAGTGTCAAATCGTAAAAATATCCTTTCAAAACGCGAACTTATTGTGTAGCACATGATTTTATTTTTATTATAATTTAATAATCATGTCTGTCGTAAAGAAGAAGAAGCATGTCTCCAAAAAGAACAAGAAAGCGTGGCGCAAACACTGTGATATTCGTGACGTTGAGGATTTTCTAGAAGATCAGCGGCTCGAAGAAAGATTGGGGTGAGGTTATGTTTACGTGGTTTTTCTAATAAATACAAGTCAAGTATTTAATAGTAGCACTTAAAATAAGTTAACTTTGATTAACCTATGATTGATGGGAACGTAAATTTAATTTTTACTTGAGTACTTATTTTTTACACAGTTAAATAAATATTGTAAAATAATTGTAAAACATAATATAGTTTGCTTTGGATTATTAATGAAATGTTTACTTATTTTGTTATTTTCTTGTTACATTATTATTGAAACGAAACATGGGATTGTTACTTAAATTTTATAGTAGCTAAGCCCAAACTGGGTATAATTTTTACTATGTTTTCAAAAGTTGCAAGAAAAATATAAAACCAAAAAATATTTTTTATTTCAGTAAATTTGAAACAAAGCCTGATGCGGAGTTGTTCGTAGTAGACACAGGTGGAGATGAGGTGAAGGTCAAAGAGGAGAACCTGTCAGCTAGGCTCAGGAAGCGAGCCAAGCTCGCCGAGCCTCCCAAGTGCTATCAAATACTACTACCCTCCTCTAAGGTAACTTTTAACAACTTTAACAGGTTTTTATAGCAGGCTTAAAGTATCCCTCTATCCATCTTTGTCTAACTAGTGTCACAGGAAAGGCACGTATAGAGATAAATTAAATTCATTTTTTTTTATGGTTTCCCATCTCTATGTCAAAATGGATTTTGCCAATTACGACTTTGGTTGACATAGACACTCGACATTACAGGATGATACAAAATGTAAATGATCATAGTTTTTAAGCTGTAGTGTTGCTGTTGTGTAATTAGACACACAGTTTAATACTAATTTATCTTATCTCTAATACTAATGTGATCTTTAATCTTTGAGTTCCTTTATTTCCAAGTTTAAAGCTTTTTTTGAAAATGTTTCCAACCGTCTGTAATTTCATTAATTACAATATACGTAATGTAAACCAGTCAAATTGTTTTGTTTCAATGTCTCACTTTAGGTGCCTGACCCAAATGCGAAACGTAACCACGTCAACCCAGCTGGCACAAGGCCCACAGCCCTCAGCAAACTTACAGAGAAGCGCCGCTTCGAGAAAGGAGCGATACAGAAGAAAGCAGAACTGGCGAAGAAGAACAGGAAAATGGCGTTAAATTTGAAGAAGAAGAATAAGATGACCCGTCAGAACTTCCGTGTGGATGTTTGGGGGGAGGATGGTGAGAATTATTATTCATGTTTGTATGTACAGTAGGGGAAATATATTCACGTACCACCTTAGAATCCTATCACAATGACGCGACGCGTTAAACGCCAGGCTATGTCATACAAATGTCATACGTATGTCTCTTTGACTAGGTTCTACGGTGGTACGTGTTTTCATTTCCTTGACTGTATATATATGACAAAATTTAATAACAAGTGGTGCAATCTGTTCATTAGCTATAGTTCACTGCAAAGTAACTTAGTTTTTTTTTTTCTACAATTTTATTGAGGCTTTTATTGCACTTGTGTGACTATGCCGGCCTCATGAGAGGACTCCAGTAAGAATTCATGAAGCACCCCCCTCGAGCAAGGGCAGCTTCCCTGAAAAAGTAATCTAGTTGAATGAGATAACTTTAAAAAGTTTCTTATAGATTTACAGTAAATTGTAGTATTTGTCAGTTTTGTGGCAAAGGGACCTGTAACATGCATTGTTGAAAAGCAATAAAGTATTGAGTATTGATTTGATCTCAATTTCCTTACAAGAAAAACATGAAAAGGTACAATTTAGAGAATACATAAGGCAAACGATACACGATATTACAGTATTATCAGAAATATATTGTGCCACGATGTACCTGCGCAGTAGACCAATTTTAGTAGCGCGAGAAATTTCGATCTACCAATGATAAAGTAGAATTTTATCCGCGCTAACCTCTTGCGCTTTTATTGGTCTATCGATCTCGCAGCAACATGGCGGCAGCCCGTGCGCCACAGTGTACGAATTGTGTAATCGGGACAAAGCTAAGAATGCATAGCAAGCAATACTCTGCCAGTTGCGCTTGCAAATAAAGTACAATATGGATTATTCACACGTTTGGCTACTGTCGGAAACCGGTCTGCGCTTCTCTGCGCAAACGAATACTGCCGATGCACAATATATTTTTGGTAAAACTGTATCATTTTAAGCGATATCGTCCAGTCAACCATTACAAGGAATAACTAGTTGACTTTATATTCCAGTGCCAGAAGCGAAAGGCATTCCGTCAACTCTGGTAGACGACTTCATCTCGACTGAGGCACAGCTGCATAACGTCCTGCCCGAACGGAGGCTGAGGTCCAAGCCACCGCTGGCCCCCACTGTCGACAGGAAGGCTATTGAACTGCCACACCCTGGCGTCAGTTATAACCCTTCATTCAAGGTAAATATAGAATAGAAATATGTGTGAAGGAAGCGCGGGAAGTATGCGAGAATTGGGGATATTGGTGTCCTGTGGTATCTGTCTACCCCAAAAGGCAATAGGCTTGAATTTATAATAACTAGCGACTAGCGATGTTATGTATAGTCGACCAAGTAATTGCTTGACCACTTTTGAACCTTATCCCTTTGTAATATGGTCGAAAAGTGTCAAGCAATTTCTTGGTCAACTATTGTCACGTTGCTAGGGGTCCCTATTCACAAAAAGGGGTGCCTAACACGGAGACAAATAAATAAGAATTTTAGTAGTAATTATTATTTGATTAAAGTTCTACTAATTATTAAAAAAAAATGAGATGATGCTAGATCGGGGGGGGGGGGGGGTCGGTTGCCTCTAGGTAGGGCTGAGACTAAGGGTCTGGAATGTGCGAGAGTGGCCGTTCCTTCCTGGTACCGTACGCCCCTCGGCAGTGCGGAGCTGGACTCGGAGGGCGAGGTTGGTGAAGCGGCCGCGAGAAGGGGAGGCGAGCCGGGCGCAGGTGTTATTTGGCGGTGGTACTCTTCACCCGGTAGGGTGTTCCTGGAACGCGTCCAATAGTCCACATTAGCAAGAGCTCATCCTAACCCTGGACTGCAGATGATCACTCGCGCGCAAGGGGGTAGGTAGTTAACAAAAAAGCAATCGTGAGATAATGGGTGATGCAGTCCAGGTACAAAAGAAGCCAGCGGTGCAGTGACAATCCAATGCTAAGCTTTACAAGAACAAGTACTAATTAAAATAAGTAACTATTGATTTTGAAAGCTAATAAAATAAAATTAATATGCACAGGCAAAACCGAAAGCAAGCAACAGAGTTCGCGTTAGCATTAGATTTTCAATGCACTTATTTTACATTGATTGGTTTGATGTTTTACAGCATATTTAAGTAAAAGCCTTTTCTTATAATCGATATTTCCAGATTGAAATTACATTTATGCAGTTAAATTTACATTTATATTAATTAAAATAAAGAACTTTAAAAGGTATAAATTACAATATTCCATAAGAGTTCGAAATATAAATTATGCACTGTCATTAACAAATAATCCAAGGCTTATACAAAAGCATAGCATAAGTTACAGGCAAAATCAACTTGCGTAGCACCTTTTATTTTAAATAATCATCTTTAGGAAATTATATCCATTTAAATGTTTAATAAGGAAACATGGCATTAATACTGTCGATTCTATTAAGTAATGGTGATAAAAAATAATGCGTGATTAGGTGACAATGTATGAGCGCACTAACTAGAATATTCCCAAGCGGTCAAAGGAAGGTCAACTAAGGTGACCGCTACTGTACTGCTACCGTTTCTACAAAATATGATCGAGGCTTATAAGCATTTAGCTAGTTAATTAGTAATGAAAGGTGCAACACTTACCCAAAATTGGGATGAAACAACACTCACTTTAAGATTATTTACTTATTTAAATTACAAATAGATACGCTCGCTGAGATCGCTCCGCTCCGAGCACAGTTTCTATAGCAAGGCGACGCGGGTTGTGCGTCGTGAGGCCGGTGGCTGAGTGTGCGGCGGCAGCGAGCGCCGGCAGCGAGCGGCGCCCGCTCGGGTATCTCCGTGTAGTCATCGGCTTAGATCGACAAGCGCCGGCGACCGGTCCCGCGTTATTTGACAAAACTTAAATTGCGCATACGCTCCGTATGTTATTTATTGAAACATTCACCTAGCAATTGTGTTTTGTTTCGTTCTTCTTTATTTGATTACTTTAGTTTATTATTAATTAGGTTAAGTATATTATGGTAAGTATTTTAGCAAGTAAGTTTTAGGCATAGGTTCTGTAAATACGCTAATTTTAATTTAGTTAAGTGTATTAATAAGGTTTTTATTCGTAGTTATTTATTTATAAGCTTCCTAGTTCTAGATTTTAAGTGTTTACCAGAATGTTATGTGGCTATTTGACAACTCTTCAATTCTTAGTTTAAAGAATTAACGATATACGTTACACTATATATAAAAACCCTGCATAAAAATCTCTAAATGACAGTGACAACCATATCAAAATCTGTTGCGTGCTTTAGGAGTAGGCGGCCGAAGACATGGGGACGGGCAGGTATGGATAGCGGCTTTACTTTTTACTAGTAAAGATAAATGTTGTTTGCAGGATCACCAGGAACTGCTCCAGGAAGTGGTGCAGCATGAGGAGAAGATAATAAAGCGCGGGCAGCGCCTGCACCGGGCCACCACCCTCATGTTCAGCAGGGTCACGCCGCAGGAGAATGAGGTACAGTCACAGGCAAACACACATATACATAAGTGACAGTTAAAGTCGGAACTTCTTGAAAATGATGAGAGTCCTTGAATCACCTTTATGCATAGGCTGCAACAAAGCAGAGGACCTCATACATAGTTTATAGATTCAGGCGTTACTTTGCGGAAGTCCATATTGATACTAATGGAAAGAATTTCTTTGCTAATCCGCGAACCCAGTGTCAGCAATCGAGAAAAAGACAACGCCTGTGCTGAATACCTTATAAAAGAAATAAAACAAACAATAGCTACTGATGATGCCTCGTGGAGAGGTGAAACACGTGTCGAGTGGTATTTTTGGTGTTGGTAATTGGGTTGTGGTCGCGTTTTGTGTTGTTTGTTTTATTTCTTTTATAAGGTATTCAGCACAGGCGTTTTCTTTTTTTCGATTGCTGACACTGGGTTCGCGGATTAGCAAAGAAATTGTTTCCATTAGGACTTCATACATTTTTTACTGAAATGTGGCCAGATAAAAGATACTCGTGGAGTGTATGTAGATCACATGAGCCTAGGTAACGGGGGGGGGGGGGGTGAATACGAAGGATCGTATTACTACTCAGGAGAGTAGCCCATTATCTGGTACGCGGTACAGCCCGGCCCGGAGTGCTAGCTCGGGGCGGGAAACAGTTTAAGGTTTTTTTTTGCGTTTCCACATGAGGCTGGCATAGTCACACAAGTGCACTAAAGCCTTGTGCATTGAAACTCAGAGGTGTTACCTTTTGAAAAGGAGGCAGGACGGTTCCACTCGGCACTGTAGGTACGCTCGGCCGCCTTGCCTACAGCGTAGCCAAATCGCAGTAGGTTGTCGGCTTGCCGCGCGTCCGCTCGCTAGCCCTCGGTGTGTCAGTGTAATTGAAAACGAATGCCGCGCAACCCTAGCGTGTCGCGGGAGTTGCGGGGGGAAGGCGGACGCGGGCGGCGCGTTCCTTTTGACGCGCGCCGCCCGGCGAACAGTAATACAAACTTTTTGTGCGTGTTTATACAGCGCGATAGAGCATTTTCGCGACGCACGCCCGCTGTCATTTTATTACGCGCAGAAGAAAACTGGAAACAGTTTTTCCAAATAACCAATTCCATCAATAATTTGCATTGGCAATCAATAATATTATAATGCATGGATGTACAGTGTCATATTAAATGACTGCAGAAAAACGGCCCGACATGAGCATACAGGTTGACGCCAATGTTACAAATGCAAATTATTAGTTTACCATTTATAGCCGTTGGATTTACAACTTTACGCCTAACTGAATAAAATAATAATTTATTAAGTTTCGTTGCAAATAGGTTTTCTTTTAAAAAATAATTAGCATTGACAGCAGCGCCGTCCGTCCGGCAGACTGACAGCGCGAGCGATTGTCGATTTAGTGTACTTTTATCCTACTTTTGATGCAGCCATTTTTTAAACGCAGACTAGAAGTCCATTACTTATAGGTCAGTGTTGGCAATAAGAAAGTAATTAGAAAGTATCACGTTCTAGAACCAATGGCGCGAGGATATGAACTTGAACGCCGAGCCGAGCAAGCCCGATGCGGACTCTGGTTCGGAGTCTGAGTACCGCGCGGTCAACCCGCCCGTGCTCAACAAGAAGAAGGATCACAAGGCGCGCCGCAAGCAGAGGGAGCGGCTCGTCGAGAAGGAACGGCTGAAGCGACAGAAGATCGACAAGAAGAAGATCACGGATATCTACAAGTGAGTAACACAACATTTTTGTAACCGGGATTGCTTTCGATTTTTAATTTTTTTGTGTTAAACATTGAAATTGTTAAATTTTAATTTATTAAGTGCTATATTATCCTCGTAAGGCCCCAAGTCCTAAATATAGGACAAATGTCAAACTGACTTTGAACTTACTGTCTCAATCGATATGGTTCAAAATTCATAGAATGAAATTTGATGTGGGCCTTACGAGGTTAAAATGGCAGCACAAAGAAAAATGATATTGGCAATGGCAGAACTTCAGAACAGGTAACTTACAACCTCAGCATTCCGTGCCGTGTGTTTTTGGTCAGTTTCACCACATTACCAAATAACTAGCTAAGTTGTACAGTCAAGGAATTTAATTCCCTACCCATTTCGTTGAAATGTCGTCTGACATTCGCAATGCATTAAGGTCGATATGTCAAACTAACGTCTTGCTCTATAGCTCTTATGGTGACAGTTTGCTATATGCTATTGAACCTTAGGTGGGTTGGAAATTTAGTTCCTTGACTGTACCAGTAATAATAAAATAATATATTCTTTATTTTGCGGGTGGTAGGACCTTGTGCAAGGTCCGTCCGGATCGCTACCACCATCTTGCTCGCTAATCCTGCCGCTAAGCAGCAGTGCTTGCACTGTTGTGTTCCGGCGTGGAGAGCAAGACAGCCGGTGTAATTACTGGCACAAGAGGTATTCCATCTTAGCCCTCTGGGTTGGCAACGCATCTGCACTCTCTTTGTTGTTGCAGGTATCTATAGGCGGTGGTGATCACTTACCATCAGGTGACCCACTTGCTTGTTTGCCTTCCTACGTTGTATAAAAAAAGTTAACTAACTAGATTTTCCTTTGTTTTGTAATGACAACACAAATGAAAATAACATAGCATTTAAATTGAGTAATACTAGTTTGTGTTTCTCAGTTCGACCAAAATCCCAGATCCAGTTCGTTGAATGTGTGTGGGCGAAGAAAATTGCTTCATATTCATGAAGTTGATACGATAGGGATATGACCGATAGTCGGCTGACAGTTACAAATTATGTCATAATAATGTCAGACAATATTCATAATATGGATATGCCTAAAGATTTTTAACATAAAACTACCGTGAGACTCGGGACATTTAATGAAAACGGATCACTCAACGGATCGGGCAATTCTCTACTTTAAAATACGTGAGTGATCCGTTTTTATTAATCTGCCTAAATATAATGAAAAAATTGAATAACATTGTGTCAATGTAGAATTTTATTGTTGAAGTAAATAATGATAATTATAGAGCAGAGCTTGGTCGCGCAGGGATAAAAATTAAAGGGATTGTTTTTAATGTTGTATAAATATGTATTAAGATATTTTTTCCTATGCAGCCTGAAATAATTAGTTTTATATTTATTAAATTGATAAAATGTCTTTCCAGGCTGCGCAAGCTCCATTCAACAATCTCCACGAAAGAGAAGAAGCAAGAGACCCTCCGAGAGAAGCGAGCGAAGCAGCGCGCGTTGCTAGCGGAGACGGCGGCGCCGGCGCTCAACGCGCACCGCCCGCCACGCCGGGAGCCCGAGTTCGTTGACCCGGCCACGCTCAGCGGGAACCTGACCGGGCTCAGCACTAACAGTCAGTATCTTTAATGTCGCTGAAAGTAGGGGGGGGGGGTTCCACTCCGCACTGTAGATACGCTCGACCGCCTTGCCTATGGCATAGGCAAACCGCAGTAGGCTGTCAGCTCGCCGCGCGCCCGCTCGTTCGCCCCCGCAGTGTCAGTGTAATTGAAAACGAATGCTGCGCAACCCTAGCGTGTCGCGGGAGTAGCGGGGGGAAGGTGAGCGCGGGCGGCGCGTTCCTTTTGACTCGCGCCGCCTGGCGCATGGTGTATGAAATAATACGAACTTTTTGAGCGTGTTAATAAAGTTGGAATTCGTTTAATCGCGGTCGTAAAGGAGTTGTTTCTGTACATTATTTATTCTGTGGTACTGTACATCTAGAGTCATTAAACGCCACAGGGTTGCCTAGCAAAATCTTGCTGCAGGTACCTTTACCATGATTTTTTTATTTAAATGCTGGCAGTCATTAGCAGCAGCTTTTAGAAGGTATTGTGAGTGTTTATGGGCGTTGGTGATCAATTTACCATCAGGTGACCCACTTGCTCGTTTGCCTTCCTACGAAAAAAAAATTGCTCCTTACAATATTTTCCCTCGCTGTAAAAGCTTTGGTTAAGGATTTTCATCCAATTCTTTTTTTAACTTGACTTTGGACTTTCCAGCAAACCTGCTTCGCGATCGTTTCGAGTCTCTGCAGCATCGCGGCGCGCTCGCAGCCTCCAAGCTGATGATGAAGAAGAAGAGGAAGCTCAAGAGCTACTTCAAAGCTGGACACAAGGTCACCGACCAGGAGATCGAGAAGTACATTAATAAGAAAAAGTGATGGTACAGTTGTGGAATAAACGGTGATGTATCCAAGAAAGACGTTTTCTTATTAATTCTAACCTGGATTTGAAAGTATCGTTAGATAAAATTTTGGTGAGTAATGTTTAAAAAATTACAGAGTTACCGAAATTTGGTCTCTGGATTTTCAAGGTACTGGTAGACTTGGGCATTGTAACGAATGTTCCAAAGCTCACAAAATGAACAGAAAAAAACAGCGCGTAGCTTTCAGGCGCTTAACGATGGCGAATGTTCGTAGCTCAAACAACGTTACAAGCGAATGCTCAAATCTATCAGCACCTTTATGAAACCGGGCCTTAGTACTCTTTTACTTAAAAATTAAGTGGTCTTTTTTTTGTTGTTCAGTTTACTCCTTTTTTAAGCAAAACATGTCCTATTTTGCTCTGAATTTTGTACAGGTTTTCATCGTCTAAGACGGATATATCCGTCACTACAGGTCCAACGCCAATGACGGATATGTCCATCACTACAGGTTCAATTCCAATGACGGATTTAGGTATCCTTCACTATAATCAAACGCGCCAATGACGGATATATCCGTCACTATAGGTTCAACGCTAATGACGAATTCAGCCGTTTACGCGTGCAATATTAAAGTGAGCTTATACAAAAAAAAGCTCGGTGTGTGAATGACGTCTATAATACTTGACATGGCGGCGTTGAAAACGTTAAGGGTCTCACAAGGCAATTTTAAAATAAAAAACGGTATGTTGTTTTATTATTTTATATAAAATTTACTATAAAAATCTTAACACACATTACACCCTAAAATAGTCTACTTAGAGTACTTTGACAATAAAATCAAATTGGCAGTGTAACAATAGCTAAACTAAGTTATAGTAGGTACTCAGTAGGTTGCCGGGCGATCCCTAAAATGGGAAGGACCCGAGGGATGCTGAACAAAATAAGTCTATAAAATCATTTACAATACAAAACGTAATAAGTTAACTAGTTCTATCAACTAAGGCAACTAACCAATCACCATTTTCAATAATAATTTCAATTTGCAGTACATAATTATCACTGAAACAGATGATTACAAAAAAATTTGAGCCCAAACTTCTATCTACAAAATCACAATATTTTACATCTATTCAGGGATGAAATTTGGTGATAATATACAAAATTCTGTACACCGATTTTTCATACAAAAAACTAAGAATCCCTAAATGTTTTCAAATTTTAATAACTTGGAGTGAGTTGATATCAACCCCATCTAGCGGCGATTGTGTAAAGCGATCGTAATAGTTCCAATGCTCGCGTATCAGCGGGCGTTTTCGCTTCATCGTTTGGCGCTACCCTCGCTTCCGCTACAGGGTTGTCCACTAACGACGATTTCGTCGCTTTCTGTTCAACTGGAGTCGTTCTCACTAGGAACTTCTTGACACCCCTGCGACTGGCTGGCGTCGTTCTAGAATTCTGCGTTGTTTCTGTGTAAACTTCGGTGGTAGTCTTAAAGTTCTCTGTAGTCGATGGGCTGGATAAAGAATTGATGGAGCTAGGATCGAAGTTAATGCTCTTACCCCTTCTTTCAAACTGCTTTGGCCTTATTTCTTCTAACGCGGCGCTTTTGTCGCTCCTCTTATATTGCGTTGATCTGATTTCGACATCAGCTGCTGTTGTAGGGAAATCGGCAACTCTGTCTTCCTTAGCTATTTCGTCCATGTCTTTTTGCGATACCGCCATAAGCGCTTCAAGAAGTGCTTTCTTGGAAGCCTCAGCTGTTGTGTTATGATCGTCATCGCACGTTTGCACCAATAATAAAATCAGTCTTCTCACCGTTTTTGATTTTGTCTTTTTCATTACGTTCATGAGTTTCTCTGTAGTAGTAGCGTTCATTCCTCCCATGATTTCCTTAGCTTTTTCCACTACGGTATCAGCAATAGTTGTGATGTCTTGCGCAGCCTCCGTCGAAGTAGGATCCTTGACTAATCTGCCTACTCTTTCTTCGTTTCCGTTTCTCTGAGTAGTCAGTTCAATAGATACTGAAGAAGAGAAAGCCTGTTCACTGACTTTAGTTTCCGTTGCCGGTGTAGTCAAAGTATTTTGAGCCCAAGCGTTAGTTTGACTGGCTAATTCTGATACTCGCTGTTCAGGCCCTGACGGACTAAGGCCGTCATTCAAGGTGATAGGATCAATTACAGTACTTTGCCAGTTTTCGAATGTGGTTGGCCAACTGAATTCCGAAGTTTTATCACTACCCGGAGAAGTAAATATACTGGATATTGGAGATACTGTAGTAGCAGATTCATCTTCTTTTGTCGTGGTGCTAGGTTGAGCTGTAGTTTGTACCGTTGTCGTTGCTACGTCAGCTACAGTAGGTGCTTCAAGGTCTTCAGAAGGTCTCCTTACAGTGGTTTTGGTTTCATCAAAATTAATCTGTTTACCTTGGCGTACATTGTTTTGTGGCGTCACAAACGACTGGCTGTGAGCTCGTTGCAATTCTTCTTCGTTTTCTAACTCAATGCTACTGTCGCCTTCAGTGAAATACACAGGCGTGGTTTCTGGTACAGTCGTCGTTCTGATCTTTTTACTTTCGAAAATGTTATCCGAATTGGAAATCGGTGGTGAGGTAGCGTCCACATCGACACCCCAAGCTGATGGCAGGTTCGTTACTTCGACATATTCGTTTAGAGGTTTAGCATTTGCAGAGATAACGTCTTTGCCGTATGGAGAATTGCTAGAATTGTTCTGGAACCCGCCGTATGTTTGTTCTAAGTAGCTATCTTCTGTAGTGGTAAACGAAATATCACTGTTGTTATTCGCTAAAGTGTTGACGTTAGCTGCCACTGTGTTTGTAAATGAGAAAGGAGTGGTTGACGGAGAGGCGGTTGTGTAAGAAGCTGATATTCTTCCACAGCATCTGAATGGATTCCTAGACGTGTATGTAGCAGGGGTAGTTGAGATGTAGTCAGTGCTTATTATATTAGGCGTTGTTACTGTTTCTTCAGTTACTGTAGGATAATCGGTAGCAATATTTAACGATTTGCCGTCTCGTAGTGAAGCGAATGGTGGTCTAACTTTATTGTCATCAGAGAAGCCTAATATCTCATCGTCTTCTTCGTTTACTGTCGTTGTTGGTTCAGTATTGTAGGATTCTTCAGTCGTAGACAACATATCGCCAAATGTCGGATGCGTTGGTCTGATATCGGATAATACTTTTCTAAATTGTATTGGGTCTTGTAAGTAAGCAGATAGCGCGTGTGTAAAAACTTGAGCCAACTCTCTGATTTGTGGAGATGTAGCTAGCGGGTTTTGGCTCTGCTGCACAGCTAAATCATCAGCTAACTCATTGTATGTACCATTAGGATCGAGTTTGATTTCTTCTAATAATTCAGATGTATCAGTCCCATGATTGAAAAGTTTGCTGTACTTATTGATAGTGTGTTGACTGAACAGTGCTGGTAAAGCATCTTCCATAGCTTCGTATTCTTCAAATGTTGTTGTGCTAGCGTCACTGGTTTCTTCAGGAGGCGCGCTAGTGGATAAATTGTCCAACGCCGTTGCGTAGTAAATTGCTAACGTGTGCAAAGTTTTTGGAGTTAACGAGGGCGGTACCACAAGACCTGGCCTATTAGGAAGGTCACCGTAATATTTTTCAGTGTTAGTCGTTGAAACTGTTGCTTCAGTTGGGCTGAACGTTTCCAAATTTAGCTTCCTCATCAGCCTTTCTCTTCGCTCTTGGTACGACGGTTCAGTGGTTATCTGATTGAAGTTAGTACTAGAGAAAGTATCAAATCTATCACTGGATGCTTCGTCGAAGTACTGGTTCCTGGTAGTTTGTGGTATTTTTGTAACAGATTCGAAATTGTTCCTAGTTTCAATGTTGACCTTGTTTGCTACGTTTTGCTGGAATTGGTCGCTTCTATCGGTGACTTGGGTGATTCTTTCAGTTGTACTGGCTGCAAGAGTTTTGTTTTTTTCTCTTTCAAGGAATTCTTTTAATGATGATACTCCAGGCCTAGTGTAAGGCTCGCGCCTGTCATTAAAAGTGGTAGCGTAACTCTTCGTATACGTCAACAAGGTTGGTCGTTTAGTAGTTGCAGTTACTTCTTGTGTTGCTTGATTCAGGTTTTTATCTCTGAAATCGTAGAGTGTAGTCAAAGTGGGATTGCTTTTCGGCTTATTATTAGCTTTAGGGACTACGTTAGGCGTGTAGACTGGGTACGGACGATAGTTCTTATTATTGTAATCCTGCAAATATTGCCTGTTTTTGTTGTTAGTGAAGGATGCACTTTCAGCTGCTACTTGCATTTCTTTTATACTGTTATAGTCTCCAGCGGCTGTATCAGTCCTGTAGGTTGAGGCATCAGTATAAGTAGGTGCCGTAGTTCTAGCAGGTGCGTTTCCAAAGTTATTAGCTATCAATTGAACTAGATTCCTTCTTCGCTTCTCAAAGGCAGTCGTTGCTTCGGTCTTCAGCGTAGGGTTAACATCAGCAAACAACGCGTGGAAACTTCTAGCTGTGGCTTTAGGAGCTTCGGTTTGAAGCCTCTGTCTATGTCTTAACAGTCTTTCAGTTGTGCTCGGGACGTTCACAGATGATCTTCTTGACTCGGCTCTGACGTTTGAATCGCCGACGATTTGGAGGTCAACGTTCTTGCTCAGGCTTTGGGTGATCTTTTGGGATTTCTTCTGCTCGTTGGAGTAGTATTCGGCGCTGGACTCGTAGAGCGCAGGCGCGGAGGCGCAGTCCACCTTGAACCACCAGTCACAGATGAGGTGGGACTGGCTGAAGATGGTACCGTTCGGGCAGAGGAAGGATATCTTGCGTGACGTGTCGCAGATGTGGAATACCTGGAATCGAGATAAGTAAATATTGATTATTGAGATTTTTAGTAATTGAATTGATTATTGATTTGATAGGTCCAGAAATATCTACATTTTAATATAAGATTTGGTGGCTAGCACCAACTAGTCCAGAAAGCTAAAACTCCATCTCAATAACACACGGCGAGGGGCCTACATACAGCGGAGAAATGCGGTTGGATGATGATGACGATGATGATGTAGCGACTCCTAGCGCCATCTAGTTTCAACTAGAAGAATTATCTAACAAGCGCTACATCACGCTTACGACGTTTCGTATCACGGACATTACTTCCGTATTTCAGCCTTCGAACTTCGTTACCCAAGCGTAACACCGGTCTGGTAAGAGATCTCTCTATGTGACGCGCTTCTACATCTACAATGATGACGTCGAGGGCGGATCCAGGAGGGTCATTGATGTCATGACCCCCTGGGCTGTGTCCAGGTCGACGACTGGTAATCTTTCTAATCTCATTGATGACCCTGCCCTGACTGAACTTCCACTACGTAACCCCTAGCTCGAAGGCTGGGCCCTTGGCTGATGTTGGTAGTTACCTGGCAGTCTGTCTCCAGGTCAGCGTAGTAGCCAGTGGGCACGTTCTTGCAGTTGAACCCGGTGTTAGGTATGGTGGGGTACGCCGGGAAGTCCACGCCCGCTTTACCGATAATTCCTGAAAAAAAAAACTATAACTGTTAAAAACCGAACCACACCTAGCACAGTCTAAGGGGTAGATTTAAATGAAAATATTGTGCGACCTAACCTAATGTGCCACAGAAACACTTTTATACACCAATTTCCGCAAAACAGCAGTGCTTAAACTGTAGTGTTCCGGCGTGGAGTGCAAGACAGCCAGTGCAATTACTGGCACAAGAGGTATTCCATCTTAGACCTTTGTGTGGACATTACATCTGCAATCGCTTTGTTGTTGCGGGTGTCTATAGGCGGTGGTGATCACTTACCATCAGGTGACCCACTTGCTTGTTTGCCTTCCTATTATAAAAAAAATGCTTGCTGTCAAAAACAAGTTAGCCGTGGGCCTAATCTTTGACATAACTATAAGCCTTCACCTTGGTGCTCGACGACATCGATGTCGGGCGCGCTGTCGGCCGGGATGAGCCGCTTGACGAGCGCGCGGCCCTCGCGGTGCTCGAAGCCCGCGGCGCCCATCGCCTGCGCTAGCGCAGTCAGCGTCTCGGCGCTCGGCGCGGCCGGTGGTAGCTCCGCGCGCGCCGTGTCCTTTAAGAAAATGGAACAAATTACCTTACTGCTCCGCGAAACCAGTGCCTTGCTCGTGCAAAATAGCTGCGTCTGTGCGACATATATTTTTATGCAAAAACCCTTTCTCCTCCGCTTCCACACGAAACAACATATATGCCCTTTAACGTAATAATAAAATTGTGATATATTTTTTTATGATGATGGGTTTTCGCTCGACCATAGTCACATCTGGTGGAAAGTGTTGACAAGGTGTAACAGCTACTGTATACCATATTCTGAGAAATAAATAATTTCTATTCTATTCTATTCTAAGACCGAAAGTTGGACGAGAAAAAAAAACCTATTTACTCTAAATATTCTTGTTGAAACTGAAATAATCAAGACGTATATTTTGAAAGGCCTATGACTAAAGTGGCAATTGGCGTATAGGACAAACCTCCCGAATCTCATATACGCCAATTGCGTGTTAATTTGGCAATTAACACCAATTTTGATCTAGTCCCAAACTAAGCAAAGCTTGTGGCTATGGGTACTAGCTACTTATGTAGATAAATACATACTTATAACATCGAATAAACCTTCATATTCATTAAATAAACATTGCTCTACACCGGAATGATATCGATACTAGAAATCTGAAATGTCGTAAGGGACATTAAGTGGCATGTCCCTTACGACATATCAGATTTCCACTGTCGATATGTTATGAATCGAACCCGGAACCTCTAGGGGCCGGTCGTCCATAAATTACGTCACACGATTTTTGACATTGATTTTCAAGACCCCCCCTCCTACGTCACGCTTTTTCCTATCTCTTTGACACGGGCTGTCACGTTTGGATAACTCCCCCCCCCCCCCCCGTGACGTGACGTCATTTATGGATGACCTAGATTTTTCTAGAAAATTATAATAAACGTTGCGACTTGCTCTATATTACCTTTCGACGCTGAGCCCGTCGCGCCCCGTCGCAGCAGGCTGCTGAAAAATAAAAATAAAAACAGTTAATTAAATTAATATTTGTCCTGTTTTAAACTTTCGCGACTTTCACACATATTTATAACATTATCGGGACTACTCGTGACCACGGCCATTGAAACATGGCCGAAACGTCGAGGTAAATCAACAATTTATTTTTATCGCGCTAAAGTCCCGATAATGTTATAAATATTTGTCCTGTATTTCAGAAACTAGTCATTTGCGATGTTTATGCCTATCCAGAATCATAAATCGGGAGTCCAAATCTAAACTAGACTACTATACTACGGTTGTGTTCCGGCGTGGAGAGCAAGACAGCCGGTACAAGAGGTATTCCATCTTAGCCCTCTGGGTTGACAACGCATCTGCAATCTCTTCGATGTTGCGGGTGTCTATAGGCGGTGGTATTCACTTACTATCAGTGGCCCGTTTCACTAAGCTACAAGTTACAATTTTACAAGTCTAAACCGGCAACATTGGTCAATAATGACCAATGGCAATGGGCATAATGACCAATGTTGCCGGTTTAGACTTGTAAAATTGTAACTTGTAGCTTCGTGAAACGGGCCACAGGTGACCCACTTGCTTGTTTTCCTTCCTATTTCAAAAAAAAAAGGACTAAGCTAAAATTTCAGTCAAACTAAAAATAAAAAATCGAAAGAAATTTCGGTTACAAAATTCATTCAAATTAAATTTAAAATGCTAATGACAACACAAACGCAAGGCACGGAATGCTGATGTTGCAGGTTCGAGTCCTGCCATTACCCTAATTTTTCTTTGTGTTGTCATTAGCATTTTAAATTTCATTATGAGGTTTATTGTGAAATGGTTCTACAGTGGCCTATGAATCAAATTCGTTGACTGTACGCTAGTCATTTATAACGCGAACAAGAACTCCACATTTCATAGCCATGTTTTCGCAGTTGTTACATGACGGATGTGTAATCACGCCCACAATAGCTAGCCTATACCCTAAGTCTAAGGCTAGACCTGAAGAATGCAGACAATGCCTTAATAAATTACACGATATATCCACAATGACGTACAGACAGACGTAGAACAAAGGACGTGCGGACAGCTCAGCGAAAGTGTCACGATATGCGCAGGATGAGTCAAACAGGTACCTTTTACACTTTCAAATCACGAATGCATGGTTTGTCTTATACCTCTTTTTTTTAATGAGAAATGTCGCTAACAATCTTGGTAAGTCTTTTTAAATTTAAATGCTATGTAATGTCTAGGGCAGTGATTCCCAAAGTGGTCCAGGTGGACCCCTAGGGGTCCACGGGAGAGAAGAATGTGGTAGAAATGTAGCAGCAGGGGGTCCACCGAAACCAGTAAAATTTTAAGTGGTCCACGAGAAAAAAAAGTTTGGGAACTACTGGTCTAGGGTAATGGCTGGACTCGAACCGGCAACCACCGTGCAACCTTCGTGCCTTGCGTTTGCCAAATTATAAAAATCTAGCGGACGCACGCGACTTCGTTCACGTAAAATTAGTAGCCTATGTCCGTCATGAATAGTGTAGCTTTCTATCAGTGAAAGAATTTTTGAAATTGGTTCAGTAGTTCCAGAGATTACCCCCTACATACAAACAAACAAACAAAGTTTACCTCTTTATTATATTAGTGTAGATTAGTGTAGATATGTTTAGTTGATTCGAAAGTTTAAAAATCTAATGAAATTTCGGTTACAAAGAGTTTTTTTTTCGAAAAACTGCTACAATAAATTGGCCCACTGGAGAATTGGAGACACTGATAAACGATGAGCTTTCTTCTACTTAAAATTTCTGAATAATTTATAATCTGGCTCGTGCCAAACGAGTCTTAACAACAAAGTCTTGCAAAACGACTTAAGTACTTCCATTTGGCTTCATTTATTAAACCTAATCCTAATTTAAACTGTGAAAACCTGTGCTACAATAGGAAAGGCATACAGCGCCTTTTAGACTTGCTTCTACTTAGAATCTTAAAAACTTACAATAGGAAGTAGCGCAGGATATACTTTCGTCGCGTGCGCATCGCAGCACGGTAATCCGCATTAATGATTGTCTTTTGTCATGAAGTGTCAGGCGCGTGTTTTTTTTGCCGGTTGACATATGACATTGACATGAAATTGGAGCAGTATCATTGGCGTATACGGGGGTCATGTTCGTTGGGGGTCATGACCCCGAAGAAACAAGGACTTTGTTATCATATCATCGCGCTATCTGTACGCGCTATGTGTAGTATGTATTCGGGCAGTGTTTTTCAACCTTTTTTAAGAAAGAAAGAAAGAAAATATTTTTATTTAGTCTCATAAAGTACCACCACCATTTACAAAAACAAACTTACAGAATATTTGTAACTTAACTATCAATGGTGACACAATTTCACACCAAAAAAGGATCTCCACTCAGCACGTGTTGCCACACGAGACGAGTGCAGCAACGCTGGTTTTCTGTGGAGCCCTGGTTGGGGTTGCGCGACAGCAACCGAGGGGAAACACCCCGGATAAGCTGCTATACACCAGTCACTGCTATAGTACAATGACTGGAATGAACATGATTGTACACACTCATGGTTACATCACTATAGACCTATATTTTTGACCCCCTTAGGAAGAATATTTCGCGACCTCCTACCCTAGGCTGTTTCGAACTTGTATTTTTAATTTTAGTCCAGTATTAAAATATAGAATACTGTTTATCCCGTAAAATGCATAGAAAGCAATGCCACGCAGACAAAGCTGCCGGTTAAAGCTCTTTATAAAAAGAGACTTTTATCACAAATAAATCAGCCACGCCCACTAAAAGCTCAATCCTAAAACTTTCTAAAAAGCTATCACCTGACCATGTTCACGATTCATCAACAACCATCAATACGTAGCAAAGATTTAATCGCTCAAAATAATGAACACGCATAATAACGGGGCTTTCTAAAGCTTTGTATCGACGTTTGTCGCGGAGCTTTGAAAGCTCGGGGTCGCGACCCCCGTCAGAAGTGTCATTGAAGGCAAATATAGTGACAAGTGCTTTGTGCTAAGCGCCATTGTTGTCAGGGTGGTGGGAAGGCAAGGTATCGGCATATCCATTGGCATCAAAGTATCTTGTCACTTTAACATCAGTGAATCACCAATACTATACGATATTATTCAAGGAGTTACTCGTAAAGCGACTAGCGTAGAGAAAGCATTACGGATGCAAGGGAATATAGTACCTTAACCTCGTAAGGCCCACGTCACGTTCTATGAATTTTGAACCATATCGTTTGAGACAGTGAGTTCAACGCCAGTTTGTCAACTTGTCCTATATGTAGGACTTGGGCCTTACGAGGATAATGAATATGCCAATATGATGCCAGGCAAGAAGTTTTGATAAAATGCATCAAGAAAAGAGTACACGTGGCTTTTACAAATACTGATAGGGGTACACTTATAGTGGTCAATAAATAGTCAATATCATTACAACATAGTTTCCCAGCGTAGGTAAGTATGAGTAAATGACTTCTAAATAAATAAATAATAAATAAATAAATAAATATTTTGGAACAATTCACACCCATTGACCTAGTCCCAAAGTAAGCAACTAAAGCTGCTTGTGTTATGGGTACTAGACAACGGATATACATACTTATATAGATAAATAGACACTTACTTAGACTAAGTATTTGATTATTATTATTTCAGGGACCATATACATCCCTATCTAATTTCTTTGATCTGGGGCCCTATACATCTCGTGATCATTCTTAACTAGAGCCAGTTCGTTCAATATGCTTAAAGCTTGCTGTGCTATTTATTGTTATCTCTTTTTTTGTGTATGTCATGTACTATTGTGATAATTATGCGTATGTATGTATCTGTTTTGAAAAGAGACGAAAAAAAAATAAACTGCAGAGTTTCTTGCGGCGTTTCTTCTCAGTAGTATCTTCCATTTTCCGAAGCGCTAGTAAACTCAGACATGTGAAGAGCCTATACTCGTATGGCCTACTCGCAAAATAAACTTTTCATTTTCACCTAAATACATATAACATCCAAGACTCGGGTACAAACAATCGTATTCATCATACAACAATTTGCCCCTCCCGGGAATCGAACCGATAACCTCAAGCTTTGTAGTCAGGGTCACTAACCACTAGGCTATCCGGTCGTCAGTCGCTCCTAAGGGAGAGAGGCTGTTAGGCTGTGTACGTTTACGTAACATATCGCACCCTTAGAATTAAAGCGACTCAATTCTGAATATGATATTTCCCAAAATTAAACCCTATGTCTTTTAATTAAGGTGATATTTTGGGATGTGTATTATTCAGAAATGGGTCACTTTCATTCTAAGCGTGCGATATACGTAATATATTTTTATCTTCTTTATGTATAGATACTCGTTTTTTTTAAGATGAGAAATGTTGCACACATTCTTAGTAGGTAAGTCTTTTTTTGCACAAGTGCTATTTTTAAATAAATAAACGATAGACAGAAAAAAAAATACGTCACAGCTTGATTAAGAAGAAGGTGTTCAAAATATGGTGGAACATTCTACATGTAATGTTGAACAGATATAATGAACTATTCATTTATGTTATCATGTAACATGACGCCGACATCACTTATTCAATCGATGACAGCCGTGGTCATTACGAATTACTTAACATTCATTTGTTTTCTTCAATTGAATTAAGAAAGCCATTGAAGTCTGCATTTCACCCTTCAAGTCCAACCAAACTTTAATTACTCGAACAGTACAGTACAATGATTTTAAGAGACTTCGGCTGTTTTTCCACCAGAGATGTGCGAGGATGCGTAGCGAGGGATGTATTTGTAAGAACCAATAGAATCGCTTCATTTACCTCACCTCGGTCAGCTCAGCTCTGGTGGAAACGGCTCATTGGTTCTTTACAAACACATCCCTCGCTACGCATCCTCGCACATCTCTGGTGGAAACGCAGTCTTAGGCTGTCATCTGAAATGTCTTATAAGAAATACGAAGTCCATCGCTGCGTTTAGATATACTATCAAGTGTCACATGATCGTTTAAAGAAACAATGTCAATCAAAAATGGTTTCTGTTGACTAGAGCCGAAGCCCATATTAAATGTAATCGTACTATAGTGTCTATTACGATGGTGAATATTATAGCAGAAGGAAAACTATTAGGTAATATCGCACAAACTACAAAGTGTATATTAATAAAGCGAATCACTCACGTATTTTTAAGTCGAGAAATGCCCGACATGTTTCGGACCAGTCCGTGGTCCGAAACGGACGACTCGATTAATATTTCCGAGTCTCACGGTAAGTTAAAAAACACGGTGAAAACAGCAAAAAGAGAACCATTATTGTGAAGAGACAATAATTTTTTAATATCTCAAAAGTTTTGAAAAATTAGTCTTTCTTCGTTTAGTATCCACGCAGTAATACAACAAAGTCGCTATCCGCCTCTACCTGTCCGCATAACTTACTCCTTAACGCAACGGATTTTGAAAAGGTTTTCACTGTTAATTAGAGATTATTTTACAGAGGGTTTTTATATAAATTATATCCCAATTGTACCCTTGCGAAGCAGGAGCGGATCGCTAGTATAAAATAAACTCGCTTTCCGTTCATGTCTGTCTTGTTCGTACAAGTGTCTTCAGCCGCTGACTCCTAAACCACGTAGTTGATTTTGATACGGTTTTTACAAAAATAAATATATGGACTTATGTTATGGTAGTCTGAATTTTTTTTTTAATTGTCATTTAGGACTTCCGCTAAAGGCCTGTTGACACGGCGCGAGTTCTCGTATGTGAGTTGCATTACATTGCACGGCTCGATGGATGGATCAATCGCATCATACCTCAGTAGCCCGCGATGTAATGCAACCCACATGCGAGAACTCGTACCATGTAAATGGCCCTTAGGTCGCGCGGGCGCACGGAGCGGGTGCACGCTAGAGAATGCAAACCTGGTTAGTTTCTCTAAGAAATAACCTGTTTTAACCGATTATTCATACAAAGTAAAATTGGTTTTGCATTCCCTAGTGTACGCCTGTTGAAAAATAGTGTGAGAGCGTCCGCGACGTCGCGCGGGTGCACGGAGCGGGTGCACGCATATCGAACAAATAGTATGAGCTCGCACCCGCACCCACGCGAGATAGCAGACGCTCTCATACAAAATTTTCTATAGGCGTCCACCCGCTCCGTGTGCACGCGACGACGCGACGCGGACGTCCTCACCCAAGTAGCACACAGGCGCTTTAAAAGTTGTATAGTAGCTGCATAGAAGAGCTCGCCTTTATACAGCTACTATACAGCTTTTATAGCGCTTGTTAAATTAAATGCTACTTAGGCAGGGCGTCCGTAAATTCGCGCGGGTGCGGATTCAGGCTCATACTATTTGTTCGACAGGCGTGCATCCGCGCGACGTCGCGGACGCTCACAGAGACTGTTTTATGCAAGGTTTTTGTATACATTACAAAAACACATACATACACATTACATTAGATGTAGTGACTAAGATAGAGAAAGGGATGTTGCGTTGGTTTGGGCATGTTGAACGGATGAAAGGCGATTATGTAAGCAAATTTATAAGGGTGATGTGACTGGGCGGGTTGGTAGAGGGCGGCCTCGGCGTACGTTCGTTGACCAAATTAGCGACGTCCTAAAGACAGGCAGAATTAGAAGTACCCGCAACCGCCGAGCATGTATGAAGAGAGGAATGTGTGTGCAGGAAGCGAGGGAAGTATACCAGGACCGGAGCAAATGACGTTCTGTGGTCTGCCTACCCCAAAGCTTATAATAATAATAATTGTATACATACATCCTTTTTGTACCCGTCTGGTATAATAATTATGCTTGTTCTTGACTGGTCTATCTGCAATCTAGCGAAAGTTCCGTCGTGTCCGTAATTATAACACATCGTTATCTCCCCAGCTATTGTTTATTGGGTCTATATGGACCATTATGGGCATCTCATTACGCATTGATCGCCTTTTGTTCCGAGATGATCTGGATACGGCCCACCCATTGGTTTCGCTAATGGTTACCGTGTTCTCTTGATCGAACGTTACCATTTAAATTGGATGCTTATGTAGTTTTAATAACGCGTTTTCAGTGAAAGCTTGGTGACAGTTTAAAGAGGTTTAACGGTTTGATCAAACCGCGTTTCGAATAGCACTGGAGATTAATGTCAGTACGCTGTCAGACCCAGAAAGAGGACTTTATTATCAAACCGTGGTTAGAATACAATTGGAGGGTAACGTCAGCACACCGTTATTTCATAGGCTTGCGTCAAGCTTCATTCCTATATCTATGAAATGAAAGTGTGCTGACGTTACCCCAAGTCTATTCTAATCATGGTTTGATAATAACATCCACTTTCTGGGTTCAGCTCGGGTTCTTCTGCGATCCTTATGTTTTATCTCATGAAGCATTCATCCTTTTCGCATACACAATAACTGGTTAGAAAAAAAAACCTTAGTAGTTGCGAAAACCGGAAATGAAAAATAAGACTTTTTAGTTACCCTTCTAAACTTTTTATTACAAAGTCAAGTAACCCATCCATCTAACAAAGCATTACATTCCTACACAATTCCACTGTCAATTTACAATTGTATACTATTAGGTCATCGATTTTATAATAATCCTCGTGACATTTCTTGTTACCACGCTACCGGTGTGTCATTTGACATTTGCTACGTCATCAATCAGTCACAGGTCTGTCAAACGGTTGGATGGACCAGTCACACACAATTTGCATAGCTATTGTAGATAGTGTAAAATGTGCAGTGTTGGTGTGACCTCACAGCGCGTGCCGAGATAATGATCTGTCAAATTTGTCAACATGTCAAAAAGTTGACAGTTCGTGGAAGGTTTTGGCGATGGGACTGTAATTGGGCGGCGTCGTTGAGCAAGAGAATGTGTTTGAGGGTCAGAATTTGAGTTATTATTTTAATAACGCCTTCAGATGTTTGCAAATTACGATGGAGTTACACTAATTTGTTGCTTAAAGGGTAATTTACACTTAGTTGAAAGAAGCAAATCTTTCTGAAAGTAAATGAAATGAAATTACCACTAAGATTGCTTTTGTTTTCTCAAGTACATGGTAAGTTAAGTTCCGCTGGAATTTCAATGTATTAAAGGAATTTAAAACAATGAAATAAAATTTTGCTATAGGCCGGCAGCGAATCAGTGATTCTTTTGGTGTCAGTTGTACCTATTGGCGGTAGTGATTGGGTGGGGTAAAACAGCTACAAAATTTAGAGTGATTTATATTAAACTTTCCTATGCTTTATTGATTGCCAGAGTTTAAAAGGGCAAAGAAAAACCAAAAAAGGTATGTTATCAAAATGTTGGGTAATTCCATGACAACTTACGTTACAATCTGAACTTTTCATTGCAAAATATATTATATTTTCTGTGTATATTAATAACCAATTGTTTTACTTTTTTTGTACGTTTACTTTATTTGCGGGTGGTAGGACCTTGTGCAAGGTCTGTCCGGATCGCTACCACCATCTTGCTCGGTAATCCTACCGCTAAGCAGCAGTGCTTGCACTGTTGTGTTCCGGCGTGGAGAGCAAGACAGCCGGTGCAATTACTGGCACGAGAGGTATTTCATCTTAGCCCTCTGGGTTGGCAACGCATCTGCAATCTCTTTGGTGTTGCGGGTGTCTATGACCTACTTGCTCGTTTGCCTTCCTATGTTGTATTAAAAAAACTGCTAACCGTACATATATTATTTAAGGTTATTATGTAAGGCTAGCATTAGATTACGATGGACGCATTATTATATCGGTCACATACTCGTATCTCCTAGTATTGTGTGGTTGGAAAACCAACACTATGAAGTTTAAAATAAAGTTGTTTTGTACGCCGTGAACATACGAGCTTGGGAGAGTAAGGGAACGATATGTGGTCTGCGGTCGCCACGTTATGTCGGCTTTAGGGAAGCTATAAACGTAATAAGCCATTGTACTGTATAGTGGAAATAGGGTGTTATGAACCGGTTCGTAACAAATCCGGGTATTAGCTAGTACCTATTCGGTTATTATTTAAAATGCACGCTGCACAAAAATATTTTTTTAGGGTGCGTTAGAGGGCCGATGTGCCTCATAACTAAATCCTCTGCCCGTGTGTTATAAGGCTCATATACCTAGGTATCGATGGATGTAAATGGTCGTATGAACATGAAAACGACTTCATACTTAATATTTGTCTCTTTCATATGTGTAGAAATACAAAAATTATGATCTCCATAGCAGAAGAAGTACAGCGTATTTCAACTCCGAACTAAGTGAGAACACATACATCGGGTCTTTAGGTCTTATTTGGCAGTGAACCTCTTAATTTATTAGCACGGGGACAATTAGGACAGATACATAAAAACTTTCTTTAACCTCGTAAAGCTCACGTCAAATTTCTTTCTATAAATTTTGAACCGTATCGTTTGAGACAGTGAGTTCGACGTCAGTTTGACATTTGTCCTATATTTAGGACTTTGGGCCTTACGAGGTTAAAATTCCCTAAATTACAATGAAAACCGTAACAAAATCTTTTAGGAGTAAGCGACTGAAAAGATACGGGGACAAACCGGTGGAGAGCGACTTTTATACTTTGTAAAGATAAGTTACGAAAAGATAAATACCTACCTATTAGCGCGGCAAACTTTAAGTGATTAAAATATCCGGCATCGATCCAGCTTGTGCGAAGATGCGTGCTTAGCATTGTACTAAAAGGAAACTTCTTAATTATGAAACTTTCCTGTGACAACTTCTCAGTAACAGTAAATTACGATCGAAGGGTGCACCGTTCTGGATGACTTTTGGTGGTGGTTCGAACTGCCGACTGAAGTCGTCGCACGGGCCGATGGCTTCGATCTTCATTATAACCCTTACGATGCATCTGTTCATTTTACTTGCTAAGCGATCGTAGTCGCCCGTACCTCTCGCGAGGACTACGATTTGAGACATTCAGGCCACAAAAATAAAAAACTGAAAAGAATCTTATTTTGTGTATGGAAGTAGAGCATACTAAATGATTTCAAATGTTATCGAGAACGTACTAGGTGATTTCTGAAGAAGATTTCTAAATGGGGAATGTGCTGCAACTTTATCAATACTACAGATGCTTTAATGTCTGCATGTCTTGCATGCCATTAATGATTAAATATGTGAAATTTATATTATTGTTTAAGATCTGTTATGTAACCATATTTATCTGCAATTAAACTTCATTAATTAATTAATTCATTCATTCATGCGGTCAAAGACGTGCTAGTTATGGAGACAAGGAGGGACTCCAGTGGCCCTAACCTGACTGGCCAAGTTTAGTTTATCTCTATCTGCGTCCCTTTCTTATGACACTAGTTAGACAGAGACACAGGGAGGGGTTAAACTAAACCTGGGCTGTCATGTTAGGGCCGCAGTATAAATAAATTTCACAGGGTATTATTATTAAAAAGTAAAGGTTACCAAGGCAACTAGAACCTATGTTTTATAATGTCAGTCTGTCAACCAATGAAAAATTCGTATGATTGTATGATTCTCAATGTTTATTCTGTGTTTATTAAAGTCAATTTGTTTCCTACAAGTTACCTTCTAATTCTTCAGTCCACGCAAACTACAAATATTATAGGGTCCATGTGGCCTTAACATGACGCCTCAGGTTTAAATTATGCGTCCCTGTGTCCCTGTCTAAATAGTGTCATAAGAAAGAGACACACATAGATATATAAACTTAGCATGTTAGAGCTACTGATATAGATTGAATTTTAGTAACAAAACATAGTTTCTATACGTAAGAATAATTTACCAAACAACAAAATTATATCTTTGAGAAAGTTAGCCAACTCCGGTAAAATGTGTCGAAACTCGATCATTAGAGCCCGTGGATCAATGATCCATGAATCACAATAATTATGGATGCGCCGGCGATCTCATGGCGACCGCGTTGCGACATTTGCGGATCCATTTTATTGCTTGTTTTGACATAAACATTCTTAAGGAAAATGTCGTCGGTCTTAAAAAAAGTTATTAATATTAATAATGCAACAATTAGGTCTAAAATATAACAACATTTGTATACAAATAATCATAGCTATAGTTTGAGGTTAAAAGGGTAGATTACAGCAGTTTGTATGAAGAGCACTTTTTAAGGCTTGGTATACAATCTCACTGGAAGACTGAACTGTACTGGAAGAGATCTCTTAAAGCAGCCATACTCATAGTGTGCTCCGCGGAGCCCTAAGGCTCCACAAAGCCTCTGCAGGGGCACTGATGAAAAAAAATCTGAAATACACCTATCCTCCCTAGACGATAGTTCAACACTGTTTTTTATTTCAGGGTTCCGTCAAATGTCTCGCATTCCAAAAGGGTTCCGTCTACAACAGTTTGAGAACCGCTGCCTTAAGGGGATAATTTCTCCTTTGTACAGTCAAGGAATTAAATTTCCAACCCACCTAAGGTTCAATAGCATATAGCGAACTGTCACCATAAGAGCTATAGAGCAAGACGTTAGTTTGACATATCGACCTTAAGGCATTGCGAATGTCAGACGACATTTCAACGAAATGGGTAGGGAATTAAGTTCCTTGACTGTACATCACTCTTTTCAACATTTAATTTTTTTGGACAAAAAAGAGTTTACATACACACAAATAAATCCTCTTAAATGCTAGATACTCACTCATTGCCAGTAAGGTAAACATCAGCACAGCACGCGCCATTTTGCAGTCGGTCCACTTCCGCCGCATAATATTCTGAAACAAAGAAAACATTCTTAGTAACTAATCTTATCTTTTTAATATAAAACTTCTATGTACAGTCGACCAAGAAACTGATTGACCACTTTTGATTCTTATGCCTTAGTAATACGGTCGATAGAAAATGCGGGTGGTAGGACCTTGTGCAAGGTCCGTCCGGATTGCTACCACCATCTTGCTCGCTAATCCTGCCGCTAAACAGTAGTGCTTGCACTGTTGTGTTCCGACGTGGAGAGCAAGACAGCCGGTGTAATTACTGGCACAAGAGGTGTTCCATCTTAGCCCTCTGGGTTGGCAACGCATCTGCAATCTCTTTGGTGTTGCGGGTGTCTATAGGCGGTGGTGATCACTTACCACCAGGTGACCCAAATGCTTGTTTTCCACCGTTATCTTAGAAAAAAAAACTTGTCCCCCCTCCTCCGGTCAACATCAATAAAATTCAAATACGGGGTGTCCGGTAAGTAGTACGACAAACTCAAGGGGGAGGCAGGTGGACAGGTGACCAACCAAATAATAAAAAAAACCTGCCCATAGGCACTAGTGACCCAGTGGTTAACAGACCAGGGGTGCAATTTTGAATCTCACCGGGTGACTAGAGCTCACCAAAATGCCCGAAATTCTATGGAAAACGGCCATTTTGGAGAGCTTTAGTCACCGGTGAGATTCAAAAATCGAACTCCTGGATACTTTTATCTCGGAAAATGCATATAAAATAGAAACTTGCAGGTGAAGCCGCGGGTAAAAGCTCGTTTGAAATGAAGACCTTTTAAGACAACTGATTACGTAACGGCTACGTAAACAATGTCTAGACTTATTTAAATAGCTTATAGTTGAGTACTAAGTTGCTATGTTCAGTTTCTAGATCCGGTTTCTCGGTTCCCAGGTCTCAGGGCACGAACCTCCACCATCTGCGATCTGCGCATGCACATGTCTTTGTATACAGGGGGTATACAAAAAACTAGTCGTTTTTTTTATAAAATAGGAAGGCAAACAAGCAAGTGGGTCACCTTATGGTAAGTCTTATATACAAATTAATATCAAAATTGGTACGGGTCGCTCTAACATTTATAACTCGTTTTTTTTAAAGATAAAATTAACGTTTTTTAATGATTTACATAAATTAGTGTTCTAGTGTCAATTTATTGCTTAGGTATAGTCAGAAGATAATTAAAGATTTATAATACCTTGGTTTTTTAGCATTATCTGTCTAATTAGGATCTACATAAATTAGTGTTTCGTAAAAAATGAGCAAAGATCATTCCTAAATATGAAATGGTATAAAACTATACCTACCGGGGGTAGATGATGTATAGAGCTGCTTATTTTTATAAGCTTGTATTCAATTACTTACCATCAGGTGACCCATTTGCTCGTTTGCCTTCCTATGTTGTATAAAAAACTTCATATATTACTTAGTTAGAACGTTGCATCTTAAATAAATATTTATTCTTCTCTCTTTCTACAGAAATAGCTTTCAAAGCTTTCCACCAAAAAGGTCACCCTGTAACAAAAGCTTGCGCGCGCGCATGCCCGGAAGTCATGCGACAGCTTCCCGTTGCCGACCAATTAATATTACTTGTATATTTATACGTCGAACTTTCCCTGACATTCGAACTTTTAGCTTTCCTGACTATTTATGAATAATATTATTTATACGGCGCATTTTAATATTTCTAATTATATTGAAAATAGAAAAGTTAAATAAAACAATTTCAACGGTGTAAATCGAATCTATTCTCAAAAGTTACAACCAATATTGACCATAGTAATATTGAATTTTCAATTCACTCACCATCAGGTGACCCGTTTGCTCATTTCTCTTCCTATTTTATAAAAACAAGAAAATAAATTAAAACGGCGAGTGAATTGATTAGCCCAAGCGCCAGTACACTTGTTACTACCATAAACATTTGTTACTGCAGTAACAAACATTTGCGCGAACGCTCGCGGTGGGTATCCAGCTTTAAGTGAAAGCTATACCCTTAAATCTTACGACATCTCACAGCGAAAAATCGTGAACAATTCCAAGAGAACTGATACATATTTCATAGCACGATGTTTCGCCATAGATTGGATCTCAGGCAAACAAACGGACAGACAGACGCGTTAATTGCTGGTTTTAATTATAATCATAGTGTAAACGTACGCTTAGTACTCCGAGTGGTCGCTTGGTAACAGTTAATTATTATTTGGTTTTAAAAGTTGAAATTGATTCGTTCGTTCTAATCTTCTTTGTCTTTAGTATTTTTTTTATACAACTTAGGGAGACAAACGAGCAAGTGGGTCACCTGATGGTAAGTGATCACCACCGCCTATAGAGCACAACACCAAGGAGACTACAGATGTGTTGCCACCCCAGAAGGCTAACATGGAATACCTCTTGTGCCAGTAATTGCACCGGCTAGTCTTGGGCGTTTTCAGATATTTTTGATATCGATGCGCATCCGTATCAGAAAAATCGCATCCGATGCGCGCATCGATACCGGCATCGATGCCAAGTGAATGTCACCCAAGTATCTCGCGATGGCGATACGCCTAGATGCGCGCTTTGAGGTATGTTTACGTTTCGTTATTGGGAAATGAAATAGGATTCCCCCGTGATAGTCTCATCTCGCTCGCACCTACGGGAGTTGCGAAGGCACGTCGACTACTTTACTACTGGGGGGATTCACCAGCGCTACTTGATAGTATGATACGATGCGCAGTAACGATCGACAGTTACGTTGACAAAACTAGATGGCATCGGCATCTGTCATCGGTGCCACATGGCATCCGATGCGCGCATCCAAACCTGGCATCGATAACGCGCATCGTTATTCTAAAAACGCCCACCTTTAGCACCGGCTACGCGGCTGTCTTCCTCTCCACACTGGAACACAACAGTGCAAGCACTGCTGCTTAGCGCCTGGATTAGCTAGCAAGATAGTGGTAGCGATCCGGACGGACCTTGCACAAGGTCGATACGAGTTTAACAACTAAAGTTTTGTTAGTTTGCTTGCAACGCTGATGGAGTGACTGTATAATTCCTTATAAATTCGTTTTTAAAAGCATTGATTTTGAATCTACCGTCAAGCATCGTTAACTGCCCATAAAGCATTTCAGCCTTGGCGATTGTTGGCAAAGGCGAGGGTTGTGTGATTGTTTGTGACTTTTTTTTACAGTTCATATATTTATTATGATTGCAATAATGAAGATAAAAAAATAATATATTAAGTTAGTACGAGTACATAGTGTTAGTACATAAATTGTTTTAAACTCTCGCGATTTTAACACAACATTTAAAACGTTGACAGGACTTTAACGCGACAAAATAAAATAAATAAAAATAAAATAATTAAATATCTCGGGACAATTTACACCAATTGACCTAGTCCCAAACTAAGCAAAGCTTGTACTATGGGTACTAGACAACGGATAAACATACATATGTAGATAAATACATACTTAAATACAAATAACATCCATGACTCAGGTACAAACATTCGTATTCGTCACACAAATATTTGCCCATACCAGGATTTGAACCCGGGACCTCTTGCACAGACACATGTGCCACTGTGCCATACAGGTTGTCAATAATTGTTAATTTAACGTCGGGGTAAGTTAACAATGATTTTATCGCAGTTAGTACTAGTAGTGTTAGTACAGTCAGCCTCAGAAGTGGCTGAACACTTAAGAACCTTGTCGTAGTAACGTATGAAATGAAAGTTGCTCGAATGAGTCACATTACTGACAGCGACAAGGTACTAAAGTGTTCAGCTAGAGGTGGCTCGCACAGCCACATGGTAGGTGCCTCAGAACGGCCAGCGACAACCAGACCAAGAAGTTGGAGGGGTGACTTGGATAAATTTGAAAAGGACTAGCCAGACATTGCGCTAGATCGGGAGTTGTAGACGTTTGGTGAAGAGGACTTTGCCCAGGCAGTGGGATAAAAATATGAGCTTTAAAAAATGTTTTCATTATTTGCATTTCTTTTAGCGTAAATATTACTTACAATACTGCATCTCACGTAAACACTACTTGCATTACAATTAATTGAAGACAAACTGGAACAAATTACCTTGCTACTCCGCGAAACCAGTGCCGTGCTCGTGCAAGTTAACTGCGTCTGTGCGACATATATATGTTTAAGCTGTTCGCGGAGTAGCAAGGTAATTTGTTCCAGTTTGTTGAAATAGACCTCCGCAAAATAACGCCTGTATCTATTAATTAATTAATCGAAGAATTACCGTCGGTTTTAATCGCCTAAAGATCATATTTGACATAATTAATTACTTCTTTAAACTATTATGTAATACTAGACACTTTAGCTACATGTAGCATTGCAAATACTTCGCATAGATTCTTATAATACGGCAGTTGTGATGTTTGTATGTTCGTAACGTCTCCGTTTTAACATCCTAAGCGACAAAGACAACTAAATCTATTTTGTCAATAGTGCAACACGAAAATAGTTTCAAATAATTATAAGAACTGAACATTATGCGAAACGCAAACAAATGCTTTACCTTGACTGCACTTCGGAAATTGCCGTTACGTTTTCTTTACAATTCGTGAATGATTTTTTTGTTTTGGGATCATAGCTTGTCTTAGTTGGTAAAGTGAACTAAGTAACCAAGTTCTTTGTTCCAAATAGTTAACGCTAAGCGGGTTAACGTTAACACACTCCTTGACCTGGATTGACATTCGTGTCAATAAAAGTGCTTTATTCAACAATTCTTTCTGAGGAGAAACAGAGGTGTCCTTTTGTAGTTTAGAAAATTTCGTACATTAAACTTTGAAATGGGAACCGCGATCAAAAGAAAGGGTCTAGTTTTTTATATTTCTTCAGCTTTAGGCATCTATTTCGCATGTTACATAGTAGTTTAAATTAGACTTCCGTGGATTCTTTGTCGTCTCTTTCTATTTTTTTTAGAAATAGGAAGGCAAACAAGCAATTGGGTCACCTGATGGTAAGTGATCACCACCGCCTATTGACACCTGCAACAACAAAGAGAGTGCAGATGTGTTGCCAACCCAGAGGGCTAAGATGGAATACCTCTTGTGCCAGTAATTACACCGGCTGTCTTGCTCTCCACGCCGGAACACAACAGTGCAAGCACTGCTGCTTAGCGGCAGGATTAGCGAGCAAGATGGTGGTAGCGATCCGGACGGACCTTGCACAAGGTCCTACCACCCGCAAACTATTATGAAGGTATGAATAACAAACCTTTCCTCTATGAGATTAGTTTTTTGTCGACACAACTTTATCCTTCTTGCTCGTTAGGTAATCTAGCCGCTAAGCAGCAGTGCTTGCATTGTTGTGTTCCGGCGTGGAGATGTAACGGTCTGGCTTTGGGTTCAGCAGCCCGTCACGTTCACAAATATATTTTATACTAAAGTATTAATAAATCAATTATATTATCTCTTGAGATATGACCCGCCACAATATATGCACCAGTAGTGCTACTTAGAATCCCCTTTGTATGGAAATCTTTAATAGATATATGATCTACTCGCACAGTAAGCACCTATAGGGCACCTTGTAACGGTCCAGCCACTGCTTGGCCGTTTAATTCACAAACTTATAGGATTTATTTATTTATTTAATTATAAATGGTCTTAGTAGGTTCAGATAGAGCTATATTTATTGAAAGAAAAGAAAAAAATATATAATTATTTACAAATACGTTGACGGAACCTTTTAGAAATGTGTTGTAGAATAATGGTTTTTTTACCACTAAAAATACAGTCTTAAGGATCTCTAGGTTAAAACAAAATGAGGGTAGTGAGCAGAGCGAACATATCAGGTGGTACATTCCTAAAAAGATTATAAGCCATCACGCTACATTAGAAATTCATCCTTATTTCTATAACGTTAAGAGTTAGCTTAGATAGGGTAGTAAACAGCCGTGCTTGAGTTATTAAAGAGTTTATGTGCCATCAGGCCACATTGGAAATTCAGTCCTAAACCTAAGGTGCTAAGATTTAGGTTAGTCAGTAAAAATAGATAAGACTGCGAACCAAGGATTGTCGGTGAAGAGGGTTCATCAAAAGTCTGCAACCAGTGGGGCAAGTGGTATAAAAGACGAGGGTTGAGCAGAATCTGGGCCTTTTCCATTCTTCACTCATCGAGCGTCGAGACTCTGCTCCATCTTCAACAGATTATTCATTATTTGGCATTCAAGCCGTGTGGACGTGTGTTACGTTACATACCATATTGAAGTACCATTATTATATTCACACCCGAATCGAACGAAACTGCGCTACGGTATTGGTGAGATCTTTCCTATTTAACTGTATTATTTGTTAAAAACTATAGTGTATTGTGTGTATTTCAGCGATCCTACAATTGTTTCACTTGTTTGAATTTAACTTCAATTAGTGTTAAAGTAAATGTCTTGGCAAGATGAAACTTGCATTTTGCTGTTGCATTAGTGTTAACTTCATGGCTCGACCGGAGCGATCCTTTGGACGGATACCTAACATGGTGACAACGAAGTCCTCTGGATTTAGAATCCAAACGGTTGGATGCCCCAAAATGTGGCCTCTTTTGGGCATGGGTTTTCATTCATGATAAACTTTATTGATTATCATGTTTAATCTCCTGTGTGAGCTCGCCACACACGGTTTGTTGGTCCACCATGAGGATGTCTAGACAGTGAGGTTCTCATGTGGTCCAGCTTGCTGTGGACCGTACTGATCTATATATGTATATATTCACTCGTTTGTGTAGGGGTATCCAGGGGCCCTTCTTCTCTCCCAACCCTCTCGGTTGTGTGGGGGCCCAACCCAGACGTAACACCGGGATTTAGGTATAGGTCTATAGAGGTAGTCCCGAACCTCGCATCTTATAGGGTTTTAGAATAGATAGTAATCCATTCCTTGCATCGAGGATGGGTTAGAGTTAGGGGTTTATTCATTGCACTGAGAATAAACAACATTACACACACACACACTAAATTTAAATATGAGGCCAGTCCTCTAGATTTGTTAACACCTTAGCTTAATTTAGGGAAATAGGAACTTTCTCTAAGTGTAGGCATAGGGCGTAGGTTCGTCATTAAGCGGATGGAAATCCTAATTTCTTTTAGACGTTTATTTCAGGTCTTAACTTTAATTACTTACCATAATTACCTTCAACTATTTACCATAATATATTTTATCTTGTGTGAGCAATTCTAGCCTAAGATGGGATTTTATTGGTTGATTCTGTAGCATGAACAATGTGCTATTTTACAGTAAAAATACCTTATACTACATTTGGTTGGAATTGTTAAGAAATAAAACAAAACCATCCCATATATTTGTTCTTTCCTAGCGAAGCAAAGCAAGCTTAGTATTCCTACTACCAAACGGAGGGGAGTCCTATATTAAGGTCTGACCAAATACATTCATTATCAATCAGATATCCTTCACTACAGTCAAAATATGACTTTGTTCAAGCTATAGAAAACATAGACTTGATGTATACTGGTTTTGGTAGATGAAAACCTTACCTTGGCTAGAGAGCTTATACTTTACTTAGTGAAAAGTAATATTATAGTTTAAATAACATAAATTATTTAATGTCTACAGGACTAAACTTTATTATAAAGTACTTATAATCAAATGAAGTATCAACAGCATACTTACTTTCATCGTATTTACTGTTTCAATAATACTATTGACTTTAACCTAGAACTTGATATTATAATGTTAATTCACTATAAGAACAAAGATTCTTATTATACTTGCTTTAGATTGATAAAGTCAAATCTATTGAGTTTCTTGCGGCATTTCTTCTCAATAGACTCCCTTATGAAGTGCTGGTAATATTTGCTAAAACTACAGAGAGAGAAGCTAAATTACCTTATCCTATTTGAAATAATCAAGAATAAAATCTATGAAAGAAATACTTTTGCTCTATGCATTTCTATGAAATAATATTATTCTATAACTTTGTAATCAATACTGGGTTATAAAACTGTTCCATAAATATGGCAGAACCCATTTCTCTCTCTCTTTAAATAATAATAAAAGTGGAGGAGAGACGAAGTAATGTGACGGTCTCACTGGAAGGTGCGGGGAGTGGGCACTTCCTTTACCACAAAAACATATTTGCTAATAAAATCACTAGAATTCATCATTATGATATCAAACATCTAATCAGCCTATTTCTATAATCTTTATAAATCAACCTCTAACTAAGTATCTATCGACTCATGTTATTATTGAATCTATTTCACGTTCAACGCTCGTAAGCCTCAGCAATATTTAGACGTTACTTAAATAGGTAGATCATAGGATACTCTAAGATGTAGGATGTTCATCTGTAGCTTAATAGGTACCATTTTTACGCACTAAAAGAACCGAGGTTATTTGCGGATCACAACGAAGGGTTATCACCACTAGACGAATCACTGGCCAAATCTTCAATCATCAATCTTCAATAAATCTTCAGTTAATTTTAAGTATTAGTTTTAAGCGATTAAATCAAACAAACTCCTCCATACAAAATCTCCCAATTAGAATCCCCATACAAACTCAAATAATGTAATAATAATAAATTCCTTCATACAAACTCCTCCCAATTAAAGCCTACATACAAACTCGAATAACTTAATAATAAAAACTTCCCCATAAAATCTCCATTTCAAAAATAAAGTCTCCCATCTAAAATCCAAAAGAATTAAACAAATCAAAAATAAAGAAAATAAAATATTAAAAAAGAACGATTTAGGTTCCGCTACAGAGAGCAAGACAGCCGGTGACATTACTGGCACAAGAGGTATTCCATCTTAGCCCTCTGGGTTAGCGACACATTTGCATTCTCATTGGTGTTGCAGTTGTCTTTGGCGGTGGTGATCCGGTGACCCACTTGCTCGTTTCTCCTCGTATTTATAAAAAGTTAATTATCATTAGGTCTTAACACAACGACAATGACGCCAACACAAGTTAAATTAGAGCTTGTAAATAAAAAGCCAGATCATCTTGTAACTCTAGGAAATCTAGAAATGATTGTCTAAAAAGGTCGACCTGATCGCGCAACAGATCCGTATCGACGGGCGGTTTGGTCGACCGGTCGCCCGACGGGTCGGGATTATCTGCTAATTGCAGGATCTCATGACAAATTGCTATGGCTGCCTTTGTGACGGGCGAGATGGTAACTCAAGTCGAGTTGACGTTAGATTTCCTAATAGTTAGCTTTCGCGCGTTTAATACAACAACATAAGTTTTAACGATTGAGTGATAAATGTGAATAAATGTTATTAGAGTTTAAATGAATTGTTAACCGACATCTTGTCTAATCTTCTCTAATTTAATGTATTACTATTGTTTTTTTATTTATTTTTTCTGCTGATTTAAAGTTGACATGTATTAATAATAATATCTATACATATAATAATTAGCTTTAAGGACCTTTCTCAAATGTTTGTACGCCTGCGGGCAGTTTATAGTGATACAAGTTTAATTATAACAACACACCTGTAAACACAAATGAATAAATTGATTGATTGATTGATGGCTGGATAGCCCAGTCAGTAGTGACGATAGTGACCCTGTTTGATTCCCCAGACAGGCAATTTTTTATGTTAAGTATGAAAATAACATCCACAAAAAAGAGTTTTAAAAATACGTAAGCATGGGAGCTAAAGCGTTCAATAGTATTTTATGCAACTGTTGCATAATGAGGGGTCTTAAAACACGAGTGTGGTTTTATGAAACGAGCGTCAGCGAGTTTCATAATAGGACCACACGAGTACTCATAGTACAAGCTCGTCATAGTACAAGCTTCGCTTAGAGCTTGTACTATGAGTAGGTACTACACAACACATAAAAAAACTTACTTATGTAATATCTAGATTATAATAGAAAAATACGTAGGTATCTACTTAAACACTTACTTAATATAATTTTTCGTAAAATATTTTTTTGCTTTCCCCTTTTTTTTCTTTTTTTTTCTCTTTTCTTTTTTTACTTTTATTTTGTCCTGCCATTACCCTAATTTTTCTGTGTTGTCATTTTATAGAATTTTAAATTTAATTTGAATACATACAATTTAACATCCAAATCTCGGGTTCAAACATGCAGCTACCCGATGATGTGTTTAATGCTATATAGAATGGGCTAAAGGTATAATTAAATGTTTGCACGTAACTTTCCCGGCGCAGGCGCAGTCCTGAGGCTTAGCAAGATCCCATCGCAGCCGATAACAGCTCTCACTCACGCGCCGCTTATCGGGGTTATACTTCGTTTAGTTTAACATGAGAAATGTAGTAAACAATCATGGCAAATATCCTACTAATATTATAAATGTGAAAGTTTGTATGTTTGGATGTTTGTTACTCAATCACGCTAAAACAACTAAATGGATTTGGATGAAATTTGGCACAAATTTAGTGGTTATACTTCGTTTAGTTTAACATGAGAAATGTAGTAAACAATCATGGCAAATATCCTACTAATATTATAAATATGAAAGTTTGTATGTTTGGAGGTTTGTTATATCACGCTAAAACAACTGAATGGATTTGGATGAAATTTGGCACAAATATAGTTTATAACCTGGATTAACACATAGGATACTTTTTATCCCGTAAAAATGCATAGTTCCCACGGGATAACGATAAGTGAGTTATACGCCGTCGTGACGTCATGAGCAGCAAAGCAACTAATTCTCATTAATTTGTCCAGGTAATATTGCAGATTGCATGTTGGGTGCACGTTTGCTTCATTCAATTAAACAAGTCTACGCGGACGAAGTCGCGGGCAAAAGCTAGTTTTATACTAAATAATAGCTGCTAACAGTGATTTTACAATGAAATCATGTTATTTCATCATAAACTAATTGTAAAAGGCTGTTTATATTTTATTGTGGCACATTAAAAAAAACGGCCAAGTGCGCGTCGGACTTGCGCACGAAGGGTTCCGTACCATTATCTATAGTCATCATCATCATCTCAGCCACAAGAAGTCCACTGTTGGACATAGGCCTCCTCCATGGATTTCCAAAGTGACCGGTTGGGAGTGGCATGCAACCAGCGCCTTCCTGCCACCTGTATGAGGTCATCGGACCATCTTGTGGCTTATTTATCTTTAGTACTATTACCTAAACACGGCAAAAAAAATACGTTTGTTGTATGGCACCCCCTTAAATATTTATTTTATTCTGTTTTTAGTATTTGTTGTTACAGCGGCAACAGAAATACATCATCATGTCACGGTTCTTGAGATACAACCTGGTGACAGACGGAGCGGAGTCTCATTAATAGGGTCCCGTTTTACCCATTGGGTACGGAACCCTAAAAAACGAGGGACAATAATGTCAACTACTGGTACCAATGTCCTACGTGTCAAGCATTGGGACGGTTACCTTACATATCACTAGCTCAGACAACTTCACATAACGTCATCAACGTACATAGGACCTTGTAAACAATTACATTTTACGCTGAAATCTTGCGCAACGAGGAAGCGACGAACAACCACTAATCGTCCCACTTTCACTGTCTATATACAATTAAACCATATGGGCATATCATTTTAAACTCGCATATGCATTGTTAACTCCAATTACGCGGTATTTGGCAGTCCGAGAGTACGAAACAACGCAATAACTGGTCGTAATATTTGGTAATAAACCTAATTTGAATAAACATCAATAGGTACAGTCAAGGAATTTAATTTCCAACCCATCTTAGGTTCAATAGCATATAGCAAACTGTCACCATAAGAGCTATAGAGCAAGACGTTAGTTTGACATATCGACCTTAATACATTGTGAATGTCAGACGACATTTTAACGAAATGGGTAGGGAATTAAGTTCCTTGACTGAACCTACATACATCAGGTATTCCCCATTTTCAATTCAAAGACACACGCATTAAATCCTTAGACAATATAACGACAAATACTCAAAGATTTAGATAAATTCTCAAAGCAAACTCGTGCAGGGCGCTATTACACCAAACTAATGCTAATTTGATGGTAAGAGATCACCACCGGAGATAACCACTGCCCATAGACACTCGCGACACTGAAGAGATTGCAGATGTGTTGCCAACCCAGAGAGCTAAGATAGCAGTACCTCTTGTGCCAGTAATGTCACCGGGTGTCTTGCTCTCCACGCCGGAACACAACAGTGCAAGCACTGCTATTTAGCGGCAGAATTAGCGAGCAAGATTGTAGTAGCGATTCGGACGGACCTTGTACAAGGTCCTACCACCTGCCTACGGATTTGAATGCAATTAGAAACGAAGAAAGCTTGTACCCTGGATGAACACACGATAGTTTTTATTCCCTAAAAATGCAATATTCCCGCGGGATAGCGATTAACTAATATACGCGGACGAAGTCCGGGGCAACATATAGTGTATTAAGTTTATGGATGAAACAAATGGAGTTTGTAAGTAAAACGCATTTCAACAGTTTCTTTTAGCGTGGGTTAATAAACAAAACTGTCAATTTCAACGGGCCGCTACAGTTCCAAAGTTATATCACATCTAATTAACCAATCACAGAGTCGGAGAGCGGCGATCATCCCCGACCTGCCCCGATCTGCTCCGATCTCGCCCGATCTCGCTCGATCTGCATCACGACTCGCGAAAGCAGCTAGCATGGGAAATGTTGGGTTTCACAAGCGATGAGTTCAGGAAGTCACCTGTAGGTACCTACAGTTGGAGGGTTAAGGCATGCGCGGTAGCGGTAGCTGATAGCGTTTTTTAAATTTGCAGTTTAAAAATACACACTTTCTTCTAAAAAAGTCTATGTTTCGTTTTCAGAGTGATTAATGGCGACGATATAGTATTTTTAAAAGGTTTTCTCCGTAAGAATATTAACGGTACCCTACTAAGCCTAACGCGCCTATTCTATTAATAAGTCCACTTTAGTCTGCGCGTGACACCAGTCGATGCAATATGGCCGAAACGTCGAGGTAAATAAACAGTTTAACTCTGCATTAAAATCCCATTCTAAAATGTCCGTAAATATTTACGGTTTAACAGAAAATTGGATTCTGCGAATCGATACATGATATTCGCTAAAACGACGGGATCCCAAAAAACGCTATACTCTAGCAACTTGCGCCACTCCCCACTATTTCCGATTTGCATGTAACCGGTAGCCGCGCTGGATCACCGCACACGCTGCGCCCGCGCAGGTCAACCGATCATTTGATTGATGGCGGCAGAATCATAGGGTGCGCCCGCTAATCTAGTCCGCCGATGTCAATTTATGGTTGTTATATAAAACGAAGCTTTCTTTCCATCCTACCCATCACAATGGTCAGGGGTGCACCACTGTGCGTTTTAAACAATGATATTATAATGCATGGATGTACAGTGTCATACTAAATGACAGCAGAAAAACGGCCCGACATGAGAATACAGGTTGACCAATGTTACAAATGCAAATTATTAGTTTACCATTTATAGTCATCGAATTTACAGTTTTACGTCTAACTGCATAAAATAATAATTTATTAAGTTTCGTTGCAAATAGGGTTTTTTTTACAAAATAATAGTATTGACAGCACCGCCGTCGGTCCGACAGACAGACAGCGCGAGCGATCGTCGATTTATTGTACTTTCTGTTCGACTTTTGAGGCCATTTTTTAAACGCTGACTAGAAGTCCATTATTTATAGGTCCATCATTTATTTTATCTGAGCGAAGCCGGAGCGGGTCGCATGTATAATAATAATTTGGTTTATTCGCTTGTGTTGTGTCGAAAGTGTTAATGAACTTCTTTCTTCCTTTTTTTTTTGTTTAAACGAGTTTTTGTATTGCCGTCTTTAAATAGTATATACTCATAACAACACAATGGATATTCTAAATTGCCGTTGTCACCTGACAAGTGTTAGTTTAGTAAAATAATTGCAGTACCACGGCAAGTTAAAATGCAAAAATGTTAAAAACATTGCTGTTATACCTCTAGTAGTCTCGCCGCTTATTTCCCCGACAGTACTTGCGCAAGCGTCGATTATCCACCCCCGACGATCCAACTGTTTCCATACATTATGAGATTATAATGAATAGCCTAAGGTCAGCGAATAGCACAACGGTTCAATTTGTAGAAACAATGGTGCGCTTTGCGCCCTTGAGAATGTTTCGAACCTTGCAAAATGTTCTTCTATTTAATAATAAACTATTAATTATTATAAAACCAGCATACGGCTGATGGAAACCAACGACCCAAGAGAATCATTGATAGTCGCCCGCCTTTAACCCCCTTATTCATAAAAACTTAACAATCTTTTTAAGCTAACAAATGTGTCGTCTTTCATTTCACAATGACAGAAAAAGGCATAAAACATGTTAACTAACAAACGTTTACGAAGCATTTATGAATAAGGGGGTATGTCTCCCCCTGTGAGCCTCACTTATAACCGTACGAAAGTGCTTACAAGTTACTACTTCCCGCCGGTTGAAAGTAACCTTGTCATCCCATCGTCCATACCATAATGCCAGAATTGGCAGGTCAGAGGTGCAATATTTGAATCTCACCCTGTGACTGAAGCTCACCAAAACGGCCGAATCTCTACGAAAAACGGCCATTTTGGTTTTGCGGGTAGTAGGATCTTATGTAAGGTTCCTCCGGATGGTTACCACCATCTTACTCGCCGCTAAGCACCAGTGCTTGCACTATTGTGTTCCGATGTGGAGAGCAAGGCAGACGGTGCAATTACTGGCACAAGAGGTATTCCATCTTAGTCCTCTGGGTTGGCAACGCATCTGCAATCTTTTTGGTGTAGCGGGTATCTATAGGCGGTGGTGATCACTTACCATCAGGTGACCCACTTGCTTGTTTGCCTTCCTATTTTATAAAAAAAATGTTTTCGGTGATCTTTATTCACCGGAAGAGATTCAAAAATCGCACTCCAGGTTCTTATGTTGGAGCGACTGCCAGCTGAACTCCAAAACCCCTGTTACAGGGAAACCAGACCGATAGGATCACAGTTGTACCACATAATTAATAATAGTAAGTACAAGTACAGAGGTTTCACTTCGAACAAAAACGGCGTTCTATTATCAAAAGCGTCCTGCTTAGGGCCTGATTTACCCTCAGACTAATTAGGCTGAGCCTAGGGCGCAAGGACCGAGGTGCTGGGCCTTTTCAGGCACCACTTATTATAAAATACGGGGGGAGGGTTATGTTTCTAGTTAGCCCCTAGGGCTGTCAGAACTCTAAATCAGACCCAGCTTTATGTATGCCTCTCTGTTACAACTAGGCAACTCAATTGCGCTGACCACAGAGCAGTGGTGTCCCTATGTTTTTGACTTAATGTAGCTTCGCGAAGCAGGTTGCGCTTGGTTGTACCTTCAGTCCCATAAATGTGCAGGTTTCACGACGTTTTCCCTCACCGTTAGACTATTGGTAAACAACCCTTTGAAAGCAAGATAAGATGAGCTAGCGGTGCCGCAAGTTATTCATTTTTATCTAAGCGAGGAGATGCAAATGAGCGTTGCGGCTGACGCGGGAACAATCACCCAACTTGTCTCGCGATCGCTCCAGTAACGCGTCTGATGAACTGGCTTGCACTCAGGGCTGCCATATTTCCTTCTTCATTAAGTTGTATAAAGTAAAGTTGCTTTATTTCCATTGCAAATTAAGATATTATTAAAAGGTCCCGGTTTTAATTAAGAGGTCCCGGTTTTAATTAAGAGGTCCCGGGTTCAAATCCTGGTATGGGCAAATATTTGTGTGATGAACACGAATGTTTGTACCTGAGTCATGGATGTTAGGTATTTGTATTTAAGTATGTATTTATCTATATAAGTATGTAAATCCGTTATCTAGTAGCCATAGTACAAGCTTTGCTAAGTTTGGGACTAGGTCAATTGGTGTAAATTGTCCCAAGATATTTATTATTATTTTTTTTTTTTTACTTATTTGGTATTTATTGAAAATCTAAATTAAAATAAAAATAAAAGTTTTAAAACTGTTACCCGACTACGGGAAAAAGTAAAAAATAAGTTATTAATTGTTCACTATCATTGTCCTACAGAGTAAGGCATGTCTTTTGATGTGTTAGTTATTACTGTTAATTTACTTTTGTTTAAGTCTTCTGGCAGTGTCCCATTAATAGCGTAATAATACAAACCTAATGCCTTGGTCGTGCGTCAACTACAACTATCAAGTATAGCAAATACGCACGACCACGGTATTTGATTTGTATTATTACGCTATTAATGGGACACTGCCAGAAGACTTAAACAAAAGTAAGTTATCAGTAATATCTAACACATCAAAAGACATGCCTTATTCTGTAGGACAATGATAGTGAACAATTATAACTTATTTTTTACTTTTTTGGTATTTATTGAAAATCTTAATTAAAAAAAAAGTCAACTATAATATCTTATTTTAAACTAAGAGGTGAACAAATTGTGAGGAATTCCTATGTACTGTATAAATAAAGATGGAAAAATGAGAATAATGTCAATTTAATGAAAAAACCAAACCATTTATTTAAAACTATTCAACACGGATAGAATGAAAAAAAACAAAACATTATGTTGAACAGAATCAAAAAGGGCCCTACTCAGCATACTGCCTCGGTAAACCGAAACGCTGATTTTCAGTGGGACACTTGGGATTCCTATTACTAAACTAATACTTAACTAAAAACTAATGGGCAATGACGACACGAACGAAAATGGAAAAGGAAAGTGGACTCAACAATTTACATCAAATACCCATAAATCTGTTAAGCAAAACAATTGTACATATATATATTTTTTTAATTAATTCCGCAACAACACAACACAACAACAGTATTATTGTGATTTTGCTATATTATATTCGGACGACCGGATAGCCTAGTGGTTAGTAGCCCTGACTACAAAGCTTCAGGTTCCGGGTTGGAATCCCGGGAGGGGCAAATGTTTGTATGATGAATACGAATGTTTGTACCCGAGTCGTGGATGTAATATGTATTTAAGTCTATATTTATCTATATAAGTATTTATATCCATTGTCTAGTATCCATAACACAAGCAGCTTTAGTTGCTTACTTTGGGACTAGGTCAATTGGTGTTAGCTGTCCCAAGATATTTATTTATTTATTTATTTATTTATATTGTATTGACGTGTAAAATCATTGTTTTACCAATAAATAACTGAAACTGAAACTGAATGAGGTTTTTAGGGACTTTAAATCCCGATCAAATCAGTGCAAAGCCGGAGCCGGTCGCCAGTTTATTATTTATTATATTCGGTTGGCAACCCTAATTGGAGTAGAGCAACAATGAGCGTTTCCGATGCAATTGTTTGTTTACAAATTGCGGGCACTGCGCAGATTGCTTTGGCATAATTATCTAGAACGAGCTAGACGATGATTTTTTATAACACAAGGGGGTAAACTGGCACATGGCTCACGTATTGGTAAGCAATCATCACCGTCTATAGACATTTTTTATACTGCCCATGCTGTGTGTATGTTTGAGCTTGTATTGCATTGAACAGTCATAAATAGGTATTTTTTCTTTCTAAATTACGATCACTGATTCCCATGAGCAGCGGTGATCTCTTCCCATCGGGTGACCCGCTTGCACATTTCACTTTTTTCATTAAAAACTGCATCGCCGTTACAGATCACAGTGAATGCTTCTTCTAATCTTATTCAGGTGTTCTGTGCGTTTATCTGTGTACCTATCTCAACATCAATTTATTTGTTAATTTGCATCTCATATCCGATATTAAAACAAATCCATTGTCCAGTTAACAATCCAGTTGGTCCGAGATTAACGTGCTTCGGAAGTTATCCGAGAACGGATATATCTTATATTTCGACACTCACCGACGAAGAATAGCTGCCATTTGTTACTGAATTGTTTCTTAATTGACCTTGATACTGTTATGGTTTTGATGGGTAAGTCAAGGGGAACTTTTTACACGATCGAAAAACGAGGAGGTTCTCAATTCATCTGAATTTAAAAAAGTATGTATTACCTATGCGTGTACCACGATTACTCGAAGACGACTGGACCGATTTGGATTTTTTTTAATATAACATAGGAAGGTAAACGAGCAAGTGGGTCTCCTGATGGTAAGTGATCACCACCACCCGTAGACATCAGCAACACCAAGGAGGTTGCAGATGCGTTGCCACCCCAGAAGGCTAAGATGGAATACCTCTTGTGCCAGTAATTGCACCGGCTATCTTGCTGTCCACGGCGGAACACAACAGTGCAAGCACTTCTGCTTAGCGGTAGGATTAGCGAGCAAGATGGTGGTTATCCGGACGGACCTTCTACAAGATCGTAAGAGATCGTAAGAGGTATACAATATCGATAACAATACGGTCTAAATAATTTTTATATGGTATTTTATCTGGTTTGCATAGTGGGAGGACGCAACAGTAGTTTCATTATTCATATTTTTTAAGCTGTTAATGAATGAATGAGTCGTTTATTTACAAGAATATATGGTACTTTCTAAGATCTTAAGGTCAAGATGGCAAACAGCGCTTCCCACAATATATTCAGCCAAGGCTAGCATGTGAAAATTTCGTCTTAAAAATAAAGCGAGTAAAAGCAATTTCAACTATATGACATATCATTTCAAGATACGCTATAAGGTTTCAAGTGCGTAATGCGAAAGTTTATACTAAAGTTTTTACTTGGACTGAACTGTCATTCTAAACGGTTACAATGTCATTATGTTTGTTTATCTAAACATATATCATAAATGCTCTTTAATACGTTCAGAAACCGTAGGCAATGACCAGCATTATAACAACCAATATTATTATGAGAATTTTTCTAATTTGTTTCGATATTTGTTCAAATTCATTTTTTATTACATTATTTTAATATTTACAGTCTATAGATATTTAATAGGTATCTACCTAGCACTAGTAGCTAGTAGCAATGCAGGTCATTGCCCTATGGCTTCTGAACCCATCATAGAGTACTTATGATATGTGTGAAGATAAAGTAACTTAATGTATGCAACTGTACATAATTAGGTCTTAAAACACTCGTGTGATCCTATTATGAAACTCGCTGACGCTCGTTTCATAAAACCACACTCGTGTTTTAAGACCCCTCATTATGCAACAGTTGCATAAAATACTATTTCTCTTTCTTGTTATTTAACTGTTATAAAACTTATTACCACTTTACCATACACGGTGTTTAACGTATTATAAGACTAACTGTTGAAATAAAAAGTAAGTATAACTTTTTTTAAATAAGTTGCATGACCCTCTTGCGGATCACTGCCGATAGTATTATGGACCACATGTGGTCCATAAACCACCGGTTGGACCACTGATTTAGGGGTAATTTGAATTTATAAAATTATTCTAAAACTATCCCTGCTGGATATCTGTGTACTGTGGCTTAGTGGAAAGCTGTGTAAAGGTCAAACTGCCTTTTGCCTTAATGTCTTTCTAAACATCTATTTGAAAGCGAACTTTATTACTGTACGCCCGTGGCGTCCCCTGCGCACGTTTTACTTTTAATGGATTTTGGATTGCCCGCATGGACCACTGTTTGGAGTTGCTATAAGTAAGGAAGCGTACCGGATATTTGGAAATGAAAAACTATCGAAGTAGTTGGAATTCGTAACTTCGTAATCTTGGGGTTTTGTATCCTGACTAGTGATTACGATATTCAGGTTTGATCCCGGACGTGTCACTTTGCGCGATGAAATGAAATGAAATATTTAAATTGCATATGGATTTTGGGTTATAAAGAATTTACAAATCCAATTGCAGAGAAATGTTGATGAGAGTCGTACAGAGCGTAGTCTTGTAACAAAAGTTTTTAATACTAATGCCCGCAACAACATTTAGAGAGCTACTAATGAAAATCGAATTGAATATATGGAAAAGTTTTTCTCGATATGTCTAAGGCATTCGATACAGTTTGCCACAAACGACTTCTGACCAAATTGGATAAATGTGGAATACGTGGACCAGCCTACTCTTGGATTGCAAGCTATCTGCATAATAGACAGCAAAGTACACAGATATGTAGGATCATTAATAACCAGCTCTCGATATTCAACTCAAGTTACAAAATAAATAAATACGGGGTCCCACAGGGAAGTATATTAGGGCCTCTTTTGTTCCTTGTTTACATAAACGATTTACCGGACTCGACAAAACATAACTGCATTTTATTTGCTGACGATACTTCATTAATAATTAAAGGTACAGAAATAAACAATTTTGAAAATGAAATTAACATAGCTTTAAAGAATGTTATAAATTGGCTAGAATTCAATAACCTCCAAATTAATGTAGACAAAACAAAATTAATGTTATTTAAATCATATAAGTCAAAGATTCACCAAGTTAATGTAATGTATGACGCAGAGAAGATCGAAGAAGTGAATAGTACTGTCTTTCTTGGTTTGACGTTAGATACTTACTGCAACTGGAAAGAACATATAGATATACTTTTTGCAACAAACTTAATAAATATCTCTTTGCACTTTGGCGCCTTAAACAAACGGTATCATTCGAGGCTGCCTTATTAACTTACCATGGTTATATTATGTCAGTTCTAAGATACGGTATAATATTGTGGGGTAACTCTGTCGACGCCGATCGTGCCTTCATTGTACAAAAAAAGTGCATTAGAACTCTTTGTGGAGTAGACGCAAGAGAATCCTGTAAGCCTTTATTAATCAAACTTAATTTGTTATCTTTACCTTGTGTCTATATCTACGAAATAGCCATATTTGTAAAAGCCCATCCGGACCTATTTACCTTTGTCGAAGACAAGAAAACAACAAGGAGGCACAGACGATGCAGGTTAGCATTGCCAACTTGCAACAGGCTTGTACTTAGGAAAAAAAGTGCTCATAATATGTGTATTTATAAATATTTTTAATAAGATACCTAGCGCCCTCAGAATATTGCCCTGTCGCGAATTTAAAACAAAGTTGCGCAGAATGTTAACTGATAAATGTTTTTACAGTATCACTGAATTTTTAAATCACAAATTTGAAGAAATGTATGACGTAAAATAATGTTGTTTAATTTATTTTAATTTAATCTAATGAAATTTATTTGACATTATATAATAATTTTGCACATTATTTTCAATGACATTAATAATTTTTCTCATAATGAATTTACGAGGACCTATTCCATTAAGACAATGTTATTTTTATTATTTTCGACCGAGTGACTCAATCACTGACGTAACTGACATTAGATTTTCACATGCCTAACTTGGCTGAACATGTCATGGGAAGCATTGTATAGTATATAAGACCATATTCAACCATATGTTCACTGTGAATAAATAAACATTTCAAAAAAGTGGAAAAGTTACTTTTTTATTTGTAATTTTTATTAGGTTTCACAATCAAACAAGGTTTACTAGTTCAAAAAGTCCATTAAAAAGACTTGTTTTTAAGCTTATTGGTTACTAAGCGTTAGTGTATTTTTTTACCCGACTACGGCAAAGCCAAAAGGAAGGGTTATGTTTTTGACCACAAGAGTTCAAAGTTCTAAGAAAGTACAGTAAAAATACAAAAACTAAGTTTGCGTTTTTTTTAAATTAATTTCACTGAAATTACAAGTTGATAATTGTCTTATTACACATGTATTCAACAGTATTAAACAATAAAGTAGATGACAAAACTTACTTAAAGTAGTCACCAGGACGGAAAAACTGAGAAAAGTGTCGATTTTTGAAAAAAAATTAATAATCGAAATATTTCAAAAACAGTGGTACTTTTATTAAACGAATAATTACCTTTTTTAAACTCTTCTAAGTGCCCCCTATCAGTACGTCACGGATTATCCACTCATTGCCTAACACCCTTCATGAAGCGAATGCTTAATTTGTTACTAAATGAATGAATGAATATTAATACTCAATTTTACCACCTTGTCCTGCAATACTACATTATTGCAAATAAATGATTTATGATCGTGATTACGTCAGTTTCGCGGTTGCAGTCTTTGACATGCTTTTGGGCAATTAATCTGTGAATCTATGAATGTTAACTTAAAGAAGTTCTTTGAGTAACTCTTGTAGATGAAGCTCGCATGTTTGTTGAATAATTATTGTTGTTAAATCTGTTGGTAGCGCATTAAAACCGTGCGAAACGGCGCTAAGCTTCGCACAATAGTCTACGACACGAAACACTGCTGTTATTGCAAACAACAAACATACTAAAGTAGCTAGTAGCCACATTCTGTAAGATATATTTTAAAACGACCGGATAGCCTAGTGGTTAGTGACCCTGACTATTAAGCTAGAGGTTCCGGGTTCGATTCCCTGGAAGGGCAAATGTTCGTATGATGATTATGAATATTCGTACCCGAGTCTTGGATGTTATTTATATATATGTATTTAAGTATGTATCTATCTATTTAAGTATGTATATCCGTTGTCTAGTACCCATAACACAAGGTTTACTTAGCTTGGGACTAGGTCAATTGGTGTGAATTGTCCTGAGATATTTATTTATTTATTATTTATTTTAATACATGCGTTAGAAGTGAGACTTTACGTACAGCCATCCAATTTGATTCTGGGCCACTGTAGAACGTTATCGCAATATGTCATTGCTGAGATATTATGACATTCATTCAGAAGTCATTCTGACATTTACTGAGAAATGGTTCTACAGTTACCTATGAATCAAATTGGTTGACTGTACCTGCGAACACAACGATTATTTTTATATTTATCTTTTTCACCATTTATGACGATCGATCGCCTTAAAAACGGGTGTTATTTTCAAAGTCAAAAGTCGAAATGATTTGTAAAAGTATTAGTTTTGAGGTCAAAATCGTATCAATATATTACACGGAATAAAGTTACTATTTTAGTTGTTTTTCTTTAAAACGTTAGCTAATTTTAGTAACGAGGCTTTTTTTTCACACTTTATTTCTATAATTTTACGGCTGCGTTCCAAAAATAAGCAAATATTATAAGAGATAAAGCTTGTTTTATTTGTTATTTTAAGTTAATTATTGTTCTAAAAATAAATGATTTTGATACTTATTCTAACATATTTCTAATTTAGGTAACTGTCCTACCCCTTATTCATAAACGTTTCGTAAACGTTTGTTAGTTAACATGTTTTATATCTTCATCTGTCATTGTGACGTTTGCCTTCAAATGAAAGCGACAAAACATTTGTTCGCTTTAAAAGATTGTTAACTTTTTATGAATAGGGGAGGGGGGCTAGTGTTTAACAGGCCTAGGCGTTTTTTTAAGTGCCTACTACTAATCAGGCCGTATAAATATATACTCACTGTCAACAACTCGGACCGTTACCTAAAAAAAATCTTATCCACACATCTCCGTTGTTATCGCCAATCTTGTATCGTTAACCCGCCGTATTACATCGTATTACGGCAGCCCGAGTCAATTAAATGATTTCTGAATCGATTTCTCGGTTGGGCGACTCCTGCGCATCCCGGCTGCCACGAGGTGAAAGTGGTGCGTGGTGCAAGTGCGGAGCGGAGAGAGGTGTAGGATTTTATTTATTTTATTTTTTATTTTATTATGCACATAATTTACATTTATGACATTGAAAAACTAAGGGACTGAGTAAATAAAATCGTACAAAACCATTATGCGATACATTAAATGTAAACAGAAATATAAATATTATTGTTATAAATTAACATTGTTACTGTAATATTGGATTATATTGGCTTGAGTGTTAAACCTGCAAATTAATAAAAAAGTTTTAATTAATTGCACAGTCTGTTGGCAAAACCAATAATATGTTAATTTATTACGTTCGTACAAATTAATTCTACTTTTAATTCCGTATTATACTTGTTTCTTACTACCACGACCGCCATTTTATTTATGAGGTTCCATGTTTTCCACGCAAGAAAAATAACGCTAACAAAAAAAACTCACTCCAATGAACTCTTTGTTCGTATATCTAAGATTCACATTCAAATTTCTTTATTTCGCATAATAAATCTGCACGCTAGTATGCAAATTGCGAATGTATTAATGCATTGTATCCTAAACTGCGTTCTGCGGAACCCCGGATCTTTAGGATTCCGTAAGCTCAGAACCATATTTCTTGTGACGGGGATGTGAGCCTGGCGTGTGAGTAGTGAGGGGTTCTATGAATAATAGATAGATAGATATATAGATTTATTTATTTCTTATTGGAAATTACATTAAATTTAGAGTGTCAAACATAACAAATTCACAATAAGATCGTCAAAAAGGTAAACAAAATAATAATAAATAAAAATATCTAGAAATAAGTCTAGAAAATGTCAAAAATAAAAAATGGAAATAAAATTTTAGCTACTTGGAATGGGTTCCAAGTAGCTAAAAGTTTGGAAATCATTATCTTAAAGCCCTCAGCCGTCAAGGATGGCCACCGAGGGGTTTTTAGTGGACAAAAGTTCCATATAACCCGACGTCCCCCTCATGGCGTTGCGGTCGGGTATCTTGTTGAAGATTTCTATTTTGCAAAAAAAAGAATCCCCCCAACTAACATCAACAAATGTATTGTAGCTTGTGTCTTGTGCCCGGCGGCTGCGTGCCCGATGCGCCGGCGCACGCAACGCGGTGAGCGCACGCGGCAGCATGCGCTGCGCAATGCCAGCGGGGAATGATCTAGCGAGATTACTGCAGAAAACATCACAAGAATGCACGTTAGCATAACTTGGAATAAAATGATTCGGAAGTTACATCTGCATTTAAGAATATTATTTATTTAATAGATTAGTCAATTTTATACTGAAAATTTTCTTTTACCGTTGCTCAAGTGCTGTGCAGAACGCAATTTAATTTTAGCTTTGATTAATATTAAGCAAATTTGTTATAAAGCACTTTTAGATAACGCTTCGTGTGTCATAAGTTTCGATACTGTTTATTATTAATACAAATTGTAAATTTTAAGAAAAAGTAAGAATTTGTTTTATGCTAAGTACCTCATACTATGTCGCTAGTAGGCAGTATCTAATCTACGTATTCTATTACTTGACAATTTTCAGCCACGTTTCAAACAACATTAACAAATATCATATTAAGAAAAACAAAAAAATACCAGCACATTTTTTTTATTATTTTATCGTTTTTGATACTATCACGAATCATAACTTGACTTGCTCTTTTTCTGAAGTCAGATTTATACTTATATGTACAGTAGGGGTAGGTAGGTAGGGTGGTATATTCACGTACCACTTTAGAACTCTGTCGCAATGACGCGACGCGTTAAACGCCACGCTATGTCACACAAATGTCATGCGTATGTTTTGACTAGTTTCTACGGTGGTACATGAATTTATTTCCTTGACTGTACATGTCATGTCAATGACCTTCTGTACACATTAACCTAAACCTAACCACAACCCCATCCGCAAATAATTAAGCACATACTTAAACTAAGTTTATCGTGGGAACTGAGTCTGCGCACGCGCATACATTAACGATGCTCAAGGATCATTAATAACAATAGCCGATCGATTTCCGCTTGGGAACCGAAGCGACCTTCCGATCGGATCTAGATCTACGGCCGCTTGCGCAAGCGACGGGGTAAAAGCAAGGACAGCGCTTGCGCATCTTGCGCGCTCAATCAATTTGGATGTTTCGTTTACATTAGACGAATGCCTAAGAAATCTTTACTCTTCACAAAATATAAAGCAAACTCGCTATCGGTCTGTCCTCATCATTTCGGGCGCTTTCCTTCTAAACCACGCGCTTCTATACGGTTTTCACTGTCATTTAGAGCAGCGTTTCTTAATCTTTTTTGTCCACTAACCCCTTAGGAAATCAAGCACAATTTAATGAACCCCTTAATAAAAAAAGCAGCAACAACAACAACAACAACAAATACTCTTTATTGATTCACACAAGTAAACAAAATAAAAGAACACACACAGGGAAATTTTACAATTTTTTTTAATTTTGTTTTTTTAATAAATTTCGGACCATTTATTTTAGTACAGTCAAGGAATTTAATTTCCAACCCACCTAAGGGTCAATATCGTATAGCAAACTGTCACCATAAGAGCTAACTAGAGCAAGGCGTTGGTTTGACATATCGACCTTTTTTTTAATGGCTTTCACATCCCCGTGGTGTTTGGGATGTATTTTGCCACCAACAACTTGTACGTTAGACACGTAGGAAGAAATATCGACCTTAATGCATTGCGAATGTCTGAGGACAGTTCAACGAAATGGGTAGGGAATTAAATTCTTTGACTGTACTTACTAGAAATTACAGAAAAATATGCGCGCGTAGCGATTACAAGACTATAATTAATAGATTCAGGCGTTACTTTGCGGAGGTCCATATCAACAAAGTGGAACAAATTACCTTGCTACTCCGCGAAACCAGTGCCGGGCTCGTGCAAAATAGCTGCGTCTGTGCGACACATATATGTTCATGCAAAAACATATATGTGTCGCACAGACGCAGCTATTTTGCACGAGCCCGGCACTGGTTTCGCGGAGTAGAAAGGTAATTTGTTCCAGTTTGTTGATTACAAGACTTTTGGTGGCATTTATTTATGATTGTTAAATGGTCCATAGATAAGACTGCGGACCCCTATAATGCTCGCAGACCCCCAGGGGTCCGCGGACCACACGTTAAGAAACACTGATTTAGTTTTTTTATAGAAGGTTCTTATGTAAATTTCATCCTATTTGTACCCGTCTGAAGCCGACGCAGGTTGCTAGCATTGTATAAAAAACCGCGTACAAACATATAGACAGACAAACATTGTACTAATTATTATTTTGGCTTCTGTTTGCCACTGGACTTTAAAAGATGGTGCACAGTTCGACCACTGGACTTGGACCGTGTTTTTTAATGAAGCCTTAGATTTAAAAGTGAACAAGGAGTACCAGACCCTCTGGCCGCAATCTGTTGCAGTCTGATTGCAGGCACAATGTGCGGGATGCGATGCTATCGGCCGACGAAAACGAGAACGACCTTTCATTGTATACTTTTAACACCGATCTGCGTACGCGCATGCCTTCGTAACCGGCTGCCCTACAAACCGCTGCGGTTTGGTTAAGACTATAGCGTACCAAGCGGTCACCATACAAAACCTTAACCTATAGTTAATGTACCTACTTGCCAACTACAAACTACGTGAGTATACTCATGTAGTTTGTCAATTAACTAATTAGTTACTCAATTAACCTAATTAGTTAATTAATAAGTTACTAAATTAGTTACTCAATTAACCTAATTAGTTAATTAATAAGTTACTAAATTAGTTACTCAATTAACCTAATTCTAGACTTTGTCTACACTATCTACACTAATATAATAAAGAGGTATACTTTGTTTGTATGTAGGGGGTAATCTCTGGAACTACTGAACCGATTTCAAAGATTCTTTCACAGATATAGAAAGCTACACTATCCCTGACGGACATAGGCTACTGATTTCACGCGAAATAAGTTGCACGCGTTTGCTAGTAGTTTATTCTTCAGCCACTTTTTTGTTTTGTATGTAACTCCATAACTGCAAATATTATTAAACAGGTGAATAATAATAATAACTTTTTGTAACCGAAATTTCTTTCGATTTTATTTTAAATGTTTTTTACATTCAAATTATTAAATTAAAATTGTATTGACAACACAAAGAAAAATTAGGGCAATGGCAGGACTTGAACCTGCAACATCAGGAGGGTAGTTGTACCCTTAAAATCAATAATGTAATGACCGTAAGACGAAGCACATTGAAAAATTCGCAGGGTATGGCAGAGGCAGTGTGGCGAAACTGGCAAACGCAAGGCACGGAATGCTGATGTTGCAGGTTCAAGTCCTGCCATTGCCCTAATTTTTCTTTGTGTTGTCATTACAATTTTAATTTAATAATAATAAAAATAGTAAATAAAACAGAGGTCAAAGATTACAATTTTGATAATGCTTCCATTAATTGTGTTTAAAAAACAAACGTTATACGTATTTAGGGGAATGTGCTCGGGAACTCCACGATCTGATCCCACCGTCCGTATTCTATCACCGGTCTACCAGGCGCCGGGAGGAGTTCCACCCTCATGTGGTCATGTTTCCCTAGGTCTGCACTAAACGGTTTGCTCGGTCTTTCTAGACCCGCACCGCTAAGGACTGAAATGCTCTTCCTGCGTCTGTATCTCCAGAAAAATACAACCTTGGCCTTTTTAAGGTAAGAGTGAATATTTTCTGGGTGAGCGTGCTACATCTTCGGCCTCATCTTCATTTACCATCAGGTGAGATTAAGGCCAAACGCAAAGCCATTTAAAAAAAGGTGTTATAGTGAATTCGTTTGTGTGGCTGCCGGTGTGATCAATATCCACTATAGCTATCAAAGTACTTAGAAGGTTGTATTGTAACTTAAAGAATTAATTATAGGCAGTTACTGATACCAAATAGTTGAGAAAGAGTGTGAGACCTGCACGGCTATTATTTAAGAATGGCCTATTTATTGATCTCTGTTATTACAGTTTTATTCACTAAACCTAAGCTGTCATTAAGTTTGGTTGGTGGTTTGCCCAAGATAGCTAGTTGCCTTGTGACGTATAATTCTAGTAAAAAATAATAGAAAAAATTAAGATTAATTAAATTTAAAGTGTTAGAGCCATACTCTGGCACAGATTCCGAGCCAGACTTTGAGGTTTATTTTAGAGCGTGGCATGATATGCTGCAGCTGCAAGTTCGAGTCCTGTCAGACGCCTTAGTTTTTCTTTGTGTGATATATCATAATAATAAATGTTCTACATCAAAAATTAACAATGGAAAGTGTTTTCGGCTACAGTAAAGTAATGTTTTAACCAGAGGAAGTACAGCACATAAGTATTTAAGAAATACAGTGGCTCTACACTAGGCTAAGCCTGTATCTACAGTAATATAATAAAGAGGTAAACTTATATGATAACTTGTTAAAAAGTTTCATATAGATGACACCGAGGGTAGTACCCTTAAAATCAATAATGTAATGACCGTAAGACGAAGCACATTGAAAAATTCGCAGGGTATGGCAGAGGCAGTGTGGCGAAACTGGCAAACGCAAGGCACGGAATGCTGATGTTGCGGGTTCAAGTCCTGCCGTTGCCCTAATTTTTCTTTGTGTTGTCATTACAATTTTAATTTATGGTAAACTTTGTTTGTTTGTTAGTTTGTTTGTTTGTAGGGGGTAATCTCTGGAACTACTGAACCGATTTTAAAGATTCTTTCCCTATTTGTAAGCTACCTAGCTAGCTATCCCTGACGGACATTGGTCATACGTTTGGTATGACCAATCAGAAGAATTATCGAAGAATTTCGATCAGTAACTCAACATTATAATACAGGATAATATGTTAATCAAATGAGCATTTCGTTTTTTACCAACTTACTTATTCATTAAAATTAACAATCTTTTTAAGTAACAATTTTTTTGTCCCATTCATTCGAGGGCAAACATCACAATGACAGATAAAGACAACACATGCTCACTAACCGTTTATGAATACGAGGTTTAGTTTTAAGCTTATAATACTAAATATGTGATGAGAGTAGGCATTTGATAAATGTTTTTACTTAGAAAAAGAAAAAAGGTTATCACAGAAAAGAAATAGAAAACTTAAAAATCTACTTAAATACAATTAAAATGAAAAATGTCACCCAAGCCGCTGTTTCTGGGTAGGGTGCCCAAAAGGCTGGCGGCGTTACCTCTCTGAATGGCAATGCCACGACGGTGGGCGAGGAACGCGCCAGCCCTCGGGTCACCAGAGGTGTCGACTATTTAGAAATATTTTCATTTAATTTCATTAATCAAATAAATGATTAGTCGATAGAAAAAATCACCATCAAAAAGAAGCTACCTATTCGTGCACGGATACAAAACTGCATGCATGCGTATAAGAAAAGTATTTCTTACAAAACTCCCAGAACACGGAAAAGCTTGCCGCAACCCGCAACAGCAATCGGATTAAATAAATCAAAACGTTTCGCAGTATCAGCGCATCAGCAGGTTGCAAGATTACCATCTATCCCAATTTCTCTGGGAGTGGCGCAAGTCACGGAAGAAAGAGATTTGTGAAGGATTATCAAAAACACTGAGATACGTATAAATTAATTTTTAATCGTTAGCCTAACAACAAAATTTGAAAATCCTAACTTCAAAACTGACGGACTTTCACACACACTTTCATGCCCTAGCTTAACCCCTTAGGGGTGGAATTTCCAAAAATCCTTTCTTAGTGGATGCCTACACTGTATAAGGTATCTAATTATCTATGTACAAAATTTCAAGTCTCTAGGTCCAGCGATTTGGGCTGTGCGTTGATATCTCAGTCAGTCAGTCAGGACTTTGAATTATATATGTGTAGAAAAATAGAAACGATCCCTACATTTTCTCAATTATCAAAAAGCGCTACCCATACAAACGGTGATAACGTTTTCCACCCTAACCTAAGGTTTTCTAAACCTTAACCTACAGCAATTTTTTTTGGTATTTTGCAATTAATTATGCTTTAGAACTAGGTTTGTTTGTTTTGATATTTTGTATATTCTTTATAGATTGACCATATTTGCATTTTGAGAGTTTCATACAAATAAAAACGCGTGAATATTTTGGAAACTCTAAAGAATAGGTACGTTAACCAAGACGTAGTATCTTTGTTCTTGTTTGTTATCTGTCTTCATAGACAGGGTCACTAACCACAAAGCCACCAAAGCTAGATGTTCCGGATTCGATTCCCGGGAGAGGCATTTGTTTGTATGATAAATATTAATGTTTGTACTTGAGTCTTGGATGTTATATGTATTTAAGTATGTATATCCGTTGTCTAGTACCCATAGTATAAGCTTTACTTAGTTTGGGACTAGAACAATTAGTATGAATTGTCCTAAGATATTTATTTATTTATTTTCTGACTCACGCCGATATTTTTTTTTTGCTCCGTGGTCTCACTTGAGAACGTTCACGCATCGATTATTGTTGTTATTTAGAATCTATGCAGTTATGTATGTGGTTTAAAACTTGGTCCACATTTGAGTTTACCCCCTCCCCCCTCCCGTTAGAGCCGAGTTCACACGCTCGCTCGTTCGCTTCCTGCGTGTGTACTTAGCTATTGTAACTCCAACTGTTCTTGTATAGCTTCACATGTTTCCAAAGATTTAAAGTAAGAACAATCAAATAAAGCTCATACAGGATAAATTAAAAAAAACCGGACCGGAAAAAAGTCGGACTCGAGCACGAAGATTCCGTACCATTACTATAAAAACGAGCAAAAATATCACGTTTGTTGTATGGGAGCCCCCTTAAATCTTTATTTAATTATATTTTCTAGTTTTTCTTTTCTTCTTTATTTTTGACATTATGACATTTTCTGGACTATTTTCTAATTTTGTTTTATTATTATTTTGTTTACCTTTTTGACGATCGTATTGTGAATTTGTTAAGTTTGACATTCTAAAATGTAATTTTCAATAAGAAATAAACGAATCTATCTATCAATGGAAGTTTTTTACATGGACAGATTACGGCTAAGTGTCATCAATTACAGAAGGACAACGCATGCGCCAAATTGCAATATCAACACTAGAAATGAAAACGTGTTTTCACTCAAATGTATTTAATTCATACAGAGAAGTACGTGAGTGTTGCTTCAGCGTCCGACCGCATAAACTGCAACCACTGTCATATAACTCCGCTAATAAGGTGTTAAATCCTCAGTTAACCGGCTTCTGTACAGCCTCCTAGTGGCATAACTTAAGTGATGCTATCTTTGTTCTCACTCTCACTGTCACGAAGGTTTATGTGGTTGTACGAGGATGAATAAAGTTAGTTTTTGTGCGGTTTACGTCTCTAGTAGATACTGGTAGAGTCAGCTTAGAAATTCATGAAATAGAAAGGCAAACAAACAAGTGGATTACCTGATGGTAAGTGATCAGCACCGTCTATAGACACCCGCAACACAAATGATATTGCAGATGCGTTCCCTAGCAACCCAGAGGGCTAAGATGGAATACCTCTTGTGCCAGTAATTGCACCAGCTGTCTTGCTCTCCACGCCGGAACACAACAGTGCAAGAACTGCTACTGATAAGGTCCCATAGACAGTAATGCCGTCTCAGATATCTGTTATATATGATATTAGGAACTTATCAGAGAGTCTTGAAACAGGGCATTGATATTCTAGAAGCGAGTCAAACCACCAGCGGAGCAATTCTCGCGTCAGTAGAGATGAAGTCACACTCGAGATAAGCCAAAATATCCCTTCAAAATCTTTCACTTTTTTGTAGCATCTCGAACGTGAGATGAATCTCGGTGAGCGCCAGAATTGGGGGCCTGAGATTCGGTAAAACTCGAAAACTAGAAAGAAACTCGGCCTGGTATTTATTACTGAAAGGAACATCCGCCAGCGTAATGCAGGAAACATTACCCTTTTGTCTCGTCCGCGATCGGATAAAGCATCGTTCGAATGACGAACGAATGTCAATTTCACCAAATCTATCACGTCTTTTTCTTCGACGTAATTAGGCTGTTATTATGATTAGTCTCTGTTCGTTCACAAAGGAAAGAAAGTCGTTATAATATGCGGCGGTTAGGCGGACCATCGCTCACGACCCCGTGCGCGTGCGCCGATTGATAAGCTGAAGCGGAAGCGACTGTGAAGCTATAAAATAAAAACTTCGCTAAAAAATTTTGGTCACTGTTTTTTTTTTGAAATAGGAAGGCAAACAAGCAAGTCACCTGATGGTAAGTGATCACCACCGCCTATAGCAACACCAAAGAGATTGCAAATGCGTTGCCAACCCAGAGGGCTAAGATGCATCTCTTGTGCCAGTACTTACACCGGCTGTCTTGCTCTCCAAGCCGGCACATAACAATGCAAGCACTGCGGCAGGATTAGCGAGCAAAATAGCGGTAGCGATCCGGACGGATCTTGCACAAGGTCCTACCACCCGCAAAACGAGAATTCCTATATTTTTGTTTCGTAATATATGTGACAATTTTCCAAAAAATATTTTTTTTAAGTTCTGTAGTTTTGCTGATCGTAGTCCTAGCGAAGGGTACAGATATTAAACTCTACTATTCACTTATTGTTAAGTTATGTTATTTTACAGTACAGTATGTTGTTTTGGAAATTTCGATACCGAATAATATTTTATATGTTGTGCTAACATATAGGTTTTTTGTGTCATGTTACTAACAAACTATGGAATTTATTTTGTCTTATGATTAACAATTTTATTTTTATTTATTTTATTTATAATATAGACAAGTAGGTTTAGTGTACTTATTATAGAACAATGTGCATATCAAAATGTATACAACTAACACTAGTTTATTCCGTTGCGTAGTTTAGGCGTACGCAGCCGAAAATATTAGGACAGACAGGTACAGATAGCGCTTTATTTTAAACTATTTTGTAAATATAATCTATAAGATCGATGTGATAAAACTAGATAAATAAATTGTCAAATCGTTCCCGCTTATCTCTCTTCACTTGCACCACAATAACTATCGATGAGCTATTATCCTTTCCATTTGAAAGCACAAGGTTCCTTACATAACTACGGCATGACTAACTGATGCACACTTACAGACTGACGGACAAATATTTTGCGTGATACAATTTTAACACAGCTATGCGATTTCTTTCGCTATCTGAGATGCGATTCGGACGATCGATTCGAATTATTCGAATGTCAATAAGTTTTACTTGAATCGATTGTTGATCGATACAAAATTCATTAGGTTATTTTGTTGTATAATTATTTTTGTGGAGTATTCTGAATATAAAAAAGTTAAGGTTACCACTCCATGCATCTTTTTTTTAATGAAATATGAAGGCAAATAAGCAAGGGGGTCATCTGATAGTAAGTTATCACCACCGCCTATAAAGACCTGCAACACCAAGAAGATGCAGATGCGTTGCCAACCCAGAGGGCTAAGATGGCATACCTCTTGCCTATCTTTAGGCTGATCTTTGAAACATAAAAAAAATGGTCTTTTTTGTGGTATTAATGGCCAAGCATTGCCGAATATGATTTGATTTTATTCATATAAAACCAATGACCTTAATTTGACATTGTAAATTTTAATACAAAAGACTTCAACGCGCTTGACACTTGAATCAGCGGACTTTAGCTAATTTGCAATATATTTTTCTAAGTATGTTACATTCGCAATATTTATTAATGTGGGAATGCTAGCAATACTGAGTGAACGACTGATGTAAACGAGCGAATGACTGGAAGAGATTTTGTGAATGAACGGGTATGACTGAGCGACTGGGAGTGCGTTGGACGATCGATTGGTAGCTGCTTGTGTTTTTTGTATTTCCTTGATTTTATTTTTAATTAAACTTTTTAATATTTATTATTGAAGGTTTTCCTTCTGCGATCCCACATTTTGGGGGCTCGTACCGGGATTTGAAGGACTAAATAAAATCGCGGAAACGACGAACGGTGTACGACGTGTTACATTTACGACGAGGCGTTACGTTTAAGTTGATTACGGTTGCTATACGACGGGCAGCCGAAATCACAACGACGACGGGTTCCTGGTGGCTTCCGAAGTACGACGATAGCTTGCGGAGCACCAGGGAACAGCGTAACGAGCGGATGTTAGCGGATAACATTGACGACGCGGCAGCTAACAAGTGACGACGACAACAACGACGACGAAGAACGACGAAATCGCCAACCTCTCCAGCACCACCAACGATGACGGCGCACGAGTGTGACAGCCTACAATATTTAGAAGACCTTATTCAGAAATACAGCGCTCAAGATGACACGTACAACGTAAGCAGGTTTATCCAAGACGTCGACGAAAATGCAGAGATTTTCGGCTGGACGCCTACACAGCAGCTGATCGCCGCGAGGCGCAGTTTATCAGGTACCGCGGCGCTGTGGTTGAAGGACGAACGACCGTTTAAGTCGTGGGATGATTTAAAAACGGCGCTAAGACGAGAATTCTCCGACACGGTAGGTCAAAAGACGGTACATGACTTAATGGCGGCACGCAAACAGAAAACAAATGAAAGCGTTCTAGATTATCTCTATACAATGCGCGCATTAAGTAGAAGAGGTAAGATGCCCGATCACGTCGCGATACAATACATCGTCGACGGGATCGAAGACGTTGAAAGTTACAAAACGATGTTTTACGGCGTGACAACGTACGACGAACTAAAAGATAAAATTAAAGTCTACGAAATCATTAAATGTAAGATAAAAACGACGAATTTACATTACGACGAGAAAGAAAACCGACCGAAACCAGTTTACACCAACCACGACGAAAAGTGCTACAGCTGTGGGGAGAAAAAGGCATCCAGTAAGTGCACGCTCAAAGAAAACTGTGAGAAACCAGCTGTTACGAGTTTTAATGGCGGCGGCCATGATGACAGCGTAAGCGCATCGAGCATGAACGAAGCGGCGCGAAGTTCGCCGCGAATGAGTGTATGTGTTCGGACAGAAGTTCGTTCGAACGAAACGAACGAGTTGAACGACGGATGTAAAATGGCGGTCTGTGACGTCACACAGAAGATGGCGCCACCAGTGGAGACAGCTGTCAGATGTGACAGCACTGACAATGACAGTTCGAGTTGGTGTCAAGCTCCCAACAAGGACGATGACCGCAACCGCATCAACATTGCGAACCTTAAACCGACAAAGACTGTTTATTCGTGCAATATTAGTGATGACGCGGTAGTAGACTCCGTTAATGAGTGCAATCGTGGGTCGGAATGTTGTTGCTCATTACTAAACACTACAACGGACGACGAGAAGTGTAAAACGTCGCTTGCAACAAGGTTCCGTACGACGCAAGCGCAGGTGATTACGCCGGATCACATCAAGACGCACGCTGATGTTGTCGGAGGAGGTTTAGAAAACGCCTGCCAGCGTAGCAAGACGACTATGTTAACGAAAGATGTACTGACGGTTCAGCGACTACGACGACGGCTGGCTAGACTAAGAATGCAAGAAGGAAATCGGTGGATGTATCATAAGAGCAGGCAGAAAGGTCTGCCTTACCAGGTCAGCAAACGTATGATGGTCAAAAGGACGCCCTACGGACCTTGCTTTAAGCAGAAAGCCTAGTTTTATGTGATTGCTAGTGCAAGATTGTTATCTTTGTTTGTTTCTCTTATGTAGCAACGGTGTACAAGATGAGTAGTTGATTTTTATAAATTGTTTTTTGTGCAAAGATGGTTGGTTTGTTTAAAAGTAGATTACTAAAGACTTATTATTCCTATTTGTTTATATTAAGATGTTGTTGTTTTAATAAGACTGTAAGCTAAAGATTGTGTTATGTAGTGTAAGGTGTACCTGAAGTAAAGATGTGTTGTTGTTATGTTTATGAGGTATGCCTGAGGACAGTCATAGATGTAGGATGGCCGAGTGTGGGAATGCTAGCAATACTGAGTGAACGACTGATGTAAACGAGCGAATGACTGGAAGAGATTTTGTGAATGAACGGGTATGACTGAGCGACTGGGAGTGCGTTGGACGATCGATTGGTAGCTGCTTGTGTTTTTTGTATTTCCTTGATTTTATTTTTAATTAAACTTTTTAATATTTATTATTGAAGGTTTTCCTTCTGCGATCCCACATTAATGTGTTCAACTGTATCGCAATTCTGGAATTAAATTATCATTTAGTTTGATGACAATATTTGTGTCAAAAGTTAAATGCAAACTAGTCACAGAATTCTAGGTATACTGTAGGAAATGTGGAAAGGTTTTACGAAACTTTGTTTTGCATTGCCGTTTCACAACACGGGGACATCATCAAAAGCTTAGTTTGTTATGATGTGGTTGTGCCACATCTTGTGGTACACGGTACTTTTTGTCACTTATAAATTTTTGAATTCATAATTTTTTTATTCATAGTTATCGTTAGTCATAATACTAAAACTGTAAACTTTTCGTTAAAGTAAGTTAAAAATCACATAAAAAAAGTACTTTTTTGTTTGTTTTAGGACTTTTCTCGTTACTTGTTATAAGACATTGCTACGTGCCAAATTTTCTTATTCTAGGTCAGTAGAAAGTACTTATCCTATAAGTTTAGATTCTGTCGCGAGTTGTTAGTCAGACATAGTTCCTTTTTTCGGTTTGACATACGGAACTCTAAATATACAATATGACTAAAATACATTATGAATTAAAATTTTGTGAACATCAATACATAAATATAAAAAATATATATATAAATAAATAGCTTCGGACAATTTACATCCATTGACTCTGCCTTCAACAATGATTATTCATGCTCATCTCTTAATTACTAACAAGACAAAAGTGCAAATGTCAGATTCGTGCGTGCCCGGTGTCAGAGATGGCGCAACTGTCAAACATGCGCACACGCATGGCGCATGCTTACGCTTCTGTGAACTATGCCATTAATTAAATATTAACTAGAGGTTAAACGATCAGACAGCATATCGATTTGGTAAATACATACTATTATGGGATAAGTTATTTTTTTAAATAACCGTTGACCTATAAGTAGTGGAGTTCTAGTCAGCGTTTAAAATGGCCGAATCAAAAGTCGAACAAAAGTACAACAAATCGACAATCGCTCGCGCTGTCGGACCGACGGCACTGCTGTCAATACTATTATTTTGTAAAAAAACCTATTTGCAACGAAACTTACTAAATTATTATTTTATGCAGTTAGACGTAAAGTTGTAAATCCAATGACTATAAATGGTAAACTAATAATTTGCATTTGTAACATTGGCGTCAACCTGTATTCTTATGTCGGGCCGTTTTTCTACTGTCATTTATTATGACACTGTACATCCATGCATTATAATATCATTGTATTCGACCCACAAAAGATAAGATTCTTTTTTTTCTCATATAATCCCTCAGCATCGTGTAGAATGTCGCATTTATCAATTTTAAACCAGGACGAAAAAAGAGGGGTGTTATAAGTCTGATGTAAATATCTGTCTGTCTGTGTGTCTGATGTGTAGCTAACGTAACTCACAAACCACTGGACGGATTTCGATACAGTTTTTTTTAAAGTTGACAATCTCAAATTTAAATACTGATTTCATCGTCATTGACCACTTTAAAGATCACTGGCGATGGATACAGTTTGGCCTTTGGTTGCGGATCTGACTCCACATTTAGAATAAATAACACTATCGGTTCTGATCTCGCGTTATTTAATAACATAATGGGTTCTGACATTTCCATTTAAGGACGTTACTCTCGTTAGTAACATCCTATTCAACTGCGTAAAGCAATAAAATTGACTCCACTTCAATTATAGGGGTTCAGTTTTTTGCCATTTGAAAATGAGTATATATTTTTTTATGAAATAGGAAGGCAAACAAGCAAGTAGGTTACCTGATGGTAAGTGATCACCACCGCCTATATATATAAAAAAAAACACCTAACTTTGTTTATACAATTCCGAGATAATGCATACGAAAAACTTCATTATCAGCCGAAATTAAATGGGAACGGGCGTGTGAAATCCTAAATAATCCAAATAATGACCTCTGTCCAAAACAAAGCGCCTTGACACGACGTTATCAATGGACGTTTTGCAACCGGCCTTTGCACATTTGCGTATAATAATGATTTAATGATGTTAGTAATGACGGTATTGATGGCGATGATACTTTTGCGGTCAAGTACTCTTATGGATTCGCAGGTGGCAATGGCAGTGATGATTTCGTTTTCAAGGGTGGACTCGGTATTGCATTCGCAAAACTGATGGATTTAAAAAATATATAAAATAGGAAGGCAACAAGCAGGTCAGCTGGGCCCAATTTCATAAATGCAACAGGCGACAGGTGACAGTGACATTTCGTTATACATTGCTTGCCCACTATGATGTTAAGTCTGTAAGTCTGTAGCATTACTGGTCGACACAGTACGCAGTGCCGCAAAGCAGCAGTGCTTGCACAATTGTGTTCCGGCGTGGAGAGCAAGACAGCCGGTGTAATTACTGGCTAAGAGGTATTCCAACTTAGCCCTCTGGGTTGGCAGCGCATCTGCAATCTCTTCGATGTTGCGGGTGTCTATAGACAGTGGTGTACACTTACCATCAGGTGACCTACTTGCTTGTTTGCCTTCCTTTTTCAGAAAAAAAAAGCAATTACTCAAATTAATATTGTGCAGCAAAATGGCGACTTTGACTTGAATTTGACAGTAACTTTCTTCTGTTAAACCCGGCTATAAAAAAAACACCAGTTATCTAAAACTCGTTCACATCAATCAGGCATCGGAAAAATTAACAAAGCCTATCGCATAACCGAGATTATTGGATGATCGCATAACCAATCTAGCGGTTGATCTGCGGCCTATTTCGGCGCGCGCGCAACAATGACGCTCGCACGCCATAACGCGTTATATAACCGCGGAATTTAATAATGCAGGGTTTTGTGTAAACTGCGTGTGACATGGTTCCCAAAATGCTCCCTGATTAAAGATACGTGGGTCGCAGAATTCTGAGAGTTTGCTTAATATTTGAAAGTCACATACTTAATTACTGGCACAAGAGGTATTCCATCTTAGCCCTCTGGGTTGGCAACGCATCTGCAATCTTATGGTGTTGCGGGTGTCTATAGGCGGTGGTGATCACTTACCATCAGGTGACCCACTTGCTTGTTTGCCTACCTATTTCATTTAAAAAAAAATAGGCTGTAAAGGCTCTATTACATGTCTGAGTTTACCAGCGCATCGGAAAATGGAAGATTCTGTTGTGAAAAAGCGCCGCAAGAAACTCAGCAGCTTAGGCTTCCTTTTTTTCTTCTCATTTCAAAACAGATGCGTTGCGAACCTAGAGGGCTAAGATGGAATACCTCTTGTGCCAGTAATTGCACCGGCTGTCTTGCTCTCCACGATGGAACACAACAGTGCAAGCACTGCTGCTTAAGAGAAGATAAAACAGACATAGATGTTTGCAAAATATTCCTTTTCATTTTTATATTAATTACCAGGGATTACCCCCTACACACAAACAAACTAACAAACAAACAAAGAAAGTTTTCCTCTTTATTATATTAGTGTAGACAAGTCCAACGACTTCTATATTTTACGCTAGACACGGTATGGAATGAAAACATTGTCACACTGAGTTACGGTACATGGCCTCAACTCAACACGGCATTTGCGACATTAAAAGACAGCGGCTGCCTTTGAACCCGGAAATGATGTATTGAAAATTTTTCACATATTTGGTTAATTTGGTTTGGTTTGCGTGAAGTTGCGGTCATGAAACGCAATTCAGTTTGACAATGTTTCTGGACAGTACAGCGTGTCTATAGTTTATACATAGATGTCTTTGTATAGGCCATTAAAACTCAAGAATTTCTTTGCTCATGCTCAGAATGGTCGCATGAGCATTTATAATACCTACTCCATATCCCTTTCACTGCACGTAACAACTATTAACTATTCCACAAAGATAATCGGAAACCTATAAAATTATCGATTACAATATCGATGATTCGTTAACTCGTACTTAACGCCGACAAAAGAAACAATATCAAAATATTTACACTTTCGCCCCAAATTAGGCTGCTACGGTCAAGTTGCGGACAAACAGACAAAATTAATACTTGCAAGCTGTATTTGGAGTGTTGTGACATGTTGCGAAAGCTAGATTCGGTCTAGACTATTGAGATGGTGTATGGAATCTATGAAAAATATTCACGTAATCTGTTACGGTACCATTTCATTTCGAGTGTGTGTTAAGTTTTTTATTATTATTTGTAAGTCGTTCCCATTCACGAGACAATAGTGCCCCGGACCTTTGGGAGGCGTGCGCGGAGCCGAAGCCAACACGTAGAGGCCCTTTAGATGTTTTAGTGAAATGTGATGTGTACACCGAGCGGGTGCTGTTCCTGCCCGCGCCATAGGGACGCAAGCAGAAGCAGTCCCCACTATTGTGGGAAGATGGGAAACATACAAAATTATTATTATCGTTAGTACGGTTTCCGATTACAGGCCCATGGCGACCCGGACATTTGAAAGGCATTCATGGGGCCGAAGCCAACATGCAGAGGCCTTTGGTACCATAGGTTATAGGTTATAGGTACTTGCGGGCTGGTTTCCGCAACTCGACGACTTGGGAAAAGCGCCTATTTTGCGTGATGTCTGGGTGGCCCTACTCTTGCCAACCCAGATCTTCCAGGAGGCCCAGCAGACCCTTAATGTTGCCGATGACCTCTGGAAGTGACCCCGGGGTACCGAGGTACTGTGTGTGTGCTGTGTGTGTGTGTGTGTGTGTTGGTACCATGTAATACAAATGAGATGGGCGCAACTATGGAGGTCAATCCCCTAATACACTATGGAGGATGCTGGCGGACAGTCCTCCCCAGTTGCCAAACTATTGCCAGGTAGAAAGCGACATGGAGTGGGCTATGGGGATGAGATGCTGTGGACAGGATTACCGGGCTATGGATTAAGATAGCGGACACCTGCCAATTGAGGTAACTCAAAAATCAAAAGTTGGCAGGAGGTGACTTGCCGCACTAAATGTTCCTCTCAAATTGTCGCCCACTCGGGGCAACGAGGCCGCAACATTGGTGTGAGCGGCTAAGAGTGCAGAAGTGTTCCCGGACTGAAATATTATTGTTATTATTAGTTATGTTAAGATGTACCGTCTTCATCTATTTCTTTGCATAGTATTAGCGACCCGCCCCGGTTTCGCATGGGTAAAATCAGAATGTAATGTATACAAAAACCTTCAGTGAAAAATCTCTAAATGACGGTGAAAACTGTATCAAAATCCGTTGCGTGGGCGGTGAGAGGGCGGCCAAAGATATAAGGACAGATGGACAGATAGACTATGACGCTATATTGGAGCAAGGAAGAACCCACGTATAATAGGACCCATTTTATACGAGCGTTTGCCTGCTGATCTTAAATTTGAGACCTCTGATGAATCATTCACGCGCCAACTGAGAAATCTTTTAAATAGGTACTCATTCAAAGAATTTATGGACATTACATTTTAGATTCTTAGATTTTGACATTTGTATGACTTTGAATTATTATTACCTATATTGTATTTTATTATTATTACATCTTTTACTGATGGATTAATGAATTAATGTGAACGGTGACATTATAATTATGTAAAATTGGACATTTATTAATTGACATTGTAATTTTTTCTTGTATAATTTAAATTGTTATGACGATCTTAATGTGAATTGCATATATTTTGACATCTAATGTAATGTATATTGTAATTTATGTTTTGAAATAAAATAAATGAAATGAAATCAAATCAAAATATTGGCGATCCCTGGCTTTAAAAAGTTTACACGTACTATGTTAAACGTTTAAGATTGTAACTTTGGTCTGGGGGCACGGCAGTCCCCCCGCTAAGTCGAGCATAAAACAGCGGCACGGCCGTACCATCCTTTTCTCGAAGCAGTTCAGGCCATTTTCGACCCCCTATAACTTCGTTGTGGATTAAACTAGATTTATTTTATCACACCTCGTTAAGTTTCTTGCCAGTATCTTCTCATCAGAGGCTTTTTCCGAACCGGTGTTATATTTTATGACATTCATAAGTGCTTCCTGTGTAAGCAGGCTTTTCCAAAGGTTGTCTGGAAGAGATCGCTGCTTAGCGATAAGACCGCCTGTTGAATCCCATGTAAAATTTCCCTGTGTGTGTTCTTTTATTTTGTTTACTTGTGTGAATCAATAAAGAGTATTTGTTGTTGTTGTTGTAGGCCTAATCTGAATAAAGATATTTTGACTTTGACTTGACTTGGACTTATCGCACGCTTAGTATTAAAGTGACCCATTTCTGAATAATACACGTCCCAAAATATCACCTTAATTAAAAGACATAGGGTTTAATTTTGGGAAATATCAAATTCAGAATTGAGTCACTTTAATACTAAGCGTGCGTTATGTAAAGAAGATTGATGGCAAAACAAAGTTGCTATCCGTCGCTGTCCGTCCTTATATCTTCGCCCGCTTTCTCCTTCTAAACCACGCAATGGATTTTGTTACGGTTTTCACTGTCATTTAGAGATTTTTTTGAGTGAAGGTTTTAATGAACATTACATTTTATTTGTACCCATGCGAAGCTGAGGCGGGTTGCTAAAACCGGCCAAGTGAGAGTCGGACTCGTGCACGAAAAATTCCGTACCATTATCTATAAAAACGAGCAAAAAATCACGTCTGTTGTATGGGAGCCCCTTAAATATTTATTTTATTCTGTTTTTTTAGCATTCGTTGTAATAATGGCAACAGAAATACATCATCTGTGAAAATTTCAACTGTCTAACTATCACGGTTCAGCCTGATGACCGACGGACAGACAGACGGACAGCGGAGTCTTAGTAATAGGGTTCCGTTTTACCCTTTGGATACAAAGGCAAAAGTTTGATAATGTCGTATGACGTGAAATGAAATGGAAAGTGCATCGGCCGAGACCGGTCCGCGACCGGTCCGGCCCGAATGTCAAGGTCGGCCGTAAATGTCAATAAAGACATGATGTGGGAATTCACACGTGATTTGATGCAGCGCTAATGTCCCGTGGATGATGTGTCATGACTCATGATGCGGTTGGATGGCGTAAGGGAACGGATTTCTTGGGAAATGTGAACAGTGAGTGACCCATAAAAGTACTATTCGCTATATTTTTGAAATAATCATTTACGTTAGGAAAAATATACGCAATTACCGTAACGTCGATAAGCCAAAGGTTACTAGAAATACGAGAAAGCCTAAAGTTCCAATTTACAGACGGCTAAAACTAAAACCAATAAGTCGTTCAGGGAAAATGCGTAAAATTTTACAACAAAATTCCAAAAAACATTACTGAATAAAAGGATACAAAATTGTAATTTATTGTCAAAAAGACATTAATTTCTCGAGCGTATTATAAAATCAATGAACATATCTTGAACTGGGATGGAAAGCTACGCTACCCCTGACGGACATAAACTACATTTTCCACGCGAACGAAGTCGCGGACGTCCGCTAGTGTTGTATAAAAAAACGCTCCAGAAAAACAACCCATCAGCGATTCAGAGCGTTGTTAATTCCCACACACGGCAGATATCATTTCCTATTAGCGACCCCTAAGCTCATTTGCGTCTCTTTTGCTAGTAAAATAATCTAATGGTTTGAATAGATGAGGAACCATCTTACTAACGATTTGTTCTAAATCTAGTACAAATAAACAAAGGTCGGCTAACTAGAACTCGTCCACACGCGTTGTAATGTGGTGGTTACGTCACGACATGGGAAGGTGGCCTTTAGGACGGTAGTGGACTATTTGGAGCGTTAGCAGATTAAGTGAAACGTTATATTAATTGTTATGATAGTATAAAACGGCCACTTGTGCTAGCCGCTTGCTTCATTAGTTATTATGACTAGTGACCCGCCCCGGGTTGGATGGCCCATGAACAAAAATGGAGTCTGTTGCCCACGCCATGGAAGCCCTCGAGGTGGATGGTGTGGCAAGTGTCTCCGGCACACCATTGACGGGAAAGAGGGGACCATACCAGGGTCCTTCAGTGGGGAGTCCGATAACGGACGCGCGCCTACTGGCGAGGTTGTAAGTTATACCGCTGAACCGAGACCTCGCCAGCAAAACGACGAGATTGGAACACCCCGGGGTTTTTAGTGGGTAAGAGCCCCACATAACCCCATCGCTTCCCCGTGGCGATGGGGAATCTGATTGAAGATTTTCCCCGGGAAAAAAGGATGTACAAACATTCAACAACATTGTAAGAAATTCTCTAAAGACAGTGAAATGAAATGAAATGAAACGGATGGCGAATTTGTTTTTTACCATGTAAAGATTTGGAAAAGGAAGACAAACGAGCATGCCGATCGTCTGATGGAAAGCGATCACCGCATCCCAAGAGAATCGCACACACATGCACAGTATGACAGTTTATGCCAAAACGATCCAGTTAGCCAGTCAAAACTGAAAAAAGTCAAATATCTCATCTTAATACATTCATGACAAATCATAAGGGCTAAAATGGGGGTATGGTATCTTTGAAACTATACATCAATTAAGTTAAGAAAAAAACTATGTTTCCAAAACAGCGATGTTTTTGAAAGCTTAAAATCCTTTGTCGTCTGTACTTTCATTAACTAACTCATCTGGCCCTATTATCTTAAACATCGGCTCAAATAACTCTGTAAGATGATCTACAAGTTACATAAAACCCTTTAAAAATATCAGATTAACGTGACATTTAACATGCGCACGCGCATCTGATGTAAATACTATGACGAAAGAGTGAGCAATGAAATCCGTTTTACAAATTAGTTTTGGTTTTAATAATAAAACCATTTATTACAGGCTACATAGGCCCATTGAACAAATAACTTAAATACGGACAATATTTATTGATAAGACATTAAAATTTGCACACTCAGTGACGTGTGACCAAGGTTCCGGGTGTCCAAGAAAGGTCCGCGTCTCATTATGTTGTTTCAAGTGGAAGCGGAGGAGGGTGGGTTTTCGCATTAAACATGTTTTATGGCGTAGACACAGCTGTTTCGCACTTCCACTGTTTTCGCAGAATAACAACGTAATTTGTTAAAGTTTGTTTAAATTTTATTAGCGAGAAATATGGTTTTCTATTTATGCTGTCGCTACGAACTCTTCTCAGCGACCGTTCCGTCCTTGAACTTTTTCTTTCGGCATCTCAGTTTAGCAGTTAGAGAGTACATACACACATACGGATTGCCGCGGACCATTGTCTTAACGGCCATTACCTTATGATCATTATCGTTTGAAGAATAATGAAGGGCTTAAAAACGTATGGTATAACTTGTCATTGTGTGTCCGAATGATACTTTTGCTGTTATCATAGACATAGAACTTGAATGGAAATTCATTCTGTCTTACAACTTAGAGGGGATTGTATGTATATAGGATGTTAAATTTGAAGAAAAACCATTTGATTATAAGTTAAAACGTCTTTTAATATAAAATAAAAATCATTACAAATTAACACGTCTTTCTCACTTCGTCCATCAAATTCGAACCCCTTCCATATTTAAAACATTCAAATCCTTTTCATTCTCATCTACTGACTCTTTCACACTCGTTCATACAACCCTCATGCTAACTCTCTTACACCTTCGTACGTCATATCACGCTCCTTTACACTCAGTCCTACATGTATATTGTTAAAGCTTACTAAGACAACGATCTGAGTCAATAACATACGCAATCCGGATTGCTACCACCATCGTGCTCGCTAATCCAGCCGCTAAGCAGTATTGCTTGCTCTGTTGTGTTCCGGCGTTGAGAGCAAGACAGCCGGTGCAATTACTGCCACAAAAGGTATGCTATCTTAGTGCTCTGGGTTGCCAACGCATCTGCAAACTCCTTGGTGTAGCGGGTGTCTATTGGGCGGTGATCATCAGGTGACTCTGGCAGACAAACAAGCAAGCGGCTCACCTGATGGTAAGTGATCACCACCGCCCAGCATAGACACCCGCAACATCAACATCATTTTTGTGTGTAATAGAATAGTAAAATAAATATTTTTCTTGTTAAATTTTTGTAACCAAAATTTCTTTCGATTTTATTTTTAAATGTTTTTACATTCAAATTATTAAATTAAAATTGTAATGACAACACAAAGAAAAATTAGGGCAATGGCAGGACTTTAACCTGCAACATCATCATTCCGTGCCTTGCGTTTGCCAGTTTCGCCACACTGCCTCTGCCATACCCTGCGAATTTTTCAATGTGTCTCGTCTTACGGTCATTACATTATTGATTTTAAGGGTACAACTACCCTCGGTGTCATCTATATGAAACTTTTTACAAGTTATCATATTCAACTGGGTACCTTTACAGCTTTTTTTTATTTTTCTTGATTAAACTCTATGTCATAGATATCTTTACACTTTAAAACATTGCACTTAAATTCCATTAATGTAATTATAAGAGTTAAGTCACTAACTATAACGTACTAAAGCCTCCAAATATTTATGAAGCTGACTGTACTAATACCTCCTCCTCCTTGCACCGGTTTCCTCATCACTGAGGGTCGTGGTCATGGCTTGGGAATAATTTGTTTCGGATGATGTTCCGCCATCTCTATCTAATACCAACTTTATAAAATTAATGGAGCCTATATTGTACAGTCAAGGAATTAAATTTCCAACCCACCTAAGGTTCAATTGCATATAGCAAACTGTCACCATAAAAGCTATAGAGCAAGACGTTAGTTTGACAAATCGACCTTAATGCATTGCGAATGTCAGACGACATTTCAACGAAATGGGTAGGGAATTAAGTTCCTTGACTGTACAAGTCTAATTCAATGTCATACAACATTATACGCTATCACAAATGGTGACGAAACCTGCACATCGCACCTAACTACATCATTCAGGGTACTCCAGTCTATAAAATACATTAAAATATTTTGCAAGTCACAATTGCTCTACTTTCAAAGCTTTATAATTTGATATTTGAATCATTACTAGTCTGGTCTAGAAACGTACTGGTTGGTATTTAAACCCATTTTGTTGATCTATTAAATTTAAGTTATTTCACGTCATTTCCGGACATTCAAAACTGGCTATAAAAAACTGTTACACATATGAAAAAGGGAGGCAATCCATCAAGTGTGTCACCTGATGGTAAGTGATCACCACAACACCAAGGTCAATGCAGATGCGTTTCCAACCCAGAGGGCTAAGATGGAATACTTCTTGTGCCAGTAATTTTATCGGCTGTCTTGCTCTCCCTTTCTTTTCTTACCGCACAATCGTTTCACAAGCATGTTCATTTAGTAGCAAAAAAAACAGGAATAAACTGAAAATCAGCGCTGATCAAGTTTCAAAACTGGAGCCAGCATTATGCTGAGTTTATTCCTCTTGCCGAAATTTAAAAAATGTTTAATTTATCTAGGTTTTAAGAAGTTGTACAAGGCAATAAATATTTTTTCTTTCTTCTTTCTTTCTCCATCCCGGAAAACAACAGTGTGTGGAAGTAAGTCACAATAGAGAGATATCTCACCAGGTGAGTATCATGCCTGGGGACCGAAGTCCGAAGGACGAAAGTTGGAAGTTGTATAGATGCGTCCGTGTTACGAAACTTCGTTAGCGTGATGTAGTGCATGTCAGTTGGTTTCCTCTACTCAACACTAGATGGCGCTAGAGTCGCTACAAGTGCAAGCACTGCTGCTTAGCGGTTGGATTAGCAAGCAAGATGGTGGTAGCGATCCGGACGGACCTTGCACAAGGACCTTACACCCGCATATTGGCTGGCAAATGTCGAGCGCTCGAAAGTCAAAATCAACCCGCTGGTGTCCTGTGCAAGCGCTGCTGCTTAGCGGCTAGATTAGCGAGCAAGATTGGTAGTGACCCGGACGGACCTTGCACAAGGTCCTACCCGCAACTGTTACATTGACACAGCCTCCGCAACTCAAGTGAGCCACTAAAAAGGTTACTTTTTAACTATTCCCATGCTCTCATTGTTGTTATGTAAATAATGACTATTAATGATGCTTACTTGTGCCGTTGTGTAAGATGTTCGTAACCGATGATTCTGCACGAGATGGCGCCGATAAGGCGGTAATTAGAATTGTTTTGTCTAACATTTGATTGGATTGTAATTCCGGCAGGTACACAATGGGTTTTAGTTCACCCATTGATGTGTGGGTTAGTGTGTCGTAAAGAAGATCAGGAATTTGGGTGGTCCGTCGAAATGTTGCTCTACTTTCGAAGACAAAAATGCACTGCGTTGCTATTTTACAACTTTGTACAACTTTGTTTAAAAAGTTACTAAATCCGTTCCGATCATTCTTTTTAAAAACCTACTCCTGCATTCTACGGCCTTAACATCACCGGCCCCTTTTTACACAGTTTACAAAACAAATACAATTAGACGACCAGACTATGAATCTAGAGGTTCCGGGTTCGATTCCCGGGAAGGGCAAATGTTTATATGATTAATATGAGTGTTTGTACCTGAGTATTGGATGTTATGTGTATTTAAGTATGTATTTATCTAAATAAGTATGTATATTCATTGTCTAGTAACCATAGTAAAAGCTTTGCTTGGTTTGGGACTAAGTCAATTGTTGAGAATTGTCCCAAGATATTTATTTATTAAATTATTTTAAATAAAATAAAAAATGCGGGTTTGTTGCGAGTAGGCATTCTCTGCCATTCAATCACAACATAAATAAAAAAATTACAAACATGGGTGCACAAAAAAATGAAAAAGTAAAATAAACCACTAGAGTGAGCTTGAGAGAGTAGATAGTCAATAAAAGTGGGTAGAGTTTCACCATTAGAGGAGTTAAACAAACAAACACACGTAGACTGCAAAAAACATAACCCTTCCTTTTGGCCGTAGTCGGGTAAAAAAGGAATGGATTACTATGTAATCCAGAATCTATGTGGACGAAGTCGTAAAAAAAGTTTAAGCATTAGAATCCCATTGGCTAACTTTATTTTACATATACATGCTACAGCTTCCTGTCTCGCTTGCACAAATGCCTAGTAATAGGGACGAAATGATTACACTGTCTGAGTCAACACTGTTACAGAACCAATTATAATCTAGTTAGAGTTAAAAGTAAGATTAAGTCATTAGTTACTTGCACAAGTAAATAGATGAGCAAATAACAATGGTATTTCGTAACCAAATTAAGTTTAGGATCACTTACCAAAGAGCTTCTTTTTGACTGTTTTTCAGGCACCAAGGTCACAACTGAAACATAAAATTCTTATATTAGCATAAAATTTGTATAAGTACATTTAGGGTCATAATATAATATACATTAAAACCTTTTCTACGGGTATATGATTGTGAAAACCGTATCATAATCTTGTGAGAAGAAAAAATAAGGTATAAACTGCTGAGTTTCTTGCGGCGGTTCTTCTTAGCAGTATCTTTTATTTTCCGAAGCGCTGGTAGACTCAGACATGTAAAAGAGCCTTTATGGGGCACTTGCAAAATATTTTTTTCATTTTCATTTGCGTGGTTTAAAGAAGAAAGAAAGAAACAAAAGTTATTTGTGTTACAAAGGGACAAAGTAAAATTTTGTTCCTCAAAGGCGCTATTTTTTATTCAGAGCGAAACGAATGATTCTAAAGTAGAATCCTGAGCGTAACGAAGAATTCAATATACGCCGCCCGAGGACAAAATATTTTGTTCCTGAGTGACACACTGTTTTTCATCACCACCTATGAGAAAAACAAAGAACTACGCCTTGAAACTCGTTTATATAAACATTGTATTGAAAGTGTAAATACTTAAAACACAATTAATTGTAAAAATTAAAATCCAGAATCTAACCGCCCATTCAGGTCTTCATTGCTCGTATGCGTCGATTATTTGGCCACTGTCAATGACTGGTTACCTTATATTGGCGTAGAAATATCTATTTGACATTGATTTGTTCTCAGCAACGGCTGCATCGCGATGTATTGAGAGATTTCACGAACATCGTGATGCATTTTGACACCACACCAAATAAATTCGGCGACCTCTTGCATCTTCGCGACCTTTTCACTTCCTATTGCGACGGCATCTCTCGGGACTCTAACTAGGCGGTGTCTGAAAGGTCCTGAGTGTCGACACTCGACACTAAGTTATTGTTCAGAGAAATTTGTCGCCGGTCACGAGAGAGATGGCGTGCTGAGATAAACAGTGATGTCATGACATCTTTGTAACCGTCCACAGACGTATAACTGCTATAGGTAACGTAGCGAGCATAGAAATAGTATAGCTTAGGAGTTCAAAATTGAAAGTGAAATTATAATAGACTAGCGGACGCGCGCGACTTCGTTCACCTAAAATTAGTAGCCTATGTCCGACAGGAATAGTGTAGCTTTCTATCTGTGAAAGAATTTTTGAAATCGGTTCAGTAGTTCAGAGATTACCCCCTACATACAAACAGACTAACAAACAAACAAAGTTTACCTCTTTATGATATTAGTGTAGATGTAGATGATGAAGATTTATGGCAATACGATGCGCTGAAAAGAGACGACTACTTATATACTCTAAAATTACAACTACAATTCATGTGTATCAAAATGGTCTCCTTTGGTATATATTAAGGTAGTATAATCTGGGGGCACGGTAGCCGCCAAGTGGTGCAAACCAAAAAATACAAGTACGGCCGTACCATACTTTTCTCGAAGCGTTTCACGGTACTTTTAAACCCACCGTCCCGTACTTTGCTGTCTGAAAAGTCTGAACTTTCAGATGTCAAGAGTACTAACTGAACTGCGGAGAAACAGGAAAGGAAGGCTTTGTTTTGTACTATGTAAAGATAAAGATTTATCCTTAGAAAAACCGCAGTCAGCGTATACATATAATTATTGTGCAATATTATCCTACAATTAACTGCGCTCGCGACGGTCTCGAGGGTGAAACCGTCGCGTGTGCGCGAGGAAAGTTGCGCATGCGCCTTGCCAGAACATAACTTAAACCGAATTACTTGACAGCTCCTAATGAAGACAAATTTTCGGATTTTTTAGAAATAATTTGTATTTCAGTATGTCCTCTAAAATATTTAGGAAAAAAAAACCAGCAGCTTTGCTCGGGATTCATTCTTCATATTTTTGTTTTTTCTATTCATAGTGCGGTTTTGCGGGTGATAGGACCTTAAGCAAGGTTCGTCCGGATTACTACCACCATTTCGCTCGCTAATCCTGCTGCAAAGCAGCAGTGTTTGTACTGTTGTGTTCCGGCGTGGAGAGCAAGACAGCCGGTGTAATTACTGGCACAAGAAGTATTCCATCTTAGCCCTCTGGGTTAGCAACGCATTCGCAATCGCCTTGGTGTTGCAGGCGTCTATAGGCGGTGGTGATCACTTACCTTCAGCTAACCCACTTGCTTGTTTGCCTTCCTATTATATAAATATATTTAAAAAAAAGGTGCACTCCTATTTATGCTCGAAGCATTGACAAGCACTTTCGATTAGGCAATTCACGTGACAAGCATAAAACCAAAGGATTGACAAAGGGCAATAACTTAGAGTTCAGTTTATGAAGTTTATGATTATTGCATGCGCAATAAAATGAATTTCCTAGTTATTGTATTTGCTTAAAACAACCCTGGGTTTAAAGCAATGTTATTATAATAAAAAAAAATTGGTAAAAACGCAACTGAATCTTCTTTACCTGTTTCGAGGTAGGTCAAATGTTTTATTTTTATGAAATAGGAAGGAAAACAAGCAAGTGGTTCACCTGATGGCAAGCCACCACCAACGCCAATAGCCGGGCAACACCAAAGTGATGTCAGATGCGTTGCCAACCCAGAGGGCTTAGATGGAATACCTCTTGTGCCAGTAATTGCACGGTGCCGGAACACAACATTGCAAGCACCGCTGCTTAGCGGCAGGATTAGCGAGCAAGATGGTGGTAGCAATCCGGACGGACCTTGCACAAGGTCCTACCACCCGCATGATTAGTCACAGATATTTATTTATTTATGACAGTTCATACTTTTTATTGGACCATGTTTTATATTGTTTAGGGTGGAGGGACCAGCACCTCAGGCGGGTGACACGATGGTAAGTAATTGCTACCGTCCGTAGATACCAGTGGCCCTAACATGACTGGCCAAGTTTAGTTTATGTATGTATGTATGTAAACTCTTTATTGTATAGTCGACAAAGAAATTGCTTGACCACTTTTCGACCGTATTACAAAGGGATAAGGTTCAAAAGTGGTCAAGCAATTACTTGGTCGACTGTACATAAAAACTTTCAAACACACAGAAAAATACAGGAAGTGGTACAAAGGCGAACTTATCCCTTAAAGGGATCTCTTCCAGCTAACCTTTAAGCAAAAAGGGAGGATTTACTTATATTTAGATATATAGATGTTTATCTCTGCGTCCCTTTCTTATGACACTGGTTAGACAGAGACAGGGGTTTAACTAAACCTGGGCTGTCATGTTAGGGCCGCTGCAATAAGAGAAGAATCGCAAGCGCATGGCGGCTTTTAGGGTTCTGTACAAAAAAACCGAACCCTTATAGGATCACTCTTGCGTTTGTCTGTCCGTCTGTCTGTCACAGCCAATTTGATCCGAATCCACTGGACCAAATCAGGTGAAATTTGGTAGGATGGAGTTATTCTATGAGCCAAACAAAGATGCACAAAGTAATTATTTTTTAAATAAGCGGCATTTTCGGGGGAAAATTAGTAATTTAAAAAAGTTTTGCACACCTTACTGCGTCATATATGAGGGTCTCAATTTTTTTTTATTATTGTAAAATAAATAGTTTCGATTTTATTATGAAACGCAGAATCTAAGTACTACTTAACGAAGGTGTACTGTGAAAGTGTGATACTATCCCATACGGGCCGGCCCGTTGGCGCTGCAACGAGCAGCTGGCACAGTGTGGCTCTACCTCCATAGCTACTACTTCACGTCAGTATTCTGTAAGAGGGTGGTACTACAGCGGTCGAGCCGGCCCATTGGCGCTGCAACCAGCAACTGGCTACAACGTGGCTCTACCACCATAGCTACTTCTTCACGTCAGTATTCTGTAAGAGTGTGGTACTACAGCGGTCGAGCCGGCCCAATGGCGCTGCAACCAGCAACTGGCTACAACGTGGCTCTACCACCATAGCTACTTCTTCACGTCAGTATTCTGTAAGAGTGTGGTACTACAGCGGTCGAGCCGGCCCATTGGCGCTGCAACCAGCAACTGGCTACAACGTGGCTCTACCACCATAGCTACTTCTTCACGTCAGTATTCTGTAAGAGTGTGGTACTACAGCGGTCGAGCCGGCCCATTGGCGCTGCAACCAGCAACTGGCTACAACGTGGCTCTACCACCATAGCTACTTCTTCACGTCAGTATTCTGTAAGAGTGTGGTACTACAGCGGTCGAGCCGGCCCATTGGCGCTGCAACCAGCAACTGGCTACAACGTGGCTCTACCACCATAGCTACTTCTTCACGTCAGTATTCTGTAAGAGTGTGGTACTACAGCGGTCGAGCCGGCCCATTGGCGCTGCAACCAGCAACTGGCTACAACGTGGCTCTACCACCATAGCTACTTCTTCACGTCAGTATTCTGTAAGAGTGTGGTACTACAGCGGTCGAGCCGGCCCATTGGCGCTGCAACCAACAACTGGCTACAACGTGGCTCTACCACCATAGCTACTTCTTCACGTCAGTATTCTGTAAGAGTGTGGTACTACAGCGGTCGAGCCGGCCCATTGGCGCTGCAACCAGCAACTGGCTACAACGTGGCTCTACCACCATAGCTACTTCTTCACGTCAGTATTCTGTAAGAGTGTGGTACTACAGCGGTCGAGCCGGCCCATTGGCGCTGCAACCAGCAACTGGCTACAACGTGGCTCTACCACCATAGCTACTTCTTCACGTCAGTATTCTGTAAGAGTGTGGTACTACAGCGGTCGAGCCGGCCCATTGGCGCTGCAACCAGCAACTGGCTACAACGTGGCTCTACCACCATAGCTACTTCTTCACGTCAGTATTCTGTAAGAGTGTGGTACTACAGCGGTCGAGCCGGCCCATGGGCGCTGCAACCAGCAACTGGCTACAGTGTGGCTCTACCACCATAGCTACTTCTTCACGTCAGTATTCTGTAAGAGTGTGGTACTACAGCGGTCGAGCCGGCCCATTGGCGCTGCAACCAGCAACTGGCTACAACGTGGCTCTACCACCATAGCTACTTCTTCACGTCAGTATTCTGTAAGAGTGTGGTACTACAGCGGTCGAGCCGGCCCATTGGCGCTGCAACCAGCAACTGGCTACAGTGTGGCTCTACCACCATAGCTACTTCTTCACGTCAGTATTCTGTAAGAGTGTGGTACTACAGCGGTCGAGCCGGCCCGTTGGCGCTGCAACCAGCAACTGGCTACAGTGTGGCTCTACCACCATAGCTACTTCTTCACGTCAGTATTCTGTAAGAGTGTGGTACTACAGCGGTCGAGCCGGCCCATTGGCGCTGCAACCAGCAACTGGCTACAGTGTGGCTCTACCACCATAGCTACTTCTTCACGTCAGTATTCTGTAAGAGTGTGGTACTACAGCGGTCGAGCCGGCCCATTGGCGCTGCAACCAGCAACTGGCTACAGTGTGGCTCTACCACCATAGCTACTTCTTCACGTCAGTATTCTGTAAGAGTGTGGTACTACAGCGGTCGAGCCGGCCCATTGGCGCTGCAACCAGCAACTGGCTACAACGTGGCTCTACCACCATAGCTACTTCTTCACGTCAGTATTCTGTAAGAGTGTGGTACTACAGCGGTCGAGCCGGCCCATTGGCGCTGCAACCAGCAACTGGCTACAACGTGGCTCTACCACCATAGCTACTTCTTCACGTCAGTATTCTGTAAGAGTGTGGTACTACAGCGGTCGAGCCGGCCCATTGGCGCTGCAACCAGCAACTGGCTACAGTATGGCTCTACCACCATAGCTACTACTTCACGTCAGTATTCTGTAAGAGAGTGGTACTACAGCGGCCGAGCCGGCCCATTGGCGCTGCAACCAGCAACTGGCTACATTGTGGCTCTATCTTTGCAGCTACTTCTTGTGAACAGCCGTCATTAAGAGGAGTGTGAACCCAGCGCACTCCATACAAACAGCGATAACGTTTTCCACCCCCTAAACCTTAACCTATTGCCATGATTTTTTGATATGTTGTCATTATGCACTAGAACTAGGTTTGTATGTTTTGATTTTTTAAATATTCTGAATAGTTTCAAAAATATTGACGTTTTTTGTTTTGTATGAAACTCCTAAAATGCAAATATTGTCAAATCTATGAAGAATATAAAAAAAATCAAAACATAGAAACCTAGTTCCTAGACATAACGACAACATACCAAAAAATCATTGCCATAGGTTAAGGTTTAGAGGGTGGAAAACGTTATCGCCGTTTGTATGGGAAGCGCTTTTTCGGGCTAGGTTCATACTCCTCTTAAGTAAATCTAGAAATATAAAAACCAAACGGGAAACGTATAACAAATTGTTTTAATTGAAATGACAAAGCCGCCATGAAATGCGCGGAAGTAGTTTTCTTATACTGATTGATTTTATTTGCATAATCATGTCATAATGCCTTGATCATAGATTATATCTACAACGATCTCCGTTTTGCCTTTGAAATGAAATGAAAAGTTTATTCACAAGAACATAATAATATGGTAAATAGTGATCTACAATACATTCCTACCATCCATACCTTTGCGGGTGGTAGGACCACCATCTTGCTTGCTAATCCTGCCGCTAAACAGCAGTGCTTGCACTGTTGTGTTTCGGCGTGGAGAGCAAGACAGCCGGTGTAATTACTGGCACAAGAGGTATTCCATCTTAGCCCTCTGGGTTGGCAACGCATCTGCACTCTCTTTGTTTTTGCAGGTGTCTATAGGCGGTGGTGATCACTTACCATCAGGTGACCCACTTGCTTGTTTGCCTTCTTATGTTGTATAAAAAAAAAATCGGCGGTTAGGCATGTGAAATTTTTCGAAAATTTAAGCTGTCATTTTAATTGAGTAGTAAAATTAAAAATTATAATTCCATGCATCGTTCTCAAGTGAACGTAATTAATTACCTATAGAATAGTACAAGGTATTCTATTGGTTGACTGGAAGAGATTGCCGTTGCATGTAGTCCGCCTCCGTTTGTAATTTTAAATGTTTTTTCGTACAAAAAGATGACGTAAATTAATTATGATAATCCTACTAACAAAAAGCTTAATGGATATATTTTACATCTCACTTATGTATTTATATGTCACTAGTGACCCGTCCTGGCTTTGCACGGGTACAATCGGGATGTATATAAAAAACATCTTAAAAAAAATCTCCAAATGACAGTGAAAACCGTATCAAAATCAATTGCAGGGTTTAGATGGAGTAAGCGAACGAAGATGTAAAGACAGACAGAGCTGAATAACAAATTTGTTTAATACTATGTCTACACTAATATAATAAAGAGGTAAACTTTGTTTGTATGTAGGGGGTAATCTCTGGAACTACTGAACCGATTCCAAAAATTCTTTCACTAATAGAAAGCTACACTATCCCTGACGGACATAGGCTACTAATTCACGCGAACAAAGTCGCGCGCGTCCGCAAGTAAACGTTAAAGGTTGCATTTTTTTTTATACAACATAGGCCTTCCTATGTCCAAACAAGCAGGTGGGTCACCTGATGGTAAGTGATCACCACCGCCTATAGACACCTGCAACAACAAAGAGAGTGCAGATGCGTAATTCCGCTGACATCCGAATTCAATTCTTAAAATAATTATACTGTACGTCAAATTACAAATTTCAAACATTGAATGAACAAACTGGAACAAATTACCTTGCTACTCCGCGAAACCAGTGCCGGGCTTGTGCAAAATAGCTGCGTCTGTGCGACACATATGTTCATGCAAAAACCCACCCTCCCCCCCTCCCCACGAAACAACATATATCACACAGACTCAACTACACACCACCACCACTAAACACTAAAACACAGACGCAGCTATTTTGCACGAGCCCGGCACTGGTTTCGCGGAGTAGCAAGGTAATTTGTTCAAGTTTGTTGATATGGACCTCCGCAAAGTAACGCCTAAATCTATTAATTATTTAAACATTGAATGTCTATGCGTACAATTCATAAAAAAAACGCAAGAGGGATAAACAACTGACTGCACATGTTAAGTTTTTTTAACTACTTACCCACACATTGTTAGCCATATTTTTGACAACAAGTCCACCTTCAACGCGGTTTTCGAACTAGGAAGTCAACAAGGAACAAAACGCTTAATGCAGAGCCTTACTTTGCGATGGCTTGCGATGGCAAAGCATAAAGTCACCGCTCGAATGTTGATCTTAAAGTCATGGTCAATTTCGAGTGGTAGAGCCATGGGAGTGCTTGTGGCATTTGGCAGTGTTTTTAAACTACCTGGCACCTTTTGGGTAATTTTTAAAGTTCCGAAATTCGAAGAAGAAGAAGAAGTCTGTGTGTGTATTCAACACAATACACACACAGACACACATCACGGGCAAAGTACAAATATTACGAACACTGTTAAATAGATTCCATACACTTACTTCTTACTCTACAGTTTCCGGCAAACATCTTGAGCACTGACCTTGACTGCGCAGTAGCCGTTTTCAGTACAAATGTGTATGCGCAAACATACCTTCACCACTCGATTAACGCTCAAGTTGTTTGCTTGCAACTATACGATTATTTTTATTTTAGGCTACGGTTATAAGGTAGCCATGTGCCAAATTAATTAAAATTAATAAAAATTCATCCGGTTATTGAGCAGTATCTATCAAATTGATACCATGTACGGATCGTGTTAGGATCAAAACAGTTGAATAAAAGCTTGGAACTGCTAAGAACTGTCAAGCGAAGGAAACTGCTGTATTTGGGGCATATAATACGAAATGATAAGTACGGCGTGCTTCAGCTCATAATACAGAAGAAACTACAGGGCCGCAGGCCACCTGGCCAAAGACGTACCACCTGGCTTAAACATCTTAGGGACTGGTTGGGAATGAGCACCTGATGGTCTAGCACGCTAGCTTTTATCGATGACATAAAGCATTTATCCCGTTCTGACCAATGGGCGTGTGCGAGAGGGACGAAAGCGTTTATGTGTGCGATGAACGCTAGCGTGCTACTATAGCAGATCCGTCTTCCGAGCAGCAGTCTCGAAAGTGGAAATAGCTTCAATGATCGCCGACCTCCGATAGGAGAGGGCACTAGAAGAAGAAGATTAAATTGATAGATAATTAGACCGAATTACTCCTACATGTGTAATATTAGTAGTATTATACTACAGACCTAGGGATGGGTTATACTTGCTAAATCGCGTACCAGGGCTTAAAAGTACGTCCACCTTCTCATACCAGGTGCAGAAACCAGGTATCAAAATACTTTCAAAGTATTTTCTGTCTGACGCAACGAGTCGAATACTTGCTTCCTTGCAAGTTTAAACCTTGTCATTATACAGATAAGATTCAAAATATATATTCCAATCAAGACGTAAAATACTTTAAAAGTATTTTATTTCACATATAAACACAATCTGAACCTTATGTGTATGAACATAAGATATAATTTTGTACTACTTTAAGTAGTACTAACTTTGAAGGGACAGTATACTTTAATGGAAAAATACTTTCAAGTCTTGCAAGTATATCAGGTCGGTACCTGGTTGGTATACTTGCAAGGAAATACCAGGTATCAAAACCTGGTAACGTAAATACGCACCATCTCTATACAGACCGTTTCGGGCACACAAGATTACATCAAATAAGAACTAGCGGACGCCCTCGACTTCGTTCGCGTGACGTTCCAAAACGCCGTGCGCCGTGTAAATAAATTATACCCTTTATAGGTTATTGTGAGGTATAAGATATTACTGTAAAATTTCATCGAATTCCGTTGAATAGTTTTTGCAAGAAAGAGTAACAAATATCCATTCATCCTCACAAAGTTTCTCGTTCATAATATCAGTACGACTAACGGACGCCTGTGACTTCGTTCGCGTGGAATAAGTAGCCCCTCAGAACGGCTAGCCCGCCTGTTACTCAGTGCATCTCCCTTCTGCAAGGCTAGTTAGAAAGAGACGCACTGAGCGATAAAGCGAGGCGCGGTGTCTCATCCTAGCCTAAAAGGTATAGTATTGGTATAATGTAGCTTTCTATTAGTGAACGAATTTTTGGAATCGTTTCAGTATTGCGGGTGGTAGGACTTTGTGCAAGGTCCGTCCTGATCACTACCACCATCTTGCTCGCTTAACAGACTGTTAAGCGCACTGTTGCACTGTTGTGCTTCGGCGTGGAGAGCAAGACAGCCGGTGCAATAACTGGCACAAGAGGTATTCCATCTTAGCCCTCTGGGTTGGTAATTCATTTTATTTGAAGGAAAAATCCTTGGTTACTTGTAGTCGTTTGAAAGCCACAACATTTTTTTACTATTAAAAAAACAACTCCAATCTGCATCTGCAATCTTTTTGGTGTTGCGGGTGTCAATAGGCGGTGGTGATCACTTACCATCAGCGGCCCTAACATGACAGCACAGGTTTAGTTTAACCCCTCCCTGTGTCTCTGTCTAACTAGTGTCATAAGAAAGGGACGCAGATAGAGATAAACTAAACTTGGCCAGTCATGTTAGGCCCACTGGTGACCCACTTGCTTGTTTGCTTTCTTATTTCGTAATAAAAAAAGTAGATCCAGAGTTTACCCTTTTTTTTACGTGGTGGGAAAGCTTTATGGCTTCCCCCTGCCTGGAGCGGCTCGGGGGATGTGTGGGACTCTCCCCCCAAAAAGGGGGCATACCCTAACTAAAACCCACCACGGCGTCACCCTCAAACCGGCTTACTAGCAGGCGTCGTGGGACCTGGACCATGCTCCACTACGACGCCTGACCGGCGCCCCAGCTTAGGTGCTGGGGCCCCAGCAAAGGAGGGGGAGGTCAGGGACGCCGAACCTCCCCCCCAGACGTGTGGGCCTTGCCTACGGCGGGCAGCGGCGACTCTCTTAGTGAGTCGACCCATATTGGTGCCCCGTAAAGCGCCATGCTCCTCGCGCTTACTTTTTTGTTATATTATTGTGGATGTAGATTGTAGATTGTTGTAGATAGAGTAGATTAGTAGGACCGCAAAGCTTACATAACATTGGTACGTTTAATCATCTTATTAATGCAATATCCTAAGTTAACAAAGCCACTCATTCACACATTGTATTTGTGTCAATTAACATTTGCGGTGCGCCGGTTACCCAATATTACACGTTTTACAAACCTCGACAAAAACACGCTAGTTATGACATTTGCGAAACTGGACATCTTGTAGCGGCCATCTTTAATTCGCGGCTATTAGAGCATATTTGTGGGCTACTTAGAATTCCGTTGATACCAAGCACCTTTAATGATGTTCATAGTTCATAGATACCCAATGATGTGTCAGTTATTACTAGAGGTTTTAGAATGCTAGGTTCTGTCGTGGACATAAACTTTTTAATAAGCTAGAAATTTTAACTTTTACCAGTCTATACATTTTGGAAATTTGCGTTTTTGTAAAATCTACATAATATGTCAATTTTAGGGTTCTGTACCCAAAGGGTAAAACGGGACCCTATTACTAAGACTCCGCTGTCCGTCCGTCTGTCACCAGGCTGTATCTCATGAACCGTGATAGTTAGACATATTGTGAAATTTTCGCAGATGAATTATTTCTGTTGCCGCTTTAACAACAAGTTGTAAAAAACAGAATAAATAAATATTTAAGGGGGCTCCCATACAACAAACAAGATTAGTCACTGGTGCATACTGAAAGCAAACGTATTTAATTTATAAAATAGGAATCAAAACAAGCAAGTGGGTCACTTCTTGGTAAGTGATCACTACCATTCATAGACACGTAACACCAAGGAGATTGCAGAAGTGTTGCAAACCTAGAGGGCAAATATATTAGTTATACTCGCTTTAAAATATCGCTTTAAATTAAGAACATAGGTTTATTATATAAGGTTGGAAATTTTAACTTTAAGGGGGGAAAGTGGACGGCGAACTTTGTATCAAAGTCTTTGTTCATTGAAATTAGGAAAACGAAAATTCGACTTATTGCTACTGAGCATAAATTAATAATGGCGTGTTTCAGAGTTTTTGTATTTTTTTTTATACAACATAGGAAGGCAAACAAGCAAGTGGGTCACCTGATGGTAAGTGATCAACACCGCCTATAGACACCTGCAACAACAAAGAGAGTGCAGATGCGTTGCCAACCCAGAGGGCTAAGATGGAATACCTCTTGTGCCAGTAATTACACCGGCTGTCTTGCTCTCCACGCCGGAACACAACAGTGCAAGCACTGCTGCTTAGCGGCAGGATTAGCGAGCAAGACGGTGGTAGCGATCCGGACGGACCTTGCACAAGGTCCTACCACCCGCAAAATTTTGATATTTAAAGCGCTTCAATACACTACAGTGGCCCTTACATGACTGGCCAAGTTTAGTTTATCTCTATCTGCGTCCCTTTCTTATGACACTGGTTAGACAGAGACACAGGGAGGGGTTAAACTAAACCTGGGCTGTCATGTCAGGGATGCTGGTACTTTAAAATAGACCGGTGCTTAACAAACAGTTTAGCTTATTTAATGGAGATAAATACTTGATCCATTTATCGAAGGATGCTAACCTTGCAGTTAGTATAGTGATTATTTTGATTGGTCTGCTAATTATTAAATAAATAGCAATCGATAAATTTTAGATTGAAGGTCGGTTCAATTATTTAATTTTGTCGTCGTTGGTAATTCATTTTATTTGAAGGAAAAGTCCTTGGTTACTTGTAGTCGTTTGAAAGCCACAACATTTTTTTACAAATGAAAAAACAACTCCAATCTGCATCTGCAATCTCCGTGTTGCGGGTTTCTATGGGCGGTGATGATCACTTACCATCGGGTGACCCACTTGCTCGTTAGCCTTCCTATTTTTTAAAAAGATAGAAAGACAACTGAAGTAAGTATATAAATCAATAGAAAAGTCAAATATTAAATTAAAATTGTAATGCCAACACAAAGAAAAATTAGGGCAATGGCAGGACTTGAACCTGCAACATCAGCATTCCGTGCCTTGCGTTTGGCAGTTTCGCCAGACTGCCTCTGGCAAACTCTGAAACTGACAAACGCAAGGCACGGAATGCTGATGTTGCAGGTTCAAGTCCTGCCATTGCCCTAATTTTTCTTTGTGTTGTCATTACAATTTTAATTTAATGATTTGAATGTTAAAACATTTAAAAATAAAATCGAAAGAAATTTCGGTTACAAAAATTTTAAGTCAAATATAATCGCAATTTTGCATTACAAAGTCGCTTTTATGGATAACATTTTTTTTAAATCTTTCTTTCTAAACACACACACAACATACACACATACACAAGTTACTAGCTCGGTGACTATTAAATGTTAACTCTAAGATAGTAAATATTATTCTTGAGACAATTACAGGATTTCGAAAGAAAATGTCGTCCATTAATGTTATTTTGAAGTGGAATTTGAATTATGTATTCTTTAAAATTGTAATGACATAAAATTGTAATGTATGTATTCTTTGTTACACTTACTCACTAAATTATTCTGTAGATTTTTTTCTATTTAATATTCTGTACCTAGTAATAAATAATTTGTTGTTTGTAAGTGTAACAACGGGCGGATAAAACAAAAATATTTTTTTCTATCATTGCTCTACATTATTGATCATTTCCTTGGATTGATTTAGGTTTAAATCCCATAGGCACATCAAATGTACTGGTTAGAACTGACAACTGTTTAAAATGCTTCTTCAAATAGTTAACAAACCGACACGGCAGTATTACAAGTGCTTAAGGACCCACAAATGACCCACTTGCTTGTTTGCCTTCCTGTATCATTAAAAAAAATGTAGCAGTCAGATTGTGTTTTTTCCTCTCATTCCGTCAACTTCTAAAGGTTCCAAGGGTCTACGTTGAGTTGTTATGGCAAGCAAAATTCAACCCACCTCCGTTTATCGTAAGGTTCAATGTTGATTTAGCTGAAGTGTAGCGTCAGCAAAGAGCGCATGCCCTTTGTAGTTAAGTACTATCAGCAAATAAGTTCACAGAGAGGGACAGTGGACCGGAGTACCGTGACCTTCCCACCGCCGTGAAGCACAGAGTATCATAACGTGACAGAAGCACCAAAAACAATCCCATTCGCAATTAATTCCAGAGCTCTGACCAGAAGCGCAATTTTTGAATCCCACCCGGTTACTAAAGCTCACCAAAATGGCCGAATCTCTTTGAAAACGGCCATTTTGGTGAGATTTAGTCACCTGGTGAGATTCAAAAATCGCACTCCAGCTCGAAAAACATCAGTGAATTAATGAAATTTTAAGGTTTTTATCAGAATAGAACCCGTATTCTGACCTTCAGCAAAACTTGCCATAAATTATTCCTTGCTTTTGCAGAAAACGCTAAAATTCACCTCAGTTGGTTTAACTGGTAGTTTCAAAAATAACGTTTGAATAACTCTCAACAGGAAATGTAAATTATTCTATAACTATTTTTTAAATAAAGTTTCTGTCTTCTTAGTAGGAATTTAATTTAATTTGTGAAATTAATTCCTACAGCTTTAAACACTGTCAGTTTTTAAACGTACTGATTTTTCTGACTGTTTTGTATTTACTTTTTAAGCTACGAGTAAGTAGGTAAACAATTTTAAGTAAAAATAAATAATATTAAAAATCCGTTTATTGCCACATCATAGACAATTAGTTGGCTAGAAAAACAATCAATAGTCAATAATAATTACTAAAAAAAAATAGAGAAAAAGAAGCAAATAATGAAATAATTAACGACGTTACTTTATGACCTTAACTTACTTGAATAAACGTGAGAAAGATTGCCAAAAATCGCTTATTATTATTACCAAATTTCAACAACTGACATAACAATTAGCCGACCACGCCTCCTACTCATCTTCAAAGATCAACCCCAATAATGCACTGTATTTCGAAAACATACGGCTCGATATCAAACGGCTGAGCTACAATTAATTTTGTTACGACCAATTATTTTTCGCAATTAAAGTGATCAGTAACCATTATTTATTGTAATCTGATTGAATTGCTGTTTTTATTGCTTTGGAGATATTTCGTGATTGATGAGCTGTGGGTTTTTTTTATTTATTAGCGTTTCATTTATACATTCGTGATTTACTAGTATATTTGAAAGTGATCTTGATAGCTATCCTACTACTTAAAGTATCAATGCCTCGTGAGGTTGTTACGTTGATGCCTTCCTAGTGGATGGGTTAAGAGTACTTGAGACGAAGTGTCAGAATTTAGAACTGTTAGTAAAACGAGTCGTTTGTACAAAGGACCGATTATTAGTAATAATGCAATTTACTAATATATGTACTACTATTTATGTGGTTTTATCTATGACGTCTGTCGTAGAACGAAACGAACGTGTTTCTATTCCGAGGATATCAAATCAGTATTCCCATTACTTCCATATCTATCAGTGTACTCCCTGATAAGGAACCAAACACCGGCGTGAAGTAGTAGCTTACTACTGCTTTCCGTAAGGTTCTTTTTTATGAAATAGGAAGGCAAACAAGCAAGTAGGTCACCTGATGGTAAATGTACACCACCGCCAATAGACAACCGCAACATCGAAGAGATTGCAGATGCGCTGCCATCCCAGAGGGCTATGATGGAAAACCTCTTGCGCCAGTAGGTGCAGGCACTGCTGCTTAACAGCAGGGCTAGCGAGCAAATGGTGGTAGCGATCCGGACGGACCTTGCACAAGGTCCTACCACCCGCAAAGGTGAGTGAGAGATCCCTAGGCCCACGGGGGAGAGGACCTATAGGACAGCAATGGATCAACGGTTCTCTTGGGGTCGCTGCTCCCTAAGAGCGTCGGTGATCACTGTCCCTCAGGTGATGCGCATGCTCGTTTTCCTCCCATTCGTAACCCTGACTACAAAGCTTGCGGTTCCGGGTTCGATTCCCGGGAGGGGCAAATGTTTGTACGACGAATACGAATATTTGTACCTGCCCGAGTCTTGGATGTTATAATAATTATGTATTTAGATGTACATTATATTTATCTATAAAATTATTTATATTCGTTGTCTAGTACTCATAACACAAGCAGCTGTAGTTGCTGAATTAGGTAGTAGTCTATTGGTGTTAATTGTTTCTATATATAACAACTACAACAAATACTCTTTATCTATATATCGCACGCTTAGAATTAAAGCGACTCAATTCTGAATTTGACATTTCTCAAAATTAAACCCTATGTCTTTTAATTAAGGTGATATTTTGGGACGTGTATTATTCAGAAATGGGTCACTTTAATTCTAAGCGTGCGATATATTTATTCATTTAAATTACGACAGTGCATAATAATAAAAACGGATCACTCACGTATTTTTACGTTAGTCTCACGGTAGTTTTATGTTAAAAATGACTTGAGGATGCATAACTTTAGGAATTATTGTCATCATCATCATCATCATCTCAGCCACAAGAAGTCCACTGTTGGACATAGGCCTCCTCCATGGATTTCCAAAGTGGCCGTTTGGAAGCAGCATGCAACCAGCGCCTTCCTGCCACCTGTATGAGGTCAACGGATCATCTTGTGGCTGGTCGTCCTACGCTGCGCTTGCCAATACGCGGCCGCCATTCGAGAACTTTCCGACCCCATCGGCCATCAGTTACTCAGTAGGAATTATTGTACTTGATTACAATTAATAAAAACTTTATTATTGTATCTGGTCTCTGTATCGCAACGATACTCTATGCTCGTGTCGTCCTTTCGCTGGTCTCGTTTGACGCTACATTCGCTTACATTCACCGAGATGCGCACGCGCACTTAAATAACCGTTTGTAACTTTGTACGGACTTAATTCCTTCTTATTACATAAACAGAATCTTTGCATAGCATTAAACTAAGTCCTATGCATTCCTGCTTGACGTCACAGAGAAGAATAGAACCATTTATTTCAGGCTGCATAGGCACAGTATAGATATAACCAGTAAGGAATCTACGTACAAACGCTCGGAGCCGACGCACGCACACAGACGCACGCTCAACACGGCCGCTAAGGCTGCTAAGGCGGCCGTCAGTCGCGTTAGCAGCCTTAGCGGCCGTGTTGAGCGTGCGTCTGTGTGCGTGCGTCGGTTCCGAGCGTTTGTACGTAGATTCCTTACTGGTTATATCTATACTGTGGCATAGGTCCATAGAAAAAATACCTTAAAAACTAACATACATTAATAAAACAAAACATTAGAACATTAAAATTAGCACGTTACTTCGGCGACGTGTGGCCTAGTTTCGGGGTGTCCAGCAGGCATCCGCGAAAACGACGGAAAGCGACTCCCTTCGGCCAGAATTCCTGCTTCATGAAGGTCGACAGATGATCGGTCGGCACCCGCACCACAAAGGGCGTAAAATTGGCGTTGTTGTGGTTCTAAACAACGCAACGGATTTTGATACCGTTTTCAATGTCCATTTTTTTTAAAAGTTTTATGTACTTTATACCGTAATTGTACCCATGCAAAGCCGGGGAGTGTCACCAGTGAGTAGTGTCACATAAACTGAATAGTGGAATGACATCTGGATAGTGGATAAGTTTATGTGACATATGACACTTACGTGTTTTATTTAATTGCTTTTTTTTATACAACAAAGGAAGGCAAACAAGTAAAGTCAGCTGCAAATATATAAATATACAGAAATAGCGTCAAAATATGTATATATCGACCTTATGTTTGGTGGCATGAAGGTGTATAGATATTTTTGACGTCTTGGTAACGTATATAATATTTGTGATGCTAACCGTACCATTCCGCTTAAGTAATGTTGATATATTCATCTTTGTTGTATTGTATATCTAAAAGAAGAAATCACCAAACAAAATTAAGTAAGGAATCTTTTGAAATTAACAGCTATCGTTACTCTAATCCAAAATCATCAATCAACGTTGAAATAAACGAGTTATTCTTCCTATAGTGCAATAAAATTAACTTTATAATTTTAATTATTTTTCTTCTTAGATTTAACCTGTTTAAGAAACCTTGCCTATGGCATAGGCAAATCGCAGTAAGCTGTCGGCTTGGCGCACGCCCGCACGCTCGGCCCCGCTGTGTCAGTGTAATTGAAAACGAATGCCGCGCAACCCTAGCGTGTCGCCAGGAGTAGCGGGGAGAAGGCGGGCGCGGGCGGCGCGTTCATTTTGACTCGCGCCGCCCGGCGCATGGTGTATGAAGTAATACGAACTTTTTGTGCGTGTTAATAAAGTTCTAATTAGTTTAATCGCGGTCGTAAAAGAGAAGTTTCTGTACTATTATTTATTCTGTGCCAGTGCCGCGTAGCACTGGCACGTCACACGTGTGCCCGTACCGTGCAACGCTAATCGCTTTTAAATAACTCCATCCAAACCGGCGCCCGCGCATTGACACCGTGACCCGAGCGTGCTACAAATTGCACGTGTTGACATAAGTAATGTCAAAATAATAAACTAAAGAAATATATCAAAATAACATTGCGAAATTTTCTGACAGAAGATTGCGTGGAATAGATACATTAAATTCGATATCATGGGTATTGCAAATAAAATGGAGAAAGTTACGGGTTTATTAACTTAAAAGCAAATGTAAACCTATAAAAAAAAGAGAACTCGATATTTTTATTTTGTTTTTGATTCATTAGCATTCTAATTCTAAATTTCGGTTCAAAAATTTAACAATTAGGTAATATTAAAATTTTTGTAACCGAAATTTCTTTCGGTTTTTATTTTTATTAATAATGTATGACCGTAAGACGAAACACATTGAAGAATTCGCAGGGTATGGTAGCGGTAATGTGGCGAAACTAGCGAACGCAAGGCACGGAATGCTGATGTTGCAGGCTCAAGTCCTGCCATTACTCTAATTTTTCTTTGTGTTATCATTACACAGCATTTTAAATTAATATTTACTTACGATGACTATGTTATTTTTTAATTTAAGTTTTTTTTTTAAGTTAATTAATAGTAATGTAGCTAAAAACAATGTGAGCCTGTCTGTATTTGTCAAAGAAACCATATATTAAACCAAACTATGGCTGCAATAAATATAGAACCAATAATTTACTATTATAGTCCGACACTGCTTTCCGGCACAGCTGAAGAAACTTAGTTACGAAATGTCATGCCTAGTTACATTTAGCGGGAGGTAGGACCTTGTGCAAGGTCCGTCCGGATCGCTACCACCATCTTGCTCGCTAATCCTGCCGCTAAGCAGCAGTGCTTGCACTGTTGTGTTCCGGCGTGGAGAGCAAGACAGCCGCTGTAATTACTGGCACAAGAGGTATTCCATCTTAGCCCTCTGGGTTGGCAACGCAACCTGTACTCTCTTTGTTGGTGCAGGTGTCTATAGGCGGTGGTGATCACTTACCATCAGGTGACCCACTTGCTTGATTGCCTTCCTATCTTCTCTTTTTTTTTTTACTATATAAAAATAAGTCGGGTTTTCCTTCCTGACGCTATAACTCCAGAACGCACGAACCGATTTCCACGGTTTTGCATTCGTTGGAAAGGTCTCGGGCTCCGTGAGGTTTATAGCAAAGAAAATTCTGGAAAAATTTGAAAAGAAACGCCATCTGGTGGCGAAACGGAGTTCGCCGGGTTTGCTAGTGTTGTATAAAAAAAGAAGTCAATTATGCATTAATTTTGGCACAGAGCTGAACCCGCGACCTGTGATGGCGTGCCTGTAATCGTTCCGCTTTCGTGTATTGTTGACATTACTAAACTTATTAGTTACAGTTGTTTGGTTGATTACATTTGGATTGTAACTTTCGAATATTTTTAACATGCCTGCTAAAAGGTCAACGTTATTGATATGTTGCATAAACCCTTTATTATGAACTGGAAGCTACTTTGGGTCGTGTAGTCGACCAAGAAATTGCTTGTCCACTTTTCGGCCGTATTACAAAGGGATAGAGTTCAAAAGTGGTTAAGCATTTACTTGGTCGACTATACAAGGCGTTATTTTATTACAGCTTTTAGTTGGTAGTTTCTTGACGTTTTCATTGCTTTATTATCAAACTGGAACAAATTACCTTGCTACTCCGCGAAACCAGTGCCCGGCTCGTGCAAAATAGCTGCGTCTGTGCGACACATATATGTTCATGCAAAAACCCACCCTCCTCCGCTTCCACACGAAACTACATGTATCACACAGACTCAACTACACACCACCACCACTAAACAACACGATCGACGCGAGTTTCACCTCTGTACGAGGCATCATCGGGATCTAATCGGGATTTTTAGATAATTATATTTTTAGATAATTTGTTCTAGTTTGTTAAATTGCCATTTTCGTGGTGTAAAGTGGTACCACTAGGCTCGTGCCCGACAGTGCCATCTCCGATGCACTAATTACTGCATCGCAAGCGAAGATGCGGCTTAGTACCATTTCCGCGGTTAACGTCTTGGTAATAAGGCGCGTGTCCATCACATCAAGTTATGGTTACGCTAAATACCAACCATACTAACTATTTTTAACATAAAACTACAGTGAGATTCGGACTTTTAATATATATAGCTTTTGTCCGCGACTTCGTCCGCGTCGACTTGTTTAATTGAATCAAGCAAACGTGCACCCAACATGCAATCTGCAATATTTCCTGGACAAAGTAATGAGAATTAGTTGCTTTGCTGCTCATGGCGTCACCGCGGCGTATAACTCACTTATCGGTATCCCGTGGGAACTATGCATTTTTACGGGATAAAATGCATCCTATGTGTTAATCCAGGTTATAAACTATATAAGTGCAAAATTTCATCCAAGTCCATTCAGTAGAATGATATATGATATAAACGGATCACTTTCGTTTTTGAAGTGATGTAATCTACATAACCTTCCGTAAAAAAACTTTTATCTACACATATATCATAAATGCTCTATAATGCGTTCAGAAACCGTAGGCAATGAGCAGCATTATAACAACCAATATTATTATGAGAATTTTTCTAATTTGTTTCTATATTTGTTCAAATTCATTTTTTATTACATTATTTTAATGTGCACAGTCTAGATATTTAATAGGTACCTAGCACTAGTAGCTAGTAGCAATGCAGGTCATTGCCCTATGGCTTCTGAACCCATAATAGAGTACTTATGATGTGTGTGTAGATAAAGTAATGTATGCAACTGTATAGTCGACCAAGTAATTGCTTGCCCACTTTTGAACTTTATCCCTTTGTAATAAGGTCGAAAAGTGGTCAAGCACTTTCTTGGTCGACTATACATAATTAGGTCTTAAAACACTCGTGTGTGTATAGTTTAGCAGGAGAAGGTGGCCGAACATACAGTATAAGGATTTAGGAGAGACATTAATGTATAGCGACTTTACTTGATACTATGTAAGGAAGAAAAAAAAGAAGATTAAGAAAAAGAAGATGGACAATATTAAATTCTAGTAACGTGAAAGCTGGTCAGCAGGGGCGTAACTAGGTTGGGGCAGGCAGGGCATGTGCCCTGGGCGCCAAATAAGGGGGGCGCAAAAAACTAATTTTACTAACTATTTACTAAATTTACACAGGGAAAGGGGCGCAGTTTGGAAGCGAGCCCTGGGCGTCATTTTACGTCGCAACGCCCCTGCTGGTCAGGGTAGGGTATTAGAACCTTGGTATGTGCACCTAGCACGAATCTTCTCGACACGAGTTAACTCGCTACGTTACTCTGCCGCTAAGCAGCAGTGCTTGCACTATTGTGTTCCGGCGTGGAGAGCAAGACAGCCGGTGTAATTACTGGCACAAGAGGTATTCCATCTTAGCCCTCTGGGTTGGCAACGCAACTGCAATCTTCTTGGTGTTGCGGGTGTCTATAGGCGGTGGTGATCACTTACCATCAGGTGACCCACTTGCTTGTTTTCCTTCCTATTTCATAAAAAAAAACTCAGTGCTTTACGGTCCAACTAGCCCGTTGAGAAAGAGACGCACTGACGTACTGAAGATTCGTGCTAGGTGCACTGATCTAAAATGGGTACTTAGGTATACCTGTCATTAAAAACATGACTTATTTCTCTTTCTTACTTGTGCAACTGCAATAATACATTGCTTTCTCACTTTCGCACGCACGTCTAGGTCCCAGTCATTGACAGTGTCCCAATAATTGGCGAGAAAATACAGAGACATACGAGTAAAAACGAGACACAAATGTCAACTACTGGTACAAACAATACCCTACGCGTCAATCATGGTACGGTACTTTATTAAATACCTAAGATCCTGCGTATAGTCGACCAAGAAATTGCTTGACCACTTTTCGACCGTATTACAATGGAATAGGATTGAAAAGTGGTCAAGCAATTACTTGGTCGACTATACATCGGGATAAATGATAAAATCGTACCGTGTCTGCCGGTGGAAACACAGAATCAACGCAACGAGATAAAAGTGGAACGTCTAGCTAATGACTGCGTACACAGAATGATCTATCGAACGCAATGATCGAGAGTTATGTCATAGCTGCGCGAGAGTGCCGCGCAGTTGTTTTAGTTAACATCTCTTTTAATGTTCATAGGATAATTGCTCTCGTTTAAAAGTGAAGACGGCACGCAAGTAACATCTTGACTTTTAGTAAATCGCGTAATTGATTATGCTTATAGGGTAAATTTCCCTGTTATTGGCACCCAAAGTACCAGTTATTAGCACTTATAAGATTGAACGTGCTTATCTTTGGAGGAGTGGTGACTGTAGGAGCGTTTACCCTATCTTACTGATCGCTAGTTATTAAATTCTAGCGGATTTTCGGAATGGAACTTTAAATAGGCATGTTTAATACTGGGAAATTATCAGAGTTAAGCACAGGGATAATAATGTCCAGACAGACAAAAAGGATGCGTTCAGCGAAAAAACAAATACTAGTGATATTTCACTATTCCCCTTCCCCCGCTGTGATATTTTGTGATTTTTTTCATTCCCCTCGCCCCCACTTTAAACCCTCACGTAATTAATGGACGATCCGACGTTGGTATAGTTTGTCTCTATAAAGGTAAATGGCTAGTTTAATGATGCCATACGGAGTTGATGGATACCGGAAAATAAACTAAAAAAATCCCAAAAGTGTTTACTAGGTATTTATTATTTATCGACATAATAAAACGAGATTTTGTAGCAGACTATGTTACGTTTTATCGAAGTTTGATAGATTGTTTAACTTCGAATGTTAAGGAAACAGATTAACAAGTATCTAATAAAGTTTTGTAACCGAAATTTCTTTCGATTTTTATTTTAAATGTTTTTTTTTATTTTCATTTTTATTTTAACATTCAAATTATTAAATTAAAATAGTATTGTAAAGGTACCCAGTTGAATATGATAACTTGTTTCAGATAGATGACACCGACGGTAATTGTACCCTTAAAATCAATAATGTAATGACCGTAAGACGAAGCACATTGAAAAATTCGCAGGGTTTGGCAGCGGTAATGTGGCGACACTGGCAAACGCAAGGCACGGAATGCTGATGTTGCAGGTTCATTTTAAATAATAAAGTGTCGTTTAACTTCACCTATATGTGTGTATGTAAATAGTGAAAATTGTAAACTAGGTATTTGTTTATTACTGGGTGTAAATAATGTAAACAATGCGGGTGGAAGTTTACGGAAGACAAACTTCAAGGCATTCTGGCAGTGTTTCCACATCCAAACCTGTCAATAATATAAATGCGTAAGCCTGTTTGAAAGGCATTCGAAATTAATAGTTAAAAATTATTTAATTAATCGTTTTGTTGACTCGAAATCGTTAACTTTATGGAAACATTTGGAAAACAACCATGCGGGTCACCTGATGAGGAGTGACCACGCCGCCCGTGGTAAGCAGCGTTCACAAATAATCGCTAATCCGTTGCCGATATTTAGATCTGGAAAACCGGCTACTATCTTGCTCTACCACTTTAAGATATTTTATCAATATTTTATTGAAATAATCATTATTTACAATTGTTACTCATTTGTACATATAATTAACTGCACAACTGTTTCGCGTGGTAACAAAACATTGCGATCAAGTGGTTTGAGTAAGAAGAAGCGATCGCAGCGATTTCTGCAAAGGTCGTTCGATGCGCCGAACTGCCATGGCGCAACTCCCGCGCACGCCACAAGCGGCCAGCGATCAGACACTTTTGCGGGTGGTAGGACCTTGTGCAATGTCCGTCCGGATCGCTACCAACATCTTGCTCGCTAATCCTGCCGCTAAGCTGCAGCGCTTGCACTGTTGTGTTCCGGCGTGGAGAGCAAGACAGCTGGTGCAATTACTGGTACAAGAGGTATTCCATCTTAACCCTCTGGGTTAGGTTAGGTTAGGTACACTTAAGAGATGTACAATCAGCCTCAGAAGTAGCTAAATACTTAAGAACCTTGTCGTAGTAACGTATGAAATAAGAGTTGCTCGAATTTGTCACATTACTGACAGCGACAAGGTACTAAAATGTTCAGCTTCGTCTGAGGCTGACCGTACTACTGTTAAATAGTTAATAAATTCAGGCGTTACTTTGCGGAGGTCCATATCAAGTAGCGAACGGTCGTATTATTAGATCCGGATGATGCCTCGTACAGAGGCGAAACGCGCGTCGATCGTATAGTTTCAGTGTTTAGTGATGGTGGTGTGTAGTTGAGCCTGTGTGATAAATGTTGTTTCGTGTGGAAGCGGAGGAGGGTGGGTTTTTTCATGAATATATATGTGTCGCACAGACGCAGCTATTTTTCACGAGCCCGGCACTGGTTTCGCGGAGTAGCAAGGTAATTTGTTTCAGTTTGTTAGTATTACTGTTTTTTAAACCACTTCTCTATTACGTACGTGGAAGTAGCTGAGCATCATTTCACTGCACTCACTGTATCGAATGGCATTCAATGTCTGCGCGTCGGCGCCCGCGCACTTCGGTACAAGGAAATACAATTTTGTACCTTATATTAATGCTATAAGGTGCAAAAGCGGATACATCTTCGTGCAGTCTACTGTAATACATAATTAGTAGGATTGCTAACTTTGATAAAAATATCGCACGCTTTGAATTAAAGCGACTCAATTCTGAATATGACATTTCTCAAAATTAAACCCTATGTCTTTTAAATAAGGTGATATTTTGGGACGTGTATTATTCAGAAATGGGTCACTTTAATTCTAAGCGTGCGATATGTAGATTAAGGTCGCCTTACTTTTATTATTAAGTGGTTATTCCCGCGACTTCGAACCATTTAAAAGTGGAATTCGGTACTTTATCCCACAGTATAGTTTTAATTAATGCCTAGTGAAAGATAAGTAAGTTATATTAAAATAAAATAAGAAAGCAAACAAGCAAGTAGGTCACCTGATGGTAAGTGATCACCACCGCCTATAGACACCCGCAACACCGAGGAGATTGCAGATGCGTTGCCAACCTACAGGGCTAAGATGGAATACTTCTTGTGGCAGTAATTACACCGGCTGTCTTGCTCTTCACAACGAAACACAATAGTGCAAGCACTGCTGCTTAGCGGCAGGATTAATAAGCAAGATGGTGGTAGCTATCCGGACGGATCTTGCATAAGGTCCTACCAGTCGCAAAAGTTAAAAACATTTCAAACCTTTGGCTGTAGAAGATGAAACACAAAAAAAATCATACGACTAACCAAAGTAGAATAACACCTTTGCTTTTTAAGGAAGCTATCCCTTTCACACACGGCATGTTTCTCGTAAAGACTCAGCAATTCGAATACATAGTTGTGACATCCGAGTATTTCCATATAACATTTCGCAAAATAAGTACCTTGCCCAATACGATAAATTGGACTTAAGTAATATTTTAAATTGATTTTCCCATTGTTAGGAGTTAATTTGATTCATTTGATTTATTGTTAGACGTCAGATCATTTTGTTTAATAAGGTTATAATGTGGTATTTTACTAAAAGCCTATGTATTGCGTTTTTTTATTACTATGGAGTAGAAGTAAAGAATTGTTAAAAGGATCGAAAATGGCGCTCTATACAAACGGCAGTAACTTGAACAACCCTCTATACTTTTAATTATATTTAGTCCAGTTTCTTTTGGAACAATGTTCTTTATGATTTAGAACATATTTTTATTTATAAAAGAAACAAAATTATGTCAGAAAAGAAAATAAAAAAGTTAAAATTTAATTAAAATTTAATTTTAGAAGTAGATTTGTAGGTTCTTTTTAATATTCTTCATAGATTTGATAATATTTACCCTTTAAGAGTTTCATACGAAACTAAAAAGTTTTTATTAAACTTTAAAGAATATTTAAAAAATCTAAACTTACAATGTACCTTATTATGTAAAAAATGAAATAAAATACGGGTTTTTTTTTTATACAACATAGGAAGGCAAACAAGCAAGTGGGTCACCTGATGGTAAGTGATCACCACCGCCTATAGACACCTGCAACAACAAAGAGAGTGCAGATGCGTTGCCAACCCAGAGGGCTAAGATGGAATACCTCTTGTGCCAGTAATTACACCGGCTGTCTTGCTCTCCACGCCGGAACACAACAGTGCAAGCACTGCTGCTTAGCGGCAGGATTAGCGAGCAAGATGGTGGTAGCGATCCGGACGGACCTTGCACAAGGTCCTACCACCCGCAAAACTTGACTTGACTTGAGAATCACAATTTTTTCGTCGGTTAACAGAACAATGATGACATTTATATAATTATTTCACTCATCAACTATGGCCAGGTGTTTGTCGTCATATGAAAATGAGGAAATACGCAAAGTAGAGTTGTTTACGGTCAGCGTACGTTCACCGGCGACTGTTCTTTCAAGGTTTGAACGCCTTTAATGGTTATTGGAAGCTTCGAAATTGTGTGCTGATACGTGAATGTGAACGAACCATTTCGAATACGCTTAATACATTCGCGTGCGTTGGACATCTTAGATGAACGTCAAACCAATAACACGTTTGATCCTCTACTCTAGTCCACCGCACGTATTTAAAGAACTATGTACCGTTTGTACCCGAATAAACAAAACCTAAACATTTGTTTTTGATAAACCTATAGACTATCGTTTGTGTTTTCTTTATAAAAACTTAGGTACAATAATCAGAATCATTTATTTGTCAACCATATGTGGAAAGAAAAAAAACATTTATTTAAGACTATTTAACACAATACACACACAAAGTACAAAACAAACGCATGTATGTTGAATAGAATCAAAAAAGGCCCTACTCAGCATACTGCCTCGGTAAACCGAGACGCGGACGAAGTCGCGGGCAAAAGCTATATATATATATATAAATTAATATTATATATATTAATATATATATATATAGCTTTTGCCCGCTTTTTGCTTTTGATATATATATATTATAAATGTGAAAGTTTGTATGTTTGGATGTTTGTTACTCAATCACTCATAAACAACTGAATGGATTTGGATGAAATTTGGCACACATATAGTTTATAACCTGGATTAACACATAGGATACTTTTTATCCCGTAAAAACGCATAGTTCCCACGGGATAGCGATAAGTGAGTTATACGCCGCCGTGACGTCATGAGCAGCAAAGGAACGAATTCTCATTAATTAATTTATTTAGTTTGTCCAGGAAATATAGCAGATTGCATGTTTCGATTAAACAAGTCTACGCGGACGAAGTCGCGGGCAAAAGCTAGTTACATATAAATAAGACAGCGAGTTATAACACAAGTTTTGTGTGTAGGTGCATTTTATATATGATTTAAAAGGGTCTAACTTTGTAAAGTATAACGAGTTAACACACATTATTCACAAATATCACTGACAATAAACATCACACTCAACGTGACAATAAATTTTCTCCAACTAACGAGCATGACACTCACACACAGAAATCAACACAAGCACGTGTCGTTTGTGTTTTATTTTACTTTCGATTTCGCTTGGGATGGTGTTTATCGTGAAGACGAACGCGAATGTATAGTCGAACAAGTAATTACTTGACCACTTTTGAACCTTATCTCTTTGTAATACGGTCGAAAAGTGGTCAAGGAATTTCATGGTCGACTCTACTTAGTGCATTGCAAGTAGTTACTAGATCATAGTCATTAAAATAGTATGAAAACATTAAATAAGTTATCAGTGCATTTAGCGTGAAAGGACGAGATAATTAGTATTGGAATGTACAGTCAGCAGTAGAAATATCAGTACCATTACCATGAGTTTCTATCGAAAATTCATATTACGTTACTACAGTCGATGGCGGTTAAATACGCTCCCATTTGTCAGTGAAAGAGTTAACCATAGTCGATACGGTATTTTTCGATGACATGTGTCAAATTTGTGACTCATGGTACCAATGTTCTCCGGCAACAGCTACAAAACTTTACTTTTACTTTACTTTTTTTTTTTTGTACATCATTCGTTCAAGTAGCGAACGGTCGTACTGTTCGATCTTGATGATGCCTCGTATAGAGGCGAAACGCGCGTCGATCGTGTAGTTTTAGTGTTTAGTGGTGGTGGTGTGTAGTTGAGTCTGTGTGACATATGTTGTTTCGTGTGGAAGCGGAGGAGGGTGGGTTTTTGCATGAACATATATGTGTCGCACAGACGCAGCTATTTTGCACGAGCCCGGCACTGGTTTCGCGGAGTAGCAAGGTAATTTGTTCCAGTTTGTTTACAAAACTTTAGTCACTAGCGCTTAGATTACGATAGGTTAATTACGTAGGACTCATACTAGCGATTTTTAGTTCTCTAAATGAGTGTTAGAGGCGCTGTACAATACCCCCTACAAATAGTTTTCGCCGTCGCTAGCGAATACGGTTACGGCTAGATGCCCAGTGGCCCTAACATGACTGGCCAAGGTTAGTTTATCTCTATCTGCATCTCTTTATTATGACACTAGTTAGACAGAGACACAGGGAGGGGTTAAACTAAACCTGGGCTGTCATGTTAGGGCCGCTGTACTCATGGTAAGAGTACAGACACCTAGCTCGAATCTTCTCGATACGCATTAACTCGCTACGTAACTGTGCGTCTCTTTGTAACTAGATCGAGAAGATTCGTGGTATAGATACACTGAAATAATTATTAATTTACCTCGACGTTCCGGCCATGAGCCATGTTAGATTATAATTGGGATGTTGACTAAAAAATAATAATTAGTCCATCTTTTAGAACGCCAGAAAATAGTAGATACGTATTTTTTCTTTTGCTTCTAAAACTTAAAATAACAAAGTTACAGAGCGGCGAAAGTTCGCGCTACGTCATTATATCGTAAAGTTTTTACGAAAGAGTGACGTCACGAGCCCCTACTCCTGAATTTGAATGTGCTGTATCTTTGTCAATATTATTCGTATGGACAAATAAAAAAATACGTATCGAGTATTTTTCTATAATCTAACTGACGGACTAATTAGAATCTTGTTGTTTTAACCCAGGAGACATCCCTATTATTAAAATCAAGCATGTCATCTAATAGTTTACACCTTGCGGGTGAAATACGAACGAGCTAAAACTTTTTATTTTTAAGATCCTGTGAGCGCATTCTTGCAAATAAACAATTTCATTTATTTCATTTCAATAATTTCATTTCGTTTTATGTATATATGTATGTAAATTCTTTATTATACAAAAGAGACATAAATGACAAAAAGAGATAAAGTGATGTACAAAAACGAACTTATCCCTTTAAGGTGTCTCTTCCAGTTAACCTTTGAGTGAATGAGTGGTGTTTTATTTCAATAATTTCGTTTCATTTCATGTTTCGACCGTAAATTTAACAAAAAGACCACTCCGATATCTAGCAGCGACTGTACTGTAGATATCTTTTTATAAGTCTGTCTATTTCTTACATTTTCATGGCTAAACTAATGAAGTGATTTTAATAGAGCTTGGGAAATCTACAGGCAGCTGGATACACACGTTTTTTTTTACTTAGATATCAAAATTAACTTCTGCAGGCAAAATCTAAGTTATAATCATTTTTTGTGTAAATAAAAGCTGTTACCGTAAAACTATAACGTCGGCGATTAAAAAAATAATGGCAATAACTGAATTCTTAAAATACATAACGGATAATATTAAGATTATGTAAATACGGACAATTAACCCGTTTTAAACGTGAGCTTTATATCCAATTGTTTCCACAATCTCCGAGCTTCATTAGCGCGATTTCATCATAATTGGACTATGAATTTCAAAATTTCATGTGGAATGCTAGTGTCATTTGAATGTAAGGTAAAGTACAGTCGTCTACAAACGTTGCACACGAGGTGTTGGATAATATTTTAAAACGAAGTTAATTTAATGACAGTAACGGTAATTCTCTATCGTTTTCACCGTTATCTTTATTTAAGAGGAGTGTGAACCCAGCCCGAAAAAGCGCTCCGCAAACACACGGCGATAACGTTTTCCACCCTCTAAACCTTAATCTATGGCAATGATTGGTATGTTGTCATTATGCCTTGGAAGTAGGTTTCTGTTTAGATTTTTTTTTAATTCTTCATAGATTTGACAATATTCGCATTTTAGGAGTTTCATACAAAACAAAAAAGCGTCAATATTTTTGAAAATATTAAGAATATTAAAAAAACAAAACATACAAACCTAGTTCTAGGGTATAACGACAACATACAAAAAACCATGGCTATAGGTTAAGGTTTAGAGGGTGGAAAAAGTTATCGCCGTTTGTATGGAGAGCGCTGAGTTCACACTCCTCTTAATTAGGTGACGAAATACCTGACGTTTAGCACCAAATCCTGCTAAAACTAGTATCAACACTTAGTACAGGTTCTGTTCCTGCCTGAAGTCCATGTTTGTAGACCTGTATTTCAACAATTAATTAAGGAACGAAAATGAACAACAGTGAAAGCGCTGGAGAATTACCAGTAACCAAATTAGGTTAACACCATATCTCAACTACCTCAAGTTCATATTGGTGGTTGTTTTTTTAGTTGGTAATGTGGCGAAACTGGAAAACGCAAAGCATGGAATACTGATGTTGCAGGTTCGAGTCCTGCCATTACCCTGTATTTGTGTTGTTATTATCATTTAAATTTATTAGTATTGTGGCTGTTTAATTCGGTTACCTACGCGCCAGAAACGGATATCGTATTGACAGTAAAACTTTAAAAGTGAAGATACTTTTAAATTATTTTCCTATCCGAGAAAGGACTACTTTTCAGGATAATACATTAGACAATGCCATTGACGACATCATCTGACAACCCATTTTTGATATCTATTCATTAGTTTAGGTTTAAAGTGACGCATATTTATAACAAACTTTGTGATTACTTTGTAATTTATAAAAATATCTGTTGCTGGGAAAACTTATCGGTCAAAATAAGGCACACAGACAGACATTTGAATTACTCGTAGAAGATGAAAAGTAAACGAAAACATCACATTATTAGAAGCATATATCTCCGTAAGGCCTATCGTACTAAATATAAAACCTAATAATCTAGTTTATATAATCTAGTTTCACTGTTCTATTTATTTTTGCACCACCTACCATAACAAGTTATCTTAGTTTCAATTTCTATTTCTATCCAAAGTTAGTCTGGAAGAGATCGCTCTCAAGCGATAAGACTGCCTTTTGGATACCTATATTGGTATTCAATAAAGCATATTGTATTGTATTGTATTGTATAAAACACAACGTGTCACTATTGAGTGACATGATATGATGGTTTAAAATTTGGAAAATAACAATTTGATGTGGGTCTTATAAATATAACACTTTAAAAAGTAAGAATATAGATTGAAGTGTTAAAAAAACTTACCCAAATAAGATCTGCTTTCAACACAAACTTTAATCACAAAACAAAGTGTTTGTCACTAAAACACGAGACACTTCTGTTGGTCGATGTACTTTCAAACTGTTGGGTACAAAATTAAGAATATATTGTGCAAAGTATAGACATATAGAGTACTAAGAGACGCGCGTTCGCGTGAAATTAGTAGCCTATGTCCGTCAGGAATAGTGTAGCTTTCTATCAGTGAAATAATTTTTGAAGTCGGTTTCGTAGTTCCAGAGATTACCCCATACATACAAACAAACAAAGTTTACCTCTTTATTGTATGAGTGTAGATAAATCAATGGAAATATTCGAAAACAATAAAACTAGCATTTATTTAGCACCAGCGACCCGCTGCGGTTTCGTACGGCTACAATCGGGATGAAATGTAGTAGTATGTAGCCAAACTGTAAATAGAACGTCGCAATGAGTGATCGCTGTAAAGTCAGAACGACGTCCATTGCGAAAAGGTTCTACAGTGGCCTAGAATTCAGTTCAAAACATTCCCTAATTTATCTAAATGACAGTGAAAACCGAATCAAAATCTGTTGCGTGGTTTAGAAGGAGAAGGCGGCTGAACGTACAGTCAAGGAATTGAATTCCCTATCCATTTCGTTGAAATGCCGTCTGACATTCGCAATGCATTAAGGTCGATATGTCAAACTAACGTCTTGCTCTATAGCTCTTATGGTGACAGTTTGCTATATGATATTGAACCTTAGGTGGGTTGGAAATTAAATTCCTTGACTGTACACTGTACTATAAGAATTTAGGATAGACAGAAATGGATAGCGACTTTACTTTATACTATGTAAGATTATTCATCATTTATTAGACTTATTACTTAAATTAATTAAAGTAATTACTTATTACTACAGAATAATTTAAACAATAAGTGTGACAAACGATTAATACTAAAAAGAAATTATGTTTTCATGCTTTATATTGGCCATTTCTATTAGTTTAAAAATAAGTATAACATAAAATAACAATATTTGCCGCTGAAAGATAATCATTCAAAAATTAGTTTGTTTATGGAGAAAAAATCGTTAAGTCATTATACATGATACTTTGACATCAACCGGTTACACAGTGTGTTCCGATGAATTATAATTTTAATTTGACTTTGAATATTTTTTTTATGTAGAGATTCCCGAATAACTATCATTTCTGTTTTGTTACTTTTTTGATAGTTTTTATCAAAAAAGTAAAAGTTAAATTGGAACCGAATCATACTGAGTTTCGTATTGTTACGAATACTAATATTATAGCACCGAATTATTTTGCGGAAGACAGTATTTATGCTGCTGCTGTTTTGAGATCTGTGGAAAAAAGTTTATAAAATAGTGTATTTTTTTCCTGTGTTTTTTCTTAAGTAAAATGTTATCTTATGAAGAGATACGATAAGAATTAATTCCTCAAATGTCAACTGTTCCTACACGTTGCATAACAGGCCTAAGCCTAATCCCACAAGAACACAGTTACGGAGTTACGCGGCTACAGACCGACGCACAATCGTTCCCACGCTAAAGACACAACATTACGCAAATATTGCACGTAATTAGAGTCTTTTTTTTAAAACGGACATTGTCTCAGAATTTGACAAAGCGCCAAAGTAGGGTTGAGAAAAAATATGGGCATTGTGATACAGCTGGTGGGTCAACGCTTATCTCTGGGCATCGCCAAATACAACGAAGTTTAGTTATTTTATCAACAAACTAATATTACTTTGTTTAAAAACAACGACCTCATTTTCGCGTTTATCAATCAAATCTTAGAACTTTTGGGTCTAATTACTAGATTTTTGACAAAAGTTTAAAAATAATTGATAAATTTCTTAACATACTTGAAAAACGGCTGAGAATGGATGCTATACTTTATCTATATATTATGTAAGCATGTATACCGACTAGAAAAAGGAATTTCATTTCCTTAATTTAGGGCTTTCTATTGGTATAAATTAGGTGTTGTTATTACTTTATTACATGAAACCAAACCTCCTCTTTTCGAAGTCGGTTAATGATAATCGTTAAAATGTTTGATTCCTATCAAATGAACATTACGATTTGGATAATTTGTTTCGGGGCCAAAAATACACAGCTTTTTTGAGACAGATCACACTTTTTTTTATTTAAAAAATGTGAACTTACTTAAGCACTTCCCTGTATAACACTTATGTGTCACAAGGACAGCGAACATCAAAACGCGGTAACATGTTTCCGAGCATCTTGTTTGTTTTATATTTTAGTATTTTTTCATAGCTTTAAAATTTCATTATAAAAAAATATTCGGTGGTATTGAGAATCTCCTCCTTTTGCTTTAAGTCTCAAAAGAGACGTTTTTAAAATGTTTTTGATGTATTTTAAGAACGTTTTACTACATTGAATTATTTGATATTTTTAGCTCTGTCTTTTGAATAAAATAGTACTTGTGAACGGGAGAATTTTTTTTTGTAAAGTAAGTTGGTTTTAAATTTTTTAATCTACAAAGAAAGCTTTTCTACATGATAATGTTACGGTTTCGATCAAACTTGCCAATTTGAAGTTTTAACCCGTTTAAAATAGGCTATATTATTATTTTTAATGAATATAAAAGTATTTTCAGGATAACGTAGACTCTGGTCATTAAGGTCAAGAATTGCACCAAATTTGATGTCAATAGCTCGTTCAACAATTGAGATATTTATATAGTTGGCTGTGATATAGAAGTAAAACTTAAAAGATTGCTTTTCATAACTATTTTGGTACTGAATCCCCCAAAAAGAGTGGTTTTATGCTGAAAGAAAAGCTTTACATATCGTTTGTCTCTAAAACTGTCCACAAGGGAATCCTGTAAAATAAACTTTTTATAATCCACAAATGGCAACTCAGCTACTCTTGTAATTTGGAAGGCTTTACAATTTTATGTTAAATCATGCATTTTTTTAAACCAATAAAAGAATTTCAACACATTTAGGGTGTTTGCTTAAAAAATAATTAAGTACACATTACTTTTAAGTTAGAAAAATATACACCGGCACAAATAAAAGGCTAGGAAGTTAATAAAATATTTAAGACTGAAACTCTGCAACGATTTTTTTATCTTTACCCTATTTTTATATTTTTTGCCTATAGTGAAACTGTAGTTTCTATCTTAAAGTTTTAAGATTTAACCATCGCACCGATAAAACAAAGTTAGGTACTACTAACCACTTTATAGTGGCTAAACCTATTAACTAATTCCTGAATTTTGCTGCCTAAAACTTAAAAAAACAAACCGTTTCCTAGGTTAACTACTACCAACTTAAAGATGCACTTTAACAATCGCTTAACAGTTAGATTTTTAACAGTAATATAAATTTAGGCTTTCATTTGTTTTAGCTTAGACTTTAAAACTCCAGCACACTTGTCTTCAACTTAAAAAAACCTTTTAAAAACAGTTTGAAAGAACAAACCAACGATAGCACGATCGCGAAGATGCGCTCGCGTGGCGGCGCGCTCGGAGACTGCGCGGAGGTGCGCGCGCGCCGAGACGAGGGCGGTAGGAGATGCGCCGGCGCAGCGAAGGCATTACGGGCCGAAAGTGCGCAGCGGGTTAGACGCGCGGTTTTTACACGCTATATGACAGAACAACGCAAACCTTATACATATATTAAACAAGGAAATACAGTAATTACAATTTTATTACCTTTTGCAAAGAAAGGGTAGATTTAAAAGTAAAACATTAAATTTCAAAGAATTTTCTTCGCATTATAAAACTGGGTATTTAAAAAATATTAAGCTGGTGAAAGTAGGGTTTTTTTAAGTTACAGTTCTTCCATGAGTAAGATCCCATAGCAGAAAACGATTTGGTTGCTTAATTTTGACTTCGTTCTTTAACTTAGAAAGTCTTTCGAATCCTAAGAATTTCCGATCCCTATGCCGTTGCTGATGTCGTGATCGCTAGAAAAAAGAACGTATCGTATATCTAGGAAATTAAACATCTGAAGTATCTGCGACGTATGAATAATGTAAACTACCCACCATTAAATGTGAGATTTTAAATCTTGACACATTAATATGGGATTCTCGTTGCACTATGAAAATGATATTAAGGCGGTTAAATTAATATCAATGTAATATAACACTTTACTACCCCAATAAAATAAGACAGTTTGCTATAATTATATCAATATGTATAGATTTCCACAAAACAACGTATGAAATTAATTATTATTTTTTGTTTAAAAATTGTGTCGTTTACCGGCTTAGTGTAAATGATGCTTAAGCTTACTTCTAGTTATGTACTAGATTAAAGGTAGAAAGTTATCGGATGTCATGTCAAGGTCTGAATTAGGGTTCCATAGGACCACAGCTTGCAGTGACGGTATCTAACTTGGATATTAAGGTAGAGTTAATTTTAACTTTACTTTGTCGTTAGTTAGTGTACTTTACTTAAGAGGAGTGTAAACCCACCGCTCTCCATACAAACGGCGATAACGTTTTCCACCCTCTAAACCTTAACCTATAGCCATGATTTTTTTGTATGTTGTAATTATACCTACTCTAGAACTAGGTTTGTATGTTTTGATCTTTTTAAATATTCTTATTAGTTTCAAAAATATTAACGCTTTTTTGTTTTGTATGAAACTCCTAAAATGCAAATATTGTCAAATCTATGAAGAATATTAAAAAAATCAAAACATAGCAATCTACTTCCAAGGCATAATGACAACATATCAATCATTGCCATAGGTTAAGGTTTAGAGGGTGGAAAACGTTATCGCCGTTTGTATGAGGAGCGCTTTTTGGGGCTGGGTTCACATTCCTCTTAAATAAAGATAACAATTTTGTAGAGTCAACAAAACGTGAAAGAAATAAAAATTACCATAAAACTAGACTTAGGTGCCAGTGGATGGGGCACACAGCTTGCAGGACGGATGGCCGATGAGGTCAAGGAGTTCTCTAGTGGCGACCGCGTACCGGAAGACGCAGCGTAAGCAGACCCGCCACAAGGTGGACCGAGGACTTGGTGCTGGTTGCGGGAACCCGCTGGAAGCGAGCAGCGTGGCACCGGGCGTTGTGGGCGAGCTTAGAGAGAGACCTAGGTCTAGATGTGGGGGTTTGCAGTTGAAATGATGATGATAAGATGTAGAAAGGCTGGCTGCTGACTACTTTTAAGTAGTTTAGCCGTGATGACGTACAAAACCGACCGGCAGACTTAGTACTTTTAATAAAATTCGAATTAAGTTTGTTTAAAGCTAGTAATCAAGCAGAGATGTTCAGCAATTATGTATCGCGTATATGTTTTGAAACAAATTTATGGACTAAAATTCTAGCATAGTCCAACTTAGGCTGTATTATTAGCTGCTTATTAATTTCATTTAATAGCAATGGTCGGCGTGGTACTACAATTACAGAAACCGTCTGTATCGTATTCTGTAAAAACTCTATGAATAAAAGTACGTAATCGTCATTTTAGTCAAGAAATTTCTAAAGTTAGACAAAATTTGAATGTGAGATAACTGCTTGAAACGTATAATTAAATTGTTTGAATACATTTGTAGTATTTTTTACTAAAGTGACTTGAAAAAGTAAGGCTTTGGTTGGGTTTTGATATTTTCTGAAAGTTTTCTAAAACTGACCCAACATTCAACATCTATTTTAATGTTTTTACCTGATTTAAAAAAAAAAGGAAAAGGTTCTCAATTTGTTTGTATTATTTAAATGTTTTTATCTACTCTGTTATTCATAACTTCAGAACTCAAAAATAATCAGGCAAGTTTACTTTGCCTTAGGTCAATCTATATTAACAAACTAATTGTATTACGTCATGGGGTGGCACATCTAAAACGTCATTATTAACCCTTGAAAGAGCCCAGCGAGCAGTGCTTATTCTCAATTTTATTTAATATTATTAAAGAAAATTAATGACATTTTCTTACATAATCTTTTAAATATTGCATGTCAGATACTGGTGGTTTGTGACGCGTAATAAACTGTTTAACTTTAAGATCTTCTGTACTCACATTCTTACCCTAAAAAAAATTACTTTGAGTTTACGTTTTTCTAGCGGCTCTTATGAATCGACCCATACAACCCAACTATTTTAAGGCTTTGTTAAGTTTTGGATTTAAGTAGATAGATCGTATAATTAAACAATATTAAAACTCAATTTACCAGCACAAATAATAGCTTGTTAATTACCAATGCAAATAACATAACTTACACACGTAATTAGTTAAAATTTCAATGTGTACAAATTAGCTAAAACCATTTATTAAACAAAGTAGCATTCAAATTAAAATCTTGACATTTTTAGTTTGGTATCTTTATAGTTCTTTGTGCGACGGCCTCGGACATACAGACGGACAGACAACAAAGAGTTCCCAGATAGTTTGCCGGCCAAGGGTTACAAATTTGTTTTTAAGACTATTCCAATTTAACCCTGTCTGTTTTGCCAAAATCGGTATAGCCAATTGCATGCCGTTATATGGTTAATATAAGTAATGTTCATTATTTATTTTTCTTTATCTTTTATTTATATCTGTACTAATCTATACAAAATTACACTGGTCTAAACTAATATAATAAAGAGGTAAACTTTGGCTTTTTGTTCATTTGTTTGCATGTACGGGGTAATCTCTGGAACTACTGAACAGATTCCAATAATTCTTTCACTTCAAGGAAGCTACACTATCCCTGAAGGACATAGGCTACTAATTCCACTCAAACGAAGTCGCAGGCGTCCACTAGTGTTAAAAATAATATCATTTAGGTTAGTAACATTTAATTTAGTCTACGAACGATAAATTAACACTATCATTTTATCTTTATTGATGTAGAGACATATTTACTATGTATCAAAAGATTTTAACACAAATTTTCTTATGTAAAACCTCAAGCTACCTAATTATTTTGTTCAACTAACCGTATCTTTGATATTTATCTTTCATTACGAACGTTATAAAACAACAAAATCTCGAATCCTTAACCACTAGCTTTTATCCACGACTTCGCTCTCTTGGGTCAAACAATATCCCACAGGAACTACTGATTCGATCGGGATATAATATAACCTATACCCTTTTCTGATTCTTTAATTATCTTCAATTATTATATTTAATGAAGTGTCATATTACTACATATTTAAAAAAAGTAGAACTATACACAAAAAAAAAAATATACAAAAAAGTCACTCTAGATCTCTGTTACGACGTGAAGGACGGACAAACAAACATTCACTTTTGGGATATCATACAAACTAAGTACAACGACAACGCAGTAAACAAGTAGGAATGGACATGATGATGAAATGGCGGAAAGTGACGACAAAAAATGCAAATGGCTACAAAATTAATAAGACATAATTATTAAGGCGGCTGACTTGTCCCCGGAGTGGCCCTAACATGACCGGTCCAGGGTTAAATTATCCTTCCCTGCGTCTCTGTCAAACTAGTGTTATAAGAAAGGGACACAGATAGAGATAAACTCAAATAACTTGGCTTAACTTGGCCGGTAACCGGTGCACTAAAAACGAACCTTCTCGATACCTGTAACTTCCTATGTAACTTAATGCGTCTAATTCTGACTAGCGTAGTAGGGGCAGGGGGGTTCCACTCCGCACTGTAGGTGCGCTCGCCGCATTACCTATGGCATAGGTTAATCGCAGTAGGTTGCCGGCCCGCCGCGCGCGCGTCCGCTCACTCTGTGTCGCATGAGATAGTATTATAGTAAGCAGCCCAACCCTAGCGGTGCGCCAGGGCATTCGGGTGGAAGGCGGGCGCGGGCGGCGCCTTCCTTTTGACGCATGCCGCCTGGCAAATGTTTATGAAGTAATACGAACTTTTTGTACCCGATCATAAAGTTGGAATTCGTTTAATGGTGGTCGAAAAAGAGAAGTTTCTGTACGTTAGTACTATTAATTATTCTGTGGTAGGGGAGAGACGCACTGAGGTACGTGGCAAGTTAACGCGTATCAAGAAGATTCGTGCTAGGTGCACTGTTCTCGTTAGAATTAGACGCACTGAGGTACGTGGCAAGTTAACGCGTATCAAGAAGATTCGTGCTAGGTGCACTGTTCTCGTTAGAATTAGACGCACTGAGGTACGTGGCAAGTTAACGCGTATCAAGAAGATTCGTGCTAGGTGCACTGTTCTCGTTAGAATTAGACGCACTGAGGTACGTGGCAAGTTAACGCGTATCAAGAAGATTCGTGCTAGGTGCACTGTTCTCGTTAGAATTAGACGCACTGAGGTACGTGGCAAGTTAACGCGTATCAAGAAGATTCGTGCTAGGTGCACTGTTCTCGTTAGAATTAGACGCACTGAGGTACGTGGCAAGTTAACGCGTATCAAGAAGATTCGTGCTAAGTACACTTCTCTTCTTCATAGCGCACTGTATCATTCAGCCGAGAAAGCATATACTTTATGTCGTTATGCTTTTATTGAATGCTGATTCATCATTAATTTATCATCGTCAGCGGCTGCCCTTTAGTAAGCTTCAATCATGCATTGTAAATGTCAATAGGACGTCTAAGGGTACAATAGTATATAATCAGCCTTCAATATTTCACATAAATCTAGACAGTGTCTGGATGTTTTAGGTCTCTTCCACCTTTCGAAGTTGCAAATCATCTTACTTACTTTTGGTACAGTTTGCAGCATACATTTTTATGTTTAGTATGGTTATTGTTAGTTTTTGAATTGGTTTTTGCTGGAACATTAATTGGACTGTACTTACTGTACTTTACGAGTATAACTTCTTCTTCTTCTCAGTCTTTCTCAATCTCAAGAATGTATGGCTCTTTCAAGCTGTTTTAATCTACTATTTGTTGAAATCTTTGTATCCATTTGCCTGCAGCCTCTTTTAATATCGCCAATTTAAATTTTTTTCTTAGGTTCATTTATTTATTTCGTGGCTGGTTCAACAAATGTCCACTGCCATACAGCGCGGAACGGAAACGCTGCTAGCATTATAGGAATATTTGAACCGGCCACAACACAGGTTGAGGATAGTTTTATTTAATTTTAAAAAAAAAAAAATTCTGTTTTAGTTTTAATGTTTTACTTTAGTTTAGATTAGTTTTAATTCTTAGTTTTATTACATTTTTTTTCTATTTTAGATTAATTTATATTTTAAGTTTTATGTTTTAATTTGTAATTGTAAGTTTTATAATCAACTAATGAGATGAAGTAATAAAAACGATTCAACAGATTTCTTACGAAATAATGCACATTCTTGTTATATTGTACTTCCCTTTTTTATGGAAGTCGGAAGCAAACCAGCATACGGGTCACCTGATGGAGAGCGGTCACCGCCATGGAAACACGCAATCTTAAGAGAATCAGCGATTCGTCTGCCTTTAGGTCCCCAGATAAACTTCCCTATACACTAGGGCGGAGATCACACTTACAGAAAACTTGGGAAGGTTAGCTACTGTATTTCGTACGGTGTGTATCAAGATCCTGAGCCCCAGGGGTAAAGGGACCAAAGATCGGTAATGGATCAGTGACTCGCTCATTATAAGGTAAATAAATTTACACTTGGTGAAACAGTGGTTTAGACTAAATGACAATACACCGGATTTGAACCCGCGACCCTGCTAACGAGAGCCTACGGCAGGAGAGAGCAGTGACTGATGGTACTACAAAGGTACTCAGGGTTGCCTTTTATGAGTTAACTCAGCTTGGAACCTTAACGTAAAAAATTAAGCTAAAAAAATTCTATAACTGACCCAAGCAGCATTCTTATTGCTATACTAATATGCTGTAAAGCAACTTTATCTACACATATATCATAAATGCTCTATAATGCGTTCAGAAACCGTAGGCAATGACCAGCATTATAACAACCAATATTATTATGAGAATTTTTCTAATTTGTTTCTATCTTTGTTCAAATTCATTTTTTATTACATTATTTCAATGTGTACAGTCTATAGATATTTAATAGGTACCTAGCACTAGTAGCTAGTAGCAATGCAGGTCATTGCCCTATGGCTTCTGAACCCATCATAGAGTACTTATAATATGTGTGTAGATAAAGTAATGTATGCAACTGTACATAATTAGGTCTTAAAACACTCGTGTGATCCTATTATGAAACTCGCTGACGCTCGTTTCATAAAACCACACTCGTGTTTTAAGAACCCTCATTATGCAACAGTTGCATAAAATACTATTAAAGAGGCGATGGCCTTTATAGAGCTACTATAGAGCTGTTTTAAGCGCTTGTTATCTACCAGGGGAAGTTATAGCCAGAACCTAAGCAAATAGATAGAAATTAACAAAATAAATATATTTATTTATAGCGGTCGCCGCTGTAAGGGAATGATGAGAAACACACTTATGTTTTTTATTTTTAAATTCCCGGGACAGCTACGCTTTAGAAACATCTTGCATGATAGTACGTAGAAAATCGTTTTCAATTAACTTTTTTTTGCTTGCAGACGCCTTATACCATTTATTATATATTTTATACTTAATACTCGTTACATTTAGATTAAGTACTTGTTGTGCCGTTTTAAATTGTTTTGGAGTCTACTCGTGACCACGGCCATTGAAACATGGCCGAAACGTCGAGGCAAATTAACAATATATTTTTATCGCGCTAAAGTCCCGATAACGTTATAAATTTGTGCCGTTTTGGCTCTAGCTGTTAAGGTGCAAATTTGTTAGAAATAAATAAACAAATAAACTCGTATATCAACCCTAACTACTTACTACATTCCAGCTACTTATTGTTTCTAGATAGCCTATGGCTAGCCCTAAACAACAAGCATTTTCCTTTCCTCATTCATATAGTGCATTTAAAATAATAAACTACAAATAATCTGAAATAAATATATTTTGACTTTGTCTTTGATAAACTTGAAAGTGACTTTATCAAAAAAAAGTAAAAAAAAGAAGAGAAAGTGTCGGTTTCTTAAATTACCTGCTAAAAAGATTTTAACAACGATGCTGTCCTTTGTTCATACTGACAGACACACAGAAACTCATAATTATACTGACCGTTAGTGTGTGCGAGTGAGAAAGTAATCTATCATGGCATTTGCTTGAATAAGCAAGAGACTGTTGTCTCAAGGCATTGTAACCTCTTAGCTGTACTCACTTAGCGATTTATTACAAATTATTGTAATTTATTGATCAGTATGATAACACGCAACGAATGCGTTGCGTCGCGTACAGACGGACGATTGTTTTTTTTTTGTTTTATTTGCGACTGCGTTTGTAGCATGATGGCAATTATGGTATACATAAAGCGTCTATCCCTTTCGCACGCTTACTGGTTGGAAAGGGTTAAAGCTTTATGTCCCCGACAAAAAATAGCGTGCTAGGGCCTGTGGACTAGAGCTCGCTTCGCAGAGTTGCGTTACGTGCACGCAACGCAAGCGATGTGGCATCTGTACCATTACCATGAGTTTCTATCGAAAATTCATATTACGTTACTACAGTCGATAGCGGTTAAATACGCTCCCATTTGTCAGTGAAAGAGTTACCATAGTCGATACGGTATTTTTCGATGACATATGTCAAATTTATGGTACCAATATTCTACGGCAACAGCTACAAAACTTTAGTCAGTAGCGCTTAGATTTCGATAGGTAATTTACCGTTGGATTCATACTAGCGATTTATAGTTGTTTAAGAGAGCGCTAGAGGCGCTGTACAATTCCCCATACAAATAGTTTACGCCGTCGCTAGCGAGTACGGTTACGGCTAGATGCCCTGTACTCATGGTAAGGGTACTGAACATATTCCACACATTAAAACCGGCCTGCGCACGCGCGTGTCTGAGGCCGTACTGCATCTGCAGTCTCCTTAGTGTGGCGGTGTCTATGGACGGTGGTGATCACTTACCATCAAGTGACCCACTTTCTCGTTTTCCTATTTTTTTAACTGTTGCCTAATAACAACGCCAAAACGAGTCCCACTTAGCAGGAAGATGCTGATTGTTGATGACGCTGATTTCCAGTAGTGAGCAGTATGTTGTCATTACGTCATTACCTCCAACGCTGGCCGCCCAAAATGGGAATATCTCGTAGGTGGCAATATTACTTTCTTTTAATATTACTAGTGAAGCATAATGTTAAGGGTTTGAGATTTTTTTAATTAGAAATAGGCTTGCGTTTGGCTTCAATCTCACCGGCTGTCTTGCTCTCTACGCCGGAACACAACAGTGCAGGCACTGCTGCTTGGTGGCGGGATTAACGAGCAAGATGGTGGTAGCTATCCGGACGGACCTTGCACAAGGTCCTACCACCCGCAGTGATTTAGCCCCATTTGGATTTTTACCTGTACCTCAGTGGAATCATTGCCAGTGAATGGAACGGCACATACCAGCATTCTCTTTTACATTTGTCTTTACTATAATTACATTCGTGAGTTATGTTGCTTGCCATTGGACGGACAGCTACCATCGTGGCGGCACTTTAACCACTTAGCACCATCATTAGCGGTTATTACAGCTAATTACTATCAGATATTAGCCTTGTCGTGACTTGTCAAAGAAAACGTGGATTCGGGCGCTGACATGGTCAAATATATGTATACATCTTTACGTTTGTAAATGATTTGTTTCTCTATAGTAGTTTTTTGCATAATCCAGCCGCTAAGCTTGGTGCTTGCACTGTTGTGTTCCGGCGTGGAGAGCAAGCCGGTGCAATTACTGGCACAAGAGGTATTCCATCTTAGCTCTCTTGCCGACTTGGCACATCTCTATTTTAATTCGTTGTAGCGAAAGGATCATTGAGTTTTATCACTTACCTCTTTGCATTAAGTTTCCATTTTAATCTACCTGTCAATTGTCCACAACTGATATTTATAACGTTATCGGGACATCCGACTCACTCTACTCTACTCGTGACCACGGCAGTTGAAACATGGCCGAAACGTCGAGGTAAATTATCAATATATTTTTATCGCGTTTAAGTCCCGAAAACGTTATAAATATGTGTGAAAATCGCGAAAGTTTAAAAAAACTTGTCCACATCTCCTCAGACAGATTAAAAAAATAGATAACTTTAGAAATTTGGTATGCACTAACCCATTCAAGATGCAAAAATGGTCACCTTTACCACAATAATGCTCTGTCTACGTGATTACACAAAATAGACAAAACTTTCGAAATAGAATTTCTGCGCATGGGCATCATGTATAGTCGACCAAGTAATTGCTTGACCACTTTTGAACTTTATTCCTTTGTAATACTAGCAATTTCTTGGTCGACTATACTGAAAGTGTTTTGTTGTTACATTTCCGTACATACAAATAATCTTCGTTTGTAAAATGAGTTTCTATGGCAGTGCCGGCACATAAAAGTAAAAAAAATGTGTTAAAACGGTTTTAGAATCATGTTGCAAAATTTATTCGTATCGCACGCCCGGACTTTCCACTAACTTTGAGGCTCAAAAAACATTTTTATGTTTTCCTAGTTTTGATATTTCTTTAGATGGATTGCTTCATGCTACGAGATAGAAAATGTTAAGTGCACGTTAAGGAAATGGTGCAAATTCCTACTGACCAGCGGAGAATTCTTGTTTCAGTCAACATGTGTCAAAAGACCTCTCAAATCTCTATGAAATATGTCATTTTTGACATCTCGAATGTGAGCTAGATGTGAGAATTGAGGACCAGCCTGCTTTTTCGTATGTTTTTGACCGACTTAGTTATTTTTGATTTTCAAGTTCAGCTGTTCACGGTCATGTTTCACGCACTCCTGCGCAACGGTCGCGTGGCAAACAAAACGACCACAGATTGCGTCTTTTCGTCTTTCCCCCGTTGCGGTCTTTTTTGCGACATTCAAACCACTTTACAAACGTCTTTACAAATGCCAAAGGCTTAAGATTTACGTCTTACACCGCTAAATTTAAGGATGATTTTAGATTTATAAAAGTAATTTAACTACTAAATTAAATTGGTAATAGATGTCAGATTTAGTTACCAACTGTTTTTTGATTTTGTTTCATTATGTTCAGGTGTTAAGGTTGGAAATTATGTGTATCGCGCTTAATAAAGAAGAGTAATTCCAAATTGAACCAGAAACTGTCACGAAAATGTTAGACAAGGGCAAACACGCAATTTTAATATTATTTTAATAATTACTGTCATTTCTGCGGCGTTTAACTGTTTAACTTTGCGACATTGACGGTTTAATACGCACCCATTTCGACCGCAAACCAATTAATGTAGGCGAGAAGTTCATGCTCAAGCCAAAGGCATTTCACAATCAAACGAAAAGCCTCTAAGAACTGAGGTTTAAAATAATTGATGTCACTGAAGCTAATTGTATTTTATTTTCGTAGAAATAGTAGCGGTTCAAGTTGAAATTCCCTTTTTGATTTAATATGTATTGACATCTTTTTTATAATAAATATTATCAATAATAAAAAATATTTTTAAAGTTTTCAATTCTCCGACATGTCATTTGATATTTACTATTTGGTATTTATGTTAACTCGCGTATAAATATATCAAAATTCAATATGATTTGCGACTCTTAAAAAATTTTACCTACCACGGAACGCGGAACTGGTTAGGTACCGCACGGCACGAATGCTGAGGTTGCAGGTTTGAGTCCAGCCATTTCCCTAGATTTCTCTGTGTGGTCATTACATAGTATTCAAGTTCAATAATTTGAATGCTAAAAAATAAAAAATAAATTCGGTTACAAAAAATTACCTACCAATCAAAAGATTATAAAATCAACAACCCATACAGGGCTCTGCCCACAACATTGAAAAATTATATACAAACAGTCCAAACTGACCGCAAACGTGTTGAAATCCCTCGCAAACTGTCAAGGACAGAGCTAATCACACTTGACACGTGTCCGTCCGTCTGTCCGTTCATTCGACACGCAACTCCGAACCTACGCCTTCACAAAAACAAAGTGCAAACTTAAAAAAAAACTGTTATTTGTGTTCACGCCTGTCAATTTGTGGTCTATTGCATTCCAAATTAGTGTAAAATCAGTAATGAATAGGTTTGCAACAATCAAAAATTATGCCGTTTTTTGTAGGGCTTAGGCGAGCTCACGCAAGTTTTAACTTGATGATGATATTGGATAATAATAACTCTCTTTATCTTCTTTTCTTTACCTTTTTAACATAATATCCACCGCTGTCTGTTAGAGTTCAACGACATAATAAATAAAAATAAAAAACCTTTTGGACAACAGAGATTCACATGGGTTAGTGAAAACTTAAAAGCTATGTTAGTAATTTATTATAATAAAGGATTAATAAAAAGGGATATATAAAAATCGTTGCTATTGGTTTAAGTTTAGAGGGTCGCAAAACGTCACCGCAGTTTGTATGGAGAGTGTAGAATCTGAGATGGAGATGTACATAAACCTCTAAAGTTTAGTTATTTTCAGCCACCCGCAAAACGGTAGCGTACTCGATTAACTCTCTCAACCGGCCCATTAAACGGAAGTGACATAATGCTACGTGAGATCGTCCCGGAAACGGATTCCGGTGAGAAGACACGATTTAAGAACATGTTATCTACCATCTGTCGTTACTCACGATTAGAGGAGGACTTACATTTCCAAAGAGACACGATTCCACTTGAGAATGCGTCAAACTTTGACCTAACAGTGACGGTTTAAAGCCTAAAATTAGCTGTTATCAATATGCAGTTAAGTTCTTTCGTAAAGTTATTTACGTATCTATGATATTTGTTTTATGTTACGTCTAGCTTTTGTCTTAATCCTGGAAACTATTAAATCATACACGTTTGTTTCAGACGACGGCAAGTTACGGTGAAGGTTTCACGTTTCAATTCACACGAGTCATAATATTATGTTAGTGTTTATGACAGTTTACATTAGTATTATGTTAGGTTTATTTTGTGCAGACAGCCTAGTTAAATTCGCACATAGTTAATTATGTAAGTAGTTTTATTGGTTTAGTGTTTGTTGGTTACAGACTTGGGTTAACTGACCTAGTGTCGAAATCTAGGACGTACATTGTCATTTGGAAGTATTTAACCTAAATGATAGACGGAATTTTTAAATATGCTCTGTTTTTATTATCATTGCAACGCATCTGCAATCCGTTTGGTGTTGCGGGTCTATAAGCGGTGGTGATCACTCACCATCATTTGACCCACTTGCACGTTTGCCTTACTATGTTGTATAAAATTTGTTCTTTGTTTTAAGGGTTGGGTTGGTTGGTTTAAACCCTACAGGCTATGCATGCGAAACATTTTCTAGTTATGACTAAATTAACTTAATACATTCAGGCGTTACTTTGCGGAGGTCCATTTCAACAAACTGGAACAAATTACTCGGAGTAGCAAGGTAATTTCTTCCAGATTGTTTAAATTAACTTACTTAGGAACTTTTTCCGCTGTCATTTCTTTAATATAAAATAGCTGATGATATGATAAAAAGTGATGTGTCGTTTGTAACATTGCACATTCAAAATGCTTGTACACTGATTAAAAACAAACAGGTAACCTAAAGCTGAAAAAGTAAGAAAAAGCGAATAGGGCTTTCGCGTGTTGATGTAGATTATGGCACAAAATAAGAAACATCTGATCTCATTCCGGGCAAAACATTGTGCTTGAGATGTGTTCCCACATTCTCTAGTGATGCTGTATGGTCGATGAATATAATCCGTCGACTATCGATAAAACTGTCGCAAAAAGCAATACTAGAAAAGCACCCATTTTAATTTTACTTTAGAATACCTATACGTTATGTTGTTTTGAATTTCTGTGAAAAAGAATACACAGAAGACATCATGCATCATCAGCCTTTGAATAAGTTGACTAGGTTTGGCAGGTTAAGTAATCTGAAAACAACAATTTTATAATAAGAAAACAAGCTAGCAACTCTCCAGCAAGTTATATTGAAATGCGTTTGCAGGCAAACGAAAAATATTTGTAGCGGAAGAATTTGGACCAACGGGCAGTTTAGGGCAGTTATCATATTCTTAGATTTATAATATTATTTCCTTTATGAGAAGAAATTATATTTCTTACACTAGAAGAAAGCGACAAAGTATCGATAAAGGCACGTCACTGGTTTTGGTGACACGGATCCCGCGCGGCCGCACAGGCGCGTGGTGCTATAATCATTGTTATTATGCCATTTTTCTAGTGACGCAAGCGCAGTGACGCCGGTAGGGTTCGCAATCGAGTGTTATCTAGATGTCGACGACAAAAGGGTTACCAGAATGTGTTACAACGTCAAATTGACCATTTTTTGTAGTTTTTATGGTTTATTTTTAATTTGATATTGCTTAGAACACAAAGTCGTTAATTACTAAAGGACAATGGTGAAATGTTATTAATTAAATTTAAATAAAAAAATGTTTTCTGTCTCAAAAATCCAAAAATGTAATCGTACTGTAAGAGCGTTGCTTACAACAGCAGGTATTTAGGTCTTATATGTTATACGTTAAGTAGGTTAGCAATAATAAGTACTTACGTTAGTAAAACGTATTGGTACATGACGACCGCTGGTAGTCGAATTCGATACCTGGGGTACAAATTTTGAATCTCACCAAGTGACTGAGCTCACCAACATGGCGGAATCTCTATAAAAAACAGCTATTTTGGTGAGCTTTAGTTACCCGGTGTGTTTCAAATGCAATTTTTTAATCTCACCGGGTACTAAAGCTGACCAAAGTGAAAGAAAGAAAGAAGAAGAAAGTGGCCGCATTTCTATGAAAAACGGCCATTTTGGCGGGCTTTAGTCACCCGGTGAGATTCAAAAATCGCACTCCTGCCCATCACTAGTCTACGCTCCGAGACAGGCTGAAGAGCATACACTTAAATCTTTATATTTTTTATCGTGTATTGTGACAACCCTAACTCGTCGCCATCTTGCGGGAAGCTGCGCGTTCGCTTTTTCTGCGATTCCACTTAATTGGATATTGGATGGTACATTGTTTTGAGCTAACCTCTGAATGTATTCAGGTTCTTGCAGACGGTAAATGATTTTCCTGCGGGTAAATCAAAGTGCAAACTAAGGCTAGGTCGAAAAGTTTTGTTTCTAGGCCACTCATTGTTGTGACAATATGGCATTTTTAATTAGTAGTCAGAAGTCTTAAAAACTATTTTTAAAAGATTCTCTATGGCGCAGAAATCAGTGTGGCTGACTGGAAGCAGTTTCCTTAGCCGTTTAAAAGTTTTTTTAACTGTAACTTCAGTTAAGATTTTTTTATGGAAAAATGACTGGATTTTTTAAAATTAACTTACGTATCTACTGAGTTCTAGTGACAAACTCTTAAGAACCTTGTCGTACTAATGTGAAATGACAGTGACTCGAACTTGTCACATTACTGACAGCGGCAAGGGACTAAAATGTTCAGTTACTTCTGAGGCTGACCGTACCATCAACAAAATCATTAAATAAGAAATGAAAAACTTATTAATCAGTGACTTATTGCGCCTACTAATGTAATAATGGAAAATATAATAGTCATCAATCATTGCATAATGACTTCATTCCATTCAATTCTAAATAATCTACTTACTCATATATGTGCAGTCAAGAAATATAAAGGTTTGTCACTTTTGCAACTAATTTATCACATTGCAAAACGCAAGTGATATAATTTGCGGGTACCTTGTGTTAGGTCCATCCGGATCGCTCCTAACGCCTTGCTTACTAATCTAGCCGCTAGGCACTTAACGCCTGCACTGTTGTGTTCCGGCCTCGAGAGCAAGACTGCCAGTGACATTACAGATATGAGTATTCCATTTTAGCCTTGACAATGCATCTGCAACCTCTTCGGTGTCGCGAGTTGTTATATTGGTCATTTACCATCAAGTGACCCAATTGTTCGTTTGTTTTTCTATTTTATAAAATAAATGGTGTAAAAGTGACAAGCCTTTTAGACTCTTATATACCTCAATAAAAAATAGAGGTCGATTTTACTTCAGCTATAATTATTCATGTAAAATTTACATAACTTTTCTGTAAAAAAAATATTCCTAGTCAAAAGGGAAGGTGACATGACAGAGCCGTGTCTGTACAAGCACGATTTAAAATCGCACGTAACTCTCCGTGACTTTAAACGCAGGAAAAACTATGTGCGACTGATTACCAGTTACGTGCGAAAATGATTGAACCAGGTAACTATTGTAGGTGAGGTACAGTCGAACGTAGTTTGTAATTTTAAAATGCTATATAATGAATGACAACACAAAGAAAAATTAGGGTAATGGCAGGATACGAACCCGCAACATCAGCATTCCGTGCCTTGCGTATTCCAGTTTCCGCCACATTACCGCTGCCATACCCTGCGAATTTTTCAATGTGTTTCGTCTTTACGGTCATTACATTATTGATATTTTTTCTTTGGGTAAACTACCCTTGGTGTCATCTATGAGAAACTTAATCAAGTTATCTCATTCAACTTGGTCATTTATGAATGCCCGTTAGCTGACGAGAGATGGCGCCATTTGTTGTTAAATTATTGTAATTTTTGCACCGTAACATTTTGCAGAAACACTTTACCCTTAAAGTCGGACATACCTTTTTTTAATAGCTAATCATAGCTCTTTAATTCTTTTTTTATGATATAGGAAGGAAAACAAGCAAGTGGGTCACCTGATGATAAGTGATCACCACCGCCTATAGACACCCGCAACATCAAGAAATTTTGCAGATGCATTGCCAACCCAGAGGGCTAAGATGTAATACCTCTTGTGCCAGTAATTGCACCGGCTGTCTTGCTCTCCACGCCGGAACACAACGGTGCAAGCACTGCTGCTTAGCGGCTGGATTAGCGAGCAAGATGGTGGTAGCGATCCGGATGGACCCTGCACAAGGTCCTACCACCCGGTTAAAGCTGGACATTACGTTCAAAAAGCAGCAGGCGGCAGCTAGGCAAAACAAGCGGGGAAGGCCGGACCAGTACAGAGTTCCCTTAGATCTTTCTCGACTAATCACTCCAGCGGTAGGTCATGGTCATGAATTTTACAGCTATGTAGCCAAATATGTGGAAATATTAACCTTATTGTCAGTGCCATAGAGGTGTATAGATATTTTTGGGATATTGGAAACGTATAAACAGGGTGTCCCGTAACTAATGGATAACCTGTAGGGTCTGAATAGCTTGTACAACTGTATAAATGTGAGATTTAAGGCTTAGTAAAGTTTCAATTTATAAGAATTAGAAGTCGTGTGACTCATTATTATAAAGTCAGTATTCTTACCATTTTGACTTTAATTGAAGGAATTTCTCGAGTTTGCTAACTGCAAAAATAATGACCTACGCGTCTAGCTCTGGCATGCTTAGCATACTCTGTAAAATTAATTTGTTTCCAAGTAGGCCTGCATGACAACAAAATCTTCTTCCATTACTAAAAGTTCAAGGCGAATGCAATTTTATTATACAATTGGCCCAAGAGAATTGTAACAATGCAATGGCCCAAACTAGAGGACAATAGATATGAATATGGCGACCTGCGCCTTATTAACTAGTGATGAATTGCCGGTGATGTAAAGCCGCGATCATTTCGCGTTCAAATGTCAGGCGGTGATGTACAAAGATGTGTACTTTTAACCGACTTCATTAAAAGTTGATACTTGACTAATCCAATTTTATAGGATAAGTAAACCGAACAAGTATGTCACCTGATGATAAGTAATCACCACCGCCTATAGACACCCGTAACATCAAGGCTAATGAAGATACGTTGCCAACCGAGAGGGTTAAGATGGCCTCTTCTGCCAGTAACTTGACTGGCTATCTTGCTCTCCACGCCGGAACACAACAGTGCAAACACTGCTGCTTCGCGCCTGGATTAGTGAGCAAGATAGTGGTAGCGATAGACGGACCACGGCCATGGTTGCAATACAGTCAAAACGTCAAGCTAAATTAACAATTATTTTACCGTATTAAAGTCCCGTTAGACATATGTTAAAAACGCAAAAGATTAAAGCAATTTATTTTAATAGATATCCCCAACAGAACTGTTAAATATATTTAGTAAGTAAGTAAAATAATGAGACCGAAACCTCTGTCTCCATACATCGCCCACCAGTGGACGGAGCAGCCAAGCAACAGCAGTTACAATACATGTGCGCAGACGCAAGTCAACAATGGCCAGAACATTGCGCGTCGCAAATAGTTCATATAAAAATTGCTCAACGCGCACAAAAGAGCTAATGAAGGCTTCAACGATTGCGACCAAAATGGCCGTATTAGAGTACCAAAACGGCTGTATAAAGAGTGCTCATTGTATGTGGTCACACCCAATTTCACCAGAGCGTGTGGTGGGCGTCTAATGCTGAGTGTAATAGGGTAATTAAGTTGGTAGGCCGGTGTGTAGGGGTTTGAAAGAGGGAAATTTTAGGAGCCCTTGTGAGTTGCAATAGAAATCGTGAGTTGTTATGCTTAATGTGCTTTTCAGGCAAACAGTGAGTGCTGCGATTACTGGCTCAAGAGGTATTCCATCTTAGCTCTCTGGGTTCACGCATCTGCAATCTCTTTGGTGTTGCGGGTGTCTACAGGCGGTGGTGATTACTTACCATCAGGTAATCCACTTGCTTGTTTGTTTTCCTATTTCATAAAAAAACTAGTTGTTTATATCTAGGATCGTCGTCTACGTACCTATCTAAATACACCGTTGCGTATACTCTACGTACTAAAAACTTGTTCCACGGACTAAATGGAGATAAAGAATATGGTCAATTTGTGTACCTAATGCTGAAGTTACATAACGCATTGTTATTCCAATTGGCAAATGCACAATTAAAATTTAAATACGAGATTTGTAGTTAAATACTTGTGAACGTTTCGTCTTGGACTTTGAACAAATACTATACTTTTCAGCAATACAATTTAGCAAACTATTCTTTTTTTTAGTATGTATTATTTTTTTACATAAAATAGGACGGCAAACAAGTGGGTCATGCGATGGCAAGTGATAACCACCATCTATATCATTATACATCATCATCATCATTCATTAAAATACATTTCATCGTTTATTAAAATAATTTCTTACAAGTAATTTGTGACTTATAGACATTCACGGACAGACATTGAGTCTAAACTTTCTTTCACTTCCGTTTTTAATAGGCACTTATGTATGTCTTTGACTTGCTATAATTTCTTATGTATTCGCAACGTGCAGACATCCGAAACGAAACGTCGGAAATTAGATTCGTTACAAATACGTGATATAAACAGTTAAAATTGTTTCATTTCAATGTAACTAGAAGAATAACTATATATAATTTCTAAGTTTATGGTAAAAACAAATCTCCCTCTTATTACATAACTCAAATTGTTGATTGTCATATTGTCCCAATAAAACCGCTCACAACTGGTACGAGGCGAAATAAACTTTGCGTCGTCGTAGTAAGGGCGTTTCACGTTTTACAAAAGGCAAACGACGGTTGTTTGTGAATTATTTATTGCCGTTTGTCCGCTGAATGGTTGTCAAGAAGTTCCCACGGTATTTTGTCTTTCGGTCAGCGTAATTGAATTTCTACTAGCCAAGCCTATGGGTTCGCTTGGAGAAACGATGATACTTTAACACTAAAAATGTTGAAAATCTGAATACGTTTCTTTAAGATTATTTTAATAAAAAGAATAGGTAGGTACAGAGACTAAAACAGTGGGAGATAAAAGAGGCAATTTATCAGCTCCGCAGAGCCGTGTAAATCCGATACTGAAGTTGAAGCCCTATTTTTTTTGAAATAGGAAGGCAAACAAGCAAGTGGGTTACCTGATGGTAAATGATCACCACCGCCTATAGACATCCGCAACATCAAAGAGATTTCAGATGCGTTGCCGACCTAGAGGGCTAAGATGGAATACCTCTTGTGCCAGTAATAACACCGGCTGTCTTGCTCTCCACGCCGGAACACAACAGCAAGCACTGCTGCCCTACTCGGAGCCATGTGAGAGCGTCCGCTACGTCGCGCGGGTGCACGGAGCGGGTGCACGCCTATCGAACAATAGTATGAGCCCGCACCCGCACCCGCACAAGTTAGCGGACGCTCTTATCCTATTTTTCTATAAGCGTGCACCCGCTCCGTGTGCCCGCGCGACTTAGCGGAGGCCCTAAAACTTCGAGCCGTGCCGTGTCCCGCCGCCTCGGTCCTTACGCCCTTGGCTTAGCCTGAAGGTAAATCAGACCCCACCAAAAAACCCTGTTTTATTTGGTGAACCATACCATTTGGCACACGACCCCTTTAGGTGTTCTTGGCTGTTAAAAACATCCCTCAGATAAGGCTATAAAGATTACCATTATTCAATAACCATTTTTGTAATTTTATTTTTATCTTTATGTAACTTCATGTTTGTAAAAAAAAATTGGTTGAAAAAAAATCAAAAACCCAACTGCGTTAAAAGTAAACCAAAACTGAAAAGACTAAAACAAGATCAGTAGTCGGGACCCATTTTTTTTTAAATTTATTCAAGATAATTATTTTTACAAATGTAATAATATACAAGCAGCGAGCGAAAACCGAAAAAAGTACACAGGCTCAAATCTTCTCAGTAATGATTCCCGACTGTTGAAGTTCATGAAACTATCGCAATGGTGTAGGTATTCAACATTACTTAACAGAACTTCAGACTACTGGTCTTGTTTTAGTCTTTTCAGTTTTGATTTACTTTTAACGCAGTTGGGGTTTTTGATTTTTTAAATTTACTTTTTTTTACTTTACACTTTTTAGTTCGGATTAAATGAGAATGGTTGCTAGCCAACTTTAAATCGTTATAGATCCTTAACGACCATTCCAACTGAAAAATGATATGAGAAACCTAAAAACGATTTTTAAATACCTATCCAATGATACCCCACTCAATATAGTTCGTCGACTTTAATTTTTTTTCTTTTTCACAATATGGCGTCTGGTGGTCGCCATATTGATTTTTGATTATTGTCATGTCTTGAGTGACACTCGCAAGATTAAGACGAATCGATTGATGTGAGCATCATCAAAATCGGCCCACGCATTTGGTCTCTAGATCGCCACAAAAGCACAAACATACATACATAGGTACATACATATATAGGCTGATAAACACATTACCCTCCTTTGCGTCGCGCAGTCGGGTAAAAAGGCTTAATGCTGAGTTTCTTGCGGCGCATTCTTCTCAGCAGATGCCATTTCCGAAGCGCTGGTAGAGTCTGTAGTCTTATTGCGTTAATTGGAACGATTTCACATTTAATTTTTTAACTTTTTCAATATTTTTTTCATAATTGGGTAGTTTGTATTCTAAGTTTTTTGTCAGTCTGTCCGTGAACATGTCCGTGTAAAGGGCTCGAAACGTCGGAAATTAGATTCGTTACAACACGCGATATAGACCGTTTAAATTGTTTTATTTCAATTTCTAAGGCTATAAGAATGTAAAGTTTTGGCGTTAAATACACTCTTCACTAAACCCTAAAGCATTGGGTTTGGGTTATTCTATGTAGGGTGGGACTGGACAAACCAGGCCGTACCATTACCTAACCACATCACGCGTGATAATTGTTTTTAATTGTTCTGCCCACATTGCAACGATTCATTATTTTGTGTACTCTGACCCGTATTGTCTCCTCTCGATTGGGGCTATGTGAATTGACGTATCGATTGCCTCACAGATGATCGATTATGTCATTTTATTGATGGTGAAGCTTCCGACTGGAGTCATAACAATTATATGTAAAGGTGATTGGAATTGGTTGTCGTTCACACGCTGTTACATGTAGGAATAGCGTAGGAAACTCTTGTGGGCTTGGTGATTATAGTTATGGACTGTGTTTTAAAGTAAAGGCAGTTCTTGATAGATTTTTAGTATTAATCGGAGCATGAGAGACACAAAATACAATCCTAAAAATACCAGTATTGCAAACCCTAGTAGGAAGGTTTTTAGTATGGGATGACCGCTATCTAGTTAGCTACATGACTACCAAAGTTCAAAACCACCCCAGTTTATGTAAATAAAAATGTTAATTATTGTTAGTTCGTAAGCGCATCGCTTTACAACGGCTGGAGCGATTTTGCTATTTTTTTATGTTAGCATTTTCGAAAGAGGTTTTTATTAAAAGTTTGTTCTAAGTTGCTCGGATTTTTTCAAATGCGAGAAATACTGAACGTCCTTTTTTCTATACGATATTTTGTATGAACTCTGGATTTATACGACGAACAGAACAACGTCTGTTGGGCTTGTTTTAAATGAAAACTAAAAACTGTAATATGGAGACAAACTATCATGCAGGCCATGATGGGAAGTGATCACTGATGGAAACCAGCGACCCAAGTGAAAGGATGGTTAATTAATTAGTAAATAAGAATAACATTAGGTTCCATTACAGCATGTATTCTTTAAACAGGCGAGAGTTTTACAATTGGAATTCAAACAAAGTACCATCTACTTATATCGTCATGTGTTCTCCTTCAATTGTAAACATTGTTATGACACATAAATTTGACCTTTTACCAAAGTGATAGCAATAATATCAATTTAATTAAGTTTTAAGTTTGTACGTACCTCAATTCTCCTTTATATTTTTTTAATAATCTCATCTGCCATACCAGAGATAAGCACCTCACTCAAATCAATGGCCGCGTTCAGCGGCACCATGGTTTTAAAAATAAACCTTCACAGATCATAAGATTGGGAAGGTTTTACAAACAGAACGAATACATTGAGTTATTTGAAACAAAATTGTAGTTTTATTATAATCACTTTCACTATCGTAAATTTATTTTAATGGCTGCGTTCAGGCTATCAATTTAAAACTGCCATACACAAAAGCAGCAGTCTAGCCATATTAAAAATATATCTTTTGACAAGCTTAAGACCCGTATTTCCTAACACAAGAGAATTGCTGATCCAAGGCCAACCTTTAGCACATACTTAGGTAAGTACCCATAAGTCTTCCAATACCGGTACCTATTATTAGCATACTTAATACCGGGATCGAAGGACCAAAATGAAGTGGACGAAATGAACTGTATAAGTAATGGAGATAAGGGAAAATGCCAGGATAGAAGGAAATAAGTGTATTATCTTTAACTTACAAGCTCTCGCCATTGTTTCTGAGACACAACAGACAATATTAAAACAAAACGTACAAAAGAATAACTCACTTAAAAAATTATTTTATTTTTTATTTTATTGTTCAATTCATTACACAGTATAACAGTTTACACTAGGGCACTGTGAAATTTAAAGCATTTTACAATAAAAGGAATAGAAAAGAAAAAACACAAATAAGAGTACAAATAAAATAAAAAAATCATCTAATTGAGGATACACGCCCATCCATCGCCTCACAGAACCTCAGGCACTCATCACACACACTTGCCCATTGACCAGCAAACACATCACAGCCTGGTGCCGATGCTAGAAGCGCGTTGAGACAGTCGAGAGCGCGAACGAGCGGTGACATCCTGTGTGACACGGTGCGCGCCGTCGGAACTGCCAGGAGGTGACGGTGTCGTGGCCGGAAATCAAACTTGACCACCGGAGGGACGCGCAGACGCAACAGTTGGTTCACTAATTCAGGACAGTCGGAGTCCCCACGCAAGGTCCCACAAGCAATCGTAAGCAACCGGTAGTTACGCCTCACTTCCAGGGAATTGAATCCCAGGGGGCCAAGCAGGTATTTCGTTGGGTATAAAAATGGATAATACCCATACATTTTTTTATATAGAAATCGCAGGAACGCCTTCTGAATCTTTTCCAGTAGTAGGGCATAAGAAACTTCGTGCGGATTCCATACCACTGAGGCAGTCTCAAGCTTACTCCTGACCAGAGCAGTGTAGAGGAGCCTTATAACCCTAGGATCATCGAACTCACGAGCGTTGCGCATAACAAATCCCAACCTCCGAAAGCTGTCAGCTGCCAGTGCTTTTACATGTTCATGGAAGTTGAGACTCGTATCCAAAAATGATGAACAGCAAGGAGTTCACAACACCGGGAATGGTCATACTAGCAATACTGATATTGGAAGCCCTTTTCGTTCCCATTTACCCCTAAATATAACCAACATTTGCAAAGAATCACAACTTACAATAAAAAATCGATCACTCCAAAAATGTTTCAACTTACTGTCTCGACATTTTTTATCTAATGCAAGATGCAATAACGCACACAATTAAATTACGACAATGGCAGTCAGTTGAAGGGGCTTTGTTGACCATCAATCAGGATTTCGTACTTCATTACTCTTTATGAACACGTATTGTTCATCTATATGGGTGTCGTTGGTGTAATTGTATCAGGATTTTAATTTGGCTGATGTTGGTTTTGAAATTCTGCTGCGAAGTTGATACTTACTTTCGTAACGCGTCTACTCCTTGGACAATAATTATTATTTATTTATTTCAACATTTTTACACGGCATTACAGTTGGTGAACTAATTCACCGTGAAAACTGTTAGTGAATGACATACTTTACATTTGATGATTAAATGTGTGGCATCACTGGTACTTTTTCTGTACGAGCAACATTGACAGCTCATCTGTCGTGTATGGATTTCCTTCTCCGCCTTGTTGCTCTGGTCTCGCTACTTGTGTCGGTCCACGTTCATACAGTAAATATAAAAATATATATCTTCCTTTTGTGTGTACGCATTACATGTACTAAATACTATAATTGGATTGGAATAAAGCTCCATATTAAATACCAGATCTTGTTTTCTTTGTGTCGCCCTGCCACTACACCTAGTCTGCTGTGTCAATAAAAACTAGTTTAAAGTTCATTTATTTGCAGGAAGGGTACAAAGGCTGTTGAGTCTTAACGATAATGCAGAACATAATAGGTATTATAGGTTTCATCAAATCACTCAAATCGAGAGTTTTGAGAGCTGCAAATTAAAAACTAACCCGTCTTAAACATGACGTATAGTCGACCAAGTAATTGCTTGACCACTTTTCAACCGTATTAAAACGGGATAAGGTTCAAAAGTGGTCAAGCAATTACTTGGTCGACTATACATAAAAAATAAAAATCAGCTTTATTTCAATTGTATTTATTTCTAACATCAACCATATTTTCTACAAACGCTTAGTAAATCTATAAAATTAACACTAGACTTTTTTGTCATTTTAACAAAGAAAGGAACAAAACACATTCTAGTTAAAAGATATTGGTATACTTTTATAAATAGGGGGTAAAAGTTAGACATACAAAATAATTTATCTACCTACTGCATGACACCCACTTTAACTTACTCTTTATTAAACTGAAAAAATTAACAATACCTAATCTCATTTAACCTTAGAGCATCCATGCCCATATCCAGAGTATGGATGCTCTAAGAGTTTAACCAACATAAAAAAAGGTTGAGGTTCCATATTAATCTTTATAATTTTTTTAATGTATGTTCACCGATATTTTTGTCAATTGTAGTTTTTTTTTTTAAATGCCGAAGGTGGTTTCAGAGATGGTCACATTGATTTAGAAAAGAATATTCTACCTCTAAGGGTCTATCCTTAAATATAAGGACAAATACTAGACTCGTCAGATGCTTTATGTATGAAGTCGGTTTTAATTGTAAAAAGTCATTTGACACACATATTTCGCTAAGTCGTGCCTTGTAAATAAAAATTCTAGATCCAACCCGTGCTCGAGCTGTTCATATGTACAGGCGGTCACTACTACCGTAGTATCATCTGCAAATAATACTGTTTGACCCTCATTGACAGAGGCTGCGAGATCATTGACAAATAATGAAAACAGGGCATTCCCCAAGGACGATCCTTGTGGGATGCCCACGTTCACATCACCTGCCTTAGATTTTACCCTCCTACCAGCAATTTGAAATGCAACCGTGTGCTGTCTACGTTCAAGAAAAGACTTAAAAAGTAGGTCTTTATCTTTAATACAATAGTGCTTCAGTTTTTCTAGCAATAACTTGTTAATTACATCGAACGCCTTGGATAGGTCACAAAATACCCCTGCGACTTTATGTTTTTCATCCAAAGCTGTTGCGATGCAATCATACACTTAATGTGGTAGACCTTTTTCGTCTATAAGCAAATTGTTCGTCCGTCAGTAGGTTATTTGACACACATATTTGGCTAAGTTATGCCTTGTAAATAAAAATTCTAGAAAATGAAACAAGTCACAGTTATTGGCCTAGACTAGACTACATAGAGAGGACACATGCGTTCAACTTAACACGTTCCCTGCAAAATCAGGTCTAAACACCCGATGCACGAGCTCTCACTGTTTAGTATTTCAGTATTTACTCAGTATTTCTACTTTTTTTTTATACAACATAGGACGGCAAACAAGCAAGTGGGTCACCTGATGGTAAGTGATCACCACCGCCTATAGACACCTGCAACAATAAAGAGAGTGCAGATGCGTTGCCAACCCAGAGAGCTAAGGTGGAATACCTCTTGTGCCAGTAATTACACCGGCTGTCTTGCTCTTCACGCCGGAACACAACAGTTACGAAATAGATAAATATATAGGCGTTTTCACGTAGATATGACTTTAGCGTCTCTAGCGCCATCTAGTGCTGAATAGATGAAACCAACTGACATGCGCTACTTCACGCTAACGAAGTTTCGTAACACGGACGCATATATACAACTTCCAACTTTCATCCTTCGGAATTCGTTCCCCAGGCATAACACCCGCCTGGAGAGAGATCTCTCTTATGTGACCTACCTCTACATGACCATTTACATCCATCGATACCTTACTAGGTTTATGAGCCTTATAACGCACATGGAGAGAGTTTAGGATAGAGGCATATCGGGATGATATGACCCTAAGAAAAAAACTAGTTTTGTGTCGCAGCGAGCGTGTTAAGACCATAATTTTCTATAGTCACTATCGTATCGTAACGTATCGTTCCTTTTTTTCTTCTTTGTGTTGTTATTCATTATATAGCATTTTAAATTTAATTTAAATGTAAAAAAAAATACAAAAAGAAAAATCGAAACAATTTAAAAATAAATACTTTTGATCACAATACTATCGTATTCGCTTAAATTTTTTTCTGGTATGAAAACTTGAAGGGCACGTTTTATTTGGCACTGAACACACTGCGCTGGTGTCGCAGAGGAGCGAGGTGATCCGTTTCAGGTCGTCACAGAGACGACAGCTGTCGCCTGAGGCAGGTTAGATGAAGTAGAAGGCGTGCGGCTGCAGTTCCAGCTGCGCCATCTTGGCGAGCAGGCGCAGCAGGCGGCGCTGCGGGCGCGCGGCCGCGTCCGGCGCCGCCCGCACGGCCTCGGGCCGCAGCGCGCGGCACGCCGCCACTCGCTCCGACACGTGTGCCGGCATCTGCTGTCACAACGGACAACGGGCTGTCAGTGCTACGGCGGAAGGTTCTCGAAGATACACGAAGGTTCTCGCTCGGAAGACGAAGAATTGGCACGGAATAAATAAATTACAACTTTATGATAGGCACAAAAAGTTCGTATTACGCCGTCCCATATAACCCACTGGCTCCACTGAAAACCAGCGCTGTTGGCATTGCCGTGCTGACAGCATTGCTGAGTGGAGGCCAATTCGGCTATACAATGCTGTCCATAATTGTAAAATGTTTGTTTTATTTTTGTCTTGTCTTGTATTGTAAGCTGAATAAACGATTTTTCTTTCTTTCTTTCTATTACTTCATAAACATTCACCAGGCGGCATGTGTCAAAAGGAAGGCGCCGCCCGCGCCCGCCTTCCACCCGCGATGCCCTGGCGCACCGCTAGGGTTGGGCTGCTTACTGTGATACTATCACAACGCGCGACACAGAGTGAGCGGGCGCACGCGGCAAGCCGACAACCTACTACGATTGACCTATGCCATAGGTAATGCGGCGATCGCACCTACAGTGCGGAGTGGAACCCCCTGGTGTTGGTAGGCCTCCCACAAGGCGGATGGACTGTCTTTTTTTAATACAACAAAGGCAAACAAGCAAGTGGGTCCCCTAACTCAGTGATCACCACTACTCATAGACACCTGCAATATCGAGGAGATTGCTGATGCGTTGCCAACCCAGAGGGCTAAGATGGAATACATCTTGTGTCAGTAATTGCACTGAGTGTCTTGCTCTACACGCCGGAACACAACAGTGCAAGCACTGCTGCGTAGCGGCAGGATTAGCGAGTAAGATGGTGATAGCGATCTGGACGGACCATGCACAAGGTCCTACTCCCACAAAAGAATCTGGTAAGAGTCGCAGGAAACCGATGGATGCGAGCAGCAAAAGACCGTCGTGAAGACCTTGGGGAAGGCCTATGCCCAACAATGAGCGTGTTCTGGCTGATAATATTGTAATTTTTGGGGTAGGTAAGTCCAGTAGCGTAAACTGTTACTCCAGTGTTAAGTTGACTATAAAAACTAGTTTTTACCGTGAGGATTTACGAGATCATTGCTATCGTTTTGAGGACTTTCTGTAACTTGTCCATCCTTACGATATGCCCAGTACAATCATTCAAAAATTACCGAAAATATTCCCACCTTTTTGGGAGGGTCCTACAACTCCGCTAGAGCCAAATATAAGCTAGGTACTAGAATATTTCACTTGTACAAAATAAATACGAACGTTGAACAGCGGCGAATGAAGTATTGGCGTCCAGAGCGGAAGCAGCTTGTTCAGAACAGTTGAGTTGCATTCCAGCAGAGATTCCAGAAGGCTTAAGAAGTGGAGGTTCACCGTCTCTGCCAGCTACAAGAAAACAAGTAGAATTGGGTAAGAACCTGTATCGACTTATATAATTGGGGGTTCTCAGAGTAGTTCTAAAAAAACATCAAAAAGTCCAGCTGTTAATGGAGACATTGGAAGAAAGAATCCTTCAGATTGTAAGTGGCGTTCGATACAATAACAATGTAACTCATTTGGAATCTCTTTGTTAGAATTGCTTAATTTTGCCTCAGCAAAGATTGTCTTATCTGTCTTGAGAAGCTGAAGCTGTTGGCTCCAGCTCCTCAAGGTAAAGAGTCCACAGCTGGCACAGGATCTGACGCAGTGAACGTACCACTTTGGACTGCACCGTGACCTGCAGTATGCTGGGCACCAGCTTGCACCAGAAGTCCAGCAGGATGCAGATGGTGGTGTTGTGAGCCTCACTGTTGGGCGCGGCGCTGGCCGCCAGCTCCTCGAGGTACAGCGTCCACAGCTGGCACAGGATGAACGCGTGGAACAGCGCGTTCATGCGCTGCGGCGCCGGCTTAGTTTGCTCCACGTATGAGGACATTATCGTCTGAGGGGTTGAAACTTGGATGAAGGACTAAAGCATGGATATAGCCTCAATACTTGTCAAGTGTAGGTACATAGCCAAAACTGTCGAAATGGTCACCTTTGGGTGCATCAAGGTAGTAAAACCTGCAAATTAATGAGAAAAACGTAGATTATACTACCTTAATGTAAACATTACCATAACCAAACGTGACCATTTTGTCTATTGGTCGTGTACAGGGTGTCAATTGAAGAAGAGTTTAAAGTATGTAGTCATCTCTTTTTGACACATCGTATTGCCATTTAAAGTAAAGAGATCAGCTAATAAAATATTGCTTTTAATTTTAATACTCTTTCTATGCTATACTATTTCTATGGGTTGAAAGCAAAATTCGAATTTTTATTTGCACGTTTGGGATGTCATTTAGCCTAACAAGCTCCTAATAAACTGACAGGTGATATGTAACAACGATAATTCGGCATACTCGAATGGCTAACTCAATGAATTTAAGTATTGCCAGGTTTAAATAGTGGCCAAATTATGTACTCTGAATTGTCGGTACGGTACATGGCCGCAACTCATGTACAGTAGGGGAAATATATTCACGTACCACCTTAGAATCCAATCGCAATGACGCGACACGTTAAACGCCAGGCTATGTCATACAAATGTCATGCGTATGTCTCTTCGACTAGGTTCTACGGTGGTACGTGTTTCAATTTCCTTGACTGTACGTAAACGTTAGAAGACGCTGTTATGTATCACACTTAACCAAATATGTGAAAATTCCTTAACAACAGCATTTCCGGGTTTAAAAGGCAGCCGTTGTCTTTGGAAGCCACAAATACCGTGTTGATTAGTTTCTGTTCTGCTCAGCGTGTCTAGTACATAGGAGTCTCTAAATAATTAATAGATCCAGGCGTTACTTTGCGGAAGTCCATAGCAACAAACTGGAACATAATTATCTTGCTACTCACGCGGAGTAGAAACACACAGTATCACACAGACTCAACTACACACCACCAAAACTAAACACTAAAACTACACGATCGACGCGCGTTTCGCCTTTATACGAGGCATCATCCGGATCTAATAGTACGACGGTTCGCTACTTGAACGAATGGCGTACTAAACCACCACCATTCGTTCAAGTAGCGAACGGTCGTACTATTAGATCCGGTCGTACTATTAATTTCGGAAGCGGAGGAGGGTGGGTTTTTGCATGAATATATATATGTCGCACAGACGCAGCTATTTTGCACGAGTCCGGCCCTGGTTTCGCGGAGTAGCAAGGTGATTTGTTCCAGTTTGTTGATGAGTCTCTGTTTAGAGAACCTGCAGGTGGTCCGTGATGTGGCAGTTGGCGTCCTGCGGCACGGGCTGCTGCAGCGGCTGCGGCTCCGCGCCGGCGCCGCCGCTCGCGTTGCATAGCGCGCCCATCACCAGCCAGGAGATCAGGCGCACGCGCGCCACGCACTCGCTCACCTCGCGGGACCTGGCGTCCAGGTACAGTCAAGGTCAAAGTCAAAGTCAAAATATTTTACAGGTAGCACTTATGAATGTCATAAAAATTTACCACCGGTTCGGAAAAACCTCTGATGAGAAGACCGGCAAGAAACTCAACGAGGTGTAATTTTTGAAATTAATCAAAATTACAATGTGATTTTACATCTTAAATATTTAAAAATTTAACAGAGTAGGTGTGCAATATTTAGAGCCAGGGATCGCCAATACAAATCGGGATCATTTCCAAACATCCTTGTCCAAGATATAGTCATTGATTTTATAATAGGCCCGAGAAATTAATGTCTTCTTGACAATAGATTTAAATTTTGTATCATTTAGTTCAGTAATATTTATTGGAATTTTGTTGTATAATCTTACGCAATTTCCCATGAACGACTTATTGATTTTAGCCAGTCTGTAAGTTGGAACTATAAGCTTTCCCGTATTTCTGGTAGCCTTTGGCTTATCGACGTTGGTAGGGAAATTGCATATATTTTTCCTAACGTACATGATTATTTTAAAAATATATAGCGACACATTTCTTCACAAGAGAAAAGTTTTTGCGAGAGGTGTTGTATTCCGGCGGTTCCGTGGCCGGTTAACTGACACCGCGAAAATGCTCACGTTACAGACTTTACGTGCTAGTAATTAAGTTATTAACTAGGCCTGTGCATTGTTTTAAACTTTCGCGATTTTCACACATATTTTTAACGTTTTCGGGACATCAACGCGATAAAAGTATATTATTGATTTACCTCGACGTTTTGGCCATGTTTCAGTGGCCGTGGTCACCTACTCGTGGTCGTCTATTCGTGACCACGACCATTGAAACATGGCCGAAACGTCGAGGTAAATCAATAATATACTTTTATCGCGTTAAAGTCCCGAAAACGTTATAAATAGGCCTGTACAGCCTGAAATAAGCTTATTCTATTGTATAAAGTTCAGCTTACCCCGGCAGCGCAGTGGTGAGCCAGGGCAGCACATGGCGGCCCTGCGCGCACGGCTTGCCGCCGCGCTCGGCCGCCAGCTCGAGCGCCACGTACTGCGCGATGCCGCCCTTCACGATGGCGCCCAGCGTGTCCTCGTTCAGGCAGATCAGGTTGCGGTTCACTATCGACTTGGACACCGAGCCCTGTGGGAGAAAACGATCACAATACGGTATTCTAATGACTTTTTTTGTTTCCAAAATTGATAGAGCTGGTTAAAAGAAGAAAAACTGTGTTTTTAGTTTTCTTCTACGATCATTATTTATCGAAATATCACGAGTAATAAAATGACAACGGGCGTGCGTCGCGAAAACGCTCTATCGCGCTGCATACAGCACCAGTGACGTCACTATAGTGATTTTGTAAGGAGCCAACACTAAATCGTGTTTATTTCAATACTGTAAGCTTTTAACTAATTACTCAAATACAAAAATATTCTAAATTTTTTATTTGGATTCGAATGACATATTTCGATACAAAAAAAAGAACTTTTTCTCTTCGTAATCTTTGTATCACCGTAACTTCTAGGATATCACTTTTTTTTTTCCTACTTCTTTGGACATACCAGTAAGTATGTTTTTAGTGGTCGTTTACAACAATTTTGCACTTTTATGCCCTTAGATTTTTGAGTGGAATACCGTATTCTGTGTTAAGAAAATACTAGGTAATAGTAACAATTGTTCGGTGTAATACACCTGTGGAAGCAGGCCACAATAGAGAGATCTCTCTCCAGGCGGGTGTTATGCCTGGGGACCGAAGTCCGAAGGATGAAAGTTGGAAGTTGTATATATGCGTCCGTGTTACGAAACTTCGTGAGCGTGAAGTAGCGCCTGTCAGTTGGTTTCATATATTCAGCACTAGATGGCGCTAGAGTCGCTACACACCTAACACGTGCTTTGTGTGCGTGCGCACCGTCAGCGATTGGCGCGTTGATCGTCGATCTAGATTAGTTATTAGTTAGTGCATTTTTCGGAACCATAGCGACCGGATGCATTCCAACATTCATAAAATTTAACATTTATAAACATTGTCAACTAACGTAGTTTTAGAACGGAATTTTAATGATTTTATGTCATAGTTAGCTAAAATGTTATTAGCCAGTAAACATTACTAGTACCTCTCCATTGGTATTTAAGCAATTCCCCCGCAATTCGTCTTAAATACAACAATAGCATCTTTTATATTCTTTTAAATCATATGTAAATTATTATTATTATTTATTTGTATCAGACATCTATGTGGTCCATATAGTTTGTTAATTACTAGAAAACTTACGCGACTATGTTAGTATACTAAATCTAAAAATAAAAGCTAATTGACATTATTTTTTTGGGATATGAATAGACACCCAGTGTCTAATAAAAGAGTTGCCTATCCTTTCCCTTATTGCATCCAGGAAGCTGTTGGTGCCGCCACCAATGAAAGTCCATTTGGAGAAACTTCGTTTTGAAAAATATCTTTTGCAAAATATTTAAAAATCCCGTGGTTTTGTTACTAACTGTTCGGAATCCTCCGCCAATTAATTGTAATGTAATTTGACACTTGTTAAATGATGTTATAAGAGGTTTTCTTTCCAATTTTGACTGACGCCGTACGCTAGAAGGTACCGACGGGATACATCGAAGGGATTTGGTGACATGGAAGAGATGAGTGATGTGACTTTTGATGATAGTCGTGATGGTTATTACTATAGAGATGATGACCAAAATAGTTAAAACTTTGATAACAATAAAAATAATTATGTTTATACTAGTGAAGATGACACCGGCGTTCACGGTGATGATGAGAATGGTGGTGGCGATCCTGTTAAAGGTAGAAGCGATAGAAACAATAAGGGAAACGATGAAGACGAGGATCCAAGCGACGAGCATAGCGGGAATGATAAGGATGCAGGGGAGCTCGCCGACCTTGATCTTGTTGAGCAGGTGCGGGTCCTGCAGCAGGTCGATCATGTCGGGCAGGTGCGGGCGCATGCAGTCGGCGGCGCCGGCGCCCAGCTCGCGCGCGTCGGCGCCCGCGCCGCCCGCGCCGCCCGCCGGCGCCAGCAGCGCGCCCGCGTTCAGCGCCGGCGGCAGCACCAGCGAGCAGTTGTGCCCTGCGCCACCGCCAGCCGTTTCATCAGTCAATAAGTTAATTACTAACAACGGTAAAAAGGCAAATCATTACGGAATCAATTGGAAATCAACCTTAGGAATAATAAATAAAAAAATAAGATCCATTAAAGAATTACGACGACTTTTGTCAGTCTGCCTGTGAACATGAGACCGGAAAAGGGCTCGCGACGTCGGAAATTAGATTAATTGCAATACACGCGATACAAACCGTTACAATTGCTTCATTTGAAGGTCTACAATTCGCGAAGACATACGAAAATATTAAGACAAGAACCACTCACCTTGCAGCACGAACTGTATCAATATAAACAGGTTCTCATCAGGAATTGTGGTCTTGGTCCTTAACGCTTGTACCAATTCGTACACCAGCACTCGACACAGCAGCAACTTGTCCCGGTCTCGGCTGAAGGTGCGCACACAGACGGCACTCAGCTCTGAGATGATGGACAACTTGACCACGTAGTTCTGGATGGAGTAGCTGATGATCTTCGATATGGGCTCAAGGATGCTCTGCAGAAGAATTAGGAGATTCTCAAAACTCTAACAGCAGGTAAAGGATGCGTCTTCTGGAAACCTTGAGGGCAAATTCTCACAATGACTTTGAGTATTCACTCTTGAGGAAGGAATTCGCTTTCTGTTACATAAGACAAGTTCTTCTCTAGAGCAAAACCTACTCGTATCTAGGTCTGTGATGGTGAATCTACCCTAATGACATTAGCGGTATTACCAGTGGTCCGTTTCACTAAGCTACAAGTTACAATTTTACGAGTCTAAACCGACAACATTGATCAATAATGACCAATGGCAATGGGCATAATGACCAATGTTGCCGGTTTAGACTTGTAAAATTAGAACTTGTAGCTTCGTGAAACGGGACACAGTTTAACGATTGGTAGGTAGGGCTAGTAGTAACAAGTTCGAGGCTATCACTTATATTCGCTGCAGTTTGTACACCAGATATCTTCATGCTAGAGGAAACCTTGCGGGTGGTAGAACTTTGTGTAATATCTGTCCGGATCGCTATCACCATCTTGCTCGCTAATCCAGCCGCTAAGCAGCAGTGCTTGTGTGTGTGGAGAGCAAGACACCCTGTGATATTGCTGGCACAAGAGGTATTCCATCTTAGCCTTCAGAATTGGCAACGCATCTGCAATCTTCTTCATTTTGCGGGTCACTTACCATAAGATGCTGCTTCCTATTTATAAAAAAACTATCTTGGTCGGGCTGGTGGTGGCTGTCAACTCTACCTTAGTCTGGCTGGCGGCGGCTGCCAACTCAACATTGATCTGACTAGCGGTAGCTGTCAACTCTACCTTGGTCTGGCTGGCGGTGACTGCCAGCTGTACCTTGGTCTGGTTGGCGGTGGGTATCCGAAGGATGGCAGCCGCGGCGCGCAGCAGCGGACCGGGCTCGTCCAGCGCCGGCAGCTGCAGCACCACGCTGCGCAACAGCACCTCCAGCTGCTGCACCAGCGCGTTGCAGGCCGGGATGGGGCCCAGCACCTCCGGCGCCAGGCAGGACAAGTAGCAGCAAATGTTCGACGCTATCACTGACATTTGCTGCAAAAACAGTGGGATGCATATGGAAGGTATAGTTGCAGATAAACAACTTGAGCATAAATAGAGTGGAGGAGGTATGTTTGCGCATACACATTTGTACTAGAACTGGCTACTGCACAGTCAAGGTCAGTGCTCAAGTTGTTTGCCAGGAACTGTGTGTCAGGATAGGAGTGGCACTTAAAGTCAAAGCCTGATTTAAAGTCAAAATGTCTTTATTCAGATTAGGCTTACAGCAAGCACTTATGAATGTCAGTAAATTTATCGCCGGTTTGGAAAAACACCCTGGTGAGAAGATACCGGCAAGAAACTCACCGACGTGTAATCACTACCTAGAATAAAGTTGCTATCCGTTCCAGGTTGTCCTCATATTTTCGATCGCTTACTTCTTCTAAACCAGGCAACTGATTTCACTGTCATTTGAAGATTCTTTACGCCAAGTTTCTATGTACGTTTTTTCCTAATTGTACCCGAAGCAAAGCCGGGGCGGGTTGGTTTTACAGAAATCAAAATTACGATGTAATTTTTACACCTTACTCAAGTATGGCCTTACATCAATAGGCAATGTTTTCTTGGAGTTCAAATGCTCCACCACCAACTGCAGCGGGCCGCAGGGATACAGCTCGTTGAAGTCCACGAACGCCTGCGCAATGCTCTTGAAAAACATCAGGCGCTGCTTTTCTGTAAGAGAACGAAGCTTTTAATGCAGAGAAAAACATCAGGCGTCATTTTCTCAGGAAAGATCAACTGAAAAAAAAACCAATGAGATAGTGTTCTGTAAGGACCTTTATCAAAAACCCATGGGCACTCCCTTATCCGTTATCGGGCCCATAAGCTAATGAAACAAGAAACCGTTATCACAGACTAAAAAGTTTATTTAAATTTGGAATAATAATTTTGATAGCTTCCACAGAAGCCTATTTACGATTTTAACCAAACTGTTAAAAATGAGTTTTTTGTTATTAACGGTTAATTTACAGCAATTTCTCCAACTACCACCAGAGGGGACGATTATGTTTTTCAAGTGTGTGTACTACTTGCACTTGGATGGTTGCTTAAAGTATTTGTTTGTATTATTATAGTATTTTATGCAACTGTTGCATAATGAGGGGTCTTAAAACACGAGTGTTGTTTTATGAAACGAGCGTCAGCGAGTTTCATAATAGGATCACACGAGTGTTTTAAGACCTAATTATGTACAGTTGCATACATTACTTTATCTACACACATATCATAAGTACTCTATGATGGGTTCAGAAGCCATAGGGCAATGACCTGCATTGCTACTAGCTACTAGTGCTAGGTACCTATTAAATATCTATAGACTGTACACATTAAAATAATGTAATAAAAAATGAATTTGAACAAATATAGAAACAAATTAGAAAAATTCTCATAATAATATTGTTTGTTATAATGCTGGTCATTGCCTACGGTTTCTGAACGCATTATAGAGCATTTATGATATATGTGTAGATAAATATTTTTATCTACACATAAATGATCAATAACGCGTTCAAAAACCATAGAAAATGACCAGCATTATTACAACCAATGTTATTATAAGAATTTTCTTGTCTGTGGTAGTAGGTAAATCAGTTCTTTATTGGGTAGTATCTCTTATTAGTCTGTGTTTATTGGTGATCACATTATCGATATCTCTGACGTCATGAATTTAAATTTGGAACAGCTGTCAAAATTCAAGTTGGTCCTCTATTCTAGTATCCACAGATATTAAAACAGTTATCCATACTCCATACGAAACGTCAACTCAGTACGATTCTTCAATTTAAACGCACGACATTTTGATCTCAAGAGACATGACAATAGGGACATCATTCGTTTGTCTATGATTTAAAAAACGTTCGTCTTGACGGATAGATCGAATGGCCGCCATTGCTAGTTTGTTGGTTTTTTGTTCTTACGGTTTTTTGCAGTTATGATATGTGTGTAGATAAAGTAATGTATGCAACTGTATATAATTAGGCCTTAAACACTCGTGTGATCCTATTATGAAACTTGCTGACGGTCGTTTCATAAAAACACACTCGTGTTTTAAGGCCTCTAATAATGATACAGCAGTTGCATAAAATACTATAGTAACGTTCATTGCTTTACTTTTAAGAGAAAAGACTTAAAGAAACACCATTATTAACCGGATTTTATCGGTAGCTAACCAGACATTAGCTTAAATAACGGTATATAAAGGGTTTTCAACAACTACAGTTGCGACCCGGGACTTATACCACAAAACTTACAAGAGCTACAATTTAACATATTTGTCACATTTTTGTATGAAAAACTCTACAATTATGTCAAATTGTAGCACTTCTAATTCTTGTGGTATAGGGGGCCGGGGCCTGCTGTTTCAGTGCTTAGTACAGACTTCACCATCGATATAAGAAGACAATAGATCTGCTTACTTGTTCGCATTGCTACAAGCCTAGCGTCACCACTTTGCGACGGGGTGGAGCAGGTGAAGAGGGGCTTTCAAAATTTAGCCATTGGTTCAACTTTGAATCTTATCGTAAGTGAATAAAGTGCTTCTAAGTTTTCTAACTAGCAGCGACGCAGGCGTCGGATAGCGGAACTAAAAATATGACGCCAATTTAAAACGTACAAAACGCAGAGCTGTTTACTTGACAATTGGCACAGACAGTTTCATTCAGGCTATCCAACATAGTCTACCAAATAGGCTATGGTCGGCTACTCTGCCACTGCGTTGTACACAGTTCTATAGTTTTCTCATTTGACGACCTGTATGGCGCAGTGATACATGTGTCTGCTTACTGTGCATGAGGTCCCGGGTTCAAATCCTGGTATGGGCAAATATTTGTGTGACGAATACGAATGTTTGTACCTGAGTCATGGATGTAATTTGTATTTAAGTATTTATCTATATACGTATGTACGTTGTCTAGTAGCCATATAGTACAAGCTTGGTTAGTTTGGGACTAGGTCAATTGGTGTAAATTGTCCCAAGATAATTTTTTTTTCGATGGAGTTGACTGACCGGGGCTGCGCAGTAGGAATATCTGCAGGAACACGTTGTTGGGCGCGAGCTGGTGCAGCACGCAGCGCAGGAACTGGTGCGCCACGAACACCGCGCTGCCCGGCAGCCGCGTGTTGGTCTCCGTCTGCCACGCGTAGTTGCCCAGCTGGACCACTCTGAACAGAATATCGATAGCTAACTAAGAGGCCTCGAAACTTTTCTTTATCGTCACTGACCTATAAGTAATGGACTTCTAGTCAGCGTTTAAAAATGGCCGCATCAAAAGTTGGAGAAAAGTGAGAAAAGTACACTAAATCGATGATCGCTCGTGCTGTCAGTCTGTCAGACGGACGGCGCTGTATTATTTTGTAAAAAAAACCTAATTGCCTCAAAACTTAATAAATTATTATTTTATTCAGTTAGATGTAGAGTTGTAAATCCAATGAATATCAATGGTAAACTAATAATTTGCATTTGTAACATAGGCGCCAACCTAGATTCTTATGTCGGGCCGTTTTTCTGCTGTCATTTTATTTATTTATTTATTTAATCATTTATTCACAGGCTACAAAGGCCCATAGACAAATACCTTACAGACTAACATACATAAAAATATATAACTAAGAATAAAACAAAATACACACACTATATATATATTACACTGTACATCCATGCATCATAATATCATTGTTTATCGTAACCACTTGCCATTTTATATGTTGCATTATTTGCGCCATTTTTATAAAAGTGCCAATATCTCGAAAACTATAAACTTTTCATTGAGGTCACATTATCTTAATTTGGTAGCTTATGGGCCGGTCTATATGTGCAGCCTTAGAAGTCTTGGCGTTGGTTTTAAGGACAACGTGTATACTGGCAATAAAAGATTTATGTTCGTTCTGCTCCCGCTGCACGGTACCTGCTCACGTCGTGCAGCAGCGCGGGCAGCATGCCGGCGGCGGCGCATGGCTCGCGGTGCACGAACGTGGCCAGGATGATCACGCACAGCCCCAGCTCCTCGTCGCTGTACTGCTCCACGGCCGTGCCGCACTCCGAGCCTGATCACAGAATAAATAATAGTACTAACGTACAGAAACTTCTCTTTTTCGACCACCATTAAACGAATTCCAACTTTATGATCGGGCACAAAAAGTCCGTATTACTTTATAAACATTCGCCAGGCGGCATGCGTCAAAAGGCGTCGCCCGCGCCCGCCTTCCACCCGCAATGCCCTGGCGCACCGCTAGGGTTGGGCTGCTTACTGTAATACTATCAACGCGCGACACAGTGAGCGGGCGCGCGCGCGGCAAGCCGGCAACCTACTGCGATTAACCTATGCCATAGGTGATGCGGCGAGCGCACCTACAGTGCGGAGTGGAACCCCCCTGGCCTGATGACGAAAACTTCCTATCTTTATAATTGAACAGGGTGTGAAGTTTGCTGCTTTGGCAAAGTAAAATTTATTGAATTCAGCGGATGGTAGGACCTCGTGCAAGATCCGTCCAGATCGCTACCGTCATCTTGCTCGCTAATCCTTCCCCTAAGCAGCAGTGCTTGCACTTTTGTGTTCCGGCGTGAAGAGCAAGACAGCCGGTGCAATTACTGGCACAAGAGGTATTCCATCTTAGCCCTCTGGGTTAGCAACGCATTTGCAATCTCTTTGGTGTTGCGGGTGTCTATAGGCGATGGTGTCCACTTACCATCATGATCCACTTGCTTGTTTGCCTTTCTTTTTCATAAAAAAAACCAATAGCGGGTGTTTGCACGCAGTCCGGCAATAAGGTACGTACAGCGATAGCACAGCGTGGTGTCAGGGCGCGGCGCGAGCCCGGCGTGCGCGGCGCGGCGGCCGGCCCGGGACTCGGCCTCCCACCACGCGCCCGAGCCGCCGTCGCAGGCGCTCTCTGCGCAAGGAACACGACAGCTAGTCTTAGATAAGTCTTCTAATAAAACCAAGAAAAGTATTTAAAAGAGTACAAACGAGTAAAAAGTTATTTCTGTTACGAGGGCACAAAGTAAAATTTTGTTCCTCGAGGTTGCCATTTTGAATTCAGAGCGAAGCGCAGGATTCTAAAGTAGAAACTTGAGCGTAGCGAGGAATTCGATATACGCCGCCCGAGGACGCAATATTTTATCCCCGAGCAACACACAGTTTTTATTACTATTGTTGTGTGTCTATGGCATTATGATGGCATTAGAGACGTTCTCTCCGACTTTGTCATTGTCATTGGAAATAAATAAATATGCAGTACAACATCGTATTACTAATTTAGAATAGATATACAATAACTATCTATGAGAAAAACAAAGAACTACGTCTTGAAACTCGTATGTTTAAACATTGGATTGAAAGAGTTAATAAAAGACAATTAATTGTGAAAATTTTAAATTCAAAATCTAACTGCTCATTCCGTTCTTCATTTACATACGCTCAATCTCTTTGGTTAACTTCTCATACTAATTAACAAAAAGTTAGTACTTATTATAATACAACTTCCTTGCTAACCTATTACAAAAAAGAGTTCATCACCACAGAGAACTGAATGTCAGTAATTTTTTACCTTCACGCGAGCAACTTAGATCTAATTACAGGCATAAGACATGGCTGTATGGCTCTTTGCCTGCCGTTAAATGGGCAAGTCTACAGTAAAATTACCCAAACTATGCTAACCAATCAGGCCAGAACGCGGATCAATGAGAAGACTGAAACAGAATTTTAGTTTCAGGGGACAAAATAGAATTTTGTCCCCGCTCTCCTCGCGACAATTATTGTTTTCGAATAGGTGTGATGAAAAAGTGATTCCGTGTGATTCGTTTTTTCCATTTAATAATTTGTCAGTGAACATAAAGGCATTGCTCCACCTAAAATCACAAAAGTATTTTGATGGTTGCCAGTCGGACCGCGACTAATTCAATCAGGCGACGTCGGCCTAACTTATGACGTCCATGCGCCGATAGCTGGACGAGGGAAGCTACTGTGCACCCAGCACGAATCTTCTCGATACGCGTTAGCTGTACGTAATTCAGCGCGTTTCTCTCCTACTGGGCTAGTTAGGACGAGACGTGCTGAGTAACGCTGGTGGAGCAGGTCCGTGCGGGGGGCGGGGAGCGGGCGGGCGCACCGGGCGGGGCGGCGGGCGCGCGCGGCGCGGGCGGCGTGGGCGGCGAGCCGAGCTGCGCGGCCTGGCGCGCCAGCCGCCGCGGGGACGCGCCGCGCGAGCGCCTGCCGCGACACACACAATACGACATTGTTACATTTTTGTAACCGAAATTAATGTTTAACATTCAAATTATTAACTTAAAATGCTCTGTACCTAATGACGACACGAAGAAAAATCAGTAATGTGACGACCGTAAGACGAAGCACATTGAAAAGTTCGCAGGGTACGGTAGCGGTAATGTGGCGAAACTGGCAAACGCGAGGCACAAAATGCTGAGATTGCAGGTTCGAGTCCTGCCGTTACCCTAATTTTTCTTTGTGTCGTCGTTACATAGCATTTTAGTAGGACATTATGATAAGAGTGTACTCTAACGGTATTTACACTCGAGGCGGCATTGTTCGCGCGAACGGTACGCGAGCGCGATAAGGGAGCCGGGTGTGTAATGATCACATGATCAATGTAAACGCATCATACAATGTTTTAGAACACAATTACGAGGAAACGGACTTGTATTGTTGTAAACTTATTCGTTGCTATTAAAAAAAACTGTCTCTAGTAAGCTGTCTGAGGCTACGAGCGCCCGCTATGCCTATCCAACTCATCATGCCAATGATGGTTGCATCAGCTGTAAACTGTTCCCACTCAACAAAACTCTAAGTGGAAATATCTGACACTACTGATAAAAAGGACTAACAAAAAACCAAAGTATATTTTTCAAAACAATAGTACATTGTTATACAAGGGTGTTAAGAACATTATTACAAACAAGTTGATATTTGACGATGTACTCTAATAACAATAAGACATACGTAGGTCCCTCTGAAGACAGTTTCTTGCTGAGGTCCTGAGGGCGAGGGGACGGCGCAGGGGACGGCGCAGGCGTCGGCTCGTGTTCTGACTTACTCGAATCTGTCTTGTCTGTTGAATCATCTACATACAAAAAAAGTCTGTATTCAGTTTGTAAGTCTCAAGCAGATCGAAAGCAGTCGATATGTGCCCTAGTGCCTCTAACATGACCGGCGAAATTTACTAGTTTTTTCATTAGTGGTGAGAGTTACGACTGACCAACTGTCGACCTTAACAAGAGAATAGTTTTGCCCGAAAGGTGTCGCATTCCTGAGGTTTCGTGGCCGGTTAACTGACGCCGCGAAAGTGCTCACGTTACAGACTTCGCTTGCTAGTAATTAAGTTGTTAAGTAGTTACGTATAATAAATATTTATCTTAGTCTTTAAGGTTTATCTATGGGCTATGCATCCTGAAATAAACTTATTCTATTCTTAGTTTGTCTGAGTTAAAAAATAATGTGTTGCATTATAGCCACTCCCAGCGCCATCTAGTTTACAAGTATTAGAACGAAGGAAACCAACTGATGTACCATAACTACACAGATAGCGCTCTCTTTCGGTGGAACGAGGTAACATGCCTCTGTGCAATCAATTAGACATCAGCCTACCGTTTTTAGGATTTGTTTCGGACGCCATCCATAGATGGCGCTGTTTCAGCACAGCGCAGTTGGCCACTTTTTTAGTCAATGGACGCTAAACTTTTATAATTAAGGAGACGAGTTTTAAAACATACCTGGTAATGTGAGAGCTTCTCTAACACGGTCGACTAACGCGTTGAAAACTGGGTACTGGTCCTTGATAGGCTTCGGACCTATCGGCAGTAATCTAAAGGAATGCAAACGTAGTTTAGTTGCAGGTAAACAACTTGAGCATAAATCGTGTGGGGGTATGTTTGCGCATACATATTTGTACTAGAAACGGCTACTGCGCAGTCAAGTCAGTGCTCAAGATGTTTTCCGGGAACTGTATAATTTATTAATGGAAAATACATAAAAAAAACTTTTACGCTTAAAACACTGAGTACCAATAAAGTAATATTAATTATTTAAAAAAACAAATAACGACCTAATAGCGTAGTTGTTAGTGACACTGACTATGAAGCTAGAGGTTACGGTTTCGATTCCCGGGAGGGGTAAAATGTTTGTATGATGAATATGTTTTTTTTTTGTACCAGAGTCATGAATATTATATGTATTTAAATATGTATATCTGTTGTCTAGTACAAGCTTTACTTAGTTTGGGACTAGGTCCATCAGTGTGAATTGTCCCGAAATATGTATTTATATAAATACCTTTCCTGAGGCGGGATGTTGAAAGGCGCGTGCGCAGGCGCGGCGGCGCGCGGCGCGGGCGCGGCCCACGCCAGCTCCATCTTTGACAGCGGGGACTCGGGAGATGCGTACGCACAACCCGCCGCGCGCACTGTGATGATAGAAAAAAAATTCGTCATTGCTATTACATAGCACACTAATATCGGTCGGATTGTTCATAGTAATCATCAAAAGTATTAATGTTAAATAGGTAGCTTTATCTAAACGAAAGAGGGATAAAAATAAATTGTATGTTGTATGTAATTTTTATTGTAAATCATTCAGGATTTTTTTAAGGACCATCGTGTAGAACCCTATAGGTTAGGCTTGTTTTGTAAATATCCTGAAATATTTACAGTTTAGGGAATTAAAGCATTTTTCCAAACGGTCAGTTTGTGAAATGAATCACTTCGTGAAATGATGGTAGATTAAGCAGTAAAGTTACTAGTGCCATTTTTCCAAATGGTCAATTTGGGAAATGAATCAGTTTGTGAAACGTTTTTTGTGAAATTATTGTAGAGCCAGTAGTAAAGTTACTAGGGCCATTTTTCCAAATGGTCAGTTTGTGAAACGTTTATGGGAAATGATGGTAGACCAAGTAGTGAAGTTACCAGGGCTATTTTTCTAAGTGGTCATTTTGTGAAATGAATCAGTTTGTGAAACGTTTTTTGTGAAATGATGGTAGACCAAGTAGTAAAGTTACCAGTGCCATGTTTCCAAATGGTCAGTTTGTGAAATGAATCAGTCTGTGAAACGTTTTTTGTTAAATGATAGTAGATCAAGTAGTAAAGTTACCAGGGCCATGTTTCCAAATGGTCAGTTTGTGAAATGAATCAGTCTGTGAAACGTTTTTTGTGAATTGTTTGTAGAGCCAGTAGTAAAGTTACTATGGCCATTTTTCAAAATGGTCAGTTTGTCAAATGATGGTAGACCAAGTAGTAAGTAACCAGGGCTATTATTCCAAGTGGTCAATTTGTGAAACTTTTTGTAAAATGATGTTCGATCAAGTAGTAACGTTACCAGGGCCATTTTTCCAAATGGTCAGTTTGTGAAACGTTTTTTGTGAAATGATGGTAGATCAAAAGTAAAGTTACCAGGGCTCTTCCCGCGGGGGTGCGGCGGCGGCCATGCTGCGAAATGGCCATCACCGTTGGACGACGGCGCAGTGTCCGGCGACGTGCTGCTACCCACTGGGGAATGCAATGCCATTATATCCACAACTTTATGGAAATAGAAATTTAAAAAGTCTGCCTTACATCCTTAACAGTTTGCCTGCTGATATCAGACAGGAGTGAAATAAAAATGCTATGTAATTAAAACATAAGAAAAAAATTAGGGTAACGGTGCCTTGGGTTTGCCAATTCCGCCAGATTCCGAACGTTAAATTTAATAATTTGTATGTTTAAAAAAGGAGCGCAAAAAGTAAAACTTAAAAGATTCAATCAATTACTTATTGAAACCAAAGGAGACTGGTAGACGCGAATGATGACGAAAAAGCAAAAGAATCAGTATGTGCGACTTAGCGGACGCCTAAAGTCATTAACCTGCTATCTATCCTAAATCCTTATAGTGTATGTGTGGCCGCCTTCTCCTTCTAAACCATGCATCGAATTCTGATAGGGCTTTCAGTGTAATTTAGAGATTTTTCAACGGAAGGTTTTTATGTGTTTTAAATACATCCTGATTGTTCCCGTTCAAAGCCGACGCGGGTCTGTTATTTTTACTTTAAATATAATGAATATGATAACTTGTTAAAAAGTTTCATATAGATGACACCGAGGGTAGTTGTACCCTTAAAATCAATAATGTAATGACCGTAAGACGAAGCACATTGAAAAATTCGCAGGGTATGGCAGAGGCAGTGTCGCGAAACTGGCAAACGCAAGGCACGGAATGCTGATGTTGCAGGTTCAAGTCCTGCCATTGCCCTAATTTTTCTTTGTGTAGTCATTACAATTTTAATTTAAAAATGTACTTGCACCACCTGCTCAACATTGTAATTTTTTCGTGTACATGCTAAATGGTTGTCTGGAAGTCGCTTTTAAGCGATAAGACCGCCAATTGTTTCTGTAAATTGTTTTTTAATTAATGTTTGTTAACTATTTTCCGTGTGGTTTTCAATAAAGAGTATTTGTCTTGACGTGTTGCTAGCACGCAAATAATGTGATAATGTTATCGAGTGTAGGTCTCTCACCGATGATTCGCTTCTGCTTGCCCAGTATCTTGGCGCGCGGCGAGCTCTGCTGTCCATGCAGCTGGTCTGGCCAGATCTCCACAGACTGTCCGCTCATCGGGGTTGATTTACTGCAAGTTTGTACTTTCTTTATACCATTATACCATATAGGAAAACAAGCAAGTGGGTCACCTGATGGTAAGTGATCACCACCGCCTATAGACATTCGCAACACCAAGAAAATGCGTTGCCAACCCAGAGGGCTAAGACGGAAGACCTCTTGTGCCAGTAATTACACCGGCTGTCTTGCTCTCCACGCCGGAATACAACAGTGCAAGCACTGCTGCTTAGCTGCTGGATTAGGGAGCAAGATGGTGGTAGCGATTCGGACGGACCTTGCACAAGGTCCTACCACCCGCGAAATTTCAGTCATCACGATCAGATTTGGTTGTGTGAATTAAAGATCATAAATCTGATCTGATTGTCCGCTGATATGGACACTCTTACAGAGACCAAAATCTTTGTTAGTTATTAAGTGAAACTGAAATGAAATAATTGAATTGAATTGAATAAAGACTAGAGCAATCATGTCATGTCTACAATTCACCGCAAACGCTTTTGATGTTGTTTGTTTTGAGAACTAAATTCGTACCCTGCGAAGACTACAGTCAAAGTATTTGAAGGTTTAGTCACGTTAGCTGAATGCTAAACAAACAAACAAACTCACAGGTTCGATGAGTCACTACCGATGGAGACGGAGGAACTCGTAGACAGCTGATGCGTAGGTCGGGAGTTCAAGGGGGTCTGTGAATAAAAAAAAGGCAAAATATATTTTTATGAGAAAGAAAACAAAAGAAAGTGTTAAATTGCAACATTAAAACTACGAAATTGGTACAAGAAAAACATGTAGTAATTGAACTTAACCTATGTGCACACCATTCGTAAACAAAGTGCGCTTAGCGGCAATAGGTTTTGGCTTTAGCTCCATATAGCGCTATTTTTCAGCTGACACCCACCGAAGATGACAATGTATAAACACTTTTACAAAATTGTAGATGTCTCGAAATATTTTCCTAGTAATATTACGTTAGTTCTCAACCGGGCCTCAATTTTTATTATGAATTTTCCCACCATCCTCGGTTTTTTATTACAGAAAAGTCTCATTTGGTACCCAAATTACCACTGCGTTACCAGGCCCCATGACTGATCAAAAATAGTATCCACTGCGTTACCAAACAATAGGTTTTTTCTTATTTTGACTTCAAATATTTGTAATAACAGTCATCATTCGGGTATGCGTATGCCATTCTGAATTTAAAGATAAAATGTTCTTTTAAGAATATCAGAATAAGTAAAAAATATGCATTAAACTCAAAACTCAAAATATTTATTTGCTTTCATAAAGCAACATATTACGAAACCCTGTAAGGGCACTGCAAACTATACATTATAAACTAAAGTAAAAATTAACTCAAAAACTCAACCGAAACATTATCACGAACATTAGCTATCGTGTCATATGTGTAACAGGATATACATTTTATTTTATTTAATAGGCATATGCTTAAACTAGGATAACAATAAATATCTATACCTTTATATTGCAGGCAAGTTCACCTAAGTATCCCTAAGGGCTACAAATACTATTTATCGTCAAAAAATTCTTGTAGCGTGTAATAGGACTTTGGCAGTAAATACTTATTTAATGTTGTTTTAAACAGTAAAAGGGACCTTTTTATAGGCATCACAAAGTATTTTGGCCCGCGATCCAACTCATTTAGCAAAATGTGGCAAAATTTGATAAATTATTAATAGATTCAAAGTTAATTCACGAACATCCATCAACAAACTGAAACATATTACCTTAAATTGCTACTCCGCGAAATAAGCGTTGTATACGAGGCATCATCGGGATCAAATCGTACGATGGTTCGCTATTTGACCAAATAGCACACTGCCAGTAATGGCGTGCTGTATTGCACATTAATTTCGCGGAGTAGCAATGTAATTTGTTCCAGTTAGTTAAAATTTGGTAAAATTATGGTAATTAATAGATTCAGGCGTTACTTTGCGAAGGTCCATATCAACAAACTGGAACAAATTACCTTGCTACTCCGCGAAACCAGTGCCGGGCTCGTGCAAAATAGCTGCGTCTGTGCGACATATATATCTTCATGCAAAAACCCACCCTCCTCCGCTTCCACACGAAACAAACATATATTTTATAGACTTTTAAGATATATATGTCGCACAGACGCAGCTATTTTGCACGAGCCCGGCACTAGTTTCGCGGAGTAGCGAGGTAATTTGTTCCAGTTTGTTAAAATTTGGTAATAATTATGGTTTTACAACAAACGAAGCAGTAAGTTGTACTTACGATTTTGTTGGGCGGAGGATGTGATGTGGTCGCCACTGTTTCTATCTTTGGCGGTGGATCTTCGTAGTGAGATGGCTCGTCGAAGGATCCCTAAAAACAGAAAAAAAAACTTTCCGTCGGTTCAGGTCCTACTAGATGCCTAAGATTTTCATTTTACATATCATTTAAAGGTAAATAAGTTTTTTTTAAACAATCCTACTAATATTATAAATGTGAAAGTTTGTATGTTTGGATGTTTGTTACTTAATCACGCCAAAACAACTGAATGGATTTGGATGAAATTTGGCACACATATAGTTTATTATCTGGATTAACACATAGGATACTTTTCATCCCGTAAAAATGCATAGTTCCCGCGGGATACCGATAAGTGAGTTATACGCCGCCGTGACGTCATGAGCAGCAAAGCAACTAATTCTCATTAATTTGTCCAGGAAATATTGCAGATTGCATGTTTCAATTAAACAAGTCTACGCGGACGAAGTCGCGGGCAAAAGCTAGTAATTATATATTCCAATGACGAAAGTCTTAAAGTCTATACTTGTCTTATTTTGTAAACAAAATGTTAAAACCTAATATTCCACTTATTGTCGCCTAAACATCTTTTATTGCCTAAATGAAACAAAACGAGGCTGTAAATAAAATAGACGATTTATAACTAGTTGCTTTAGAATGTCTTATTTAAACAATAAATCTGAAATTTTAGGTTAGAATTGTGTTAACTTCTTAAGACAAGCAAGGATGAATACAGTTTAACGCCCTTATTCATAAAACATAAAAAAAATTTCAAACTAACAAATGTTTCGTCCCTTTCATTTGAGGGCAAATGTCACAATGACAATTAAGACATAACACATGTTAACTTAATATGTAGATTTACGCAGCGTTTATGAATAAGAGAGTTATCCCTTTATTCATAAACGCTTCGTAAACGTTCAGTTTTAAATTACCGGTGCAGTACTTCCGTGCACAGTGGTGTCGACGTCGCTAGTCTCAGGGATAGCAATTAATTCACTCTCCGAAGATTCGTGCTCCAGGCTCCATTGCTGGTATCTAAAATATTTCATTATTGAATTCAATCAGGTCATACAAAAAACCCATAATTTCCTCATCTTTACATATAGGTACTCGTAAGATAAAGTTGCTAGCTGTTTTATTAATTGTACTTTTGTTTTTCATTTGTCTATGGTTGAAAAAAAACCTTCGTCTTGGAGGATAGATCGAATGGCCGCCATGACTAGTTGTGATCCGTCTGTTGGTTTTTTGCTGTTACGGTTTTTTGCAGTTATGATATGTGTGTAGATAAAGTAATGTATGCAACTGTATATAATTAGGCCTTAAAACACTCGTGTGATCCTATTATGAAACTCGCTGACGCTCGTTTCATAAAACCACACTCGTGTTTTAAGGCCTCTCATTATACAGCAGTTGCATAAAATACTATTAAAGTATTTTCGGTGCTTTTTTGCTGCAAATAACCTCCCCCATAACCTCTTGACAGGAATAGGTTGACTTACCAATAATAATAAATATTTTGATTGATTGATTGATTGATTGATTGATCCTGTATATCACTGGCTAGTCGCTAATATTACAACACTACTTAGTAATACTAGCGTCTCACCCGGTTTCGGGTGCAATTTACCAACGAGAACTGAATTAGAAATTAAGATATATTGTAGAAAAAAACCTTCTGTAAATAACAGACAGACAGACGGACAACGAAGTAATCCTATAAGGGTTTCGTTTTTCCTTTTGAGGTACGGAACCCTAAAAATTAGTAAATAACAGAGCGGGGTACACCGACTGACTTGTTGGCGGGCTGCTCCCAGTGAGTGGGCATTGTGTTTTCGGGCTTCGCCTTCCGCTCGAGCGGCGCGGGCGACGCGGCCGCGCGCTCCGCCGGGCACACGCAGGACTTCAGCGACGGCTGGCTCAGCTCTGCGACAAAATGGGAACCATTCAAACATGGACAATTCACTCTTTTGGCAAAGGGTAATTAACAAGCTGAAACAGATCACCTTGCTATTCCGCGAAACCAGTGCCTTGCTCGTGCAAGATAGCTGCGTCTGGGCGACATATACATTTTCATGCAAAAACCCACCCTCCTCCGCTTACACACGAAACAGCATATATGATCAGCACGATGCGCACGAGTGGTCTACAAACCTCTGGTGGCATGCGGCGGCGGCGGCATGACGAGCATGGGCGGGATGCGCTTGCACACGTGGTGCTGCGCCTCCACCGTGTTCAGCACGATGCGCACGAGTGGTCTACAAACCTCTGGTGGCATGCGGCGGCGGCGGCATGACGAGCATGGGCGGGATGCGCTTGCACACGTGGTGCTGCGCCTCCACCGTGTTCAGCACGATGCGCACGAGTGGTCTACAAACCTCTGGTGGCATGCGGCGGCGGCGGCATGACGAGCATGGGCGGGATGCGCTTGCACACGTGGTGCTGCGCCTCCACCGTGTTCAGCACGATGCGCACGAGTGGTCTACAAACCTCTGGTGGCATGCGGCGGCGGCGGCATGACGAGCATGGGCGGGATGCGCTTGCACACGTGGTGCTGCGCCTCCACCGTGTTCAGCACGATGCGCACGAGTGGTCTACAAACCTCTGGTGGCATGCGGCGGCGGCGGCATGACGAGCATGGGCGGGATGCGCTTGCACACGTGGTGCTGCGCCTCCACCGTGTTCAGCACGATGCGCACGAGTGGTCTACAAACCTCTGGTGGCATGCGGCGGCGGCGGCATGACGAGCATGGGCGGGATGCGCTTGCACACGTGGTGCTGCGCCTCCACCGTGTTCAGCACGATGCGCACGAGTGGTCTACAAACCTCTGGTGGCATGCGGCGGCGGCGGCATGACGAGCATGGGCGGGATGCGCTTGCACACGTGGTGCTGCGCCTCCACCGTGTTCAGCACGATGCGCACGAGTGGTCTACAAACCTCTGGTGGCATGCGGCGGCGGCGGCATGACGAGCATGGGCGGGATGCGCTTGCACACGTGGTGCTGCGCCTCCACCGTGTTCAGCACGATGCGCACGAGTGGTCTACAAACCTCTGGTGGCATGCGGCGGCGGCGGCATGACGAGCATGGGCGGGATGCGCTTGCACACGTGGTGCTGCGCCTCCACCGTGTTCAGCACGATGCGCACGAGTGGTCTACAAACCTCTGGTGGCATGCGGCGGCGGCGGCATGACGAGCATGGGCGGGATGCGCTTGCACACGTGGTGCTGCGCCTCCACCGTGTTCAGCACGATGCGCACGAGTGGTCTACAAACCTCTGGTGGCATGCGGCGGCGGCGGCATGACGAGCATGGGCGGGATGCGCTTGCACACGTGGTGCTGCGCCTCCACCGTGTTCAGCACGATGCGCACGAGCGCCTGCACCTGCGCGCACAGCGGCCCGCTGCCGTAGTGGTACTGGAATAAAAAAAGTATTTAGTAGGGTTTTAAATTGTTTTATTTTATTTTATTTTGTTTTCGGTCCTCGGGCTGTGGCAGAATACCAGTGTTTTTCTCTTATAAGAGCAATGTTGCCCACTGAGCCATGGCCCTTTTGTACTGCTGCAGCGCACACAGACAACAAGTACTCAACATATGTGTTAACTTTCGTTTTTTTTTCTCTCTCCTAAATTGTATGTAATTTTTGATTGCAAATAAATGAATTATGAATTATGAATTATGAATTATGATTGTGTGTACTTGCAGTAACAAATAAACTTTTTATCTATCTATCTATTTTTTTTACAACATAGATCACCTTTGCCCATAGGCACGTACAATACCAAGGAGATTGCAGATGCGTTGCCAACCCAGAGGGCTAAGATGGTACACCTCCTGTGCCAGTAATATCACCGGCTGTCTTGCACTGCTGCTTAGCGGCAAAATTAACGAGCACGATGGTGATAGCGATTAGGAAATGCAAAACCGGTTTTATTTTGTATGAAAAAGCCGGTTAAAACCGGTTATTCCTTAGAGAAACTAACCGTATTTGCATTCCCTAATAGTGTTCCGGACAGACCTTGCACAAGGTCCCAGCACCCGCAGTTTTTTATGTTGGATCGTTATAGTACCTACATTACACCCCGAGGGTGATGACATAAAGAATATCTCAGATCGCAGGAACTTGTCGCACGAGCCAAAGGCGAGGGCGATAAACATGCAGCCTGAGGCTTTCTTTGCCACCGCCCGAGGTGTGTACACAATTAACGTCTTCCCCTGGCCAGGAACTGGAAATTTCCGTTCGCTTAGTGGGAGGTAAATTGTTACTTTACGGCCTGGGGTGACGTGAATACAATAAGCTCACCTTGTACAGCACGACGGAGAGCGCCATGAGCCAGTGGCGCCGCACGTGCGGCTCCAGCGCGTGCAGCGAGTGCGCGCTCACCCCGCCCGCCAGCGGCGCCGGCGCCGCCGCGCCCGAGCCCGGGCTGCTGCAGTACTGCACAGATAGCGACTAGAGATGCAACGGATATCCGGTTGCTATCCGGTATCCGCTATCCGGCCATTATTTTACTATCCGGCCGAATACCGGTGAGTTGCGCACTATCCGGCCGGATACCGAATAGTGATTCTGATTGGTATTTAACTTTGAAAAATGGTTAGTATACAAGAAACTTATCTATTCAGCAAAATAGGCGGGCGCACGTGTACTGCATAAGAACGAAATAGTTCCGTACACTGACCTAATAAACCTCGTTTCTTGCCTAGAAAACGGTCCGCACGAACCTACAATACGTAACAGGTTGAAACCTGCACGACGCGCCCGCCGCCCATACTAAAATGTAGGTATCGTTTGGCCGGCCGAATATTCGGCGGCCGGACACCGGATATTCGGCCGAAGATCAGGCCGAATATCCGGTATCCGGGAAACAACTATCCGTTGCATCTCTAATAGCGACCACTGTACCGTCAGTGTCAAATATATCGGAGCGGGCGAGACAGTCAAAAATATCTGAACTCGACTCTATTGTCAAATACGTTCGAGTGTGTTCGCATATTTTTGACTACCGTGCCCGATCCAGTATATTGGACGCTGACTGTACTGCCACTGACAGTATTATATGGGGAACCGGTAGATTTAGAATTGTAGAAGATCCTATATGAAATCTTGCAAAATGTTTTTTTCATTTTTGTTTTTTTTTACCATTTTTGTTTTCGAATATTTGATAAAAAGAAAGAATAGATATTTATTCAGTCACATCTTAGCACGATGTAAACATAAATAAAAAATACTTAAAGAACAAAAGAGATTCGGGCATTTTAACAGTCATCATGTTTGTCAAAAATGGGCATGTTGACTAAATTTTTTCTATTATCAAAATTGAAAGAACTTGTCAAAAGAAGAAAAACTGGATTTTATTTTTTGTCTGCGATTACTATTTTTTGAAACAACAACGACGTCACACAACATTATCACATCACAACAACAACAATAAAATGACAACGCGCATGCTCTATCGCGCTGCATACAGCGCGGATGACGTCACACTCGTGATTTGTATGGAGCCAACACAGTAGCAGGCAAACATCTTAAGCATAAATCGAGTGGAGGAGTAAACATTTGTACTAGAAACTAGAGATGCAACGGATATCCGGTTGCTATCCGGTATCAGGCCTATTTGGCCATTATTTTACTATCCGGCCGAATACCGGATAGTTGCGCACTATCCGGCCGGATACCGAATAGTGATTCTGATTGGTATTTAACTTTGAAAAATGGTTAGTATACAAGAAACTTATCTATTCAGCAAAATAGGCGGGCGCACGTGTACTGCATAAGAACGAAATAGTTCTGTACACTGACCTAATAAAACTCGTTTCTTGCCTCGAAAACGGTCCGCACGACCCTACAATACGTAACAGGTTGAAACCTGCACGACGCGCCCGCCGCCAAACTAAAATGTAGGTATCGTTTGGATGGGCCGAATATTCGGCGGCCGGATACCGGATATTCGGCCGAAGATCAGGCCGAATATCCGGTATCCGGTATCCGGGAAACAACTATCCGTTGCATCTCTACTAGAAACGGTTACAGCGCAGTCAAGGTCAGTGCTCAAGTTGTTTGCCGGGAACTGTACGTACCTGCAGCAGCATTAAGGTGGGCTCAGCGATGCTGGCGCCCATCAAATGGTTCTGGTCCAACACTTGCGGTAGGTTTGCTATGAACGCGTTGAAGATTGACGATTGCCTGCCCAAATCAAATAGCAGATACTTAATTTGGACAAATTAAACAAAAATCACTTTCAAGTAGAAAGTTTCTCATAAATCGCATAACGAAAGATGTTCGTGCTGCTAGATCGATGTACTTAGTTGTAACTTGAAATAGAAATAAAATTTCCATTTTTAACCACATGTGGCAGGATAAGATGGTAGCTTTAAAAAAAAATTAAATTCGGATTTTGTGACCAATCAATAATTGAAAAAAAAAACTCAGAATACTAGATTATTAACAGGATTTGAAAAGTTGGTATTCAGAGACTCTAGTATTTTGAAATTCTGGTGTTTTTGTATCTAGTATTTTTAAAAATTTGGTATTTTGAAAATCTGATATTTAGAAAATCTTGTACCTATTTTGTAAATCTGGTATTTTGAACAAATGGTATTTTGAAAATCTGGTATTTTAAAATCCGTTATTTTGAAATTCTGGTATTTTGTAAATTCGGTATTCTCAAAATCTGGAATTTTGAAAATCTAGTAGTTGATTTTTAAATAGTATTACCTTAGAGTGTGCGGCGAGATGTGGAAGTATTTGTCGACGCAGTTGTACCCCAGCAGCAGGAACAGGTGCCTCAGCACCACCTCTTGGGTCTTCAGCGATTGCTTGTCTTCATTCGGGTGGGCTTGGTCAGACCTAGAACCAATTAGATCATAAACTGTGGCTCTGAAATGACCGGCTAAGTTTAGTTTATCTGAGTTTATCTCTATGCGCATCCCTTTCTTATGAGACTAGTTTGACGGAGACGCAGAGAGGGATACGTCAAACTTGGGCCGGTCATGTTAGGGACACTGAGGAACAAACGGAACGTCCTTGACAAAGTCATCATTTGCTGCACAATATAAAGTTACAGTTTCCGCTTAATCTTTGTAACGCCAATTGCGGATATATTCCTTACTACGGGTTCTACGCCAATGACGGATTTAAAGATTCAAAGAATTTATTTGCTCAGAATACAGTAATGGTCCAGCAGCCCCCGCCTGTTTTTTTAAGTGATTAATAATAGGCTGAATCTTCGTGAGTTCGTTTGGTTCCACGAGACGCCCAAGTTTTTCCTATTTGCATATTCTCAAAGAGGTAGGTAATGTAGTGCCGTGGAATCGAAAACTTCTAAGCGTACGACTAGGAAAACGTAACACTACATTTGTAGGACTTTGTGGCCATTCGATTATAATTAAAAAAAATGTTTGCACGCCTGCAGGTAGTGCATTCAGCCTGCATGCAGGCGTGCAAACATTTTGTGAGGAGCTATTAAATTTTTTATAAGAATAGGTAAGCATTTCAAGTTTATCGCAAAAGGTTCAACTTCTTCTATTTTTTACAAAAAATCTTGGCATGAGAACGATGACTTTGAAAAGGTCATACACGCATAAACGGATTAGATTGCAGGTTGGCAAGGTAGGTATTTTGCAAATTTTAAACGATTATTTTTTACTCCTTAAAAAGTGTACCCTACTTAATTAAATATGTTAATAACGTTAAAATACGGGCAAGAGTGGTGATTGGATGATGATGATTCTTCTCAACTGTAAAGTAGGCATCAATAGTAGATCCATCCTTACCTGGACAGGAACTGCATGAGCAGGAACACCAGCAGGTTGGTGGTCTCCCGGTCGGCCTCCTCCAGGTCCACGGCCTTGGGCATCGCGCTCAGCATCTCCTCCGTCGAGCGCCCCGCCAGCGTGTGCAGGCCCTCTGCGGCACGCGGCAATACCGACACAGTCACAACAATAGGAATCTAATCGTAATAATAGGAATAAAATCACAAGAATAGGAATTTACTCACAATTATAGGAATATAATCATAATAATAGTAATATACTCACAATAATAGGAATACAATTATAATAATAAGAATATACTCATAGTAATAGAAATATACTCATAATAATAGGAATATACTCACAAAATAGGAATGTACTCGCAATAATATGAATATAATCATAATAATAGGAATATACTCCTAATAATAGGAATATACTCACAATAATAGGAATATAATCACAACTTTGAGGCGATACATTGACCACATACAAGTACGTGGAATTTGAGCCTTAGTTAATACGTGGTATAATAAAATTTTCATTGTGTTTACGTGAAAAATATATTTGCTTTGAAATTATTCTACAGCGCATTGTAAACATGAAACTGTATTTGAATTTTACGTCGCATATCTGTATCTGTAGACGATGTTTAAGAAGTAACCAACCAACTAACCGTTCTGAACGACCTCATTCGTCGATTGAGCGTCGATAAATCAGCAGCTGCTGATGGTGCCTCAAAGAGAGGTGAAACACGTGTCAAGTGGTATTTTTGAAATTTCAGGTTAGAATCTTGTTCACATGATGGATGACAAGTGTGGATGAATAGAGTGTAGGTGTACCGTGGTTGGAGGGCCTGGGAGGCGCGGGCGCAGGCGCGGCGAGCAGCTGGCCGAGCCCGAAGCGCGACGTCTTGCGTTTGAGCAGGGGCGCCGAGTACTGCCGCGAGTACACCTTCTCGCGCTCTGCAAGTTTAACAACCACAACATTTTTATGAAGTAAAGAGGCAACGAGAACGTGATTCACCTGGAGTGCAATTTTCTAAGCACTGGTGACTAAAGTTCACCGAAATGGCCGTATTTCATAGAGAACCACAGACACAACCGCACTAAAATCCGTTGCGTGGTTTAAAAGGAATAAACCACAGAAGTTACGAGCACAGACCAGAACTGATAGCGACTCTATTTAATACTATCTAAAGAAGATAAAGATTAAAATACCGGCCAAGTGCGACAACATCTAGTATAGCATTTTTGCTTTATATGTCAGAAACGTTTTTTTTTTGTTATTATTAACTACAAATTTACGGTTTTCGGATTTATTATTTTATCTGTGCTGTAAAACCTTGCTTTTTGCCAAATTTCATAGTTCTAGGTCAACGGGAAGTATCTCATAGGTGTTTCAGTGCCTTGCGAATGTATGAAACATGCGACATAAACGACCGTATCTTTTGATTCCTTTGCCTTAGAAGTTTGATTTTTTCACGGTTTCAAGGGACTACAGATTTGAGTATTTGGTATAAATTTTAACTCGATAACTTCACGTGTTCCTGAGAAAAAGGGTCTTAACAGACAGACAGACAGACAACAAAGTGATCCTATAAGGGTTCCGTTTTTCCTTTTCAAGTACGGAACCCTAAAAAAAAGAAGGATAGCCCAAGAACCATCGCAGCCTCGTGGCTCTGCGATCATAATTGATAATGAAAGACGTTTCTATACATTTGATATTCATTTCGTGTATTCCAATTTTCGAGAGCGGCAGGCTTCGCTGACAGCCCCGTGCGACATATTCAACCCTCGAATGTACGGGCCGCCAGCGAGCCCGCCAGCAATAGCTAACGTCGTTGATGACAACGTTGAGCGCTCACCGTGCTGGCGGTCCGGCTGCGGCGGCATGGAGGCGGGCGCGGAGATGGTGCGCTTGTAGGGCCACTTGGTGCCGAACGACGAGCTCGGCGAGCCTGCCAGCAATAGCTAACGTCGTTGATGACAACGTTGAGCGCTCACCGTGCTGGCGGTCCGGCTGCGGCGGCATGGAGGCGGGCGCGGAGATGGTGCGCTTGTAGGGCCACTTGGTGCCGAACGACGAGCTCGGCGAGCCTGCCAGCAATAGCTAACGTCGTTGATGACAACGTTGAGCGCTCACCGTGCTGGCGGTCCGGCTGCGGCGGCATGGAGGCGGGCGCGGAGATGGTGCGCTTGTAGGGCCACTTGGTGCCGAACGACGAGCTCGGCGAGCCTGCCAGCAATAGCTAACGTCGTTGATGACAACGTTGAGCGCTCACCGTGCTGGCGGTCCGGCTGCGGCGGCATGGAGGCGGGCGCGGAGATGGTGCGCTTGTAGGGCCATTTGGTGCCGAACGACGAGCTCGGCGAGCCTGCCAGCAATAGCTAACGTCGTTGATGACAACGTTGAGCGCTCACCGTGCTGGCGGTCCGGCTGCGGCGGCATGGAGGCGGGCGCGGAGATGGTGCGCTTGTAGGGCCACTTGGTGCCGAACGACGAGCTCGGCGAGCCTGCCAGCAATAGCTAACGTCGTTGATGACAACGTTGAGCGCTCACCGTGCTGGCGGTCCGGCTGCGGCGGCATGGAGGCGGGCGCGGAGATGGTGCGCTTGTAGGGCCACTTGGTGCCGAACGACGAGCTCGGCGAGCCTGCCAGCAATAGCTAACGTCGTTGATGACAACGTTGAGCGCTCACCGTGCTGGCGGTCCGGCTGCGGCGGCATGGAGGCGGGCGCGGAGATGGTGCGCTTGTAGGGCCACTTGGTGCCGAACGACGAGCTCGGCGAGCCTGCCAGCAATAGCTAACGTCGTTGATGACAACGTTGAGCGCTCACCGTGCTGGCGGTCCGGCTGCGGCGGCATGGAGGCGGGCGCGGAGATGGTGCGCTTGTAGGGCCACTTGGTGCCGAACGACGAGCTCGGCGAGCCTGCCAGCAATAGCTAACGTCGTTGATGACAACGTTGAGCGCTCACCGTGCTGGCGGTCCGGCTGCGGCGGCATGGAGGCGGGCGCGGAGATGGTGCGCTTGTAGGGCCACTTGGTGCCGAACGACGAGCTCGGCGAGCCTGCCAGCAATAGCTAACGTCGTTGATGACAACGTTGAGCGCTCACCGTGCTGGCGGTCCGGCTGCGGCGGCATGGAGGCGGGCGCGGAGATGGTGCGCTTGTAGGGCCACTTGGTGCCGAACGACGAGCTCGGCGAGCCTGCCAGCAATAGCTAACGTCGTTGATGACAACGTTGAGCGCTCACCGTGCTGGCGGTCCGGCTGCGGCGGCATGGAGGCGGGCGCGGAGATGGTGCGCTTGTAGGGCCACTTGGTGCCGAACGACGAGCTCGGCGAGCCTGCCAGCAATAGCTAACGTCGTTGATGACAACGTTGAGCGCTCACCGTGCTGGCGGTCCGGCTGCGGCGGCATGGAGGCGGGCGCGGAGATGGTGCGCTTGTAGGGCCACTTGGTGCCGAACGACGAGCTCGGCGAGCCTGCCAGCAATAGCTAACGTCGTTGATGACAACGTTGAGCGCTCACCGTGCTGGCGGTCCGGCTGCGGCGGCATGGAGGCGGGCGCGGAGATGGTGCGCTTGTAGGGCCACTTGGTGCCGAACGACGAGCTCGGCGAGCCTGCCAGCAATAGCTAACGTCGTTGATGACAACGTTGAGCGCTCACCGTGCTGGCGGTCCGGCTGCGGCGGCATGGAGGCGGGCGCGGAGATGGTGCGCTTGTAGGGCCACTTGGTGCCGAACGACGAGCTCGGCGAGCCTGCCAGCAATAGCTAACGTCGTTGATGACAACGTTGAGCGCTCACCGTGCTGGCGGTCCGGCTGCGGCGGCATGGAGGCGGGCGCGGAGATGGTGCGCTTGTAGGGCCACTTGGTGCCGAACGACGAGCTCGGCGAGCCTGCCAGCAATAGCTAACGTCGTTGATGACAACGTTGAGCGCTCACCGTGCTGGCGGTCCGGCTGCGGCGGCATGGAGGCGGGCGCGGAGATGGTGCGCTTGTAGGGCCACTTGGTGCCGAACGACGAGCTCGGCGAGCCTGCCAGCAATAGCTAACGTCGTTGATGACAACGTTGAGCGCTCACCGTGCTGGCGGTCCGGCTGCGGCGGCATGGAGGCGGGCGCGGAGATGGTGCGCTTGTAGGGCCACTTGGTGCCGAACGACGAGCTCGGCGAGCCTGCCAGCAATAGCTAACGTCGTTGATGACAACGTTGAGCGCTCACCGTGCTGGCGGTCCGGCTGCGGCGGCATGGAGGCGGGCGCGGAGATGGTGCGCTTGTAGGGCCACTTGGTGCCGAACGACGAGCTCGGCGAGCCTGCCAGCAATAGCTAACGTCGTTGATGACAACGTTGAGCGCTCACCGTGCTGGCGGTCCGGCTGCGGCGGCATGGAGGCGGGCGCGGAGATGGTGCGCTTGTAGGGCCACTTGGTGCCGAACGACGAGCTCGGCGAGCCTGCCAGCAATAGCTAACGTCGTTGATGACAACGTTGAGCGCTCACCGTGCTGGCGGTCCGGCTGCGGCGGCATGGAGGCGGGCGCGGAGATGGTGCGCTTGTAGGGCCACTTGGTGCCGAACGACGCGCTCAGCGAGTTCACCGCCGACACGCTCAGCGCCTCCTGCGCGCGCCGCACCTTGTACAGGAACCACTCCGCGCTCGTGTCCGTGCTCACCAGCTCTGCGGTACATACACCACGTCAGGGACCGATCCTGTGGCGCAGTGGTTCTAACCTTCTAACGATCGAGGACCACTTTGATTGTTATATTGTTAAAAGGTTCAAGAATTATCAATCACGTTTATCAGAAAATAAACTTTATTCAAAACTTTTCACCTAAACGCGTTAAAAATAACTCTAAGATTCGCTAAAATACTCGTAGATGATAGTCATTAAAAAGCCATAGATAGATATGTTCACCGCATCTCATTCGATGCCAATCGCTTTCAATATCTCAGTTTATTGGCAACTCTTTTAAATAAGACGCGTGATCCTCTTGCGGACCACCGCCGAGACTTTCAAGGGCCACCTATGGTCCATGGACCACCGGATGCGCCATGATGGCGCTTGTACAGGATCCACTCCGACCTCATGTCCGTGCTGACCAGTTCTGGTGGATGACACACTAAATTGGGCCAAGCGCGGCTTATAAACAATACCAGGAACCAATCCTATGGCACTTGTATAGGAGTCATTCTGAGCTCGTCTTCGTGCTCACCAGTTCTGTGATAGATACACTACATCAGGGCCAGACGAGGTTTACTTCGCGGGGCTACAAGAATATCGACGCAACACTGCACTGGGGGTGGCAAAAAACAAATTTCTGTACTTCGACTATTATTTACTCAGTGTTAAGGCCAGATCCTATGGCACTTGTACAAAAACCATTCTGGGCTCATGTCCTTGCTGACCAGCTACATTAAATCATGGACCGAACCTATAGCACTTAAACAGGAACCATTCTGAGCTCGTGTCCGTGCTGACCAGCTCTGGTGCAGTTTACATTAAATCGGGGACCAAACCTATAGCACTTATACAGGAACCATTCTAAGTTCGTATTCATGCTGACCAGCTCTGGTAAAGTTTACATTAAATCAGGGACCGAACCTATAGTACTTATACAGGAACCATTCTAAGCTCGTATTCGTGCTGACCAGCTCTGGTGAAGTTTACATTAAATCAGGGACCGAACCTATAGCACTTGTACAGGAACCATTCTAAGCTCGTGTCCGTACTGACCAGCTCTGGTTGAGGATACGCTGTATCAGAGCCCGATATGGTTCCAAACCCTTTTAAAAACAGTATTATACTTATTGTCTCGTTAATACTTTTTACTGTGCTATTAAAAGAAGTAAGTCAAAATACTGTTTCTATGACCGCTGGTATTCAGAGCCATAAAACCTAAAATGGTAAACGTACTAACTACATTTCAGAAGAAAAATAATAAAATACTGTTCACTTTTCAAAAAGGCTGTTTTTTATTTCTTGTACAAAAAGTTGAGAACCCTAGAGCCCGAACCAATGGTGCTTGTACAGGAACCATTCTGAGCTCGTATCCGTGCTGACCAACTCTAGTGAAGGATACACGACCAGAACCTGTGGCACGAATCCACGAGAAGGAAATTGGTGGACACAGCGTATTGTTTTTGCAATCGATACCACATAGCTTTCAGGTGATTAACCAAAGAATACGATCCTAATGGCATATTATAACAAAATAATTTAGAATTTTTCGAAATTGACACGTAAGTGAAATGGTTCGCCCATTCCTGGACTATATTAATTCACTAATAACTAAAATAAGTTGCTTCGTCAATTTTATTGTAAATATTACCAAAAAAAAATGAAAATAGGTGGGTAGAAAGTAGAATTGAAAACAAAATTACGAAAAGTTTATAAATGCAAACAAATAATATAAATAAGTGAAAACTTACCAGTAAATACATTCCCAGAACTGTCGAAATAAAAAATGGCATTAAATAACAAGCTGAACTTAAAATCACGATGGAAACTTATAGTATTGAAAATAAAATAGATAAGGGAAACAAAACTATAAGATGACAGGTATAAAACTTAAAAAAATAATTCATTGCGATACCTAGGAACTTCTGTGTCAAAATGTTAAGTCATAGCATTCAAAAACTGAAGAATATACTCGCGTGTGTCCAATGTTGCAAGTAGAAAACTACCTAATACAAATTATGGCACAGACACTAAGTAAAAAAGAGAAAGCAAAAACTACATAGTTGTAATTTGTCTTAAACGACAAATCTTCACATCTCATCACGCATATTACAAACGTTCGCAGTAGTTCGAACACTTGGACAATACAAAAAATCGTCACAAGCTTGAGTCCGTTCCAAGTTTATTAGTACCAGTGGTATCTAGAAAATGAGATATTCTTCCATTTAGCTACCAAATTTCGAATCTTCTTCAACTTTTTAACTTTACCTCTCAAATTATTAACATCCACGTTTTTATTGGAGTTTATCTGCGCCTCCAAGAAAAGCGCCTCAAATCTGTTGAGGAAGAACTGCCACGATAGTATGTTGCGGTCGCTCAGTGTGTTGTGCAGCTGGTACACGCACTGCAGCACCATCGCACGGTCCACTATCACCAGGTCGAACTGCGTCTCTAGGCAGTACACCAGCAGCTAGAAGCCACAATAAAATGGTTAAGTTGAAAGGCTCAATCGCACTACTCACATTCTGAATGCTGACTACAAAGGAGGAGACTGAGACAGAATGGATTTGGACTAGATTTGGTGAAACCGGGCATGAGATTGTTTAATGCCTTTTTATCGATGACATTTGGTGTTTTCCTGGAGAAATATCCAGCTAGAAAGCAGTTAGAGGCAAGTTACACAGCAATGTGTAACCTTGTTGATCTAATCTTAATCCAATGTTACGTTACCGGATGTGCAAATCTAACTAGCTGTGTGAGTGTACATTGTATACACTCGGCACAGAAATTTCAATAAAATCTAACACTAAGCGAAACTAACATCAATAGCGTTGTCATGTATAGTGCCGATGTACAGGGTGGCCCGCTGAGCCACGTAGACATTAATGTCGTCCATGCTGGAGATGAGGTAGCAGAAAGCTGTGGCGAGCGCTGTCTGTAGTGGAAGACTAGTTTTGACCGGGGAGCCGTCCATGAATCTGGTGATGAGAGAAAATCATTAATTATTTTATTTTTAGAAGATGATGATCATGTCTGCGCTGCGGTACAGCCGGTGTTAGTAGGGTACCTTTAATAAGCAGCTATTATAGTGTCCATGCAGTCAGCGCTTTTCTAGTAGGCGTGTTCGGTAGAACCGATCGACAAGCGAATGCCGGAAAATGAACATATCACTTCAGGACAACTATATTAATAACCTAATGATGACGATCTATTTATTATTTTGGGAAGTAAGCTTGGTATTGTAAGTATCGCTTAAAGCGATAAGACCGCCTATTGTTGTACCTTGTGAATTTTGTGAAATTATATTAATTCTCATACACCACTGTGTGTCCGATAAAGAGTATTTGTATTTGTCTCTATAAGATTTTTTACAGTTGCAGGTTTGTAGTAGCAGCATCCTTTAACTGGCGCAGCCGGAGGGGTAAACCTTCAGTGTACAAGTTAGTTGAATGACAGTGTAGTTAACCGTTAAATCCACATTCGGCAGATACCTACCGTCTTCAAACGTCTTGCGCAGTAGCCCAACTGAGGTTCGTTTCTCAGAGTCCATGATGTTAAACTAGATCACCATCATTGACCTATAGTCAGTGCGCTTACCGAATGATGACGGTGACCTTCTCGAGCGCGTGGAAGCGCACGCGCGCGTCACGGTGGTGGAATTGGTCGCGCACCAGAGCGCACAGCACGTCGCCGCCGCCCGCCAGCGTGCAGCAGTGCAGCAGCACCGGCACCGCCACCGAGCAGATAGCCGAGTGGGACGCGTCGCACACGTTCCACAGGCTGCAGGACGATTGAACAATTACACTATTTTCGCTGGAGAAATGTTCATATGAGAGATGGAGAGACAATTTGAGGAGCCAAGAAAAAAGTGGGAAAAGACCTCAAAGTAAGTACTGCGCGCAACTACCGTGATTCGGCCCGTATAACCGCAAGATTGGTGGGGCCATGGGTTGGTGGTGGGAATGCCCTAGATGCATCTACTTTGCCCAAGGAGCGAGTTAGGGTCACGTCCTACCATGACGTCAGGTCCTTAGTAAAAGAGTGGAATGGCTGCTTCTCCACCGAAAACGACTTAAGCTCTTAACTTATATGACATGCCAAATAAAAGGAGTATAACATTGAATCTGAAATGAGCAGTGAGCACTGACTTGTCGATGAGCAAGTTCTCCTGGCACCAGATGAGGAAGCCGCGGTGCTCGGAGAGAGCATCGGCGTTTAGCACAAGCACCTGCAAGCACTGCAGCAGGTGATAGAGCACGTTGGGGTGAGAAGTGTTCTTCAGCTCCTGCCAGCAATAAAACGATTTGTTAACCGTTGGTCTAATACGCAATTCATCCAAATAGTTTGTTTCTTTCACCTGTAACAGCTGGTGTATATATTGCAACTCCTGTGGCAGTTCGTCGATGCAGAAATGAAACTTCCCGGCAGAGGTTGGCCAGAAGTTGGTCATGTCGTCTTCTACTGACTCTGCCATCGCTTCGTGGTCACCCAGAAGGTTGGGTGTTGATACCTGAGGATAGACATCAACGTAAGAGATTTGTCTCTGAATATCCGTCAGCAACCGTGACTATAAAGCTAGAGTTTGTGGTTTCGGATCCTGCTAATGATAGATATTTGTATGCTCAATACGAATGTTCGTAAAGCCCAGTCCCTATAGCCCTACTTATGTAGAATTTTATATGTATAGTCGACCAAGTGATTACTTGATCACTTTTGAACCTTCATCATACGGTTGAAAAGTGGTCAAGCAATTTCTTGGTCGACTATACAGGTCCTAATTGCACCTGGGGCGGTACTCTAGTTCAGAATAAATAGCGAACTGTATTTAACACAAATGCCATCACAAAGTCCTCTCACATCAGCGGTAGCCGTCGCGACATCTGTGTCGGTAGCCATGGTGGGCGCGTCGTTCGGCGGCAGGCCATGTCGAGATGCTCCGTGATGATTTCCACATCCAAATTGCACCATGCTAAGCCGGGGGTCGCTAATATAAAAATAAAATCGCTATCTGTTCCTGCCTGACCTCACATCTTCGGCCGTCTACTCCTTCTAAACCTTTTCACTTACATCTAGCTAACTGGAGTAGGTGGTTATGCACGAGTACTTACATTACGTTCTAACTAGGTTTTTTCGTTACTAAGTTGCACCCGTTCAACGTCGGAGCGGTCCGCTGGTCCCTATTGAAACTTACGTCAGCGGTAGCCGTCGCGACATCTGTGTCGGTCAGAGTGATGGTGTGAGCGGTAGCCATGGTCGGCGCGTCATTGGGCGGCAGGCTGGTCGCCATGTCCAGCTGCTCCGTGATGGTTTCCACTGTGGCTGTCATTATCTACAAGCGCATGGAAAAGTGAAAAATATACCAAGATTAAATCTTCATCTTTTTTATAAAGTATAAATAAAAGAAAGTCGCTATCCGTTCCTATCTGTCTCCATATCTTCGACTGTTTACTCCTTCTAATACTGAGTTCACACGGAGGCAGAACAGTGAGGCAGAATAGTCGAACAGAACAGTTTGGAAGACAGTTGGCGTTCAATTAACGATCAGTCAACTAGTAAAAATTTTTGCTCACCGCACTGCACTAAACTGCCGCGCGCTCACATGAGTGCAGCTATAGAGTCAATTGAAAAAAGCGCTTGGGGAAGCCAACTACCCCAAAATTAGACAAACTGCCTATTAAGTATCCTGCCTTGATTGACTGTCTTAACAGTACTGTTCTGACACGGCGTGCGCGTTCAAATTGTATTAGTAATTTTGACACGATATTCAGTCGTTTAGATAATTTTTCACAGAAAGTTTTTAGGTACAATACATTGTGAGTTTTTGTTAGAAAATTCTACCCGTACGAATTAAGGGCGGCTCGTTTGTAGTTATTAAGTTAATGGATACTGTAGCTATCACCATTAATTACTTTGAACCGCTGGCAGATAAAGATGTGAAAAATTTTCGAGAATATTCTCAAACTTTTTTAAACTTTCTGCAACTTTTTCGATGGTACGTAACGTACATTTATAGCATAGTGTTACCATTAAAAGAGACACGTTTAAAATTTAATAGCCAGACATTTTCATCTTAATTGTTTAAACGATTAAGTTTCTGTAACAAATACTTAATTAAAAGTATCATTTAATCAATTTTAAACATTATTAGTATGACGATAAAGTACGAAACCGCCAAAGCCATTAACAAGCACGACTATCGAACTACTGTGAGTAGTTCCTTAAATTTTATTTTTTTTAAAACTATTAATTATTTTAAAACAGCGTAATTATTATCACATTAAATTAAATCTAGAATAGAGAAGCTTCAACAGACTAGTTAATAAACAGATGGAATTAGGTTTAATTAATTCACTCATTATTTAAGGGCGTATTTACAAGAAAACTGTCACAGAATATATAACAGAATGGTCACGTACTGCCCCTCGCCGAATTAAGTAACCGCATCCCCTGCAATGGCCCTAACACGACTGGCCTAATATTGTAATGCAATGTACTGTGATGTAATGTAATATTATGCAATGTAATTTAATGTGACGTGAAAGATATTACTGCACATAAAAATTAAAATAACGAGTGTCGTGTATCTCTATGTGCTCCTTTCTTATAACACTAGTTAGAGAAAGACTCAGGGAGTGATGAATTAAACGTAGGCCGTCATGTTAGGGACACAAACTCCTTTAGTTTGACAGAAACTGACCACTTTAAGAGGAGTGTGAACCCAGTGCTCTCCATACAAACGGCGATAACGTTTCCACCCCCTAAACCTTAACCTAAAGCCATGATTTTTTTATACGTTGTCATTATGCCCTAGAACTAGGTTCGTATGTTTTGTTTTTTTTTTAAATTCTTTATAGTTGCAAAAATATTGACACTTTTTTGTTTTGAATGAAAGTCCTAAAATGCAAATAATGCCAAATCTATGAAGAATATTAAAAAAATCAAAAATACGTATTTTGTATGGCCGCCCTGTGCTAAAGAAAAAGTTTCACAGATTGCATTATGGTTTTCTTGTAAATACACCTTTATTACTATTATTTATTAAGAGACTTAAGCAAAATAAAAGTGTAAGAGAGCTTAAAAAAATTTAGGATAAAAAAATATTCCATGATCAAAAGAGAAAAGCGACTCCATTGAACTTTGTTAAAAGCGATGGACAAAAACATAGTTAAATTTATAAATAAAGTTTGAAAAATATAGCTTAATACGCCAGTAAACCTAACATGACTAGCCAAGTTAAGTTTATGTGTTTACCTCTATCTGCGTCCCTTTCTTATGACACTAGTTTGACAGAGACGCAGGGAGGGATAAATTAAACCTCATAAGATCATGTTAAGGCCACAGGTGTCAGAATGAGATTTAAACGGTTTAAATTCGGCGTTTCTTATAGTATTTCTTTTTATGTCTTAAGTATCGTGCTATTATTTGTAATGAGGAGTGTGAACCCAGTCCGAATAAGCGCTCCCCTTACAAACGGCGATAACGTTTTCTACCCTCTAAACCTTAACCTATGGCAATGATTTTTTGGTTTATTGTCGTTATGTCTAGAAACTAGGTTTGTGTGTTTTGATTTTTTTAATATTCTTCGTAGATTTGACAATATTTGCATTTTCGAAGTTTCATACAAAACAAAAAAACGTCAATATTTTTGAAACTATTAAGAATATTTAAAAAATCAAAACATACAACCCTAGTTCTAGGGCATAATGACAACATACCAAAAAATCATGGCAATAGGTTAAGGTTTAGGGGTGGAAAACGTTATCGCCGTTTGTATGGAGAGCGCTGGTTTCACACTACTCTTAACTTCCAACTGTTTTATAAAAGGGGCACGTACGTTGTCACGGCCAAGTGCGGAAAAAAATATTCGCACAGGCACTTTACTTAATATTGAGACAGTTCAATGAAGTCTTAAAATTTTAAGCATTGAGGTCCACGATTGACGTTTACTAAGTATAAAATAATACTCAATATACCTTTGCCGCAAAGATGACACCAAAATGAGAATATCATTTTATTACATTAAAAAAAAATATGTCAGCGATACTTAAACACAGTTCTTAGATATATTCGTATACTAAAACGGGTTTTTAAATATGACTGAAACGTCGAGTCGAATAAAATGTGTTTTTTTTTGTCATAGAAATCTGTGGCTCTAACAAGCCGACCAAATTTAGTTTATTTGAAATCATCCCTATGTCTCTGTCTCTTGAAAATAATTGATAGAGACGCACGGAGAGATAAATTAAACATGGGCCGGTCATGTTAGGGTCTTTCCACACCAATCGGCGCGAAATCGGCATTAGCCGATCAAAAAACACTTTATGTCAACGCAATAAGAGCGAAGTAGATGTCAATCGGCTCAGCCGACGCGCAACGACGTCGGCCGAGCAGATTGACATCTACTTCGCCCTTATTGCGCTGACATAAAGCGTTTTTTGATCGGCTAATGCCGATTCCGCGTCGATTGGTTTAGGGAGACCCTTAGGGCACTGTTGTAGTATACGAATATGATATTTAAAATCCGCCAATGAAATAGACCTCTCGCTACACACAAAGCATACACATGACAAAAAGAGCAAGGAAGGACATACTTGCGTGTCGGCTGACGACTTAGTCAGGGTCGCTTCCGAATCGACGTCGTTTATGAGTGACAGTTGCATGAAATGAACAAACTATACATCTATATAGACATACATTCAACTCCAAAAACCTGTATACGTTTTAGTACTGTGTCGCTAAAAGTTCGGCATTAAATGTAAGCAAAATACAAGAAAATTGATAAACTTTGAAGTATTTAATTCGATTGAAAGACACTTCTTGTGAAATCTTGTGCAATTTTTAATAAACATTTCAACCTAAATGTTTAGCGGTACAGTACTAAAAGGTACATGTATTTTTGTTGTTGACACAGCAACGGGAAGAGAGCAGTAAACGTAGAGACAGAAGTTGTAGAGCTTTGTAAGTGGGGAAAGAGTTGTCTGTCTGGCCTAAAAAGAGTTTCGGACTTGGCGGTAACACTACCGTGTACGTTATAAGTGTAAAAATAGAGCACGCGGCACATAATCATTTAATACCTAATTTAATTATTTTAAAAATTGCAATTGAAGTTTACTAGTGTTTTTAGTAAAGATATCCTTTTTTTTAAATGTTTCACTTGCTAAATTAGAACCACTTTTTCTTTTCAAAGGTATGTATGTTATTGTTTTTACCCCCTTATTCATAAAAAAGTAACAATAGTTTTGTCTTGTCCCTTAAGGGCTAACGTCACAATGACAGATAGACATAAAACAGGTTAACTAACAAACGTTTACGAAGCGTTTACGAATAAGGGGGTTTGTTTCTTTGTTTAGGTACTATTTCTGCCAATCTACACTAATATAATAAAGAGGTAAACTTTGTTTGTTTGTATGTAGGGGGTAATCTCTGGAACTATTGAACCGATTTCAAAAATTCTTTTAGCGATAGTAAGCTACACTATCCTTGAAGGACATGGGCTACTAATTTCACGCGAACGCAGTCGCGGGCGTCCGCTAGTTGAGTAATAAAGAGACTTAGGCCGCGTCAGTCAGTTGCGTCAGAAGACTTATAGAGTACTAACATTGAGTCTACCTACACAAGAATTGTTAACATTAAGATTTGTTACTCCTAACTTAACGAAATATCCTTTGTATAACCAAATAAATAAAGAAAATAATTACTTGTTTTGCAAAAAATTTAATTCTCAGTTATTTACACCCATAATACATGAACAAATCAAAATCAAACTACTACAGGCCGGTATTGTGTCAGCGTGGTACTATCCGAGTTGAGCCGCCCCATTTATGCAACCAGCAACTGGCTACAGTCTGACTTTACCACTGTGTAAGTAAGTATAATAAATTCTTTCGGTGATGTGTAAAGCTGCCGTGTTCCGGCGTGGAGAGCAAGACAGCCGGTGCAATTACTGGCACAAGAGGTATTTCATCTTAGCCCTCTGGGTTGGCAAAACATCTGCAATCTCTTTGGTGTTGCGAATGTCTGTAGGCGGTGGTGATCACTTATTATCAGGTGAACCACTCCTTCCTTCATTCCTTCCTATGTTGTATAAAAAATACCCTATTTCTCTCTAATATTATAAATGTGAAAGTAATGATTGGATACTTTGGGTATTTGTTCCTCAAAAAAGCATTAACGGCTGGACGGAATGTGATGAAATTTAGCAGACAGATAGATCAAGTTCTGGATTAAAACATAGAATACCTATTATAACGTGAAATGCATAGAAAATCATATCACACCGGCGAGGCCGCGGGTGTAAGCTCGTTCGAAAATAAGTATGACAAACCCACTTAAGTAAAAGTTTAGCTTAACAAAGGATATCTCGCGGGACAGACCGACATACATCCATTATCTAAACACGTACGGAGGCTACGAATACGAGTACATGCAACGACGGGTCATTGAACTCGGGGCACAAACAAGCCATGATGAAGCCTTAACATAACTTAGTTTATATTATTCTTATTTAGTATATTTTAATTCTTTTTTTAAGTCAACAGAAATTAGAGTATTTCTAAAGTAAATCGAAACTAGAATTGGAATGCTCACAAATCGCTATATGTCGTCTGTGATGTATATAGGCATACGAATAATAAAGACATAGGCTGAAATCTGTCAAAAAAGATTATAGATGAAATAATTTACTCTTAAAGATTAAAAAAATCCAGATCTAATATGCAGGTTGAAGAGAAAAAAAAGTAACCTCAGAGCTCCCACAATATATCATCGTTGTGTACACACAACACACTTTAAAAACGATTTTATTAGAGAGTAAATTATGTCTGTTATAAGTATATCAGTTTTTTTGGCAGATGTCGAACTCCGGAGGTCGAGAGGCGGCTTGGAAACGATGTCAAAACAATCTTGTAAACAAAATGGCGTCAAAAACTTCGCTCCTTTTTGATTCAAATAACAGTACAGAAGCATTTCTAGTTAGTCTTTATTCTTCGCAAGTCTTAATAGCTCATTCCATGTAATTAGAGCTCTTTCGCATTAGGCGGCAGACGAGCGGCAGTAGCTCTGCAGCGGCAGGCGCCTGCACATGGCTGCGACGGCAGTGGTACTTGGTCGCTTGAATCAGCTAAGGGACTAGGCAGTGCTGCAGTGGCAGTCATGTACAGGCGTCTGCTAGACTTGGGTAAAAGATATATTTTATTTTTTAAATATCGATATATTGGCGATAAGTACTTTAGGTTTCGATATATGAACGGATACCAGTGTCAGTTACTACTGCCAATATACATTGCAATTGTATGTATCCTAAAATTCTGAACAACATGTTTCGTTTTAGGCAAGACAATAACTAATTCTAAATACTCGTACTTAACTTTGTCTTTGTCTTAAATTTTTTTTTATTTAATTCTACTTGTTCATCAAAACTAACAAGTTAACCAACTGCTAGATGTTCCACTGAAATGAAATTTTAAATTCGTAATTATGTAAGTTAGAGGAAACGAATGCAACGTTATATCATTGATCTAGTATGGCAATAGAGACGAAAGATGAAAACTAAAACTGCAATAAAACAATTCAACGCGAAAACTTTTACAGATCATGAACTATCAAACGACACACCGTAAAAACGATACAGTTTGCCTTTATAAAAGCGATATTTACCAAAATATCGATAACTTTAACACACAACCCAACCATCCCTAGTATCTGCTGCCGCCGCGTCTAACCGCCTAGCGTGAAAGAGTTCCACAGCTTCTCAGATGCGTCTGAATACGCACATGGGGCATGTGTACCAGTACGCCTCCGACGGAGCTCTTGTCCAGCGAGTGGCCGGCGGCGAGCAGCGCGTCGGGCGCGGCCGGAGTGCCCGACTTGCTGCGGTCCTCTTCCTTTTTCTCCAGCCACGGCTCCTCCGTAGGCGGCTAGAGAATAATGGGAAGGTTTAACGATTTTAACGAAATTGTTAAAAGTACTGTTTTCATTATTAACGGTAAGTCGGTCTCGTACTAAGCAAAAAAACACATTCTTTGTTAAAAATAACCAAACTTATTGTGTGGTGAATCGCAACCCTCTAGTCTTTGAAAGATGTTGGTTTTCTTCGTTGTCTACTATTTTTACAGTGTTCTTATAGTGTGCTACGCAACACTCACACTCTCTCATACACTGCCTTATATATATACCTGCGGCCCTAACATGACAGCCCAGGTTTAGTTTAACCCCTTCCTGTGTCTCTGTCTAACCAGTGTCATAAGAAAGGGTCGCAGATAGAGATAAACTAAACTTGGCCAGTCATGTTAGGGCCACTGTACAATACATGCACTTGAACGGAATAAAGACACCTGTGGCCCGTTTCAGGAAGCTACAAGTTACAATTTTACAAGTCTAAACCGGCAACATTGGTCATTATGCCCATTGCCATTGGTCATTATTGACCAATGTTGCCGGTTTAGACTTGTAAAATTGTAACTTGTAGCTTAGTGAAACGGGCCACTGTTAACACAAACGGTTGTATCAATCATCGCGCAACCTCAGGTTCTACTTACTGTTGGCTGCGGTTTGGGCTTGTCCGGGACCAAAGCCTTGACGAGCTGCACTGCCAGCTGGTGCCACAGCGCCGCCGCCTCGCAGTACGAGCACGCGCCCTCCGACAGGCATTGCGCTAGACGAAAAAAAAACATTCAAAATGCAGTTATTGTAGCAGAACGTGACGTTGACAGATGTCACTTTGACAGCTCCCCCCGTCCCACCTAATTAATAGAGACAGAACTACTCGCGAGACTATGTTAAAAGAAGTATGTCATTAAATGAAAAATAAACAATTCAAGAATCTTAAACAAACATTTTATTCACAATTATACAGTTATACCTACAAATTACAAATAGACAATGAGTTTATATTTGAGTTAAAATTTGGAACAGCTGTCAAAATTCAAGTGGGTCTCTATTCTAGTATCCATAGATATTAAAACAGTTATCGATACGAAACGTCAATCCAATACGTTTTTTAATATAAACCGCACGAAATTGGATCTCGAATGACATGAGAATAAGGACTTCATTCGTTTGTCTATGATTTAAAATAAACTTTCGTCTTGACGGAGGATCGAATTGCCGCCATTACTGTTTTCATTAGTTTGTTGGTTTTTGCTGTTACGGTTTTTTGCTGTAATGATATGTGTGTAGATAAAGTAATGTATGCAACTGTATATAATTAGGCCTTAAAACACTCGTGTGATCCAAAACCACTTTTGAGCTTTTGCCCGCGATTTCGTCCGCGTAGTCATGTTTAATTGAATCAAGCAAACGTGCCTCCAACATGCAATCTGCAATATTACCTGGACAAATTAATGAGAATTAGTTGCTTTGCTGCTCATGACGCCACGGCGGCGTATAACTCACTTATCGCTATCCCGTGTGAACTATGCATTTTTTCGGGATAAAAAGTATCCTATGTGTTAATCCAGGCTATAGACTATGTGTGCCAAATTTCATCCAAATTCATTCAGTTGTTTTTGCGTGATTGAGTAACAAACATTCAAACATACAAACTTTCACATTTATAATATTAGTAGGATTTATGTACTTTTATTTTACTGTTCTATTTCCGCACCGCGTGCCATCTTGTCATCTTAGTTTTAATTTTCATCCCTATCCAAAGATTGTAATTTTGCCGGCTGTGTTGCTCTCCACATCGAAACACAGTACAAGCACTGCTGCTTAGCGGCTGGATTGTAGACGACTGGAGGTGGTGGTAGCGATCCGAACGGATCTTGCACAAGCTCCACCCTTAGAGTTGGGATCTTCGTAAACTCACCGTGCTCGATGGTGTTGCTCTGGTTAGACTTTAACATGAGGCGGAGCAACTTTGTCGCCTCGCTGCTCACGTTCTGTATGTTGATACGACGTTGCTGCAGCTCCATCTGATAAAGATAATTGTATTTGTCAGCAACATGAGTAAAAATACACAATTTACATAGTATAGACAGATGTTAACCGCCGGCAAGAACAGGTCCAGCCTCAGAGCCAGAGAAAGGTCAAATTATAGTGGTCAATGAGATAAGAACGCCTAGAATGGTCGATCTGGATCCAGCCCAGGGAGGGGCAAGGCTCCCACAACCCTCTTGGATTCCCCCTTGACTGTCGGGTGGACAGCCACCTCGTCTGTTTGGCCGGACCTACCTTTTAGTCTAGATGACGACAACACTTTTTTGCACTAGTGCATAAAATTCTATCGTCGTCGCGCCACCGCCGCGGGGGCTCATAATTAAGGACCACGGACTGGTCCGAAACATGTCGAGCATTTCTCGACGTAAAAATACGCGAGTGATCCGTTTTATTAATATGTAAATGAAAGCGAAACTGTTACCTGTTTTAGCAGAATGTCGAGCATAAGGATGCAGCACGTGAGGTTTTGAGGCCTCAGGAGGTCTTCCTTCTCTTTGGTTTCCTTGTCGTTCATCTCGGGGCATTCAGAGGGATCTTTCATAAAAGAAAAAACTACTTATTGAAGGCACGAGGCATTTGCTGTGACGACATATTGTGAACTATGGAAATATCCTAGATTTTTGCATAATATTATAAGATTATAAAAATTATCGAGTCTAAAAGTACACGTTCGACGAAGAAAAAATAAATTAATTTAATGTAAGATATAATTAGTACTCGAAATTATTACACAGTATTTTAGAATCAAGTTCCAATCTGTATGCTAAATAAGCCAAACCTATATTACGTATAATACATAAAAATAAATATAATTTTTAAAAGAAGTTTCAGATCCACCATTTTTATTTGTCACAGTATTTCCTTGTCCCGATAGATATTGCATGAATTAAAAAAACCTGCTAAAGAAAGACATACCAGTAGGAGGTTTAAAGATCTTTTCTGGCAGATTGATGACACAGTGGCTGAACAGGTCAAACAGCTGCGGCAGAGGAATCTTCACCTCCAGAAGGGAAATAGTCTGCGGAAGAAGAAGTATCCTGAAGTAAATAGCTTAAGAGGGTCAGTTGTTGCTGTACTTTGTTTGTACATGACTTGTACCATGGAAGTAATAAGCATTTACAACTGGAAGGTGCACGTCGACCTAATAACACGAGTCAATAATCCTTAGTCTCAACTTGCCTCTTTCTAATATGTATAATAATCGTAGCAGATACATAATATAAATATACAGCTGGCAGCTATGCGAATGGGAGACCTGAAAACAATGTAGTGTGTGTATTGAAAATTTGATCCGAGAGCGGATCAAATTTTCTTAATGTCTGGATTGATGGAACAAAATTTATTCTCCTTGATATTAACTCTTGAGTTAATCTTCTGTTATGCTGATTTCATACGAGGGCAGAACAGTGAGGCAGTAGGCACAGAACTAATAGAATTTGTACGCGCACGCCTCGGCATGTTTCGACTGCCGAGGCCGTTCAAGTTGTATCAGTACTATGCTGTTCACAGCGCCCACTTTACTAGCTCACATTAGAAATGAGTTTGCGTTTGGCCTCAATCTCACCTCAATTTGGTAATCTCACATGAGGGTGGAACCCCTCCCGGCGCCTGTTAGACCGGTGATAGAATACGGACGGTGGGATCAGATCGTGAAGTTCCCGAGCACACTCCGGAAATACACCCTATAGAATACCGACAACCTGGCAACCTTGCGCCAGTGCTCCAGACGTTGGACCCTGGTACCAACAAGCGCATCGTCGCCAATCAGCCTTCTAGCTCTTCGATCCACCGATTCCATCGCATCAAGGTCTACCGTTGGAAATCAGCATTGCTACCGAGTTCCCTACACCTACCTGGAACCACTCGAGCACCGGCAGTACGGTCTCAGGTGTGGGCTCATCTGAGACCTTGAGCACCGCGAAGTTGTACAGGTTCCGCTCGTCAAGGCCGAGCATGGCCCCGTCCGGCTCCAGGATCTTGGCCACCGGCACTTTCAGCTCTATCAGCTCCTGTAACATTTTTTTTTAATATATAATATCAAAAAGGAAGGCAAAAAGCTAGTGAATCGCCTAATGTTCCTAACCTAACTTCTTTACCTAAGAGGTGTGCAGATGCGTTGCTTACCGAGGGCGAAGATAGTATGACTCTTGTGCCAGTAATTGCACCGGCTGTCTTGCTCTCCACGCTGGAACACAACAGTGCGAGCACTGCTGCTTACCGGCTGGAGAAGCGAGCGGATTGGATACGTTGGCCAATTTTTATTATAAATTCAAAGTATCTTTTTTTTTAATTCCATTACTGGAAGAATTTTTAGAATATAGCCCGTATTCTATAAAGAATGTCTCAAGTTTATGGGGCTTTGTAAACATTGTGGAAATTCTACAATAAATAGTTGAGAACCTAACACATTGGAATGGTACATTCATCAAATATTTATTTACTTATTTAAACTTTCTTGTAAAACACAAAAATTTATGTACAAATGGCAGACTTAAGATCTTAAGGTATTCTCAACCAGTCGACCATCAAAATATTGGTATACATATAAGAATGCGCTCAGGGTTGGCTTGGATTCAATACAAGAAGGCTGCCATTTTGATTTCGAACTGAGGTTGTAACAAAATGGTTTCTCTTCACAACATTTTTAAATTAAAATTGGTAAATAGTAAAAAAATGCAGGTAAAGATTAAGTTACGGAAAAATAACTCGCCTTTTCGGGTACATCGGTGCATATAGCTTCCATCCAGGCTGGCATGATGTAGTCCCAGATCGACTGAGTGATGATGCCGTACGGTATCAGACAGTACAGCCTGCAATGCCAGAACAGTTCAGATTAGTCAATATAACAAATTCTTGAGGACCTTTACAAGGTCATCATAGCGACCTCAAAAGACAAAAATTGCATACTTGGGTCATGTACTTCGGCACAGTAAGTATGGACTATTGCAGCTGATAATGACGGATAAAGTCGCCGGTAAGAGAAGAGTTGGTCTATGTAAGAAATCTTATCCGGGAGTGGACGGGGATCGCAAGTGCCGCCAAAATGTTTCGTCTGGCCAAAGACAAGGACTCGGGGCTGACGGCCAACTTCCACTAGTTGCGGAGACAGCAAAAGAAGAGAAGAAGCTACCTCAAGCGAATCGCTGATACATCTTTGCGCGTCTTTAGTTAGTAGTGGTTAGGTTACATGTTAGCCTTCGCATACTTGGTCCTCTGCCACCTGTCTCTACTCTGTGTACCTGTTGAGCCCGTCCTTGAGATGGTGCGTCTTGGACGCCAGGTTGTCCCAGTGGCCGGCCTGGCGCGTGTAGTGCGGCGGGTGCGGCAGCAGGCACGCCACCAACACTCCACGCCGCGCCGATGCGATGCCGCGCAGCCACGGGCACACGTGCTCGTTCTTCAGCTTCTCCACCATGTTCGCCGTGTCCCCTGTTGGTGGTTTTAATCTCACCATAAACCTCGCCATTTGTTTGTTAGACAGCGCTGTGAACTTATACGCTTTCATTTTGTGTTTTTACCCTTTTTCTGGTAGAAACTGCCGTTGACATATGCTCCAACGAATGCCTATTTAAGTGAGTGTTGCAGGTTTTAGTATGTGCCCGTGAATAGGAAGTACTTTATACCGTACTAGTGACCCGTTCCGACTTCGCATGGGTATAAATAGCAAGAAATGTACCTGGATATGAACCTTCCCTAAAAAAAATCTCTAGATGACACTGAAAAACATATCAAAATCCTTAGCGTGGGTTAGAAGGAGAAAGCAGCCGAAGATAATATGAGGACAGATCAAATGGCATTACGACGGATTAACCACTTTAGTTTTTACTATGTAAAGATAAAGAACATAAAGATGCTACTCTCAGCGTAGCTAAAGAAATAGAAAATATTTACTTAACCCTTTCGCAAGCGGAAAAACAGAACTAGATATTGTGGTCACTCCTAGCGAAAGCCTCAATGAATTCGGCATGAAACCCGCTTCAATAAATAATGTTCTCAGGTTAGTCGAGTCGCTATTACCTCTTGTCGCATTGCACCTTTCAGCTTATCCATTGGTCAGAGGACTCACCGGTGTAGGAGAAGGAGGTGACGTGGAACCAGTGGAACAGCACGGACAGCAGGCGGCCCAGGATCTCGTCCGGCGTGTCCGGGTTGGGCGTGCACAGCCCCACCATCAACCACACGCCGTACCTGCACAGGAAGGACTCTCCACTACCAAACTACTAATAGTTAAGCCTAAGCTTAAGTGTACCCCAGGTACGTCATCTAGGTAACTAAGTTCTTCTATGAACTGTGACTGTTCTCAGAGTATAAATCTCTCTTGCTGGTTTGGACAAAATCTGGCAATGAGATCGCTTCACTCTACAGTTTTCGCGTAGTCCAGTTATCTTGATTTTGATTTGTTCCTTGCTTACACCTCAGCATTTACCACAGATTTGGAAGCAAGGGTTAAATTTCCACACCTTTTAATGCGAAATATGATGGAATTGCGTTCTCGCAGTGGTTTTAACGATTTCGATGAAATTGACAAAGCCTGGAGTAAGCATTTTTGATGAATAAGAGCTTTTTATGCGCCGTATGTACCTGTTGATGGACAACAGGAAATTATCACAATCTTCACCATCATCATCATGCATAAGACTAAAAACTGCAAGTATTCACTGCTCCATTGACTTCGGTCGACGTTTGGATGCTTACCTGCCGAGCAGTGATTTAGTTTTGGACGCTTACCTGCCGAGCAGCTGTCGGTCCTCGATGGAGATAGGATCCGGCAGATCGACGCTAAGCGGCGGCTTCAATTGTTCCGCAGAACTGTCCGGGTCTTCCATGTTGATTGGTTTAGCTTCCTTCAGAAGGCTGTGTACAGGACGGTAAAATTGATAACATACTTATTTTTAACAGAAAAAATCAATACCTTCAAACACAGTTTACCCTAGGTGCCCTTTTTAGATGATGATGCGACTGATACTGCAGTTTGTACATACTGAAACAGGGTTCCAAAGAACTATTTTGGTTCAAAAGTCAAACCCGAATATTTTTATTTAATTAGAATTACAAAAATCACTTACGAATACAGAAAATTTACCACCGATTTGGAAAACCTCTGAGGTGCCCCTAAGGTCCAGAAATTCAACGAGATTTAATATTTGCAAGGAAAAAACTAAATTACAATATTGCGCTAACGCAAATCGGGATAACATCCAAACGTTTATCCCAAATTGCGCCATTTGCCAAATAATGGAACGCGTGCAGTTTAGGCTGTATCTACCTTTGAACTGCTTTACAGGTCCATATGCGACTACATACACTGGACTCTGAAGCCCGCTTTGAGGCAGTACAATAAATCGCAAGAACCAGATCCAAATAATTAATAGATTCAGGCGTTACTTTGCGGAGGTCAATACCAACAAATTGGAACAAATTACTTTGCTACTCCGCGAAACCAGTGCCGGGCTCGTGCAAAATAGCTGCATATGTCGCACAGACGCAGTTTGTTTAGAACCAGATCCATCAGATCCAGATGAACCAGGACCCATCCATGTGAAGCATCCGCCTTTGTGTTTAGCTATAATGTCAGGTCATACCTGATGATAGCCTCAACAAGGTTGGTCTGCATGTCGGAGTCCATGTGCCAGGCGCCCGGCAGCCGCGTGTGGACCACGTGGTCGCCGCCGCGCCGGCTGTTGTGCCGGTTGCCGTGGCACTGCTGGCAATACCTGCCCACGATAACTTCATAAGCAACACCGATTGACATCGAAATGAGAAAACTATAGAACTGTGTACAACGCAGTGGCAGAGTAGCCGCCCATAGTCTATTTGGTAGACTATGTTGGATAACCTGAATAAAATCGTCCGTGCAATGATGTCAGACGTACCAACTTCTTGGTAAACATACTAGTTTTTAGCGTCACGTACCATGTACCAAGACTACTCGGTCCTTGTACGCAAAAATACCAAGATTGGCCGTTAACCGACAAACGTACACCGACAATGGCGATAATTAACTAAAAATGATGTATTGTCAACTTTTCTTTTTGAACACGAAATTAAATATAACACGGACAGAAAATCGCAGTCAGCTGTCAGTTTTTTGTCACTGTACGGTTGGTGAAACTGCTTGGCTTGGCTATGGCTAGTCGATATATTTTACAATATATTTTACATTATAGGTCTGAAATGCAAAAAAAAACGGTTTAAAGTGGTATTTTTTCAATGCGTTCATTAATTACTGCCTTCTATTAACGGTACATGAAATTGAAATATAATTTTTTTTCACTAGGATGCGATTTCCGACATAGTTTATATACCAGTGTTGGCAGCGCCGCAGCGGAGCACAGGCGTACCAGTTTTTCGTTCTCAATACCAGCTTTCAGCCAGCTCGGCACAAGGATTTCTGAGTGGCCGTCTGACATCCCTGCGTCCGTGTCAAGTAAACAGCTCTGCGTTTTGTACGTTTTACATTGGCGTCATATTTTTAGTTCTGCTATCCGACGCCTGTGTCGCTGCTAATTAGAAAACTTAGAAGCACTTTCAAAGTTGAACCAGTGGCTAAATATTGAAAGCCCCTCTTCACCTGCTTCACCCCGTCGCAAGGTGGTGACGCTAGGCTTGTAACAATCCGAACAAGTAAGCAGATCTATTGTCTTCTTATATTGATGACTACTTATTTGTTAACAGTTAAAACTGCAACAAGTTTAAATACTTACCTTATGGGATGCATTCCGTTGTAATTTGCACATTCGTTCGAAAAGCAGATGGAATAAGCGGATTTGTCGGTGGAACGGCAGTTCTAGAACAAAAAAATGTAAGTGTAATTAAATTGGTTACAGTAGTACAGTTCCCGGCAAGCTTCTTGAGCACTGACCTTGACAAGTACAAATATGTATGCGCAAACATGTCCTCCACTCGATTTATGCTCAAGATGTTTGCCTGCAACTATGCATAGGTATGTATTTAATTATAGCCATATCTGGCTTTGTTCCGTGTAGATTTGGCACCTTCATGGCGGAGTTTCTAAAAACTCTTTCTTACCTCACCCTTCCAATACATGTTCCAAACATGTTTCTATCTTCACCGATTTAGGCTGTGCCTTATCTGTCAGTCAGTCAGTCAGTCGGCTACATTTTTTTAAATATATACAAAAAGAAGTTTATTCCACATAAATAATAAGAACAGTCAAAGAAGTTTCTATTAAAGACGAAACTGAAAAAAGTGTAATTTTTCAAAAAGGGGCATATAGTACCTTGGATGAAGGACTAAAGCATGGATATAGCCTCAGTACTTGTCAAGTGTACATAGCCAAAACTGTCAAAATGGTCACCTTTGTGTGCGTCAAGGTAGTAAAACCTGCAAATTAATAAGAAAAACGTAGAGTATACTACCTTAATGTAAACATTACCATAGCCAAAGGTGACCATTTTGTCTATTGGTCGTGTACAGAGTGTCAATTGAAGAGGAGTTTAGAGTATGTAGTTATCTCTTTTTGACACATTGTATTGCCATTTAAAGTAAAGAGATCAGATAATAAAATATCGCTTTCAATTGTAACACTCCTTCTATGCTGTACTATTTCTATGTATAGTACGCACAATGAAGTTGATATGTCAATCCCTTTCGTGCATAGACTATTCTCTCAGTTTTTTCTTTAGTGGTCAGTTAAGTTGGTTGCTGTTTGTACATACTTTATTTTCGCAGACCATAGAGACTTGTTGTTGTGGATGCAGAATATCCAGGAAGTTCTGATTGGGATGTTCTCTGAGGACAAAGTTAAAATTCCCGTATTAGCTTTGACACTCCGCACTTTAGGTACGCTTGGCTGCACTGCTAACCGAGTCGGCAAACCGCAGTAGGTTGCCGGCTTATTCACATTGCTCTATCTGTGTTTTGGTAGGACCTTGTGCAAAGTCCGTCCGGATCGTTACCACCATTTTGCTCGCTAATCCTGCCGCTAAGCAGCAGTGCTGGCACTGTTGTGTTCCGGCGTGGAGAGCAAGACAGCCGGTGCAATTACTGGCACAAGAGGTATTCCATCTTAGCCCTCTAGGTTGGCAACGCATCTGCAATCTTCTTAGTGTTGCGGGTGTCTATAGGCGGTGGTGATCACTTGCCATCAGTTGTCCCATTTGCTTGTTTGCCTTGATATTTCATAAAAAAAAGGTACGCTCGGCTGCCTTGCCAACCGGGTCGGCAACCCGCAGTAGGTGCCGGTTTGTAGCGGGCCCGCTCGTTCGCTCGCTTGCTCTATCTGTGTCGAAGCAATTGAAAACGAATGCATCCCATCCCTATCGTCTCACCAGGCTGTTGCGGAGAGAAGGTGGGCGCTGGCGGCGCGTTCGAAATAAAAAATTCAGTCGAAATGAAAAGCAGAATGATTAACTCAAGCGAAAGAGATCACTTACACCCTCGAACCAAGGCGCTTTCGCTGCCGCTCGCGCGCCTAAAATCACCGGTACAATTGAACACTTTCATCCCTTGATTGTTAATCTACTATTGCGTTTGCAGCCTAACTGGCCTCCCGCTGACCTGTGTATCTCGTTGGCGCACTCGATGCAGAGGTAGAGCGGCGGCGGGCTGTCGCTGGCGAACGTGACGCTGATGCAGTGGTCGAGGCACAGCTTGGCCGCCTCCGCCGTGCCGTTGCTGGGGCACATGTCGCGCTGACACGCGAACGGGACCAGGTCGTCTGCCAAACAAACAACAAACTTACTTGCCACACTTGGCACAAAAACAGGGCAATTTTTATCCCTAATCCAGACATCTCGGAGTGATGAAGCCACGCAGTCGTTTTTTTATAGTTCCTCGCAAATGTGATAAAAAACGTGTATGTGCTGAGCACGCAAGTGCCATAAAAAATCGGCTTTAAATATCCGTCGGTTTGTTATTGTATTGATTTTATACCGCCCTTGTGACACAAATAACTAGTTTGTTATATGAGCAGAAAAGTCTAAGCGTATTTAGTCTGGTGCAGTAAAATTTTTCGCGTCAGTAGAGATGAAGTCACACTCGAGATATGCCAAAAAGAGTTCTCAGATCCCTTTTGAATAGGTATCTTTTAAATAACATGAAAATAATGCATGAAAATTTAATATTTCGACACGCACACGAGTGCTAACGAAGTTATACGAACAGGAATACTTCGTCTCTCTCGCTATTGGCGTGTAATATTAAAATCAAAATCAAAATCAAAATATTTTATTGTATTATGTAAGCTTGTTTATGTTAATAAAACTTATCTCTGGTAGTACCAGAGCCTGTGTTCGAGAACGTAAAGCTATGACGTCACTTAACTTCCCCTAATCTACTTGAATCAAAGTGGTGGTGGTGATGAGCAGGTTCCGTGCTTACTAGAGAACTTGCAGAGCAGTCCCTTCCTGTCGAACAGCTTGGCATCGAACGGCGGCCAGTAGTAGAACAGCAGCTTGGCGGCCGACACGCGCGCGCCCCACGTGCCGTACGCGATCACACACAACACGTCCTTGACCACCGAACTCTTGCGGGACATCAGGCACTCCAGCAGCTGGCAGTGGTGGGCTACGGGACAGACAAACATATACCTCTATATTTTTTTATGAAATAGAAAGGCAAACGAACAAGTGGACCTGATGGTAAGTGATCACCACCGCCTATAGACATACAACAAGGAGATTGCAGATGCGTTGTCAACCTAGAGAGCTAAGATGGAGTGCCAGTAATTGCACTGGCTGTCTTGCTCTCCACGCCGGAACACGACAATGCAAGCACTGCTGCTTAGCGGCAGGATTAGCGAGCAAGATGGTGGTAGCGATCCGGACGGACCTTGCACAAGGTCCTACAATCTTGCTCGCTAAGCAGCATTGCTTGTGGTGTTGTGTTCCGGCGTGGAGAGCAAGACAGCCGGTGCAATTACTGGCACAAGAGGTACTCCATTTTAGCCCTCTGGGTTGGCAACGCATTTGCAATCTCTTTGGTGTTGCAGGTTTCTATGAGCAGTTGATTACTTACCATCAGTGGATTACATACCCACTTGTTGTTTCGCTCCATAAAAAAAGGTTTGGTACCAAAAATATAAAAGACTAACTAGATTGGATAGATTTATTTAGAATTCAAGTAAAAGTTGGAAATGAGACTGAGAATTGATAGGTACCCAGATTAACCAAGCATGATCAGAAAAGCAGTTTAGCGACCCATTGGAGTCTTTCAAAGAGGGGTTCCGTAAAGACAAAAATACTTAATACATATTAACAACATTAATAATAATGAATAATGTATTGTGTTAGTTAATAATAACTTGAAAACATTGACTTGTAACGATTGTTATCAATAAATTTTTCATTTTCATTTTCATTTTCATTATTTGTCATCGAAATAAGTAATAGTATTATAGTCCTACTAATATTATAAACGTGAAAGTTTGTAAGTATGGATGGATGTTTGTTACTCTTTTACGTAAAAACTACTGAATGGATTTGGATGAAATTTAGCACACACATTATAACCTGGATTAATACATAGGATACTTTTTATCTCATAAAAATGCATAGTTCCCACGGTATAGCGATAAGTGAGTTATACGCCGCCGTGACGTCATGAGCAGCAAAGCAACTAATTCTCATTAATTTGTCCAGGATATATTGCAGATTGCATGTTGGGTGCACGTTTGCTTGATTCAATTAAACAAGTCTACGCGGACGAAGTCGCGGGCAAAAGCTAGTAATAAATATTAGTATTATAATATGATACGAACCAGGGTTATTGGAGTGTTGGAACACCATCATGATGATGGCCGCGACTGACTGCGACGCTTGGCTTTCCTCCTCCTGGCCGGAGTACCGCCGTGCTGTAAAAAAGAGAATTTAGCATTTTATGACTCAATCCTACCGGCTGCGCCAGTTAAGGAACATTCATTTTTTTCGTATATAGGTAACCGTTAGAAACCGACAGAGAAAAATAACTGCAATAAACCTTAGCGCTTTACCATTAAAAGACGTTTACAATTTTAAATTAATTACTTTAGTAAAAATTTTAAAATAGTATGAAATGTTTTGTTTTGAGCTCAATTCTAACAGAACTGTATGAACTAATTGGCATAAATAACCTAGTTAGCAATGCGAAGCTTGTTTAAAAATTGATTGAAATACCTTTTTAGATAAACAAATACTGAAATATAAATAAACATCCACCTTAAGTACAAACATTCATAATTCATATTCATCATAATAAAATTGCCCCTGCCGGGATTCAGACTCAAGTCCTCTAGCCTCACAGTCACGATCACTAACCAAATAGGCTATACATAAGCATTAAGTTTACTCATAAACCGACTTCAAAAAAGAGGAAATTCTCAATTCGTCGGAATCTTTTTTTTTGCAATACTTTTCTATACTTACTGATAGTAAATGGGAGAATGTAGTAGCACAGTAGGTGCAGTATATCCTGGTGCAGGGACACCGGTAGTACTGCTACGCAGTACGCTACCAAATAGGGAAGGTTGTCGATCATGTCGTACTCCAGGAATGGGAGGAGGCAGCCCAAGCATTGTAGGACTGCTTGGCCAAACGCTGGAACCAAAATTTAAAACATAACTTATACCTTTTTTTTTAAGGAGACATTTTTCAATATAATATGATACTTCATTAAAATATAATAGCTTAACCTTATAAAAAATACAAAAAACTTAATTATATGTACAAATATCTCCCAAGTCTGTCCCCTGCGGTAAAGTGCCCATAAGGCTGGCTGCATTTCCACGTTGGATTGCAATGCCAATGCGTTTACCAAGAAATGCACCAGCCCTATGGTCACGCGAGATTTCGATTAATTATACCTCTATTAATAAAAGTTAAGTATAGTAATAGTCTAAACCGGCAACATTGGTCATTATGCCCATTGCCATTGGTCATAACTGACCAATGTTGCAGGTTTAGACTTGTAAAATTGTAACTTGTAGCTTAGTGAAACGGACCACAGGCCAGTAGCCATAAATAGAGAGTGAAGTGAAGTGAATTCTTACCCTGGATGCCGTACTGCAGATGTGGCGCCGAGTCCACCAGCTGTGATATCGCGTTGAACAGCCCCTTGTAGTCCAGATTAGGGTACAGGAACATGCGGTCAGCATCGTTGTCCGCATCTCTAATCATCTCGAGAGGGGATAGCGTCACATCTTTCAGTACACCTGGACAAACGGTGTAAATCTTTATTATTATTTATAAAATAGGACGCAAGCAAGTGGTGTAACTGATGGTAAGTTATCACCACCGCCTATAGACATACGCAACACAAAGGTGATCAGATTGCCAACCCAGAGGGCTAAGATGGAATACCTCTTGTGCCAGTGCTTGTACCGACTGTCTTGCTCTCCACGCCGGAACACAACAGCGCAAGCACTGCTGCTTCACGTCAGGATTAGCGAGCAAGATGGTGGTAGCCATCCGGACTGACCTTGCACAATGTCCTACCCGCAAACGCACCCGTTCTTTATTACATAGTACAAAGTAAAGTAGATATTTTTTCCTGTCTGTCCTAAATCCTTATAGTATAGGTATGTTCGGCCGCCTTCTCCTTCTAAACCACGCAACGGATTTTGATACAGTTTTCACTGTCATTTAGAGATTTTTTTATGGAAGGTTTTTATGTACATTAAAGTCAAAGTCAAAATATTTTATTCAGATTAGGCTGACAGGTAGCACTTATGAATGTCAAAAAATTTACCACCGGTTCGGAAAAACCTCTGATGAGAAGATACCGGCAAGAAACTCAACATTACATCCCGATTGTACTTGTACGAAGCCGGAGCGGGTCGCTAGGTAAAATAAAACTTGTTTTCATTATAAAAAGCCAAATATTGGACCGTATCACATTATAATACTAACATTTATCCTAACTTAGGTAAGTAAGGCAACTGTACCAGTGCTTGACACGCGCATGATATTGTTTGTACCAGTAGTTGACATCATTCTCTTTTTTACTCGTATGTTTCCGTACCTTCTCTTCAACTATTGGGTTACTGTCTTAGAGCTTTACTGTCAAAGACTGGGACGTTACCTTCTAGAGTTTGTTCTAAATGTCCTACCTAAACATTGACACAAAAGATTATTGCTAAGACAGTTAATGGACTTTATGTATTTATATTTAAAACCTTTTATGTTATATGTTGAAATGCTTCATCGTTTGCGTTACGAGGTAACGCAACTTTGAGCCGTGCTGTATACGCACCCAGTGCAGCCAGGTCTTTAAGAGGAGTGTGAACCCAGCCCCAAAAAGCGCTCCCCATACAAACGGCAATAACGTTTTCCACCCTCTAAACCATAATCGATGGCAATGATTTTTTGGTATGTTGTCATTATGCCTTAGAACTAGTTTGTATTTTTTTTTATACAACATAGGAAGGCAAACAAGCAAATGGGTCACCTGATGGTAAGTGATCACCACCGCCTATAGACATCTGCAACAACAAAGAGAGTGCAGATGCGTTGCCAACCCAGAGGGCTAAGATGGAATACCTCTTTTGCCAGTAATTACACCGGTTGTATGTTTTGATTTTTTAAATATTCTGCATAGATTTGACAATATTTGCATTTTAGGAGTTTCATACAAAACAAAAAAGCGTCAATATTTTGTTGTAAGATCTTGCACAAATTCCCATGAACGACTAATTGGTTTTAACCAGTCTGTAAGTTGGAACTTTAAGCTTTCCCGTATTTCTAGTAGCCTTGTCTTATTGATGTTGGTAGTGAAATTTCGTATATTTTTCATAACGTACAAGATTGTTTCAAAAATATAATTGGTATGTCTGAATTTCACGGTATTTAAGCGGTGCCCCTTGTTTCACCGAATGTGTAATCTCACAGAACATTCATTTCATCGACACGTTTCTTGCTTGAGGTCGTGTGCTTTTCAGGATGTCTTATATGCACCGCGAAGATTAGATAAGGATTGTGCATAACAAAAAACAGAAACATTTGCAGGAGATACCATTCTATCAAAAGAAATTCTATGAAACAAAACATTCGGTGAAATAAGTATCGATGAAAAAAGGGCAAAAAATCCCTATTTAGATCAAAATCAAAAACATTCTACCGTTACCAAAATAATCAATATCAGTTTCGTAACGATTAATGTAAGTTTAGTAACGATATCATTACTATCGTTTTATATCAGCTAAAATGACAATTTCATTACCTACGAAACTGATAATAAACCGTTACATAACCGTTAGGAAACTGATATTAAACCCGCCGTTGAGTAGCTCAAATTGTTTTTTTTTTGTAATATTTGTTCTATGCGTATCATGTCATTCTGTAAGGTATTTGCCTAAAGGCCTTTTTAGGCTGAAAATAAATTATTTTATTAATACTTGTTCGCGTCTAGTGCCCTTTATTAATTAGAGGGATATCTAAACTATAAATAAAACTGATGTGGACTGTAATTAACTATAATAATAAACAATAACAATATCGAGTCGCGGCGCGTACAGGGTTCGTGTCTATCGCGTGTCGCGAGCGTAAGCGAAGTCGTCTCTGCCGGACCGACGGCCGGCGCATTACCCGTCCCGGCTAACGGGACTCGCTGCCGCGCGCTATCGGCTCAGCTGACTCTCATGCGCCGGCATTGTCGCCACCATGGTGCGACGTTCAGTTTTCTATTCCTCAGTACGTGATCCGCACGATTTCTCGAAAATTGGTCGCTTATTTCGGCGATTTTAAGGACCATATGTTCGCGTCTAGTGCCCTTTATTAATTAGAGGGATATCTAAACTATAAATAAAACTGATGTGGACTGTAATTAACTATAATAATAAACAATAACAATATCGAGTCGCGGCGCGTACAGGGTTCGTGTCTATCGCGTGTCGCGAGCGTAAGCGAAGTCGTCTCTGCCGGACCGACGGCCGGCGCATTACCCGTCCCGGCTAACGGGACTCGCTGCCGCGCGCTATCGGCTCAGCTGACTCTCATGCGCCGGCATTGTCGCCACCATATACTCCCGGCGTTGAAGAGTCTTCGTCTTCAATACTGTGAATGGGCAGAGGACAAATTGTATTGAATGCCCGTCGAATGACTCCCTTCCTCGTCTTGATGTCGGCCACCCTGGCGATGCCATCCTTGCCGGGCAATACGTGTACGATGCGGCCAAGGAGCCACATGAGAGGGGGGAGGTTCTTCTCCTTGATAATCACCATGGTTCCGACTTGCAGCTGTCCTTTAGAGCTCCGCCACTTGGTCCTTTGCTGTAGCCCAGAGACATATTCGTCTGCGAATCGATTCCAGAAGTGCTGCTTAAGGAACTCAATGCGTTGGAATCTCTGAAGGGAGGTTATCCTCTGGTCGGTAATTTGGGGTTGTGGCACAGACATGAGAGGCCTTCCAATTAATAAATGCCCTGGAGTTAACGGAGTAAGATCCGAAGGGTCGTCGGAAAGAGGCGTAAGAGGACGTGAATTTAATATTGCTTCGATCTGAATAAGACACGTTGACATTTCTTCATACGTGAGGTGTGTAAGGCCAAGGGTTCGTCGTAAGTGATGCTTCACCGATTTTACGGCTGATTCCCAGAGGCCTCCAAAATGAGGAGTGTACGCGGGGATGAAAGAGAAATTAATACCTTCGTTGGCCATATCTACAGCAAAATTCTGTTGCAATACGTTGGACAATTCATTGAAGGTGCCAACGAAGGTTGTACCGTTGTCGGAGAAAATGACTCTTGGTTTACCACGACGAGCTATGAATCGTGAAAGAGCTGCGATGAAGGCCTCTTTGGTTAAATCTGAGACAAGCTCTAAATGAAGTGCCTTTGAGGCTAAGCACACGAATATGCAAATGTAAGCCTTTACCAGCCGGCATCCTCTACCTTTGCGGTCGGCGAGCAGAATTGGTCCGGCATAATCTGTACCTGTTTCTAAGAATGGGTACTCAAGATGAAGCCTTTCTTTAGGCAAATTACCCATTTTTGGTTGCACTGTTTCGCCCTTTAGTTTCAAACATCTTATGCATGTACGGACAACATGTTTTACTAAGTTTTTACCCCCTAGAGGCCAATAATTGTGCCTGATTGTAGTCAGCAGTAATTGTGGAGGTGCATGACAGGTTAGCACGTGATACATTTTAAAGAGCATCTTTGTAACAGGATGTCTACTACAAATAATAATAGGGTGTTTGACACCGTAGTCATAAAAGGAGTTATCTAGTCTGCCTCCAACTCTGATAAGCCCGGAGTCAAAGAACGGTGACAGCGAGTTGAGCCGGCTCTTACTCGGCAAGCTTCTACCTAATTTAAGCAATTCATACTCCTCAGGAAAAGAGTCCAGTTGTGACGTACGAATGAGCAGAACTGAAGCGGAAGCTAATTCGGCAGACTTAAGAGAGCCAGTCAACTTGCTATTAGAAAATTTACAGTTTTGTGTGAATCTAAATATATAGGCTATGATTCGCTGCAGTTTAGAATAATTCGATATTTTGTTAATTAATCTGTGTAGAGAATTCTGTTGAGAAATATCAGACGGCAAGGCGGAAGACACCACTAATGATTTATTTGTTATGGTCTCAGGCAATGCAGAACACCTTACGGCTTGCGGTGGCATTGGCCAGAGAGACGGGTTCAGCCTTAGGAAGGAAGGACCGGACCACCACAAGTCGCAATTTAAGATGAGGTCAGCGCTAAGACCACGAGACACAAGATCAGCGGGATTTTCCTTCGAGGGTACATAATGCCAAGAAGCCGAATTACAACTTTCTTGAATCTCAGATATGCGGTTCTTAACGAAAGGCCGCAGACAAGATGAAGTGGATGATAACCAGCCCATGACTATCATTGAGTCGCACCAAAAGTGGCATTGATCAGGTTTATAGGGAAGAGAATCAATGACCTTAGCACACAGTCTTGTTCCTAATAAGGCTCCGCAGAGCTCGAGGCGGGGAATAGTTGTGGCTTTGATCGGAGCGACCTTACTTTTAGACGCTAGAAGATGAACATTCACAGAGCCATCCCCCGCCACGGAGCGGACATACAGACAAGCTCCGTAGGCCTTTTCCGAGGCATCTGTGAAAGAATGAAATTGAACGGACGTCGGTAAGTCGCATAATATCCATCGTGGTATGTTAACGCGATTTAGATTTGGAAGAGCCCTTACAAAACTATTCCATGATGCAAGTATGTCCCCTGTGAGCGGTTCGTCCCACGAACATTTGCTTACCCACAGTTTTTGCATCATAATTTTAGCTTGTACAACGCAGGGCATTACCAAGCCCAGTGGATCAAATACTTGAGCAATGGCAGAGAGAATATGACGTTTGGTGACTATAGCGGGTGAGGAAATGTTGATCCGAAATGTAAGAGTGTCACGAACGCACTGCCAATTAAGACCTAATGTTTTTGACAGCTCGTTTTCACTTAAATTTACGTCTTCTGTAAGAGAAGGTTTGTCGCAAATGGCCTTAAGTACTTCCTGACAATTTGATTGCCATTTCCTCAAGTTAAACTTGGCACACTTAAGCGTATCTGAAACCTTACGACAAAGTGCCACGGTGTCTTCAATTGAATGTGACCCGGATAAGAAGTCATCGACATAAAAATCTCTGGCAATGGCTTCTTTGGTCTGTTCGTCTTGTGATTCTTGTGACAACTGTAAGAGGCACCGCGTGCTTAAGAATGGTGCCGATGATGTGCCGTAAGTGACTGTTCGAAGGGAATATATTTTAAGAGGCTTTGATGGATCTGATCTCCATACTATTTGTTGAAGAAAATGTTGCTTCCCATCTACCAGGATTTGACGGTACATTTTCTCAATGTCAGCTGATACTACGTACCTGTGCTGCCGAAAGCGGATTAGGATAGAGAATAAATCGTCTTGTATCCTGGGTCCTATTAGCTGGATATCATTAAAGGATTTTCCGGACGTAGTAACAGCTGACGCATCAAACACCACGCGGAGCTTTGTAGTAGAACTTGATTCTCTCAAGACGCCGTGATGCGGAAGGTAATAAGACGACAACGAAGGGCATGAAACAGTTTCAGTCATGTGACCCAACGCTTCATATTCCTCCATGAATTGAACGTAACGTTCTTTAAGTGGAGGGTTCCTCTCTAATCTACGTTCAAGTGATAGGAACCTTAGCTTGGCCATATCAAATGAATTTCCTAACGATTTAGGCGACTCTTTCAAAGGCACAGTGACCACAAACCGCCCGTCATCGTCTCTCTTTGTGGTATTCATGAAGTTTTCTTCACATGCCCTTTCGTCTGCCGTAAAATTATGCTTTAGAGATATGGAATCCAACTCCCAAAAGCGCGTAAGATTTGTATCAGTTTGTTTGTCATTTAGGAAGAAGCAAACTGGTTTGTCAAGGCCTGGTTGGTATATGACGCCTGATAGGAGCCAACCTAACCTTGTCTCAAAAAGAGTCGGATTATGTTTGCCTAAATTGATGCGGTTTGTACCGATAACGCTCCAAAACACCTGTGCACCAACAAGAATGTCGATTGAAGAAGGTTCGTAATAAGAAGGATCGGCTAGGCAAATTCCTGACGGGATGGGTATGTTTTCCACACATATGTATTTGTTGGGTATTGTAGATGTGATTGTGGGTAATATAAAACAATTAATTTCAGTCCTGTAAGTACCATCAGAAGACTCCATTTTAAGAGAGCAAGATTGTGTGCTACAGGACTGTTGGTTGTTGATTCCGGTAACCTTTGAACTGACAGGTCGAGTAGGCAATTGCAGCCTACCCCATAAGTCCTGCGTTATAAAATTGGCTGTACTACCGTTATCTAATAAGACCCTAGCACTATGCAACTGCCCCTCACCATCTCGTACTTTGACCACGGCAGTGGAAAGCAAGACATGTTGTGATAAGGTTTTTACCTCATTGCTAGTTGCGGAGAGTGCTACGTGCTCGGGAATGTTAGTGGGCTCTTTATGCTTATGAAGTAGGGTGTTATGCTTGATCTTGCAGTATTTGCAATGGCTGAGCCTGCATTTACTGTCATTGTGACCAGGCCGTAAGCAATTCAGACACACCTTGAAATCCTTAGCCTTGATTAAGCGTTGTTCTTGCGGCAAGGACCGAAAAGCCTCACAATTGAAAACATAATGAGCCTTATGACATAAGGGGCAAGATACGTTATATGTTTTGTCCTTTTGACCGTCGGTATTAGAAGAAACAAGGAAATTCTTAGACTTGGTAATCGACGTGTCTACCTTGACTGTATTGTTTTTTGCCTCCTCTAAAGTTTCTAGGAGATTACACCGGTTGCTCAAAAATGTCGTAAAATCATCTAGGTTGGGAGGGTCTCTCAACGAGTTCCTGTGCTCCTCCCAGTGCCTGCTTGTAATGGCGTCTAATTTTGAAGACATTATGTGTATAACTAGGGTATCCCAGTGCTGGGTTGGTTGATCAAGTGTCTTCAAGGCTCTCAAATGTTTATTTGTATTGTCAACAATTTGTCGCAGCCCCAAGCTAGACTCTTTACTTACCGGGTCTACGTTAAACAGTGCCTGGACATGATTTTTAACAAGTAACTGCTTGTTATCATACCTGTTACAAAGAAGCTTCCAAGCTGCATCGTAATTATCGCCCCTAAAATCTAAGCTTCGAATGACTAAAGCAGCGCTTCCGTGAAGAGAGGCGCGCAAGTAGTGAAACTTATTTATGTTGTCTATACTGGCTTCCGAATGAATTAACGAAACATAAATATCTTTAAACTCTAACCAATTCTGATAGCCACCGCTAAAATGAGGTAAATTGATTTTTGGCAACCTTACATTGTGTTGTCTATGAGACACGGCTGTTTGGCAATCATTCGAGCCTGCCTCAGATTGAACTTCCTTGGCGCGTTGGGCACGATGTCTGTCGACCAGCTCGCGAGCAGTAGCGAGCTCCTGGTAATAAGACCGCTCAAATGTATCGCGTTCGCCATACTGCACCGCTGGGTCTTCAGTTAGCATCTCCAATTCGCTCTGATACTCGTCAAAAGATTCATATGCATTATCGAGTTTTTTGATGCGTATGTCTAGTTCGACTAACTGTAAATCACTCAATCGCGGACAAGATTTTGCTGTAGTTAGGTAAGTAATAAACTGCGTAAGCTTTGTCTTAATACTTGCGCGCTTCTTTATTAATTCTTTGCATTTAGCCTCATTAGCCATCGTGCAGTATTAAGAATTAAATGAAACAACCTACTAATATTGTGTTACTTAGAACGACACTACGAAATTCAAATAGCGTCCACAATGTAAACACGTTGCTATATAAATTTTAGCAGGCGCTATTCCGACAAAGGTAATTACTATTTTATTTTCGCAGGAGTCAAAATTTGGTCTGTATCGCAATAAAAAAATATACCCACTTATAAATTATAAAATTAGTTGTGGAATTTTTATGTGCTATTGTAATAACTTAGAAGAATGAAAATTGCTTATAAGAAAATAATGATATAGAATGGCTTTGTAAGCAGAATTAGTCTCGGTTGAAAATGTTGAAATCGATGCGAAGCAATGTTAAACACCTTATTGTTATTTATATCCTTTTCCGTAAGCAAATGAATTATGATTGTTGTTATAAATATGATGTGATATTAATGTGTAAACTAGTAATTAATGAGTAATGAACGAATAATTAGAAAGACCTCACAGTTATGCTTTCCCTGGCTGTATGATGTCCGACGTATCACGGTGTTAGCAGTTTCGTATTCTTTTTATTTGCAATCCTTGTGTGAGTTGTAACGATTCTTGATAACTTCGTGCTTGCTTTAAAGCCGTCCGTTCTTATGTTGTTTAATTTGTTGCTATTGGGATAGTCTGACCGTCGCTCGGAGACAAGGAATACGATGAATCTTGATCTCAGCATAAGCGGCCAAACCCGAAGTCCCCTGAAGATAGGCGGTTGAGGATGCTCGTGACACGAAGCGCGGTGACCAGCACTCGTTCGTTGATATGTCCAGCGATCGGCGAGATGTTCAACACTGGTGCGACGTTCAGTTTTCTATTCCTCAGTACGTGATCCGCACGATTTCTCGAAAATTGGTCGCTTATTTCGGCGATTTTAAGGACCATATGTTCGCGTCTAGTGCCCTTTATTAATTAGAGGGATATCTAAACTATAAATAAAACTGATGTGGACTGTAATTAACTATAATAATAAACAATAACAATATCGAGTCGCGGCGCGTACAGGGTTCGTGTCTATCGCGTGTCGCGAGCGTAAGCGAAGTCGTCTCTGCCGGACCGACGGCCGGCGCATTACCCGTCCCGGCTAACGGGACTCGCTGCCGCGCGCTATCGGCTCAGCTGACTCTCATGCGCCGGCATTGTCGCCACCAATACTATTTTCGTAACGGTACAAAGTTAGACTCATTTTAAGAAATGGTAGTACTTACTGAGCAGTGTACTCGAGAAGTACTTGACTGTGTTGGCGATGTCAGTGCCGGAGGGCAGCGGTTGGATGTTGTGCATCAGCCGCAGCTGGCAGTCGTACAGACTGCGGATCTTCGCCGTGACTGCGCGAGCGCAACATAACCAATCAACCAATCACCGGGCGATTGGGTAACAGAGGGGAAGTCACAGGTGTAAGGACCATTTGCTGAACTTGTAGGTGTATATGGATTTTAAACCGTTTGTTGTCAATTATAAGAATTTTTACGACTGCAAAATTATCAATAAAATAAAACATTGAGATCAAATTGACATGAAATATTGATGGTTTTGTATTAAAAACCTCTTAGCAGCCATGGGTCCTCGGTAGATACCCTTTCTAAAATTATTTGGGGTAGTCTTAACTGCAATTCTTAGAAAAAGGTTGCAGAGTTTTGTTTAAGATTTTGCAGTCATGAAAATTTCGCAAATACTGACTTATAAGTATTATTTACTAGTAAAATATTACAGGAACAAAAAAAACGCACTAGTTACATTAAACGGAAGTTTCTAAGTACTGAAACGACTGGGAATAAAATTGTCTGAGTAGTTAAGAATCTACATAAATGTAGCTTTAGTGTGAGGGGTTTCAAACCCCAAAGCGTTGCTGTCCTAGTGGCTCAGAGGGTAGACTGGTAATCGTGAAGTACCAAGTTCAATCCCCAGCGGTCGCCATCACTAATGAGATTCCTTAACTTAATGTACATTACCTACTACGGTAACGCTCTTACGGCGAGGGAGAACATCGTAAGGAAAGCTGCACATGAATGTGTAACCATGTGTAACTAGTTTCCCTGTAACAGCGGCCCTAATATGACAGCCCAGGTTTAGTTTAACCCCTCCCTGTGTCTCTGTCTAACTAGTGTCATAAGAAAGAAACGCAGACAGAGATAAACTAACCTTGGCCAGTCATGTTAGGGCCACAGCTTAGGAGTTACGGAAGTCAGTCCAATGTAATAACATGGAGTGCGATTTTTAAATCTCACCGGGTGACTAGAGTTCACCAAAATGGCCGTTTTTCATAGGGATTCGGCCATTTTGGGGAGCTTTAGTCACCTGGTGAAATTCAAAAATTGCGGCTCAAGTGACTAAACCTCACCAAAATGGCCGAATCTCTATGAAACACCGCCATTTTGGTGAGCTTTAGTCACCCGGTGAAATTCTAAAATCGCACTCCTGACCTGCCGAATCGTGGATCATTGTTAAAACGTACTCCAAATTAAGAAACTGTGAAAAGCACTAGGAGAATTGTGGTAATTAAACCACATATTACACAAAATATCATTTGAAATAACAAATTTGTAATATCGGGAATAAAACAAAAACGGTTTTAAAAATAAAATATAATGACATTTATTCTCACACTCGTAGCTTTACAGCTTAACTATACATTAAACAGACAAACAAGGGAATATAACTAATAACTACTCATAAAAGAGTAAATGGTAGAAAACTGTTGCAACCTCACTCAGATAAATTCAAACGGAACAACCGCGTTTTTTAGCACGTTAAAGTCCCGATAACGTTATAAATAAACGAAAGGTTATAAAAAACCTTCACACCATTTACTTTTTCATGTTGGCTTTAATAATAATCATTCAACACATTTCGTTTTCATTGAAACTACCAGAAAATTGCATGGTTTTTTTTTTCAAAAAGAGGACGAAAGCTATAGTAAGTAGACAGTTTTAGCATTTCATTACTGATTCTACATAAACGAGGGACCCAATTAAAAAAAGAAATCGTTTGAAGATAACAGTTCGAGTCTTACAAGATGATCATGACTTTTAAGGTTTCCTACCCCAAAAGGAACAAAGGAACGCTTATAAGGTCACTTTATTGTCCGTCTGACTGTCATTATCCTTTTTTTTAGGGACGCGTAGAGGTATCGAGTTGAAATTGGAGCTGTGAAAAAATCAAACTGTCAGTCAACGCAATCAAAGGATACAGCCGCTTATGCCGCATATTTCTTACACCTATTTAAAAAACCATTAGGGTACTTCTCGTTGACCTAGAACCATGAAATTTGACAAGAAGCAGGGTTTCACAGCAAAAATAAATGAAAAATGAAAATGAAATTGAAAAATTTATTTTGCAAGTAGGCCGTATATGCTCTTTTACATGTCTGAATCTACTAGCGCTTCGGAAAATGGAAGATACTACTGAGAAGAAACGCCGCAAGAAACTTAGCAGTTGATTTTTTTTTCCTCTCTTTTCAAAACAGATTACAGATTACAAGATAAAATTCCGAAAACTGTGTAAATGTTAGGTAACATCACAAACTTTTTTTGTTATATTATTATCAAATTTATATTTGCACTTGGTATGTATGGGAACAAGAGTTTTCTAATGGCAAAGTTTGTTACTCAATTCAGCTTACTTATCTTTCGTTACAGTTATGTTCGGTGCTTATTCAGTTCACGGAATGTATTTTAACATCAATTTGTAACTACTCGTTATCTATGTCGAGACTGGGAAGTGGCTGTACGTGAGGTCCAATAATAAAAACGTTAATCGAGTAGTTAGTTATCTTGTATATATACGATACACGGTTGACAATTTAACGGCTAACCAGGCGGAAACCGAAACGATGGTAGATGGGCGCGACTGTACCGTGAGGCGCAAAGTAACAGATTGCCTTACCCCCGCTCAATGCCCGCGTGGCTAAAACCCACAAAAATGCTGACGAGAGTGTCGCCACACATTTCTCCTTTAACTATTACAACTGTCTTGATCCTACTCCTAAATTCCAAAATTCCGTATTACGCCTTTTCTTAAATCCCGCACTGTTCCCTCACTTTTGCCATTGGCACAATTGTCTGTTCGCTCTTATGAACGACCCATTGCCATTAAAAAAAAGGTTCACGGAACTGTAGGTGCGCGAGGCCGACTCGCACTTGGCCGGTTTTTCTTAGTGTTGCCATTATTAAGTTTATCATTGTATTTATTTTATTTTATTTCGCAATAGATTACACAGATCATTTAAATGGTACTCAATATTTATAATAGGTTTGCTCTGTCCAGGATTTGAATCAGTAATGAAATGCTACAGAAACTACGACTAGGCCTAGGGGGTAGAAAGGTGAGCCACACAGCAGTCAATACCTTAGAGAAGACACACAGAACACAGCAGTTTATAGGGATTTATCAATCATTACCTTCAGTAGTTTATGCTTAATTGGGCAGATGAACACCTTAAACCGAATGGCGTGAAAGTTAAAAATAGTTGCAGAACGGCATTTTTAAATAATATCTACATTAAAAGAAGTTTAAAAATACATGTATTATGGGGGCTATTGTGATTTAAAAGTACTAAAACTTTAATTTTTCGTTTAAAAATAGTCTTATTGGAATCTTTATAACAATACAACAATATTTATTGTAGAGGTAGCCATGTAAACACTTATAATTCTAATAAATGCGATTTTATGTACACTTCATACATTAACAGCAAAATTACATTGGCATGACTTCATACGTTTGTAGGCGTTTTATTTGGAGCTTTTCGTGGGGCTTGCATTGCATCGTTTTCTATTCACGATATTTCAACAAATTCCGATCGTAGACAAAAACCAAAAAATCAATTTTTTATTTGTTCCCTGGTAACAATCTAGATGGATCAAGCACAAGTTCCCACCACCCGTAAAAGTCTACACAAATTCTTACCCTCTTGGTAATTAATTTTGTAATATTTTTGACATCTTCAATGGTGAAACTATCTGCTGCTTGTAAAGGTGTAAGGGTCACCTTGAATCAAAGACAAGTTTCTAGCAGTGACTGTTCTTTATTTTTGATGTAGGTAGAACATGATAATATGAGTCTACCTACATATATAATACTAGCGGACGCGCGCGACTTCGTTCACATAAAATTAGTAGCCCATGTCCGTCAGGAATAGTGTAGCTTTCTATCTGTGAAAGAAGTTTTAAAATCGGTTCCGTAGTTCCAGAGATTACACCCTACATACAAACAAACTAACAAACAAAGTTTACCTCTTTATTATATCAGTGTAGATGTAGATGTAGATAGCGTAGATAGATGTAGATGTAGAATTGTAGATGACAGCTGACCATACAATGAACCAAAGAAGGTAATGCTTTGATGAACATCTGAAGACTGGGACAATCCAACACATACTAAAGGTGACATCAAATCAGACGGTTGGCTATAGTGCAACGGTAAAATCAGGTGACAGATTTGAAGTAATGTCAGTACGTTTTCTAGCAACGAAACCTACGATAGGATTGGGTGTCCACTGTTCCATACACTGATCTCTGGGTGAAATAATCACCCCTCGCACCTATGTGCAAAAATTCGTAGTCATTTAAAGGGTATAACCTAACAAATGATTAAATCAGCAATAGTATTAAGTAAAAACTGTTTTCCACTCATGTATTTTAAATGTTAAACATGGTATACGTAAAACATGTCTAAGAACTGCCTCTCTTAATTCAAGAACCAAACAGAAAAACTATGTTGGAAACTATTAATTAATAAGGTTAAAGAACGATAAACTGATAGACTCGGGCTTCATCTTATGATACCACTTTTTGTGTTGCATGAAGGAATAAAAAAAAATTATAACTAGTTTTTTGAAAGATCTTGGAAATTTTTCTTTTCAGATTTGAGTTCAAGTAACGAATTATTGTTATAACTTATCATCATCATTAAACAAATAAAATGATACCAGCTACCACCTGCAAGGAGGGGTGATTTAAAAAAAAACTATAAAGATTATCACATCTTGTTTAAGAAGTTACTTAACTTTAAATTGCAAGTCACATTTATTTTATAATAATGCACATACAAACATTACAACTCAATGCTTTTAATAAACACACAAGTTATCTAACAAAAGTTATGCAACATGGATCTGAACTAAACAGCTGTTTGCACATCCACCATCTTTAAAACAATCCATTCATGATAAAAATTAAAAACAAACTAAGCAGACAGCCACAACATAACACCCATATCATTTTTTTTTTTAAACTGAAGTTTTTTTTTCACCCAAAAATTTAAAGCCTTAGTGGACACCCTGACTAAGTTAACGGATCGTGCGAGTGGGGTCGTGCTTAGCCAACGAAGGCCCCAGCTCACCTTTCTGCCCAAGCGGCTCCTGCCAAGCCGCCTCGCCCTGCGACTGCATTAGAAGTAACACAAAAAGCTTTCTACCTCCTTAATCTCTGAAAAAAACGCGACAGCATGCAAGCGTTAATAAAATCAAAACAGTTTAAGCGGCTCCCGCGTCGGCAATACTTACAGGCCGCCGCCCGCGTCCCCATGTTGATGAGTTGTATCTTGAAACTCCCCTGCATTAGAATGCCGGACTCGGTCGGTTACCATGAGACCAAGTCACGTACAATCAATACAGGTACAGTTTTCACTGGGCGAAAGAGATAAGACCTGAATCTAGACTATTCCTTCTCTTCGGGCTATTGATCGATTAGCAAACTTGTTATTGTTTTGCTTTACCGCGCCGCGCGCAACGCGCAACTCGCCGCCCGTCAATGTCAAAGTGACAGCTTGTGACAGTCAGTGACGGGCGCTGACGGTGCGTTTAGTCGGCAAGCTAAGATTGAATTTGTATACCATTTGCAATTTAAAAATATTAAAACAATTAACTTCGTTTGAAAGACTTATTGTTATTCCTAGGAAAGAAGCTTAAAATATAAAGTAGGTCTAGTAAGAATAGGGAAAAACGTTTTCTTATCTACTTTATTTAGTTTACGAAACCTATGATTTTAAAACATTTTATGATGCATCTACTCCACGTTAGATAGCGTTAGTAGTCTTTTGTATTTCGATTCTGGCGGATTAATCTTTTTCACCTCAAGCATGCTTTGCTTAACTCTTTGGGCTGTATGAAATAATTACATTTTATTTTACAGAATTTTATCATTCCAATATACAACATGAAAATAATACTTTTTGTTGATCATACATCAAACAGCTCGCCCTTTCTTGGGCGTGCTACAAATGCTGCCCGAGTCTGACAGTGTAATGTATATAATCAGATGGAAGGTACATCAAAAATCATTAAAAATGATTTTGTAACGTTTATAGAGCATCTATTACACGATAGATGGCGTTAGTAGTTGTATATTTTCTTCCGTATTTATTTTTATGACCGTTTCAATTGTTGCGTTTAAACCTCGTATTAAATTGGAAACAGGTCCAATAGTGGTGTATCACTAGTACTAGTGATAAAGACTTAATCAGCCATATAATATTTCCAAAAACATGTATACAATTCGGTAGACGACAAGTTTCAATGACAGCTACACCTACCTACTATCACACTATGTATTAAAATAAATTCCTTAATAACTTGGTAAGTATTCAAACATCTCAAAATAGATCTAATGCAGGTTGGTACCCCGAATAAACGGGCCCATTTTTGTCGGATGGCAAATGTAATAGCGGTACTTCACTTAGTGTTTCGTGTTCGAATGACTAGACCGAAAGAGTCTAGATGCTAGAGAGAGAAAGTGACGATGATGTAATAACCGAAAAACAAAGTGTAGTCCCGTAACGTTACAGCCCGTAACGCAACCCGTAACGTGAATCTCACTAGGTAACTAATGCTCACCAAAATGGAAGAATCTCTATAAAAATGGCCATTTTGGTGAGCTTTAGTCGCCCGGAGATTCAAAAATCGCATACCAGGACGTTTCGAGGCATAAATAAGGGCAATAAGAACAATAAAGAATGTGAAAAATTTAATGTCATGATCATAACTTTATTACATAACCAGTGCTCTACCTACAATCACAGTGTTCACATAAACATAGCCTTAACTATTAACTTAAGAACTAAAATATCACTGAATTAAGTTCGTGTCCGTAGAGGGCCGGCATCGCCGATGCGATAGTTTATTGACTTGTACCGTTGGCATTGAAACTAAACGGCGGGCCATTATGTCATCAGCGCGTGTCCATAGCCCCAGCTAGCGCTTGTTGTATCACCAGCTGCTGCGCACTGATCAGCTTCTTCAGCTCACGAACCTCCTGCGTCAGCTGGCGGACGCTCTCCGACGTCTCGTCCAAACGGGCCTGCAAATTCCCCAACCCCGAATAACCTGAGGAGTATCCGTACTCCTTATACCCATCATTGTTATTCTCATACTTCTTGAAGCACGAATACGCGCCAGTCGTAGACCCGTTCGAAGATATCGTGTGCCCGTACTGCTTTCTCATTTTGGCGATGTCGTAAGCCGCTGTCATTATGTCTCTGGGAAGTCTCTTCTCGCTTGGGTTCAAAGGTTTCACACTCAGTACTACCCTATAAGCCTGTGGGGACACCAAAGCCGAAGAGTGAAGGATTTTCAAAAGGCATTTGGGTAGGTAACCGTTGAACAGGGCTAATTCCATGTAGGATATTAGCTTCGTTTGCCGGACGAGTTTGGACAGTCCCGCTGTCTTCCTCAATCCTTGAATATCGTGGACCGCGATACCCACTAATAAGTTCATGAGTACTACGGTGACGAACAGAAGGAATAGTACGTAAGTGATTTGCGCAGAAAATTCCAAGAACAAAGGCGGATCGTTCCCATCCGGCTCGTTCAACAATAAATCTAAATTAAGCTCACCAATCATCATTGTCAAAACTGTTATAAAGCCCATGAATGGATTAGCGAACGACGACGAGTCAGGGAAAATGACGCAAAAACTTATTGTGAAGCCAATTAGTATGCACGAGTATGCCATTAGTAGCTTAGCGAATTCTTTCTGCACTTTTTGGTACATCGCTACGTAGGTACCGAAAACTGGCAACTGGCCGATCATCATCATCAAATTTGTCCATCCGGCGAGCACCGCGAATGCGCCAACGTGGTTCTGCCATGTATACGTTATGTTAGTGTAGATATACGATATCAAGAAAACGCTTATGATCACAAACCACTCGATTATGTTTTCAGATTGCATGAGATATTGTTTCACCGTGGAATAGCCCGCTATGCCGTAAACTTTTCTGAAGATCTCGAATATAGTTATCCCGGCTAGCACCCACCATTGCATTTCTATGACAAACGGGTTTTTTCGCAACAAATCGCCGAGTATAGATTGCTTCTGACACAATTCTTGCTCTTGTATAGTTTCCTCCATATCTTTGCTGCCGTTGTAGCAATTATGCGCAAGCGCCGTAAGAACGTACAGCGTTAGACATAGTACAAATATAAAGCTGAGGAACAATCGGGCAACATAGTATTTTCGTATTTTCTCCCATTTAATATACAGGAATGCAGAACAAAGGGGGTGTAGCAACACTTCCTTCTGACCTTCGTCTACGAATGTATTTAAATAGCTGATTTCGCGCGGATAGCAGTGCTGTAGGATGCTACGAAAGTCAAGTTCAAGCTCCACTTCCCTGTTAGTTGTCTGTGAGTGGTGCAGAGTGATAGCGCAGTCAAGCTTCCGTGTAATCATTGCGAGTGACGCCGGCGTCTTTCGGGCTATTACGTTAAGAGCGGAGTTCCCTTTCTTGGATCTCGTCGTGACGTCAGCGCCATGATAGATAAGTGTCTCAACGCAGGCAGAGAGCCCGTCCAGTGCGGCAAGATGAAGTGGCGTGAAGCCATATTCATCCTTCTGATTTACATTCGCCCCCCAGCTGATCAGAGTCTCGATTATATCACAAGCCGAATCACTCTTCCCTATCGCGGCGTGAAGCGGTGTTCTTTTATCAAAATCATTGGCGTTCGGTTCAGCGTTTCCTTTTCTTAAAAGTGATTCCACACATTCTAAGCTAGCCGCTCGCGCTGCTAAATGTAGAGCTGTGAAACCTCTGTGATTTTTCAAAGTAGCATCAGCCCCTTTAGAGAGTAACAAATCGACGCATTCGACAAAACCCCCGTCGGCGGCTAGGTGCAACGCAGTCGACTCTCTATCACCGACTCTTGTTCTAACTTTTGGATCAGCTCCCGGTGTGTCGAGTAGGATGGCGAGACATTGCACCATTCCCAAGTCTGCGGCCAGGTGGATGGCATTCGTGCCGCCAGGCTCGATTAGGTTCACATCGACCCCGTGCGAAATAAACAGCTTCAAACACTCCACAGAATTAGCTCTAACGGCACAATGAAGTAAACCGCCTTCACAATTCACGTACTTGACCGCCGAGTGGACTGATGCACCTCGGCTGATTAGTAAATTAGCCACTTGCACTGAGTTCCCGAACGCGGCGCAATGTAGAGGCGCAAAGCAGCGCGGCATATAATTAGGATCGACTCCGCGGGAGAGCAAGTAGCTAGCGCATTCTGGGGACCCGCTGAAGGCCGCCACGTGTAGCGGGGATAGGCCCAAAGCGTCACAATACACCGGGTCCGCGCCTGCGTCCACCAACACCGGTAGCAACTGCGATAGCTTTAGGAACGCCGCCCAAAACAGGCATACGTTTTTCTCAGCTTCCGTGGCAGTAGCCAGCGTATTGGGCGCCGTTTCGTCATTAATGGCCCCCGACTCAAGTTCATCTAGAAGCCGTAATCTTCCGCCGACAGCCCTCATTTGTTCATGCGCGCTCTGACGCAGCGAGTCGGCGCAGATGTGCGCAGTTAGATCCAGCGGGGGCTCTTCGAAGCTGTCATACATGTTGGGTGCGCTCTCCGCCGGAGGAGACGACCCGTAGGAAACGTACTCGAGATGACCCATGGAAGGGTAGGCTCGCTCGAGGGATTCTTCGTCCTGGGGTTGGGTGGGCGGTGGGGAGCTGACGACGCGGGAGAGGCGCGGGCGGTCCATGGTGGGTCGCGCGGTCCAGGTGCCGGAGCGGGCATCGTCGTCGTCGGGCCGGGGCGAGCGGCGGCCGCGCAGCCAGCGCGGCGTGAGGCGGCGGCGCGACGCGGGCATGCGGGCGGCGCGGAGCTCCGGCGCTGAATGCCCGGTCCATTGTGCGCCAATTGCCAGCCGGAGGATCGCGCACCTTTTTCGCTGTTAAGCTCGATGCACACTTGCTAACTTTGCGATGTGCACGCACACATGTGTTGTTTTCTATTGGCTGTTTGTTGTAGATATTCCGCAAGCATTAGTTTAGTTAGTTTAACAGTTTTGACTATTGCAATAATACTGTACTAGTTTTAGTATGTTCTCAATTCGAACCAATTTTGCACGTAAATTATTATAATATCGTCAAATAAACATCAAACTTAAAAAGAAACTTGATTTTGGGTCATTTTGTGGCTCATTATGACTAATTTGTCGTGTGCTGGCTTTGACCCAATTTGACTATTCCATACATCATCTGATACTAAACACTTCGTACGAACAACTAGTAACTAGCCACAGGAACCATAACCTATGCTTTTTCATTTACCAGTATAATGACCGACAGAAAATAGATAGCTAGGTATAGGTATATCTTGATATAGATAGGACCACGCGAGTAGACAAAACAATACAATAATTTGAAAATTCGAACGAAACTCCGTTACACACGTGACTTGCTTGCTATGTACGTGACCTCAACTCCTATGCCCCTACCTATACCCAACGGAGCAGTTGAGTGTATCAATCGCACAGATCTACTGTTAGCGCGTGTGTAACAGGTTCAAGTCCATCTTAAATTAACAATGCACCGCTTGCTCCTCGCTATTTACTAACATTTTTGTGATGATACCATTGTCTCGAACCGTCGTGACCGTCACGGAACTTGTTAAACCATCACGGCAAAGGTTGAGTTAACAAGAATGATAATGAAGTAGATTGAAATCATTTTGCTAACGCAATTCACTGTCTTATTAGCATTGTTAGAAGCAAGGAAACAAAGAATAACTTAATGGGTTATTAAAAATAAAAATATAGACTTCAATTACAATTTTAATCAATGATGATTAAACTGAGACTAAAGTATATATATATGTATAAACCATTACTTAAATATACATTTAGAAATCTATCTATCTATGCATGCTAAGCAGCAGTGCTTACACTGTTGTGTTTCGGCGTGGAGAGCAGGACGGGACAGCTGGTACAAGAGGTATTCCATCTTAGCCCTCTGACTTAGAAACGCATCTGTGATCTTCTTAGTATTGGGGTGCCTATGAGCAGTGGTGATGTCTGTGAGGCGTCTAGTTTTGAAATAAAAAATCTATATAAGGCCGTTTTGCTTGGCAGTATAGGTACCTAACTCTCTAGCATATCAGAGATAGATGCAACCGTTTTACCTCAACGGCCTCCAACATTATCACGTACTTTATTGAAAAACTGGTTTCAATTACAAATGACTCAGCTAACCACCACTCGGAACTAACTGGATCGAAATGGCGGATTCTCACTGATTAAGTGCTTCTTAGATGTCCATATTCCACGTAAGACTCTGCAAAGTTAAATAATAGTCCTCTTCTTTAGTTTAAAGCCAAAATTAATATTTCTTTTGCCCATATTTGTGTCTCACTGCTGGGCAAAGGCCTCTCCACAAGACTTCAAACCCGTCCAAGTCATCCCGCCATCTCTTTCTTGGCCTGCCTCGTCGTCGCTTGCCGTTCTGCGGCACCCACCAAGTGGCTGTGCGAGCCCACCTCTGTGGGTGCATGCGACAGACATGTCCGGCCCAGTCCCACTTTAGCTTAAAGCCAGAAATAATATTAAAAAATGTTTCGGTCGCTCCAAAGTAATACCAGCGCAGTGAAAATGCCCCCAGACCGGGCAAGTTCAGTTTATCTCTATGTGCGACCCGTTCTTATGAGACTAGTTAGACAGAGACACAGGGAGGGATAAATTAAACCTGGGCCGGTCATGTTAGGGCCACTGGAAAATCTGGAACCATGGTCATAATATAAGATAGGGTGCGCAAAACCGATTTAACTTTGTGTGAAAAAACCAGTTGAAACCGGTTATTTTTTAGACAAAAAAACAGGGTTGGTATTGCCTATAAGCTGAATAGGAAGGGGAAATAACAGTCCATCCGGAGGTTGCGGGTGCGATTTCTGTGAGGGGCAAATATTTGTAGTAACCTGGATATGAATATTTGTATTTGAGACGTGGATTATGTTTATAAGTATATGCTTTCGTCTGTCTGTCCGTTGTCTAGTACTAGTGGTACAAGGTTTGCTTAGTTTGGGACCAAGTCAATTGGTGTAAATTGTTCCAATGATAATTATATTTTTATTCCCGCAAGGATTTTGTATCATTGCGGGATAAAAAGTATAACCTTGACTTATGACAATTCACGAAAAGCAACCATTTTGCCTCCCCACCTTATGAAAATTCTCTGTTGTTCGCATCTTCTTCTGTACCAGAAAATTCAGCAATTGAACGTTACCCATACAAAGTTTCATTTCCTACTTTAGCCTAGGGGTATAGATATTCGAAATAAGTAGCCTGCCTGTATCTGTCACCAGGTGCCAAACTATCCCGGAACTAAATTTTATTCAAATCCGTACAGCTATTAAAGCGTGAAAGCCGGACAGACAGACAGACTTTTTTGCATTTATGGTATTAGTTTTGATTTACGTCACTTTGCGCCCTTTGCCTCTATGCTTGCTTGCGCTCTCTAGCCCAAAACTCTTACCACAGAATAAATAATAGTACCTACTATAACGTACAGAAACTTCTCTTTTACGACCGCGATTAAACGAATTCCAACTTTATTGACACGCTCAAACAGTTCGTATTACTTCATACACATTCGCTAGGCGGCTCACGTCAAAAGAAACGCCTTCCCCCCGCAACTCCCGCGACAAGTTAGGGTTGCGCTGCATTTGTTTTCAATTACACTGACACTGCCCGAGCGAGCGGGCGCGCGGCAAGTCGACAACCTACTGCGATTTGCCTACTCTGTTGACAAGGCGGCCGAGCGTACCTACAGTGCGGAGAGGAACCTCCCTGCTCTTACCTGCAAGGTCGATTCAACTGTCACGCCACCCCAGTATGTACACCGCGCTCTTCAGCCATATGGCGGCCCTGACCAGACTTTGGCCAGCATTGTCCCATGTTCCCACGCCCTCGCCCATTGATAACCATTGATCCGTCACCAGCTGCATTCGATACGGTACCGTGAATGACACAGCTGAATGTGATGACGACATCCGGGAGGCCTCATTTCCTCGTTGCAAATTACTGAAAATGTAACATTGAAATTAATTTGGTTTATACAAAAAACCGGAAAAGTTCGAGCCGGACACGCACACGAAGGATTCCGTACCACCGTACAACATACCATTAAATATAAGGAAATTATAAAACTAAACTAAAATTGCATACCACTGCTGAATAGTATTTGCATTTGGGTTTTAGCGTATTTATGCCTTTAGTCTGTTTTTAACAAATAGACTAAATTTACATCTCATCGCGTAACTTTTTGGACATTTCCCATACCAAATTACTTGTCAATTTTCTCTTCTGATTTAAAAAAATAGACTACATCAGAATACATGGCTCATCAGATGTTTGATGTATCTAAAGGTTCGGTTATCTGGAAGAATTTGCTCTTAAGCGATAACACCGCCTATTGTCTACCTTATTAATTTGATCCTTTGCTTTTTTATGTATTTTTATATGGTGCAAAAAACACTATTTATTGTTGTGGTTGTCTTTCTTATAGGTTCTTTTGCGGGTGCTAGGACCTTGTGCAAACTCCGTCCGGATCGCTACCACCATCTTGCTTGCTAATACAGCCGCAGCAGTGCTTGCAGTTGTTCCGGCATGGCATCTGCAATATCCTTGGTGTTGCGTGTGTCTATGGGCGGTGGTGATCATTTATCATCAGGTGACCCACTTGCTCGTTTGCCTTCCTATGTTACATAAAAAAAGGTATAGACTGACTATTCAGGCACATGGTCACGATCTAGACAAATTATAAATGACCTAGTGCACCGAAGCGAACCCTACTCCACTTAACCTATCAACTGCTAATCTCGCGTAACTGTGTCGGCACGTGATTTCTTAGAAAACAAGTAGGTTCCTTTTTTTAAATAAAATACGAAGGCAAACAAGCAAGTGGGTCACCTGATGGTAAGTGATCACCACCGCCTATAGACCTGCAACAACAATGAGAGTGCAGATGCGTTGCCAACCTAGAGGACTAAGATGGAATACCTCTTGTGCCAGTAATTGCACCAGTCCCAGTCATTGACAGTGACTTAATAATTGAAGAGAAGATACGGAAACGTGTGTTTTTAATGTTATCTATTTTATGTTATTCTTGTTCTCCATCGTAAAAATATACTTACGTAAACATGAATCAAACTTAATGTAATAATATTAATGCTTCACTAAAACTAAGCTAAATAATTTACAATAAGAAAAACCGGCCAAGTATGAATCGGGCCACATTCCCACTTTACGTATACCCCAAAAAAATATTTCAAGATCTTAAACACTTCGTCGGCGAGATAAATTTATTTTAGTCTGTAAATAAGTTTGTAGTTTGCACCGTCTACATAAATTGTTTTTTTTTTTAATGAAATAGGAAGGCAAAACAAGCAAGTGGGTCACCTGATGGTAAGTGATCACCATCGCCTATAGACACCCGCAACACCAAGGAGATTGCAGATGCGTTGCCAACCCAGAAGGAATACCCCTTGTGCCAGTAATTACACCGGCTGTCTTGTTCTACACGCCGGAATACAACTGTGCAAGCACTGCTGGTAACCGGCAAGATTAGCGAGCAAGATGGTGGTAGCGATCCGGACGGACCTTGCACAAGGTCTCACCACCCCCAAAAAAAAATTCTGATACTAAAAGATGTCTTGAGGACGGCGCTCGGAAGCGAGAATAAGTGTCTATCCTGTACGTTTTTTTTGTTTTGCAAATGGTGTCTCAAGTGTTGAACAATAAAGTAAATTGTATAAATTCGCGTTCGAATAAACTTTTGAAACTTACGCTTGTTCAGAATTACGCCCAATCGCTTCAAGAAACAGGTGCGCAGAAGCGTTACGGAACAGCTTGCTGGACTTGGCGGGAGCGATGGCACTCCCATGCCCCCAGGCAACCAAATACAGCGGCTTAGACAATCTTATCTATGGGAAGTAAGACTGTTAATATGTATAATAACATCTTCAGATAACAATGTTGCAGTTGATTTTTCCTTACTGGCATCTGGCGCTCAGACAGCTATCTAAGGGGGCATTTCCACTGACGCGGATATTTCCTGACTTTTGCTGGTGGTCGAGCCTTGTGCAAGGTCCGTCCAGATAGCTACCACCATCTTGGTCGCTAATCCTGCCGCTAAGCAGCAGTGCATGTACTTTTGTGTTCCGGCGTGGAGAGCAAGACAGCTGGTGCAATTACTGGCACAAGAGGTATTCCATTTTAGCCCTCTGGGTTGACAACGCATCTGCAATCTCTTTGGTGTTGAGGGTGTCTATAGGCGGTGGTGATCACTTACCGTCAGGTGGCCCACTTGCGTGTTTGCCTCACTATTTCATAAAAAAAAACACGTGTGGAGCAGTGCACCGTGGATTGACCAATCACAGTGCTCGAAATCTCCTCTCCGCGCCGATGGAAACACGTTACTTACTAGTCACTTTTCATAGCTCTTCTCCGTTTAGCCTCGCCCAGCTCCGCGCTAATGGAAACGCACCCTTAACATAAGATAATAATAGTCATCTTTAAAGTGTGCATGCGCATTTTCGGGCTAGTCAAAACTTTGTTGTGAGTCAGGTCGAACACTATCCCTAATTCTAGAAAAACAAATTCAGAGAAGCTTTAAAATGCAAGGAATAAAAAGTAATGATGAGGTGACGAAATGGAACGACGACGAAAAGAGCAACAATGATGAAGGCAGCGATGAATATGAAGTATCCTACGACGACCTCGTAACGTCAGCAGGCGAATTTGGCCTCTACCAGATGACTCTGTTCGTATCTTTGTTCCCGTTCTATTTATTCGGAGTTTTCTCTTATTTCGATCAGATGTTCATAACCGAAGTTTCTCCAAACCATTGGTGCAATATTCCAGAGCTACAAAACTTAACTGAGTTAGAACGGAGGGCATTGGCTATACCACCAGACGCTGGATCGAGGTTTGGATATTCACAGTGCAGTTCTTATATTGCCAATTGGACTGAAGTGCTGGAGACTGGCCGAACATCAGCAGATCCTTCCTGGCCAACAGAACCTTGCAGGTTTGGTTGGGAATTCAACAAGACTGAAATACCGTATCCTACAATCTCGAGTGAACTCGGATGGGTTTGCGACAAAGACAGCTACCAAGCCACTGCCCAGTCTATATTCTTCGCTGGTTCTATTTTCGGTGGTTTCATCATCGGATGGATTGCTGACCGCTTCGGCAGACTCTTTGGCGCTGCAGCCAGCAACGTCATCGGGGCCATCGCCGGCGTAGCCAGTATATTCGCAAAGAACTTCACCCAATTCGCAGTCTGCAGATTCTTTATGGGCATGGCGTGGGACAACTCGATGATGATGACGTACCTTCTTATATTAGAATACGTTGCACCGAAATATAGAACTCTGATAGCAAATCTGCCTTTTGCCCTCTTTTACACCACAGGTGTGTGCTCGCTGCCATGGATAGCTGTTGCGTGCAATGATTGGAAGATATTATCGTTAGTGACATGCATACCCATGAGTTTTGCTATCATCGCGCCCTTTGTCATGCCCGAGAGCTCTATGTGGTTGATGTCCGTTGGACGCGTTGATGAAGCCATCAAGCAAGTGCAGCGGATTGGCCAGGTAAACAAGAAAGAAGTTCCCCTACAGCTCATAACACAATTTCGAATTAGCCTCACGAAGCAGAAGAAAGAAGCAAAGTCAAGCATCTTAGATGTAATGAAGAGGCCAGTGCTCAGAAAGATGTTCATCTGCTTGTGTTTAGGATACATGTGCTGTAACTTTGCTTTTGACGCTTTAGTTAGGTCTCTTGGACAGTTAAACTTTGACTTCTTCGTGTCATTCTCTATAGTTTCGATCACGGAGTTTTTTTCCCTGTGCACAGTTTCATTGGTCTTGGATTGGACTGGTCGAAAGTGGCTGTCAGTAGCAACGTTTGCTGTTATCTGTTTGTTTAGCGTGTTGATGACGTTGCTAGGCGGCGGAGTAGCGTCGGTGATTTGTGCCGTAATTGCAAGATATTCAGTGAATATGAATATCAACATTGGTTGGCAATGGGGAGCCGAGATGTTCCCAACGGGAGTGAGAGCCACAGTCATGTCAATCATCCATACATGTGGATACGTTGCCACTGTAATATCACCCATGGTAGTATACTTGGAGATCTATTATACATGGGTTCCACTAGTGATCGTGGGTTGTATAGCCGGCTTTGGCGCATTAGTTATACTAGATCTCCCAGAAACGGCGGGTAAGGAAATGCCGCAAACTTTTAAAGATGCCGAAGCATTGTATGAAAACGCAAAATTCTTTGAAGTGCCGTGCTTAATGAAGAAGAAAAATTATGTAGAAGCGCAGCAAAAGAATCTTTTGAATAATAGGGAAGAATAAATGGCCTATGTCTTAACCATGCCTAATACAAGTTCAAGTTCGCCTTCATTTATCTCTCACCTAGGGCTGCTTTGCGTGGGCGAGTCTGAATGTTCATCCTTTTTTTGTGGAAAGGAGAAGACAAATGAGTTTGTGATTCAGCTGATGGAATGTGATCATCGCAGCCCTGCTGCTGTGTCCACTGGAACAGCGGCCCTTAGTCAGGTTGGGGCTCGGTGATTTCTCTGGAATATTGTGTCAACTAAATTACTTTTTGATCTGACAGTTTGACTCCAATTTCAATTTATATCGTTGCTCCCAGTGCCATAACTAGAGTGGTGCCAGTGGTGCCCAGGCCAGAGAGCGCAAAGCCGTGGAGAGGCAAACTGGAACAAATCACCTTGCAAATTGGATACGCAGCGTAGCAAGGTACTTAATTTGTTCCAGTTTTTTGAAATGGACCTCTGCAAAGTAGTGCCTGAATCTTGAATTCTCAGCGAGATGCATCTCACGTGCGAGATACGTCAACAAATGACAAATTTCTAAGGGTTTTGACAGTTGTTTTCATGCAAGACTCGCCCCGTTGGACGGGCGCAGGAAAAACATACCTGGGGTGCAATTTTTGAATCTCACCAGGTGACTAGACCACACCAAAATGGCCGAATCTCTATGAAAAACGGCTCTTTGGTCAGCTTTAGTTCCCCGGTGAGATTCAAATGCAATTTTTGAATCTCACCAAGTGACTAAAGCTCACCAAAATGGCCGCATTTCTATGAAACACGGCCATTTTGGCGAAGTTTAGTCACCCGGTGAGATTCAAAAATCGCACTCCAGGACCTAGTTTAGGATCCTGAATGGTAGAGAAGCATTTTCCAAGGACGCAGTTATAGATGCTTGCATCGGGCACATAACAGGCTAGTTACGATACTGGCCCATTTCAAATGTTGCACGTAGTTAGAACTTTCTCACTGGAAACATCAATAAATAAACGCTTGTCAGTTCGTGTAATATCTTTGTAGTTTAATAAGACATAATCCGAAACCGGTTAACATTTTCGTCAGCCCAGTGTACATAAAGCTCTTAAGTTGCAATTAGATAATGGGTAGGTACCATTACGAGTTAATTCTCAACTTTATGATTGTTGTTATCATATTAAACAAATATAATCACTATGTTCTTTTTATTACGTATAATTGCATTAGTAGACTTAATATTTTTGGTTGACTATATGATTATTACATAAGATGTTAAATAAATGCGAAACAATGAAAATTTTGTGGTTATTATTAATCTACTCCAACAACCATTGCTTTAGTTACTATTACAACATTTTCATCTATTTTCTATTCTATGCTCAGAAAGCTTAACGTCTCTCCTCTTTGAATCTTGAGATTGAGATTGAGATTACAGATTTGCGAGCTAAGCGAATTGTCGAGTGAATTATCTGGAATTACACTTAAAAATTACTTGCTACCAATTAATTATCAAACGTAGAAATTAAATCTGAGATCAATGTTGGGGTTTACTTTATAGATGACATTATCAGCTGCCTGTTGTGGTCGGGTCTTTATCTGTCTTGTCAGAGAGATTTATCAAGTATCAAGTCTCCACACCACATCATTTTGGTCCTGATCTAACCATAACATTCACCAGATTATGGCATTTGTAGACTCCATGTTTATATTCTTTTTTCTATAAAGTATTTCAAGTTTAGTTCATTTAATCAAATTCTAAATTATGAAAAAAAATACAATACAATCTTATTATAAACTTGAAGGTAAAATGTCCCAAGTTGCCGCCAATACGGAGGTTGCCTAGAAGGCTGACTGCATTGCCACGTTGGATGGCAATGCTGATTCATTGGGCAAAGTATTGCCCAGCCTTCTGGTCACGGGAGGACACTATAAGGCGCGCCGATAAGTCTTTGCATAGATGGCGCGCATTTGGCCCCCAGGGCCCCAGAGTTTCGACCCCAAACGCCTGAAATATATAGCTGTCACCAAGTCAGGTATACTTGCGACGTTTGAGGTCTTCCGCTGAGGCTGCAGCAAAGCCAGCATTATTTATGGCGCTTGGAAGATAGATCGGTGCTTATATTTTTAAGGTTAGGGTAAGTTGTCAAAGTAAAGTCAAATATTAAAACTGTAATATTTATTGTTACATAGTTTGGATCTCCTCACCAATGTACATAGTGTTCAAATAATACACAATAAGTATAATAGAATGTCTACAAACAGATGAATGCTAGATGCCGAATTCAATCGAAACTCAAACCACAATGATTTTGTGAGTCACTAACTAGAAACTCGAGAGTCCAAAACAACTGAAAATTATCGAAGACACTAGAGTTTCTTTCCTTGTGAAAAAATAGAAAAAAATTAATATGGATTTTTCTATACTTACAAATCATACACATATTTGGATTAAATGTCTGTACTAAACTAAAATACTAACTATTAAAGCTAACCAGTAACATAAGCTACGACATAAATTAAAACTATTTACAAAATATTACAATTTACTTTGTTATTCCTTTTAACTATAATGTCCATTAAAATGAAATAACTCGATATATGTGCAAACTACTAATAATAAATCTGTTCTGTAAGATTATTCATAAGAATAGACGGAAAAAACTAAAATATAGTCCTCTGGATCTTCGTTCGGGCTATGATCCCTAGATGGCGCTACGAAACGTCGATAAGTTTCACATAACCTCATCTAGACGGCGTTGTACTTATAATGTCATCTCTTTTATAAAGGGAAATTATTACTACCTTTGTTTTTTCCGTCTCTATTAGTCCATTAATTAACAGTGTTATTAACTTTGCGAACGACAAACGAAACAAAACTTGACATGGCACAAAAAGTCAGAAACGAAAACGTGCAATGACTTAAAACTAGCGTCCACTACGTATTCGTTTTGTTTGCTCAAAACGATACGAATAAATTGGTGGACAACCAGCTTTAACTTTGATGAACACAAAATCTTACAATACTTTTGTAGAATTGGTCTCTAATCTAGACTATCAAATTAGAAATAAAAATCACTTTGACGTATTTAACTTTAAAATCGGGTGTACTCTGCAAAGTGAAACTATTCCAAAGATAACGTACTTCCTTATTAATTGAATAGGAAATTACACAGTTTAGTTCACTTTTCACAATACACACAGTTGTTTATTGAAGTCACACAATCATCACCCGTTACTTTATCATATGCAGTGACCCTAACAAGACCAGCCTACTTTAGTTTATCTCTAGCTGCATAGGATACTACTTAGAGACGCTGGGAGAGATAAACAAAACCTGGGCCATGTTAGGGCCGCAGGTAAGGGCTTCCTAAGTAGGTAATAGCAAACCAAACCTAAATAAGTGGATTATGTACTAATTGATAGATAAACGAAAAAAAGCGTGCATAGCGGACTCAGAAGCTGGCTGAGTCGCAGAGACGTTTTGGGGTTGAGGGTACAAACAGACAAACAGCGAGAGGCTACACAAGCCTATAACGCTGTGCCAAGAAGCAACACCGACAAAGTTTGTGGTATGTAAACCTTCGTAATCTCCACCGAGACTGCTGTAAGCCTAATCTCATTAAAGATGTTTCGACTTGATTGATTTTACTTGGAAATAGTTTCAAGTAGGCACGATCGCAGTCACGCAACCTTCAACAAACTAAATAAACCACCAGAAAGCATTAAGCTCAGGTACGTTTTATATTTGGAAAGAGGAATTGCAATCACTCATTTTAAAATATAATAGATCTAAAGCAGTGTCACCTGACGTTGTCTGCTAATATCGATATATAGGTCTTCTTTAAAAATATATGCCTTCTAAACGAAACCCTTAATATAAGTTCGTATAAGGTACTCAAAACAGTTTTCGTGTTATGCTTAAGCGCATATAATTCTTGAGTTCATTCTGTGAATTCTGTTACTACAGGCCTGACCGTTAAACTTATTCTTTTTTTTTCTCCAATATAAGTGGTGACATTGCAAGACGCTGGCTTTCAGGTAAAAATCTTGGATAGTTTTGGTTTTCTAATGGCTTGAGTAACTTTTTTAGAATCAATTTCACTCTCCTGTCGCACCTTACAATGGTGGTAAATGGAAAACTGGCATAAAGAGTCAATATCTTTATCTAAATGACAAATTGGATTCAGACGTTTCACTTACACCCAGCTTACTTACTCCCATCGCACCTCACACAAATGGTATCGTAGAAACTAGTGTAATTAATGTCAAAATAGATCCAAATGACAGCCCATTTGACCTGGCGTAAACAATTTTAACATATTTGGCCGACATGACAGACCGACGTATGTCGTCTTACTATACTCCACATACGCACACTTTTCTACAACAGTGGTGTCGTGGAAGCCACTATACAAAATGGCATCAAATGCCTCAGATCAGGTAGGCTGGTCTACACGCAGCTGTACTTCCTGCCGTCGTCCCCCGAGTAGCAGTGGTGGCAGTGCAGGCGGCGCGCGCGCACGCGCACGTCGGCGCCGGCGCGCCCGTCGCCCAGCGCCGCGCCGCACACCGCGCACGTGAAGCACCACACGTGGTAACACAGGGACAGGGACTCGATTATCATGGCGGCGCCTCGGCCTTGAAAATATTACACAAAAAGCATATTTTATTAGCTGATCTCTTTACTTTAAATGGCAATATAATTGTGCCAAAAAGAGGTGACTACATACTCTAAACTCCACTTCAATTGACACCCTGTACACGACCAATAGACAAAATGGTCGCCTTTGGTTATGGTAATGTTTACATTAAGTATAATCTACGTTTTTCTTATTAATTTGCAGGTTTTACTACCTTGACGCACACAAAGGTGACCATTTTGACAGTTTTGGCTATGTACACTTGACAAGTACTGGGGCTATATCCATGCTTTAGTCCTTCATCCAGGACAAAAAGTTAACAAATTTTTAACATAACACTACAGTGAGAATCGGCCATTTTAAAAAAACGGATCACTCACGTATTTTTAAGTCGAGAATTGCCAGACATGTTTCGGACCAGTCCGTAATCCTTCATCATGAGCCCCCGCGGACTGGTCCGAAACATATCGGACAATTTTCGACTTAAAAGTACGTGAGTGATCCGTTTTTATTAATAAATTTTCCGAGTGTATGGTGTATGTATGGCTATTTCTTTGGCCTTCTCTGGAGCCTAATTTATATACATACCTAACTCCTCCCCGCAGTGCGAGCACTTCCTCCTCCCGCTCACACTCAGCAACTTGTCTTCTCTTGGTTCGGTGCTCTTCTCCAGATTTTCTATTCGCTTTTCTCTGGGTGAGATCTGTGTTCTCTGTTCTGTTCTGAACTCTGAGGTGGTTCTGACGGGAGGTTCCGGGCGGATTGGCGGTGGGACGGTGTCAGGTCTTATAAGACGCTTGTACTCTTGAGGGAGGTGTTGTTGGCTAAAAAAAAATGGCATTTTAGAATAGTTTATATCGGACTCTGGTGGACTCAAATCAGCCATATGCAGCCTAAACTAGGAACTCATTTTACAAATCAGATGCTTGCAACATGCCAAAACTGAAATTACGTGTAACGTGTTGGTGACACTTCGTTGTGTTTCGTTCGGTCATTGTTAAGTAATGAATCATAACTGATTACATCTTATCGCTTAGTGACGTGAAGGAAGTTAGAGATACAAAACAAATATTCGGAAGTTATACCAAACTGAAGTAAGTAGCAGTCTTTACTGTTAGTAACTTTTGCTCAAGAGAAGTTGTTTTATCGATAGTTTCAGTTGCTAGACAGCGATTGTTTTGTGACCAGACTACATATACCAGACACATACAAAGTACTGATAGCCTTGTAATGTGCATTCTAACGAATGCTACAATGCTCATGAAATAAATGTAGTGTTTAAGAGCAGCAAATGCTCACTGTTCTATTACAAGCGACTATTCAAGTCATCAGCATCAGCACCATAAAGGACAAGACGTCGGGACATTCACCTGGTGCTGATATGGTGCATGTTGAGGAGTGCTGACGCCGGCATGTCCTGGTGGTAGGAGTGGCGCTGTGCTTTGCGGAGTTTGCTGCGTTGCTCGTCCAATCGCCGCTGTTCCGCCTCCTGGAACCATACATTATCCAGGGTAAAATGTATAGCAAATTTGGTTATGTACGCCTTCTAATATTAGGTTGGTCCATACCCGTTGTAATTGCCATGCAACGGAGATAATTGAAAGTGTGTTTCTCTCATGATACTTGTTTACTGAATGCATGACTCTAATACAATAATTCTAAACGTTACTTATACGACGTCAATAACCTATTTTTCCCCATCCTGAGCACTGTGGCGGCCAAGTACGAATCCCCTATCATGCGGCAGTATGAGCGTGTGATGTCCGCTAGGCGGTAGATTGTTTGTGTTATGTGTTTTGTGTAAGTTACTAACGTAGTCAATAACTATTTTAATGTTACTAACAAATCTGGACCAATTAGTAGACTGTAAATAAAATAATTTAAATTTGAATTTTCGCGATTTTCACACATACTTATAACATTTATCGGGACTTAAACGTTTTACGTCGAGGTAAATAAATAAACATTTTATTATCGCGTTTAAGTCCCGATAAATTTTATAAATAACCTATATGCCTATACATATAAGCCTATATGCCTAGTAAGCAATGAGCTGCCCTAATAACAGCTGTTATTTTGTAATTCGAACTGCATCCTTTCGCCTCGCTATGAGTACAAGTCCTCATTCAATCTCACATCACATTGAATACTTCTATCTTTACACATGACCTTCTGCACGACCTTCTACTCGTGGCTTAGGAAGAAGTCGTTAATCCGTGGTTATGATCGGATCAAAAACCCAAGGTAAACAATCCTAATCTCCCATTCTGGGCGCATTCTTTCAATGCAAAAGTGACAATACTACAAAAACTAAGTGTCAATGTCTGGTACTTAGGGTGCCAATATGTAGATTATTTACCCTCAGTAATGGCAATCCCTTTACGAAATTGTAATGCTAACCTGTATGAGCCAATGCTGGTTGTAGTTGTAGCCGGGCGGCTTGCGCGTGCGCGCCGCGAGCCAGTCGCTGTTCGAGATCAACTTCGGCGTCGGCGCAGCGCTCAGCGCCTGCGCAAAATCAAATATTCTATCCAGAACACCCGAAGCGATTATCACACATTTCTTATCCTCAAGGGAAATTAGTGAGAGGGAATAAGGCAATCTCTCGCCCATTGACATAAACTCGGAAATGACAACCAAGATCAAGCGTAAGGGTCCACAGATGCTATGATCTGATGAATTTATGGTGAGATCAGGAGCAATATCTTGTGGTATGGATGCTGTCGCCTGAAACATCTCTAGAACAAGACAGATCAAGGCCCGACCACGTCAGGTATCAGAAATGTTGTGTGGACCCCAACATTTTTTTTTTCAATAGGAAGGCAAACAAGCAAGTGGGTCACCTGATGGTAAGTGTAAACCACCGCCTATAGACACAGGCAACATCGAAGACATTGCAGATGCGTTGCCAACCCAGAGGGCTAAGATGGAATACCTCTTGTGCCAGTAATTACACCGGCTGTCTTGCTTTCCACGCCGAAACACAACAGTGCAAACACTGCTGCTTAGCGGCAGGATTAGCAATCAAGATGGTGGTAGCGATCCGGACGGACCTTGCACAAGGTCCTACCACCCGCAATAGTCTCGAATTAAATTTTTGAGTATGCACGGGAATTTTGCAACAAAATGCCAACCGTCGTCGCTAGATGGCGTTACCTGCAGCGTGTGTCGCGTCATGGCGTGGCGGCCGGTGCCGTTGGCGAGCGGCGCGGGCGCAGGCTTCGGCCGCAGTTGCACTTGCGCCGTGCGCTCTACGTTCGCGTAATCCACTGCTGACGGTACACGGCTGCTTCTGAAATTGTAAACATTATTATCAGCGACATCATTTTTTTTTTAAATTTAATATTGGTTTAACCACCTTTAATTCCTTCTTAAAGGTCTCGTCCTTCCATTTTACATTGATTACAGAAAGCGGACTAGTTATATTTGTTTTGCATGCTTTAAGACTGGTTATTTCTGGTCTCTATTGGTTTGTTTTGGATTATACATTTACTACTAGTTTCTAAATTGCATATCTGCGTATAATGCAAAAGCCGTTCGAGATTTACTCATACTTCTTTAATCGTGCAAATTCCCAGCATCTTAGACCAATTCAATTATTGACTTACCTCATGGTAATCTCTCTTTCAATGGACTCCCGACTCCTTGGTTTAGGGGGTAAGATCGGTTGCGGTGGCCTTGAGCGCCTCTCCTTCCCATCTTCATACAACACCCTGCGGCTCTCTTCAACACCAAAGTGTCTCTGGATGTGCTCTTCAGAGACAAAAGGCTTCCGTTTGATGCTCTCATCATACTGCACCTCTGGCTCTGGTTCCACTGGAGTATAAGGCTCATTTACAAGCAAATTGGGCATCGAATGCCTATGGTTTTCACTAGCAGCCTTCCTTAGAGGTGGTTTCTCAGATACATCTTGAACTGACTTCTGAATAATGCGAGTCTGATCTCTTATTAGGTTGTCTCTCTGTCTCCTTAGTTCTTCTTGTTCGAGTTGGAGAAGTTCCCGTTCGAAACGCAGAACCTCCTAGTTAGGAATTAGGTATTAGACATGTTGTTGTTTCTCTGAGTGTTTTAGTGCAAAACTTAGGCTAGCGTGCGTAAGTGTAAAGATTTGGGAATGTAGTTTCGGTTGACATGCATAATCTTGACTTTTAAAATGTGGATTTTCTGAGATTCATTAAACCACTAGATGGTATTTAGGAGTGATTTACAGAAAATAGTTATTGAAATGGAAATGACTCACTTTAGTAAGTTTCTCATCACTTATTTATAACACTGTTTTCAAAGTGATGAGAAATGGAATAAGGAGTATATATTTTTTTAAACCGGTCAAGCGAGAGACAGGCTCGCGCTGCTATTATGCGGCGGTAGGAAACTCTCGGTTCACGAGTCTGACTCGCATTTGACCAGGTTTTTTTAGAAACTGTTAACTCTTTTTGCTCCTTCATAAACCCAAGGTTAATAAACATATTTTACATATAGACTTCAGTGCCTGAGAAGAGAATCTACAACCTGAATTAAGGCATTTCAGGTTTATTTGATTCTCAGAAAGCCCTTGTTAAAACATTGTTAAGTTTCTATATATTTTTGTCGGCAGTGTATTTCGACGCGACGTTGCATACAATAATGTTCATTAACCAGAAGGTTGTATAGTAGATTCACTTTCAATAATGTTAGCAATAGCTTAGTGTTAGCGTACTTTTTATGTATGTGAACCGAAAAATGCATGAAGAATGAGTTTTTAGTGTAAAACATGTCAATCACCTTTGTGTGAACATCTTCGTGCCCGTCAGGCCAATCCTCGTTAGTGCGACCCTGCAAGGGCGGCCATCTTGTTAATGTTATGCACAAAATGGCGGACAGTCGATTTGACGTTGGAATCGTAAATGTTAGGCACAGTTAATTTGAGTTAACACACGTATTAATTAAGACATTAATAATTACGATTCCAATGATGTAAGTTTCTGTAATGATGTTGTAGGAGAGCTCAAATGATTTAAAACATGATTTTAGCTAGAGATAAGCATAATCGATAAACTTGTCGAGTTAAGGGTATGCGTTATACTTGTTTGCATTGCAACCCACTACAAATAATTTATAGATAAGTAAAAGTTGTGTTAAAGATATGATTCCATGCAATGTATATTACATATTTTACAAGGTGCAAAGAGTTCTAAATAAAAGGCAGAATAATTGTAACATAAATAATATTTATTTAAAGGCGAAAATAACATAATTTGTGACTAACCAAATCTACTTTCCTACGATACATTACTGGCAAAATCATATCTACGGATACATAAATAGTTGTGTTCTTTTAATACAATAAAAGCATTAGAAAAGCAGGCTTGTTAGTTTGGCAGCTTTACATAGAAATTGTACCAATTACCATGACAACTAAATATAATAAGTTAATTATACTCCGTTCCACAACGTATGCAGGAAAAGTCACGCTTGTTTCGTACAAAGTGAGCCGACACTTTAAGCAAACAGTACTCGAACGAGGCAATTATCGAATAAACATGCAGACCAACTCTGATAAAAATCATCGATGAGGTCAATAACATTTCGTGCAGACAAATTTGGAAAAGAGCATAATTAAAGACTACTCCGGTTTTTGAATTGGTTAAGACATAAAACGATATCAGTTTACGTTGAATTACAATACGCTTTTAGTTATTTTTTATTCCGCTCAACGCAAAAACCGGTTGCAGTCTCAATTTTAAATAGAAACGCTACAGTGCCTTTAATTTACAGTGCAATCAAATAAAGAAACTACATACCTAAGATTTTCAATTACTAGTCATAGAAAATAGTGAGAAGATTCAACACAATATTTAGCCCAAAACTAAATCTAATCTACGAGATCTACTATTTGACTAAGAAAATACAATAAAAGATAGTTCTTCCTAATAGCATTTCAACTACGAAACGAAAAGAAGAATACGTGCTAAATCATAAAGATATATGTTTGTACTTTTAAATAACCATTTAAAAAGTTGGACCCAAGACAGCTCCTTGTGGCATCATTACCTAGATTCTAGCTTAAGCATCAGAGTTCAATAGTTAATACAAAAGGTATAGGAATTTGAGCTCTGGTCAGTTCCCCTATAAAAAAACAAGTGCATCTGTACATTCAGCACTCGCAGAAAGTTTAATTATAGTTATACTTGTACTTACTAGGTTTGAAATATTAACGAATCTGGAACGTAATTTATTCCATAAAGTTACCCTTAAAAACATCTACTGTACTAGCTATAAATAACTGCATACTAGCCAAGTAAACGATTACTATAATAAGTGCCTAAAATAGTCGTTTTATCCAAGAATAACATTTTCAATTAATCATATAGTTTTAGAGCGCAACAGGAGTTCAAAAGATCCCTTCTAGAAGATATTCGAGTCATCATGTTGCTAACAGTTTGTTTTACTACCTACTAATTTTACTCCTATTATTAATTAGGCATTTATTATCTCCTAACGACTCCTTTCGATCTACCTTCATCTCTATTACTCCTACGTTTTATGTCTCAGGCGTTACCTGTTGTTCTTGCAGCTTCTTGTCGAGATTGTCGATATCAGGTGCAGCGAGATCAGTCAACTTGGATGAGAGGTTAGAAGTGAAGTTATCAGCTTTCTTTGTTTCTTCTTCATCCGATGTTACTGTTACGTTGGTGTATGGCTGGAATGCAGAAAACGTAAGAAGATTAGTAAGCTGCAGACGTATTGATTGATAATCGCTAACATTCTGCAAGTTTTTGCGGTTTACCGAGATATTACTATGAGTTCGTATTGCAGAATTCAAAGCAAATACGATTGTGATCAAGGATAAAGAAAACTATTGATTTCAAAAAGTCACCAGCAAAGAGACCCAAAGAAAAAAGAAAAAGAGAGGTCAGGTGGCGATGGAAAGAAACAATGAGTTGAAGCGGAGTCTGAAATAGAAATGCCTAATAACCGCCAAAAATAATTGTTTGTTCCTCAACCAAGTTCAGCGTTGGGTATGTGCGATGTGAAGGCAGATGCTATGTTTATATTTTTAACTGTATCAGCATCCGCCATGTTAACAATAAATTACAAGGTTTATTTCATTACTTTATTTCAGATCCACAATCAATATCTTGTTAGTGACTTGTGCTGATGACTAGGCCAAAAAAATAACGAAGTCAGAGGAGAACAACTTAATACAATAAATATGAAAAAATGCCAAATGAAACATTTGACCAAGCATATTTAATCTCGCCGATATATATGTAAAGTTACCAAACTTTTTATTGGCGATGGGTTTTCGCTTGACCACAGTCTCACCTGATAGAAAGTAGGGGTATGAATCTACTTTCAGTTAACTTATGATGATGTGATAATGATAATGATAAAAAAGAAACTGTGAATGTGTTACCTCGCTGTTCTGTCTGCTATGAGGATTTGAGGTTTCCGGTGAAGACTGCTTGTACCAAGCTTCAGCCGAGGGTCCTCGATCAACATCCACCCCCGAATCCCGACTATCCCTCAACTTAGCGTTGTCGTGAGATAGAGTCTTCTTGTAGAGCAGTTTCTCAATCTTGGTTTCCTCCTGGAGGAAGGAAGTGATGTCCGGGCGGGGGGAGGTCAGGTCTGCGTCGAGGTAGTCGTCAGCTTGACCCTCGATGCCTAAGAAGCTGGTGCGTTTGTTTCGGATTTCTTTCTTAATGCGACGCGCTGAGCTGGTGTGCTTGAAGTTACCCTGAAAATGAGAAATGTATCGGCTCAATCGTCTATCTTTTTGCACAAGATTAGAATTTGTCCTTGTGATAAGCATGGCATGTTTTGACCATTTCGAAGTACTTATTAAAAAGAAGGTCATTAACAAGTTTATACCTAAATAAATAAGAGTCTTGCACAAATACAGAACATCTCACTTCGTGTCCTTAAAAAGGGGCAACATCAAAAACCATCCTCTAAGAGTATATTGTCAAGAAAATAGTTAGAAATTATACATTAGTACAATCAAATAAATTAAATTTTTGTGTTTATGTAGGAGGTTTCCACAGTGATTATTATAATGTCTTTTAATGAAAAATACAATAATGTCACTGCGACGACGCATTGTGACCGGCATCTACAGTGGTAAGAAGTTCAAATTGTTTCACCGTACCGTCCTATCCTAAAGGCCTGAATTAAATAGAATTACGCTTAGCAAAGAATTATGGTTTCCACACTTTAAAGTATGTTCGTGACTCATGAAATCAGACGATACTCACATTTCCAAGTAGTTCGTCGTCTTCAGTCGGTGGAGGAGGTGGCTTTTCTTTAGGAGGCTCCAGTACATTAGTAGGAAGATCTAGTGGGAAAGCTGCCCCATCGTCAACTGTATTTTGGAAGAACACGTCCATATTCTCATAGAGTGGGGCCACTTTCTTTTCCGTAAAGTCAATGATGTCAGCTGTTTTTGGTTCCGCGGTATCGAGTTTTGATTTAGCGTCTTCCATAGTACTGTTGTTGACGCAACTGTCTTCGGAATCCAGTTCTTGAAATGCTAGCTCCAAAGCATCAATAACCTGTAAAATTTGAGGTCACGTCTTGCTAAAAATGTCAGATTACGAACCACGTTATGTAGACAAAAAAAATCCAAAAGCTGAAAAAAACACAGAAGCACTATTTGTTATTTAAAAATAAAAATCTTAAAATAACATTGCAAGAAATAAGAGATAAGATAGCGTGAAAACAGTAGCATACCATGCAGCGCAAATGATATTAATGAAGCGAAACACTACGTACGATATTGCTTACCTTCCCATCACCAAAGCTGATGTAATTAATAAACTAAGTAACCTATGGCTCCCTCCGAGCGCTCTTATCACACTAACGTGTACAAGTCATGATCGCGAGATAACGACCTTGTTTGCCAATGATATCATCACAGATAACGCCCAAGTACCTTGTCCTGATTCCCATATAGATCTCAATGTTTGTCAAACGATTAAACGAGAGGATATCATACAAATAAAACCCATACATAACAGTTTAACATATATTTTTGATAATAATGAACTTACAAATATCACGTTTAATAAATAAACTAAACTGAAACTAATGGGTCTACGCTAATGTGGTATAATATACTGGTATATAAATAGGAATATTATACATGACAATATGGGTACTAATATATAACCCTGTATGCAGAGGTAAGTCTAGATCTACATTAGATGGTCGATGATTTGAACTGTGATCTGTTGCTAGGAATTAATGATTAAAGGTTTAGAACATCAAACGATGATTAGGGGGATTGTGATTGCTAATTTAATTCTAACATGGGTGTTGTTTGTGTGGATAGAAAGAATGAAATGAATGCATTTTGATACAAGGAAGTGGACAGGTATTGTGTGCGAGATCAAGAGATCATAAAATACTCAAAATGGGTCCATATCTAAGGTCTCTCATCTGTCTTGCGTTCGCGGCAATTTATGAGAAAGTGAAATGGACAATGACGAACTAGGCCTAATATTAGGCATTGCTTTTGGCACTATAATCGCTTGAATTCGATACTGTTTTTGTAACACTTTTGTTATTTATAAAGAGAATAGTCTTTCGTCTGTTAGGCTCGATATTGCGTTTGGTCCGTTTCTGCCAGAAGGGATTACAAACTTGCGAGCTACTTACCATGGCGTCTATGTTAGCTGTAACATCATGAGTATGATTCACTTTATTTTCAATAGATGCGTGATCAACTGTGTTATTGCATGGATCATGATTGACTACGTTATTGACTGAGCATTCGGATTTAGAAGTTACATCAGCTAGTTTGTTAGTAAGCGTATGATTATCGATAAATGTTTTTAGCGTTTTAATGGAATTCTTCGGTGAAATATTAGTAGTGGTTGTGATATTAGAGACAGTTACCATTGGCATGCTCTTGCGGTTAGTAGAGTCGTTAGTAATGCTAGTTTCGTTAGAGTTAGCGTCGTTTCCATTCCCAGCACCAGTGTTCACGTTGTTGCAAATTTCGTTCAAGTTAAGATGAATAGTCATCTTGCCCTCAAAAACAACCGTGTCACCCTCCGAGCTAGCGGAGACTGGTTCATTCAGACTTACACTAGTGTCTTGAGTATCCAAACTCTTAAGCGTATCTTCGTCTTCCTTATCCATCTGAATCTCTGTTACTTCCTCAGTAACACTTAATTCTTCTGGCTGTGATACTGCCTGAAGGTAGTTACTCGCGCTGTCAGAATCAGCTTTGCTGACATCATTTGTTTCTATTTCTTCAATGATAATGTCTTCTGGTATTGTTTTGAAAGATTCCGGTAGTCTTTCAATCGGTTCTTCGATTTTGATTGGCTCCAACGCTACGGTTCCATCTTCGTTTGATGATTCGTATTCAGAAATTTCGATCATAGGCTCCCCAATAGGAGAAGCCACTTGAGTCAAGTCTGCGATGTCATCAGCAGGTGCGCAAGAATCTCTAGCGGTGTGAATGCCGCTGTCTTCAGTTTCAATGTCACTTTGGGCAGTGTTATTCTGCATTTCAGCACAATCAAAGTCTTCTAGGCTTTGAACTCGATCGAAAGAGGTGGGTGACGTTTGACCGTTAATGTCCAAGCTATCGAGGGAACGGCAGAAGCTCTGCATTTGGCTCTCAATTCCCGACAAACTGGATTTCAAAGAACTCTCATTTATCTTGTCGATTAATTCATCTTCTTTGGTTGCTGGTGTATCAGTGGGTGTTATCTGTTCCTCGATAGAGATCTTAGGTATCTCCTTATTTTTAGCCGCATCCAGACAAGAAAGACGCTCTTTGAGACTCATAGAGACCTCTTTTACTTCAGTTTTAATGATCTTTTCTTCTTCTGATGTCTGGGATTTAAGAATGGATAAGCGCTCTTTTAAGGACTTAGTGTTACTTAAATCACCATTAGAAAGCCTTTTAGCCTTTTCCGGTTCAGTAGTTGCAGACTTCACCTTCTCAAGACTGGAAAGTCTTTCCTTCAAGGGCTTGACTTCTGTGGGTAACTTGGTCACGTCGCTAGTAGACTTTTGAACGTGTGTTTCCTCTGTAAACCTCTCTAAACTAGAAAGCCTTTCTTTGATCGACTTTTTGTTAGCAATATCAGGTAGTTTTGGTTTGTTTTGTGACTCCTGTGAATTTTCTCTTTCGAACTGTTCTCTTCGTTTATGTATGTCGACTTTTGGCAGGTCTTTTTTCTGGTTGTTATTTCTGTCGTCAACCCTTTCTTTTTGGAAGGATGATACCTTTTCCTCAATTTTATTGCTGACTGTCGTTCTGATTCTGTTCAGGTCTCCGTTGATTTTGTCTGGGGACTTTTCTTTGGAGTTGTTGACGACGGTTTTCACGATTGTGCTGTTGGTTTGCGAAATTATTCTTGACTTGTAGCCCTCAATTGCGCCTTCGTAAGTGTACTCCTCAGGCTCAGGGGAGCTGATCGTCATGGTCGTACAAGTATCATACTCGTTGGCGCTAGAGCCTAATTTGCGGTTGTCGAAATTGGACAGATTGTCGACGTCTGAATGGTTCTTGTCTAAGTCCATTCCATCGCTCTGAAAATGAGATAAGATAGAGTTATTACAGGGCAAAATGAAAGCGTTCTCTGATGCGAAAGCCAATTCAAATGTTTTATGTATAAATTGGCAACGTCAAGTACATACATATATGATCAAACAAGTCGAACGCGTTGTTATGCTACTCGTACACATTAGAACATTTTTGAAGTCTTGAAAAATGATACTAACTGGTTCATTATCACACATATGTTACTCACGGCTTGTATGCGTCTCTGAGATACCTAAACCTCAGAGTGGGGAGTATTTTTTTCTTACTTGAACATTTATAAGAAACTGAGTCCACGCAGTACAAAAAAAAATGCAAGGTGGTTTACGATAAAAGAAGGCTTGGGGATATTTGGTGTACAGATTTTACAGAGGACGAAGAAGAGTATTTGTGTGGTACTTACAGCCAAGCTGTGTGTGTCGCAATCTTCACTGAGGCTGCTCTTGGTGCTGGAAGTCCCGATGCCGAGGTCACTGAGGTCGTGTCCGTCATCCTCGGCGTACAGTGGCAGTGGCACCCGTCGCCGGCCAGCCCTGTTGGCAAAAAGAAGAGTTTGCTATATTAAAATGATAATGGCTTCTATAATAACAGTTGGACTAATCGTGTTCTTAAGTGGCAAACGTAGTGTAGGACGTCCTCTGGCGAAATGGAGCGACGATCATATATCGTGGGGTGGCTGCAGCACCTGGGTGAGAGGAGCCGAGGGTCGGGCTCAGTGGCGCGCCTTGGGAGAGGTCTACGTCCAGCAATGGACAAAAATTGGCTGATTATGATGATGACGAATGCGGCTTATATACACGCTCAGTTGGATTTCTCATAAAAATGCGTACATATGTATAACTTACATCAACATTTATTCAGAAGCCTATTCAAAGTATCTTCAATGCAGTCTTAGTGTTAAAAGGATAAGCAATAAGCATATCTCGCTACAAATATTAAAGATACAAACATAAAGTTTAAGTGTCTGTCTAATAGGTCGCACTAAATAATCCATCATATCCTCTTAAATTGTCACCAATAATGGACAAAAAAAGACGTTTTCTGCAATTTCTTCTATAACAAATTTCTTGGTTCATTCCTTGACGTTAGTTGAACTCAATAGCAACTTAATAATAGTTCGTGGACTCAAAGACCCGTACATACAGTGAATCTCCGTTCTTAAAAAGCAACCTTGCACCCTATTTTTAACGATCGCTTTGCAATTTTTGAGACCCAGTCTTAAGAAGCTCAGTTCCCAATACACTAAAATAGTCCACGCTATCAGCAGCTTGACCTGACCTAGTTTCCAGGAAGTCAAGTTCAAATAGCTAGTTCTAATAATATGCGCTAGTCATGCGCCCGCGCCTGTTTGCTGTTAGTCAGCGGAACTGGGGATTCCGAGACGTTGCGTCAAGTTGCCAAAACAGACTAGCCTAGAATCCGGCTAATGTCATTCGGGCTAAAATACTGGAACGAATTACCTGTCTACTCCGCGTAACCAAATTCAATTTCAGAACCAGGTTCGGTTTCGCGGAGTAGCAAGGTAATTTGTTACAGTTTGTTCAAACAACTCATGTACTAGTAAAAAATAAATACTCAGAAGACAAACGAAGAAGAAAAGAACTTAAGGACACTGTGTGTGTCACATCTTCAAGTTAACTTCTACAGTTTAACTGTGTCCTTAGAGGGCTCGCTTCGCCTGCAAGAACACTGCTTTAAGGTCGTGCCACACCGCTTGCGTACACGATTCCAGCTGGCTTCGTAGGACTGCGACACGCATGCGTAATCCGGTGTGGCTCGGTCATAAGAGTAAAGAATCGAAACAACACTTGCAAGATTTCTAACGTCAAGGTGTTAATCATGTTGATAAAAAGCTTGTATAAGTAAATATGACACTAAAACCCACAGTTTATCTAATTGACACAAAACCTGATCGAAAGTGACATTGATCGCCAAACCCTTCAAGGTTAATATCAAATTAAAAATTAAAATAACACCTGTCTGATAACAGACGATGACGAAAGTGAAAACCGGTAGACACGTGTTCACTTTCACTGTCACACTTTCGGAAATTTGCATAGAAACCAATGGCTTTTTTGCTTGAGATGCAATGAATGAACCTTATTCTCAATAAGTCTTACGTAATTGTAGGCAATGGTGAGCAAATATTGTGGCTGTTTGCGAATAAATTGTAGTACAATAAACGAGGGAGTTTGGGTGGGTTCCGACCGGATATAAAGTTAGATCTACACTTTTTTACATTTTTCGGCAGCTGAGCGTGTTAAGTTTGATATTTTTGTGAAAGTGTATTTGTATGGTTTGGTTATCTATGCCAGCGAAGAGGCTAAACGGTTAGACAAATGCAATGTTTTTTACAAGACTACGGCAAAGTCAAACGGAAGAGTAATGATTTTAACAATCTTTGTTTGTAGGGTATGGTAGCGGTAATGTGGCGAAACTGGCAAACACAAGCCACGAAATGCTGATGTTGCAGGTTCAAGTCCTGCCATTACCCTAATTTTTCTTTGTGTTGTCATTACATAGCATTTTAATCTATGTATGTTTGTTTATATTTATGTTATGGTCTTGGTCTACCTGATTCAATTCGGTGCAGATTTTAGGCCTGTAGTTAAAGCTAGCTTTCATTCCTATAAAACGAGGTGTCAAATGGTACTTTATTGTACTCGAGTACGATTTATGACTACAGGCTTGAATATAAAAGTTTTTTTTTTAAATTATGGTTAACAATTCCATATTAACAGTATCGATGGACGAATCAATAAAAGCCCAACATTTATTTTAAAGACATATGAGGGTAACATGCATGCGAGAAACCAGCGACCCCAAGAAAAGGAATCGCCCACTAGTGGGCTGTACAGCGTGTAATGAACAGACTTTTACCGCGTAGATATTCAATTTAGCATCGGCTAGTGACAGCACGTCAGAGGTCAATCTATTGGCCCCTGCGCACGCGCAGTGTGATTTCTTTTTAGAATTCCTAACATACACGTGTTGAAAAGACTAACGTACACTGCGTTGCCAGCTAAAATTCAACCCTAATTACATAACACATTGGTTTTAAATTTACGAGACTTGAAGAGCTACAATGGTTGACACTTATTGTGGAAGAAATAAGAATATTGATAGATTTTATGATTAACGAAACAGAGACGGTATGGTCTACAAATAAAAATTATATTTAATTATATTCTAAATATTTGTATTCTACTAACGACCGGCCAATACTAATGTATATATATTTCTTTTATACAACAGGAAGGCAAACAAGCAAGTAGGTCACCTGATGGTAAGTGATCACCACCGCCTATAGACACCTGCAACAACAAAGAGCGTGCAGATGCGTTGCCAACCCAGAGGGCTAAGATGGAATACCTCTTGTGCCAGTAATTACACCGGCTGTCTTGCTCTCCACACCGGAACACAACAGTGCAAGCACTGCTGCTTAGCGGAAGGATTAGTGAGCAAGATGGTGGTAGCGATCCGGATGGACCTTGGACAAGGTCCTACCACCCGCTGGAATCAGTCAATATCTTTAGAATGACAAATCTTTTAAACCAAACAGTTTTTGGACACCATTCTCACAGACTTCGACGATTCAGTGGGATGGTTTTACACTTAACACTTGACACTCGCCAGCTACGCTCCAATCAGCGCCAGTCAAAATATACGCTCGCGTACTTGATTCCGCAGCTGGAGCTTCCCTATAAAAATATCTAAATGACAGTGAAAACTGCATCAAAGTCCGTTGGTTGGTTAAAGAAGGAGACGGCCGAAGATACACAATATAAATTTCGGACAGACAAAAAAAATTGCGTCTTTACTTTATACTTTGTAAAGATACATACAGAAGCAAGTACAGTCGAAACAATTGAAAGAAAGAAGAAAGAAAGGAAAGTTTCCTCGATAGAAATAATTTTAGTAGGATAGTAGGATTATACAAGCATGCCATACAAAAACTCAATAGTTTTCGAATTCGCGAACACAGCACGTGGTGAGGTGGCACCATTAGTAAAAGAAATTAAACCTAGCATGGAACAAGCATCACGTAATTTCTCAAAACGGGTTAATCTTGTCATTACTTGTTTAGGTAATTACTTAAACCAACCTTAACGGAACTCGCTGCTTCGATAAATAAATAATAAAGAATGATTAAATAATATTTTAACAATATTTAAAATGAGCTTCCAGAATGAACATGGCCTATTTTTTCTAAGCGGGCGCTGCCACTAGCACGGGGAGTAGTTAATATCTCCAGAAGAAACACACACGCGTTTCCAACATTGTAAGAACGTTTTAATGCCCTATTTGAAGACATTGTGCTTTTTAAATAATTAATAGATTCAGGCGTTACTTTTATTGTGCTTTTTTAAACAAACCTTCCCCCTCCATGCTGTTCCTACGAGTAGATTGGAAAAACCTAAGCTGGAAAGTTTTTTTTATGATATAGGAAGGCAAACAAGCAAGTAGGTCACCTGATGGTAAGTGATAACCACCGCCTATAGACACCCGCAACACCAAGGAGATTGCAAATGCTTTGCCAACCCACGGGGCTAAGATGGAATACCTCGTGTGCCAGTAATTGCACCGGCTGTCTTGCTATCGGCACCGAAACACAACAGTGCAAGCACTGCTGCTTAGCGGAAGGATTAGTGAGCAAGATGGTGGTAGCGATCCGGATGGACCTTGGACAAGGTCCTACCACCCGCTGGAATCAGTCAATATCTTTAGAATGACAAATCTTTTGAACCAAACAGTTTTTGGACACCCGTCTCAAAGACTTCGATGATTCAGTGGGATGGTTTTACACTTAACGCTTGACATTCGCCAGCTACGCTCCAATCAGCGCCAATCAAAATATACGCTCGCGTACTTGATTCCTCAGCTGAAGAATGTCGAGCGCTCAAGAGTCAAAAATCAACTCGCTGTTCGCGTTCAACGAAGCGAAGTGTGCTCCCGTCTCGTTGCTACTAAATAAGGCGGCGCATACGCCGGTACTTCTCGTGTCACGAACGTCCACTTACTCCGGGTTCCGTGCGGCATCCACATAACTCCCATACGCCTCAGTAATAGCGCAATTTCTACCGGGATCCTGCTTCTATTACGTAAAGGATTTCAATTGCAATCCTTAACAGTTAAAGGAAGTGCTCAGGTTAATTTTTATGTAATGGCGACAATAAGACGTTCAGAGGTGCAATTTATGAATCTCACCAGGTGACTAAAGCTCACCAAAAACGGCCATTTTGCTGAGCTTTAGTCACCCGGTGAGATTCAAACATCGCATTCCAGGTGACATGAAATGTCAACGCTATCTTTTGTTCTCGATTATAAGTTGAAAGATGACAGATGTATTTTTCTGCGCTTCCCTAGTCCTTAAACCCTACCTGGAGCAGATATTTCATTATTATTTACGTTGCATTCACATACCTTGATTTCTATGTACATACATACATACATAAAACCTTGATTTCTAGTTTACATGAAAGTAGATAGCACATGATATGCTGAGAGGTGGAATGACGGATGTATAGAGGCAAATTGAAGTTTCATTAAATGTTTTTCAGTTTTTTCACTCTTGATATTGTCGCTAAGTTTTATTGTAAATGTTGAGATATCTCTAAGCTTCGATATAGTTTTCTACATACAAAGCATATCTCTTTCTGACAGCTAGAAGATGGAAAGAGATGGATGCTTATGCCGTTAGTGTACTCCCAACGTAAGACTAAAACCCTAAAAGCTATAAATAACCTAATAAAAATGTATAATTAACCTCATTTAAAGTAGCACAGTTTTCGATTTTTTTTACCTTAAAAATTAAATAATAATTTCTTGTACAAGACTTGCGTAAAGTCTAAGTGGAAGTTAAGTGAAATAATCATATTTTCTCACTATTATTTTTAATGGTTTGTGTATAGTTCTTGTCATTTGTAGGCATTTGTATGATCAGCAAATTGCGCGCCAAAAAACAGTTTCAAAGAAAGCAAAAGCGATAGCGTTATGGCACACGGAATAGGCGCCAGCGCCCGCGCACGCATTAGATATCACGAATCAATCGCTCGTACTTTTATTTTAGAATTCCGCAAATTGTTTCGAGGTTTACGTAATTTTCTTTGGGTTCTATAAATTGATACACGAGAATGGAGGTTTGATTGGTGTTGGATAAACGACTGGCTACACCAGATGCGTGTGCAGCACGGCACCAGCTCGCTGCGTAGACACGCGCGTACATACTCACTACGCACGCAATTAGGGTTGCCAGGTCCTAACCCCGAGTAGCCGGACGGACCAGCCAGTTTAGGTAGTTAAAGTAGGCAAATATGTCTTTTGCTCAGTTTTCAAAAATCGCATATTCATTAAAAAAAAAAATGAAATAGGAAGGCAAACAAGCAAGTGGGTCACCTGATGGTAAGTGTTCACCACCGCCTATAGACACCCGCAACACCAAAGAGATTGCAGATGCATGCGTTGCCAACCCAGAGGGCTAACATGGAATACCTCTTGTGCTTACAACACAACACAAGCACTGCTGCTTAGCGGCAGGATTAGTGAGCAAGATGGTGGTAGCGATCCGAACGCACAAGGTCCTACCACCCGAAAATATTCATAAATCAAGGTAGTTACATCAAATGAGAGTCAGTCAAGTACGTGTCTGTAGCAGTTCAAGCCGCTTTGCGCCGGATCGTGGATTTTTGCACGAATGCCCAATCGTGCGCATTCTTTGCGTTTGTACATTACGTACATGCGCGTGACTTATGCGCTGTAGCGATGTAGATACGTTTTTCTTGTTTGTGTGACAATAAGATTATTTGCGTGGATTAAAAAACGAAAGTAAAACTACATAATAAATTCTAAAATCTATAAAAATAAACGCGAAAGTTGTTTCGTTTGTGAATGTTTGTTACTCGTTCACGCAAAAACTACTGAACGGATGTTGATGAAACTTAACCGTAATATAGCTTATACATCAGAACAACATATATTTGTATAATAGGCTATAATTTATTTACACGGCAGATGACATTTATGAACTTCACGCGAACGATGCTGCTTGTATCCGCTAGTAAATATACCATAAACTTTAGATTAAATACAGTTTATGATAATAATAAATATAAATAATAATAAATATGGTGAACAAGAAACATTACTATTGAAAATAATTATTATAAATCTATAATTTCTGTTCCAGATACAGCGACTAGCACAACTGGCGTCAGGCCCCTTTTACAAAAACCGTTACAAAGGCTACGATTCGATATAAATACAAACTTTTCAATACTACAATGTGACAAATATGTCAAATGGCGCTTGTCACGTTTATTACATAGGGGCCAGGGCCCGTGACAAATATACACCTATTTCCTGTCAGATTACCGACCTAATTATACTGTATACCCAGGGCACCTGTCATTTACTTGAATATTACCTACTCTATGTGTCCTTCTCATATGCGGCTAAGTGAAATAGATACACATAGCGTTAAACCCGATCGCTAGCTCTCATGCGGTGCTCGCTATCGCCTATGACTTGCTGTCTAAACTAGCGGGGAGCACGGGAGACACGCCTTATTGTCTCTGGTCACACCGGAGTAGCAAACGTCGTGATTATGTCGCAATCTCTGCACGTGGGAACTGTAAGGTAATGTGCAATTAGGTAGAAGGTAATGGACTCATAAAACATAATGACTGTTTGTGTGTTGGGTGTTTGTTATGTCAGTCATAAGATCTGTAACCTCAACATGACCGCCCAAGTTTAGTTTATTTGAGTTGATCTCTAAGTCCCTCCCATTCTTATAACACTAGTTTGAGAGAGACGCAGGGAGGGATAAACTAAACCTAGGCCGGTCTTGTTACCGTCGACGCACACCCGCTCCGGCGCAGACGATGGAGGAGGCGGCGGAGGCAGTTCGCCGCCCGCCACCTTCCCTAGTGAGGCCTGCGGGCAAGGGGTGGAGCACCCCTGCCCGCCGTAGGGGAGGCCCACACGTCTGGGGGGGAGGTTCGGCGTCCCTGACCTCCCCCTCCTTTGGCGCGGGTTAGCCCCAGCACCTAAGCTGGGGCGCCGGTCAGGCGTCGTAGTGGAGCATGGTCCAGGTCCCACGACGCCTGCTAGTAAGCCGGTACATTCTAAAGTCGATGCTTGTATTATTAAGTTAAAGCTCAAAATTGAAAGGTAAACTTTAACTGGTATGAACATAGGCTTGAGACTAGTTGAGACACTAATGCATGCAATTACAGATAGACAATTAGACATTATCTTAACTATAAACTTGCAGAGTCAATGTAGTGTAAAAGACACAGCAACAGTTTTTGTTCCACATACCATTCTAACAAACGTAAACAAAACAGAAACTAACACAATGGAATTAACAAACAAACAATTAGAAACGCGCAGAAAACAATAAACAATGATAGATAATACCAACTTGAACTGCGTCAACATAGTTGCTTTTTGCGAGATCATCTGTCAGTCACATTCATAGCAAATACAATTTATAGAAGTGATTTCTATAAACGATAGTAATGACTACTGCTCGGTTATTAAGACCTTATGTGGTGGACCTTGTGTGATAGCAAAAGATTTTCTAAGAAACAGAATCGTCATACAAAGTATTTATTCATGATACCACTTAAATCAATTCAGGACCAAGTGATATAAGAGTTCGCTTGTCACAGTGAGTCTCTTGTCTTCTTTGTCTAGTTAGAAAAGTACGCACTCAGTGACATAAAGGACGTCGCGGCTTGTGACATTTCACCTTTCATTTGACGGCAAAGACAAAACTGACAGAATGTGTTTACTCTAATTGATCTAATCACGTTTACAGCTAGCACTCCCCCCCCCCCCTTAAAAACTTGACGTAATTTACAGATGACTCCCTAGGTCATTCGGTTGTTATAGAGGTCTGGAATATACACATAAATATTTATACATATAGACCAATCGTTTATGCTATGTGTCACATTAACGTCACAATCACAGGTGAGGGAAATAGATCTCTAGTAAAAGGCCGCCATGATTGCGCCTGCGCCGGCGCCGACACCGGACTCGTACGCCCTGTATCACGTTACAACCTGTCCTGCACTAATTAGTGAGGGCTGTCACTTTAATCACTAATATTAATTCAAAATGGCGCCTGATCAACTTGGCGAGGGCGCTGCCGTGCCCCCAAAAGCCTATCGCATATTGTTTGTAAATACCTTTTAATTAATTCGAATTGTATTGAATAACCGCTTCAATACAATGATCAATGTGTCATTAAATAACACCAAAATGTAACAACATAGATATACATGTAATTCAATGTTATAAGGCACAGCAGTATAAATTCAAATTCAAATTCAAATTATTTTATTTGCAGACTACTAATTGACAGTATAAGAATACTAATTGATAGTATAAGAATGACTTTTAAAATTCTCTAGTTTGTGCCAAAAAAAACTGAATCTGAATAAAAATCCAGTATGTAATAATTTTCAATAATTATTATAAAGTTGTTGTGCCAACCCTAGCAACATATTTCGAGCTAGCGCAAAGCAACGACGTATTAGAGCGAAAACATCTGGTTTGACTTCAAGACATCAGAGCACTGGCTGCCTCAGATTCCACGTTATTTCCCATACGTGCGCTAGGGTTGTCAACTTGCCACATTCTAATGTGAAAGAAAAAAAAACTAAAATTGACTTTTGAATAATTCAGGCTATAGGGTTGCCACATTCTTATAAAAAAACTGTTTAATACGAAGCTAGTAATAAGGCGATTTTTAAACCGAATGCTTTCAACAAAAATTTATTCAGTTTTTTTTATGCATTGACTAATGAGACAATTGAGAATTTCCCAAAATCAAGTGTTTAAAGATTTCAAAACACGCGAAATCACTTTCAATTGATGGTCTTTAGGCTCCAAGTCTCTTCACACTCCACGTACCGTACGAATCCCAGTAGCAAATTACTTCACACCGGCATTCAAAGTCGAATAGAAGCATACGTTCCAACCAACTGACACAGAGATATCAAATAGCTAAGAGAACATTACATTTAAAAAAAACCGGCTAAGTGCGAGTCGAACTCGCGAACCGAGGGCTCCGTACCAACGCAACTACAAATTTACGGTTTCCGGATTTATAATTATATCTGTGCTGTAAGGTCTTGCTTCTTGCCAAATTTCATAGTTCTAGGTCAATGGGAAGTACACCATAGGTTTTTAAGTACGTTTGATTTTTCCACGGCTCCAAGGGACTACAGGTTTGAGTATTTGGTATTAATTTCAACTCGATACCTCCACGCGTTCCTAAGAAAAAAAGTCAGACAGACAATGAAGTGATCCCATAGGGGTTCCGTTTTTCTTTTTGAGGTTCGGAACCCTTAAAAACCGACGAGTTCTCACCTCCTTTGTTTAAAGTCGGTTAAAAATAAAGCCGAAACACGATCTAAGTGAGTCGACATTTAGTTCTTTCGCTATCTGCGACACTGTCGTTTTGAGACGCGACAGTCTACGATACGACAATCTCAGCGCTAATTAAAATAGCTAGATTTCTACTTTCTACTGCGTTTTGCATTTTTATCAAGACAACATTCACTGGCGAAATATATGTAGTTTTTCAGGTTATTTTTACAAACAATACCAGCTTTAGCCCGCGATTTCGTCCGTGTACATATTCATATTCATTTATTTATTGTTGTCTCATGGTACAGCCAACCAAACTAAACTCAAGGCCACTACAGAACTTTTTCACAGTAGATATCAAGAAAATACACTGAATTCGCTATGGATAAACTCCAGCAAAGTGCTTGTATATTTTTTCATTACAAAGTAATAACTTCCTAAGTAACCCCAAATAATCTCAATTTTTTTAGTTGCGTCTACAACTTCAGGTCTTAGTTTAACAAAAACCTACATACTACTTCCTCTTTAAAGTTCACTTTTTCAACTTCTAATTATCCACGGCCATATTTTATACCTAATTCAGCGCTTTTCCTTTAGTAGACAAAGTAATAATTACTAAGAACTACACACACGTATGTACCTACACATACATACAACAAACATTATGTGTGTATTCAAAGGATGTCACTACACTTATAACCTAGACTTTAAATAGATAAGGTCTAAATCTTAAACGTTACCGAAGGACTTATACCAGTTTTAAAAGCAACCCTTATGGGCGCTAAGGTATGCAGCAGGTTCTAAGAAGGTTGCTTGAAAGTATTTGCTATGTGTCGATTCTCTGATTAATGGACTGATTACATCTCCACATAACATATTGCTGATAGGGACGTCTATTAAAATTTTCAACGCCCCGTCGCCCACGTCAAATACAATAAAGGTGACAATCGCTTGCAATTTTTTCTAAAAAAATGCATTTAATTGGTCCATATATTAATAAGAATTAGCACGCGATAATTATGTTTACATTTTTTTTATGAAATAGGAAGGAAAACAAGATAGTGGGTCACCTGATGGTAAGTGATCACCACCGCCTATAGATATCCGCAGCACCAAAGAGATTGCAGATGCGTTGCCAACCCAGAGGGCTAAGATGAAATACCTCTTGTGCCATTAATTACACCGGCTGTCTTGCTCTCCACGCCGGAACACAACAATGCAAGCACTGCTGCTTAGCGGCAGGATTAGCAAGCAAGATGGTGGTAGCGATCCAAGGTCCTACTACCCGCAAAACATTCATTCATTTTACAGTCAGGATTACCCTCAAAAATCCTCAAAAATGTATTCATCTACAACGTACAACTTTCTGCTAAGCCAATGTACCTAGCTTTATAAAAGTAAAGCTGCGCGCACACTAACTGTCACGGCCGTGCCATCTGCGTACGCGCAGCGCGGCAAAAACCAGAGTGTCTTCCCATAGCTTCCTGCCCCGACCGTCCATCGCCAATTAAAGGCTGCTAGAAAGTCTTATGTTTTACTGGCAGGTAGTGATGGGCACTTAGCCGCGCTCATACTCAGTGATTTAAAAAATGTAATTCAAAATTTGCAAGTATTTAAAAAAAAATCTTTTTTTTTAATTTTCTCTATTGATGATATAGATGAGACATATTTAATAACGAATAATTACGCAGTATTATAGTCATTTAATTTAATATTAAATCCAGTACCTATGCCACATGTAAAAATCTGCTTGCTATTTGTATACCTTCTAATAAGATGTTTAAGAAATAAATACTTTTGATTGAATAATATAATTTAATCGAGGATTGGATCAGTCATCTCATGTGTTGAAAAAGAAAATGCATATCATATTTTTGCAAGCAGCCACATAGGCACTTGCCTACCAGCGCTTCGGAAAACATAAGACTTTGCTAAGATAAAACGCCGAAAGAAACTTAGCAGCTTAAAGTTTTTGTCTTAATAAAAATTACAGAGCCAAACTTACCGGTTTGTATTTTTTATAGTAGGCTTAAAAATATTTTAAAAGGACTTAACCAAGACACATTAAAACGTTCCGCACACGAACGGGGGGGGGGTAATGTTTATCACTATAATGTCATAATGTTAGTCTATGTTATTAAATATTTTATTACTTATAACATTTTTTATGGAGAGTTTTGGTAAAGTATCTTAACAGCCATTTTGAAACAGTGATACCTTAGAACTCTATCGCAATGATGTGACGCCTTAAACGCCAGGCTGTCATACAAATGTCATGCGTATGTCTCTTCAACTAGGTTCTACGGTGGTACGTGTTTTAATTTCCTGGACTGTACCTACTAATACTGATTTGACAACTACACTGAGTACAGCGCATGGAGCCGACTGCAGTGACGTAAATAGGGAAAGTCCAACCTTTCCCCTACCATATTAAGGATGATGTAAAAAAAAAAGTTTTTTTTTACGGGTTTGCCCATCCCTACCGCCAACTGGTTGAACGGCTGCCATCTTAGAATTACTTTTTCATCTTCACGTTAGAAGTCACTTTTTCTGACAACAGTATTAGGTCTCTAGGTTTTAAATTGTTAATGCTAGCTACTTCTGCATTTTTTATAAAATCACATAAAATTAGTAACTAATTATCTTTGCACACGTCGACAAACAGGTTGCTGTTTAGGTCAGCAACATCCACTAAAGGATGCTTCTAACCAACATTCTAGCCTTTTTTTATGCCACATCAGTGGCAAACAGGCCAGTGGCTCGCCTGATGGTAAGCAATTACCATATATAGATGTTGCTACTGAAATCACGTGCGCGCTGCCGTATCCGCAAGAACCTTTTAAGACCAAGGCCAAATAGACTTATAAAAGAGTTGGCCTGAAATAAATGGTCATATAAGTTATATTGTACTCTATTCTAACCCTCTTATTCATAAACGCTTCGTAACCGTTTGTTAGTTAACAAGTTTTATGTCTCTATCTGTCATTGTGACGTTTGCCCAAATGAGAGAGAAAAACCTTTGTTAGCTTAAAAAGATTAACTTTTTATGACTAAGGGGGTAAATCTGTAACGCATCTGCGGTCTCCTTTGTTGCGGGTGTCTATGGGCGGTAGTGATCACTTACCATCAGGTGACCCACTTGCTCGTTAACTTTACTTTTTATGAAAAAACCGGCCAAGTGCGAGTCAGACTCGCGCACCGAGGGTTCCGCTAGGAGTAGCTGCAATACAACACACTTAATATTTTTTTTAAAGATGTCACTACAAAGGTTTAGTTTTCGGATTTATTCCTTTATTCGTGCTGTGAGAACTTGCTCCTTGCCAAATTTCATGATTCTAGGTCAACGAGAAGTGCCCTATAGGTTTTCAAAAACTTTGCGATTGCAAACGGCCGTATCTTTTGGTTGCGTTGACTAAGAAGGAGGATTTTTTGACAGCTCTAAGGGACATCAGATCAGAGTATTTGATATTAATTTCAACTCGATACCTTGAGAAAAATTGTTTTGACAGATAGACGGACAGACGGACAGGCAAGCAGACAGACGGACAACAAAGTGATCATATAAGGGTTCTATTTTTCCTTAAAAAGTATAATAAAAAAAGTTTTCAAAACCCTTCGAAATTTTATACCTTCCAAACTCAACGAGATACAATCAACAACCCACACATGTAGCAAACAAATAAACCTAACAAGTACACTCGAACGCATAAAAACGTGACATCAATTGCCCAATAACAGGCCGTGATTTTTCATAAAACAAAAGTCAAGCGTGAACCGGTCTTATGAAACCCCGCCCACACTGAACATGTGAACATTAAGGTACAAAGACAGACAGATCATCTGTTAGAGCCCACGCAAGCACCGCATGGCAGTAAAAAGCCATTTACAGTACAGCTTGGGAGTGCAGATACGCCTTTTTACGCCCAAGGGAGCAAAGTAAAGCTATCTCATTTTATTGAGCACGCGATAAGAATTGTCATTTTTAAACATGTACATAAGATTTTATAGGATTTGTAATAAAGCGTGGCGAGTGGGAACGTAATGGCGCTTCGGAACGGTTTGTTATTAAAGGTAAATAATCCGTTCTTTATTTATTTGCATACAGGCGAGAGTTTTTGGTTTCGTTGACTTGAAATGTGGCAGCTTACTACTGGAAGAGATCCCTTAAAGGGATAAGTTAACCTTTGTCCATCACTGTATCTCTTTTTGTAATTTATGTTTTTTTTTCCAATAAAGAATTTACATACATACTACTTTGAAATATGAAACTTGATTGAAGCTAATGCATTACACAATTATCTATCTATCTTCTATATAAATAAAAATGAATTGTTGTTCGTTAGTCTGATTAAAACTCGAGAACGGCTGAGCCGATTGAGCTGATTTTGGTTTTAAAATGTTTGTCGTAGTCCAGGGTAGGTCTAAACGGTGAGCAAATAAGGAAAAATTGCGAGTAAGATAGAGTAAGACGTGTGTTTGTGACTTACTAAATATGCCTCCAATAATTAGGCGGTACGAAGTTCGCCGGGTCAGCTAGTTTTTAATAAAATTGACACTGTTATTATTTCTAGGTGGAGATTTACTAAAAATATATAATTACTGTGTCTCTGATGTTTATTTAATGTCTTATTGTTGCCAGAACTTTAGTTTAGTGACAGCCATGTGTTTGTGTGTGTGTGTGTAATTTAAAGTTGTGCACGGAAAATCCCGCATTTTGTTTATACTTGCCTTGAAAATGGCTCAATTTAGCAAGTTTCTATCTAGTTGTCTCGACAGTCCTTTAATGAAAACCAATCGAAATAACCACTGACCTATAAATAATGAACTTTAAGTCAACGTTTAAAAAATGGCCGCATCAAAAGTCGGCCAAAAAGTACAACAATTCGACAATCTTATTATGTAGTAAAAAAAACCTATTTGCAACAATACTTAATAAATTATTATTTTATGCAGTTAGACGTAAAGTTGTAAATCCAATGACTATAAATGGTAAACTAATAATTTTCATTTGTAACATTGGCGTCAACCTGTATTCTCATGTCGGGCCGTTATTCTGCTGACATTCAGTATGACACTGTACATCCATTATATCATTGGAAATAACCCATAAAGCGATCAAGCCACCGTCTTGCTCGCCAATCCTGCCGCTAAGCAGCAGTGCTTGCATTGTTGTGTTCCGGCGTGGAGAGCAAGACAGCCGGCGTAATTACTGGCACAAGGGGTATTCCATCTTAGCCCTCTGGGTTGGCAACGCATCTGGAATCTCCTTGGTGTTGCGGATGTCTATAGGCGGTGGTGATCACTTACCATCAGGTGACCCACTTGCTTGTTTTCCTTCCTTTTTTATAAAAAAAATCTCTTGCAAGCCTGCACCGATCTCGTGTGATTAAACGAACCCATAACGGTGAATTCTACATATAACAGTTTCCACATATCAATAAAACAAAAGCGCTAGCTGACGCAAGCCGTCAGTGCGTCAGTACGACCATCAATCAATCGATACACCTACGTACAGAATTTTTATGGCCGACTGTACCGTGGAAGGTCAAATTATAATAATAAATATCTTTATTCAGACAACAAAGAGGTCCACATTGTTAGTAAATCTTATTCCTATGTTAGTAATTAATTATAAGCGCAGATTTAATTCTCTGACTGAGCCTCCACATCAGAGGACAGTCATATTTGTCAGCTATAACCTTCAAGATGCTGTTGCTGCTCCCTCTCACTCTCTGTATTATCGAAGCAGTTTTTTTGCGCCAGACAGCGTCAAAACTGTCCGTACGCGCTTCGGCGAACATTGAGGAGGCACTGCAAAACCGAGGCAGCCGCAACAGCACCCTGAATGCGTTGTTGTACTGGATGCGCAAAGCATTGTAAGCCCTTTGAGTATAGTTGACCCACAAACCCGAAGTGTACAGAGATGTGCAGTACGCCTTGAATAGGGTTATTTTAACTTCATCTGTACATCTCACAAATCTGCGGGCCAACATGTTCGCACGGACTGACAATGCTCTGCGCTCCCTCTCCAAGTCTACATCATCTTTAAGGCCCTCTGTTAACCAATGTCCGAGGTATTTAAATTGGTGCACCCTTCTCAGTGAAACACCATCAAGTAAAACCGGAGGGAAGAAAAAGGGACACTTGGTTCCAGCCTTAAAAATCATGTATTCTGTTTTCAAGACATTATATGACAAACCATGCGAGGCAGCGTAAGATTCGCAGACAGCAATCAGCTGTCGCAATGCCGTGACTGAGGGAGCCAGCAGCACCATGTCATCCGCATAGCTCAGATTGTTGAAACAGACACCATCAACAAAGCAGCCGACATGCATACTGCTGAGTCCCTCAATCAAAGCATTTACGTACAGATTGAAGACATAAACAACGCCAGTATATTTTTTACCAGACTGCCGCCAGAAGGGAAGGTTATGTTTTCGAGACAACAATGGAAGCACTGCCGGATTAACGAGCAAGATGGTGGTAGCGATCCGGACGGACCTTGCACAAGGTCCTACCACCCGCAAAATGTAAAGATAAAGATAAATATATTCATATAGGTAACTGGATGCCTCAGAATTAAAAAGAAGATATTTAGCATATATTTAGCATAAACAGTTTAAAGTTTGTAAGTTACATTTAGTAATACTTAGTCTAGTAATTTACGTAATTCCTAGAAAACAGTCGGTTTCAAATAGTCACAAATTCCAATGCACAGTATTGCATTCTCAAGTTAATGCCGCAATAAACAAGGAGCATTTTTGCTAAGCACTATATTTCAAACTCGCACAGTGCGCGAGCAGCTATAATTGTATGGAAAAAACATTTCTCAGTTGAAGACAGTTATTTTGCAATTAACTACAAAGTTGAAACTAGGAAGGAACTGTCGGGAATGGAAAGTAATTTTAGTCTATGTTTAAAAAAAACCTTAATTGCGTTTAAACCGAAAGTTAGTGAAGAACACAACTCTATTATTTATTCAGTGGGTGTAGAATTGTGTCTTTAATATTAATTTGGTGATGTTTAGTCAATCGCGCAAAAAAGGTATTATTTCGAGAACTTAAATATTTAGTACTAATTTTATTGTCGACGGTGTTTTACTACTGTACTGTTATCGAATTTACATACACATAAGTATTACATGTATTTTTTTACATATGTATGTCTCCATGTTTTGATTTTAATTAAATTTAAAACTAATCCAAAAATAGAAAACATCCCACAAAGCTGTATCGATCGAAATGACGTAAACTGTAAAAGCCTTATATTTCTAGAGCAAAAATCCAGGGAAGAAACGAAAAATTCTTATCTAAGTCAGAGCAGTTTCGCAAGATCTAAAACTGTATCAGTCATATCTGTAGCTCTAAATAGCGTAGTTCCTTATACCATATGGCAGTGATTGGAGCGCCTTGTACGGACGAGGAATTACTGCACAGTGGTTCAAGTGTTAGACAAACGAAAAGCGAGAAATAATTTAAAATCAGCATAAGAAACAAAAAAAAAGTTTAAATAGCGTTATGGAGCGACATTGAGAAGAAAATGACAACTTTGATGTTAGCAAAATATATATAGCAAACAAAGTAGTAAGTGGTAAATTTTTTGACATTCATAAGTGCTACCTGTAAGCTTAATCTGAATAAAATATTTTGACTTTGACTTTGACTTTGAAAGCGGGCATCAATGACAATATGTATATGTTTGTATGAATGAGACTTTATTTTACATAACACATAAAAATAAAAGATTAGAAGACAAAACTGATTCAGGGCAATATTGTAGAGTGTGGTTAATGTTTAAAATTATGAAGACCGACACCTTACAAAGAGACTTGAATGTCGTACTAAATAGCCTAAACGGAGATAATTATAAGACAATCGTTTTCCTTATTCTACACTTAAGCCATTCGACATAGCACACTATTAATCTGGTGTACCGATAAACAATGATGCGCTTCACGTAACATCATTTCCGCACGTAGGTGTAATTGTTTGGTGAACACGAAATGAATACCCAGTATCAGCCAATTTACTTGTAGATATTTAATTAAAATAAACATTAATTTGCATGTATGATGCGTTGTTATCCAAGTTGCGGTGTAGGCGGGGCCCGGAGGCAGTGCATTGTTGCGGCTCACCTTGGTGGAGGATGGAACAACCTGTCATTTATCTGTCTTAAGCGAAGTTCATTGTTTGAGAGCCTTGACAGTTAAGAGTGGTTTACGAAAAGCTACCATAGACAACGACTGTCAAAAATGTAATGTAAATGCAACATTCAAAACATACTCTACGTTAAGTATAAAAGGCTATTCTAGGTGATCTTTTAAATGTGAATGTTTGGGACGCTGGTTCCCATAGGCGGCGGAGATCACTTCCCATCAGTGAGCCGCATGCTCGTTTGCCTCTTACATTTACTTTTTGTCCGCTCAAAATCGTTCTTTGGACCACAGTGCAGAAACAAATAAGGTTACAGTGCTAGTCCATAAACGGACTATTATAATACGATCTATCAGCCATGTTGTAATAACGGCGTAACTCAGGAACCAGTGATTTACTGTCCTGCTGTCTGGCGCTCGGTTAAAGTTTAACTATTTATGTCTTACTAGCTTTTGCCGGGAGCTTCGACAGCGTTTAGTTTTTTTTTTATAAAATGTAGCTCATGACTTTTACAGGTAGGTATTCTACCGTCTTCACTTGACGGTAAAATTCGTTGAATAGTTCAGCGGAAGTGACCGACAGACAGAAAGACCCTATAACTATATAGACAAGACGATAATATACTCTTAACTGAAAACCAAACGGAAAACAGTTCACAAAAGCTAATAAAAAAACTGTAAACGGTGTTTTAAAATCCAGACACGTAAAAACAAAACCCTCCCTTCAGGCGGCAGTCAGGTAATATTTTTAAGGAAGACAAACGAGCCAGTGTGTCATCCGATGGTAAGTCATCATCATCATCTCAGCCACAAGAAGTCCACTGTTGAACATAGGCCTCCTCCATGGATTTCCAAAGTGACCGGTTGGGAGCGGCATGCAACCAGCGCCTTCCTGCCACCTGTATGAAGTCATCGGACCATCTTGTGGCTGGTCGTCCTACGCTGCGCTTGCCAATACGCGGCGGATGGTAAGTGATATTGCCCAACATCCATAGCCACCCGCAAAACTAAGATAGATAATAATTAAGTATTCCAGTACAGACTGTAATACCAGTGAAAGTGTTGTCCTATGTTATCAGCTATCTGCGCCCGCGCAGCCCGCAGCGCCTAATCACAGTGTTTGCCTAGAAAGTGATCTAACTGTTTGGCTGTTTGTATGTATGTTATAAGGATCTAACGCAAGGAAAAAGTGACTGTTGGGGTTTCTAGTAAAAAAGATAGATTTTCTTAGGGTCTGTCTGTCTGTCAAGACCATTTTTCTCAAGAACGCGTGGAATTATTAAGTTGAAATTAATATCAAATACTCAGGTCTGCGGGCCCTTAGAGCCGTGAAAAAATCAAACTTCTAAGTCAACGCAATCAAAAGATGCGGCCGTTTATGCCGCATGTTTCGTACATTTGCAAGACACTCAAAAACTTATGAGGTACCTCCCGTTGACCTAGAACTATGAAATTTGGCAAGAAGCAAGGTCTGACAGCACAAATAAAACAATAAATCCGAAAACCGTAAATTTGTGTCCGTAAAAGTGCGATACTAGATGTTTTTGATGACGGAACCCTTGGTGCGCGATTCCGACTCCCACTTGGCCAGTTTTTTTCAAAGAGAGACCCCCTATACTTGTTTTGCGCCGGTTTATTCCTAAAGGCTATTTTGTATTCAAAGAGAGGTCCAACCTTTAGATTTTCTGCCGCTAAAGGATTGTTTTAAACTCGTGTTTAGGCGATCACGCACGATTGGCAGACAGACAGGCAGATGGTGAGCATTAGTCCGTCAGACGTAATTGTGGACAATTGAACAGCTTTCTAGAATCCGATACAGTTCGGAGAAAGCTCTGGACGAAAACCAGTTATCTAAAAGTTACGCATATTAAGTTACCGGTACAAGTATTTAACAAAGAAAGCTTTTTTTATACCACATAGAAAGGGAAACAAGCAAGTGGTCACCTGATGGTAAGTGATCACCACCGCCCATAAATACCCGCAACACTAAAGCCAACCCAGAGGGCTAAGATAAAATACCTCTTGTGCCAGTAATTGCACCGGCTTTCTTGCTCTCCTCGCCGGAACACAACAGTGCAAACACTGCTGCTTAGCGGTTGGATTAGCAAAAAAATTAGGCTTTTCCAAAATTATAACTGTAATTTCTCTTTTCACTTGTGACATTCAGTCATTAGTTAGCTGTGTCAGCTATCATTTTAGCTTCGTGCGGAACCCACGCTGGATTAAGAAGTCTTATAATTAACCGCCATTGCAACAGGCTAAACCAAAGACGAGTGTTACCAACATTACAATTATAGCAAGCCTCTTAGGCCGTGGGGTGACCATAACTTAAACGGAAAGGCAAAACATTTCTTTTTATTTTTAAAAAAATTCAGCGATATTAGTTTTGTTGTTTACAACAAAGTCTTCTTAAAGAATGAAAGAAGATTTATTCAGAAAAAAGAAAAACAGCTGAAAAATCTATGCAGACGAAATCGTGGGGAAAAGCTAGTAAATAAGTAAATTAAATTAAATGTTTCCTTCCACTATGATTATTCGTAAAAAATAGTTTTTTTACTTGTAAGTCTACGTTGTATTTACCTTGGTTTACTATGAACTCTGAATTAGCTATATTTGGTGTAGATCAATAAGCAAATGTAAACAAAGTGTCCGTCCTGTCATACGGGATCATTAACCTTTCTTTTCATTGCAACACATTCTCCATGTTCTTACCCTTTACAGTTCCAATTACAAACTTGTACCATTATGTAAAGGTATAATTTAGAATGACGCTAAACTGACACTTAGACCCTTCTAGCGTGCCCTCTACCTGTCGATGACACTTTGTTATCAACTTGTATAGTCGACCAAGTAATTGCTTGATCACTTTAGAACCTTACTCCTTTGTAATACGGTCGAAAAGTGGTCAAGCAATTTCTTGGTCGACTATACAAACAAGTCTCACGTTTTATTAGTGACCTACGTCAAAGCAATTTAGTTTAAAATTATGTTGTTAAATTACTTACTAAGAATGACACTGCCAGTGAAACTTTCCAAAACAAGTCGGAGAACATTCCCTCTTTTAGAGAACTTCCTCCATTGCACTCGTCCATCCCTATGATGGTAACTTTCTAAAATAGCAAAACTATCAATGTGAAAAAATTTCCATAAATGTTTAAGAACTTTCTGCATCTTCGCCAGAGGTGGGCAAACTAAGCCCCTCTACCCAGAAGCTGATAATAACTAACGTACATCAAACCAATTACATTGCAGTCACAAATTCAAAAACTTTGCCCCCGCAAATACTGTTTGTAAATATTGGCTCAAATAGAAAAAGTTTTCCCAACCTTGGTCTTATCTATCACTAATGGTCGATCACACATCAGATGCATATGCAGCTCTACGAAACTGGAGCAGTGTTGCATACGCAACGTGTACGCAAGTGGTGTGTTCTGGCCTTAACTAAGTCTGAAAATTACAATGGATGTGTTAAGAGTTACGTCTTTAGTATTAAACGTGCGTTGTAACCACAACAAAGACATCGTAGCCCACATCCGTTAGTCTGCTCTTTCCTGTTGTGTTGTTGTTGCGTTTAAGAGGATTGTCTAAGTATCAAGTGTCAAAAAGAGGCTTCCATACAAACGGCCGTAACGTTTTCCTCCCTCTAAACCTTAACCTAAATAGCCATGATTTTTTGTATTCTGTTGTTATGCCTTAAACCGAGGTTTGTATATTTTGATCTTTGTAATATTCTTCATAGATTTGATAACATTTCAACTTTAGGAATTCGTTACAAAAAAAAAGAAACATGACTTTCAAAAGAGTACTCTTGAGCAGAACAGCTGCGTCAATTCAACATATTTATTAGTTTAAGCTTCATTGCACAGTTCACGAAAACCAATATCTGGCGGATATATTCACAGAAAAGTAAACATGAAACTACTTACATCGCGAATCAACTTTAACCTTCTTATTCCAAAATCATTTAATATTAAGTCTCTCTACCATGTAACTGATTCTCCCGGCTTGTCTGCGCCCGCGCCGCTCGGCTGGTCACCCTCACACCGCAACTGGGTCGCGGTATCGTTTTATTTCGTCTCTATGTTGCGTCACGGCGCACTTGTGTTACTCGCGGTACTAAGGCTTAAGCTCGAATTGAGGCTTCGTTTTGGACCATGTCTTAGTAATCTAAACAAAAATAATACACGAACTAACAGGCCGTTAGCTATTGACGTTTGCAATGACAAAGCCGATTGTATATAACGCTGCATGCGATGTTAAGTATAGGCCGTTGACCTGACAGTACGCAGCTATTGTAATTAATTTACAAAATAATTGACCCACGATTTCATCCAGGTACATTTTTAGATTATAAACTTCCACCTCATCTCCCCTAATCGTGATAATTCCAAAAAATATTTTTTGAGTACACCGTAGACACCGCTTAAAACACATATTTCATATTACTTTCGTTAGTGGTTTGGCAGTGCATTGTCTGTCAGTCAGTCAGTCAGTAAACGAAACTCTTCTATACAAATACCATGTAGGCAAATTGCAGTCAATAAAATGACAGAGGAGAGATATGCTCGGTTTTTGTAACGCAATCAAAAACATACGTGAGAACGTCCCCAGAAGAATCAAACTGAACGATATAACAAGAATGAGAACTAAACTAAGTGGCAGTGGGGCGCTTATGAGTTCAACTCATAGCCATTGGGGCTGGACTCCTGCCTTAGGCAAGTGATGGATTGGTGATGTATCTGAAGACAAAGCCCGGGAAGACCACACAGCACAACAACCAATGATTAGATGAAAGCACGTCTTTTGGCTAACCTGGTATTAGTAACTTTACTCAACCTGATCAAGTTGACTAGGGTGCATCCAGGTGTTTTTCAGTAATTTGCCATAACCTTCCCACATTTGGACATAATTAAAATATTATCTAACCTACTCTATCACACTCGGTTATACTTATTTATTTACTGACAAGAACTTAAAGTGATTTCTTACGATTGTCACATCTTCTGAATGTAAAGGTACACGAAATATGATACAATCAGCTAAATATAATGCTGACCCGCCACGGAACTGTGTTAAAGTGAGGTTATAAATCAAATCGTGAGAAGCATCTTACTATCTTACTTATTATAAGAATTTGACACGGTTCCATGGTCGGTCAGGGTCAGGTCGCTTTTGTTATGTTGATTGTACCAAATCCAAGTCAACATTTGTGTTTAATTGTTTATAGCAATTTGCCGTTTATCACCATCGCAGCAAGGATCGACAAGGCAATAAGGTTTGCGGAGTAGTGTCGCAAGCGCATGATTACGATTACTGTATATTGTGTAATTCAAATCGTTACGATTTAGCGTAATGCACGGTAACTAACACAAATTACGGGGAACTAAATTATTACTTCATTACGTTACGATTTTAGGAAGAGACTTGCAAAATACGTTTTCTGAAACGTGCGCGGAAATGTTGTCATTACTGTGCCATGACGAATATAAGCTTATCCTTCTCGGCCATAAAAACTTTATCGGAATATGGTAAGTTAATGGGCCCCTTTTTAATAATTATCTGCTTAGAATTAACATTTGGAAGTAGCATTTTACGGTGTCCATCACGTAACGAAAAAAATTTAAAATTGTTTTAAACTTTCGTGATTCTAACATGTATTATAATAACCTGTTTGTTTACCTCGATGATTCGACCATTGCAACGACCGTGGTCCCGAGTAGACCACGAGAAGCGCGTTATAATACCACAAGTCGTTATAAATATGTAAAAAAATCCTTAATGAAATAAAACAATATTAAAAGTAAATATGGTAGACCTTGTTGTTTTACGGAGGTCTATATTCATAGATTGGAAGAAATTATCTTGCTAATCCGTGCTTATGTGCAAAACAGCTGCGTCTGTGCAAGTAGTTAGTTGCAATTAGTTTAAAGTGTTATTTGTTTTTGTTTTGTTTAAATGCTATGTAATGACAACACAAAGAAAAGTTAGGGTAATGGCAGGACTTGAACCTGCAAAATCAGCATTCCCGCCACATTACCGCTACCATACCCTGCGAATTTTTCAATGTGCTTCGTCTTACGGTCATTACATTAATGTTTTTTTTGTTGTTCTTTGCTGCCACTTTATTGGTGCCATTTTGAACATTACACGAATGCACATCTAGTCAGATTCATTTCCTGTGTTTTCTCTACTGTAAAGCGCAACACGAGAACTATAGTTAAATATAGTGCTCCAATTTAACCTAATTTATTGAAAAACTGGACCTTATCCGACTAGTATTTAGGTTGTCAATTGCAGCAACTGTGGCCTAAGCCTTGTTCCAACCAAAGCGTTCATTGCAAAAGCATTATCTCATCAAATGAAAATGATACGGTATCAGTTCTCGTGCGAAATGACTCGCCTTTGTCACGTATTGTTCGTGGATTCAGGTTAATTCGACTGAGTATGAATCGAGAATTATTGTAATAAGTATGACGGCCAATGAATAACAGAGTAGTGACATGTTGAGTTTGGAAAAAGTCCTAGGTTCAATATTATATTGAGTTAACTTAAAATATCATCATCATCATCATCTCAGCCACAAGAAGTCCACTGTTGGACATAGGCCTCCTCCATGGATTTCCAAAGTGGCCGGTTGGAAGCAGAATGCAACCAGCGCCTTCCTGCCACCTGTACGAGGTCATCGGACCATCTTGTGGCTGGTCGTCCTACGCTGCGCTGCTACTTAAAATATATTTTTTATTTATTTGTATGGTGTCTGTATGAATAGATCTACTAAAAAACTTAATACGAAAGGTGTTTATTTTTGTTTAAAGATTTAGTTTTCCAACTTATTTTGTCTGCTGCCCATTTTGATAATTAAATCTTTGCGTCCCCTAACATGTTTAACTTTATCGCAGCTTCAAAATAACAATTAGTACAGTTATTTATTACTTAAACAACAACCCCCAATTTTAATACCGTCTCTTTGTAGGCTTCTAGCGCCCACAAAGGAGTGGCCAATCTTAAGAACTGCTCCCGTAAGCCAAAAAATTTTTTTTATTTCGTTATTTTGCCCAAATATGAGCGGGCAAAGGCAGTAAGACCATACAACCAACAAAAAAACTATAACCGAGGGCCAAGAATACAAACTTCACGTTGTATTTAACCGTATCCGAATCCACCAATCTCAGCGAACCCAGCATCTCAGGATATATGGTTCTAAGTAGTCTTAATCTGTCAGATTTCACGGCAAGCATGTTCCATTTGGAAACAATCACAAGCATGCTCGCATTTACAAGGTATTTGGGAAACAAATACAGGATGTTTGTAAACCGCTACTGTTGGGATTCAATACGCGAAAGATGAATAACCGGATGTTACGTCATTCTATTGCTTTTGAGGTAATCATTGAGTTCCATTCAATAGGGCAGTACAGTTGAACAAAAAAAATTAGTAATTGTTAGAGCGAATTGGTCTAATCGCTCGTTTATTTTTAACATCTTTCTTTAGATATTTCAACTATTTGCCAATAATCGACACTGTTTGGTGACAAGTTAAGCAACACTATTATAATGTCAACGTCTGACAGTTTATCGGATGCTGTGAGATTAGGCTGTCAGATTACCTATCGGTACCTATTGAGTCATATCTAGTATTAAATGGGCGATACTTAACTATTGCAAGAAACTCTTATACAATCTGCCAAAAAGATGACAGCGTAGCTTTGTAAATGTTTATGACAAGGTGTTTTATTTTGGGTGTTATTTAAGACAGCGCTTCTCAAACTGTGGGTCGCGACCCCTAGGGGGTCCTACAAGGCTTGAGGAGCCCGCCCGCTCGCTGCATTGCTATGGTCCTAGGGAGTTGCCAGATTTTTTTAGTTACAAAGGGGTCGCGGAAATCACTGGTTTAAGATAAGTTAGAAGCATCCGCTAGTCCTATTCCTCAAGCAGATTGCGGGTTCAAAGCAGGGCGTGTGCTTTTGAGTTTTCAGAATAATATGCCAAAATTTTTGTTACTTTGAACTTTTCGTGTAGGAAAACATTGTGATGCGTAAATCCTTATATCTGATTGGTCAAAGGTGACAGTTGATAAATCGGACACACGCGTTTATATCACTTATTAATTACGTTTGCAGTGTATCTATTTGTGTTGCTCTAACAAACTGCGAGTCTATGACTATGTAACGCCATTGCGTAGGTTACCCTCTAGATAAACTAATAAAGCTGTCAAGGATACCTATTTATTTGTTTGTTATAAAGCATATTCTTTAATTCTCCATTTAATTCGGACATCCGTCAATGACGCAACAGTTATGTTTCGAAAGTTGAACATGATTGTTTTAATTAAGTAATGCGTAGATTGTAAAAGATTTGTTATGCGTGTAACAATTTATTTAATTTTGTAACAACATTTCCTCGGTTTTGAAATACTTTGTTGCTAAAGCTAACCTACTGCCGTTTGACACATGAGGCCGCAGTTTGGATGAAATTAGGTACAATTTTGCGGTACTTTTAGTTGAATAAAAGTAACATCCTGTACATTGTCATTTATGTACTGAAATCAACATAATTTCCAACCCAATTTAATATAGTATTTTTGTAAGTATATGAGTGGTTCGAATACTAGAATTCTAAAAGATATATTATAAATCCCGATAATCCTATTTCTCTATAGTCGCATCGCAAAGATTTGCGATGCATATCACAGGTAATCATTTGTATTGCGATGATCATAGTTGTGGGTTTTAGGTCTAATTTCTCAAATGTTTTTGTTTACAAAATCTTAATATTTATATTATTATTTAATTCGCTGCCTACCCAAAAGGGCAGAGTATACTATATTTTCCCGCGATCTCGTCTACGTCCCTCCGTTTAATTAAATTTCGCCATTATCAAATTTCCATCATTTCACACATGATCCAAATGTCTTGTTTATATCTTCAGTCTGTTAGTTAGTGTAGGAGCTCTTTTATATTATAATGTACCTACAGATAATGTATTAATTATCTTAATAGAAACTCCTCGTTGATTAAGGACACGGTTGCGCGGGCGCATGTAACCGGAGCGCGGCGACGGCGCGCTCGGGCGCGCTCGGGGGCGCTCGTGGAAAGTCGGTTTCCCTTTGAAACCGATATCAACGGAGTTATTCCATTCAATAGGCTACCCGGACCGGAAAGACTCGAGTTAACCACATCCATTTTTTTTCATAGACAAGGGGTCAAACGAGCATACGGGTCGCTTGATGGGAAGTTATCACCGCCGCCTCTGGGAACCAGCAGCCCCAAGAAAGCTACTGAGACGTTGCCGCCCGATACGAAACGCCGTAGGAAGCTACTTCAAGCCGGTATTCTATGAGATCGTAGTACTATCCCTAACTGTCATGTCGGCCCTTTTGTATTGCAACCAAACCCCTAATTCACCAAAATAATATATGTCAGGTGACAGTTTCAGTCAGTTCATTTCAGTCCTGCTATACAGTAAGTCTGTATTGAACACTGTAAGTATGTAGCGTTACTTGTCGACACAGTAATGTACGGCGAATTGTCACTGTCACCTCCTCGTATGCTGAATTCTCGTTGTCACATGTCACCTGTCAGTTAGGTGTAGTAGTGGCCAGTGTTTGCGCAGTTCCGGAAATGGACGTTGCTATAGAAAATAAATTTTCTATACCTTGGGACGAAAATAAATCACGTTCAGCAGTGACGCAAACACCTAATCTAATTATATTCCCATTAGTTAAGTCAATTATCTTTTTATTTACAGTAGCCCGATTGGTTTAAAAACCAGTGTCATAGCTTTGTTTGATTTAGAACCTTATGAAAAACACCTCAAAATCTTTTATTGCACGGTTTTCCGTTCACCACAGAAGCCTTGCTAAGTAACTGACACCTGTGTCGGATCAATTAGTATACTTTGAAAACTAGCAGAGCCCTCTTATACCTACGCCATAAGGCTTATTTTCGTTTAACCTAGGGACCTTCGGCTACCCATAATTATATGCGAAGGTTATGAAATTTGCGTCAACATTGTCAATAATAATTATTTCTAACTACCAGTAAGGGTTTCAGAAACTTCACACTGATTATGAAGATTCTTTAAAGAAATAGTACTTTTCTGTACAAACAGAAATACACTATTGTCTCTCAACTACGCTAGGCTACGCTAACAACGGCAGTTACCATACAGTAGGTATGTAGTGTAAAATGTGTAAATGCGTACAACATGAACATGACGAAAATTAACATGGATTGACGTAAGAGGTGTTCCATCTTAGCCCTCTGGGTTGGAAATCTCCTTTTAGTTGCGGATGTTAATGGGCGCCGGTGATCACTTACCATCAGGTAACCCACTTGCTCGTTTACCTTTCTACGTTGTATATAAACATACATAGACAGCTAAAAAAAGAGAATAAGGGGGCGCTTTTCGGCGAGGTGCTCGCCGGTATTGCGAGTCATGAGCCATTTGCACGTAATGAGTTCTTGTATCAAAGTCAAAGTCAAAGTCAAAATATTTTATTCAGATTAGGCTTACAGATAGCACTTATGAATGTCAAAAAAATTACCAGAGTACGAGTTTGCATTACATTGCTGGGCTCGAACAACCGATCGATCACATCATACCTTGGTAGCAAGCAATCTAATACAACTCGCACAATGAAAATGCCCTTTCAATCTCGTGATCCGAAAGGGAAATGAGCTTTCGTCATACCTAACGAACTTAAATCATTAATATCATTATTTTCTAAATCGCATTGGGTAATTTGAGATGATATATGAACATCAACGAAGGGTCTATTACGTTAATCGACTCGATCATTCGATAGGTAATTTATTCGATTATGCCACCGGTTTCGTTACAAATTCGATGTGCACTATGGTGCAATAATAATATACCAAAGATAGACGCAACGACACCACAAATTTGGGTCGTTCGGCAGGACTCGATCCAGCAACCTCTGTACTCCATGGCTTAATCTCACATAGAGTTACAAGTGACCCTAAAACATCATCTACCTTAGAGTCACTTATAGCTCAATAATTCAGAGACCACAATGTTAGCCTATTTGACAAACCGCATGCCTGTTTCCAGCCTGAGTATTCAAGTTCTATAGTAATATATAATATACTATTATGTTAATGCATAAGACAATTATAAGAAACGAAAGACCCATTAAAAAGCAATAATACTGATAAATAAATTCAAACTTAAATGCCAACTGTACGGAAGTTGGAAATAAATAGCTTAGCTCATAAATTGTAATGAAGTGTGTCATTATTGTGTTATTCAATCATTATATCACTAGGTCACAAAAGTACTTTTACTGTACTAGAAAATGGTGTCAACTGTGGAGCTGTTTGTTTTACCAAAAATATAATTTGTATGGATCAGTGTGACAAGGTTGCTGTCCAATCGTTACGTCAAACACATTAAGATGAATGTATCTTAAAACAAAATTGACATGCAATTGAAAAAAAAAATGATATTCAATCAATCAATCAATCAATAAAGAAATTAAGAAAGATGTTAAACAACTTAATTATCTTATAGATACGATATAATCGCGATCTCGCGAGATTTCAGGTCTTTTGGGAATAGCGAGCAAGATGGCGAAAACGATACGGACGGACCCCGCACAAGGTCCTACCACCCGCTAAAATTCTATAAAACGGCGCCTATAATCAATCGAAAATGAAAGTGAAGAATAAAATTGTAGTTTGAAACGGACCTAAATAGTCTGGTAACCTCGTGAAATGTCAAATTTTGACAGCTTCCCATGAACTTTGCAAAGAATATTAACGCCCGTGTTCAAAAGTCGGTACTCAATATTGGCCACGAATACTAACTAGATTTCTGGTTTAAGCTTGGCTTGACCCAGAGCCATTGCGGAACTTTTACACATTCAAAAAATCTTATCATATTATGGACCTTTATGAAATTACTTGGTATAAAGAAAAACGTTCTCAAGATTTTTTCTTCAATAATTAGAGCTGATTACATTATAATCCGACTTCTTTTATTTAGTTTAATGATCCAAATACGACTTTAGTTAAATTAAAAAAATTACAAATAGCTTTGAGGAGTTCCGTTGATTCCTCATGAATCCAATTATTAAAATCTTGATTATGATTAAACTTGGACTGAACTTAAACTTGGAAGCATGGGCCCCTATTGATAAAAAACATTTGGCAAAAACGATCCAGCAACCGCTGAGTAATCGGTGAACAAACAAACGAAAAAAAAAACAAATACCCTCGATTTTTAAACTGCTAAAAATCGAACTGTCATGTTCGGGTGTGTCATAACCGCTCACAGCATTCCATTTGACGTAGATCCGTCGCCGCATAACCATGTTCACACTGTCAAGGTTGTCAACAATCACGGAATCCATAACAACCCAGTTGGATTGCAAACGCAGGTTTGTGACAGTTGTTTTTGCTAATTAACAACTGGTCAGTAATGTGCACCTTGGCATGGAAGCTGCGCTACTTTCAGATATCGACAACTTGGACAAAATGTACTTACATGAACTTCTTAAAGAAATAAACAAATTGAATTCAATTGACTTGGAATGTCTAGTACTAACAATTTAAATGGCACCTAATTAAAATAAAACTATTTCCAAGATTTATCTCGCGCATATTAAAACTAATCTAATTACCGACGTTACATGCGTTGACGAGTCTGCAGATTCCGGTGTAAACGGTTCTGCCGATCGATTTTTGAGTTTCGAGCGCTTGACATTCGTCAACCGCGGACCAATCAAATACGCAATCGTTTATTTTAGCCGGCCCCGATTGGCGCGCGGCTGCGAGTGTCGAGCGCTGAAGTCAAAAAATTGACCCACAGAGCCCTTTTCCAGGTCTCATGTTACCACTGAACGTCGAGAATCGTTTTCGTTGTAATAGCGATGTAAAGTCGCGACTAGGACTTTTGTACGTTTGTATGTATTTTACTACTCTACGTATATTTACTATGGTGCCGCTTTTTGCCTAGTAGTAGTGAAAGAGCCAGCCAAAAAAATTGTTTTAAAACTAGATCTTACCGTTCCTCCAGCATTTCGTTGAAGGTTTTGGACTTGGCCCTTGGCTGGCTGGGTTCGTTCTCCATCCGTCTCACTTCCACGCACCGCTCTATGATATGCTCCACTCGCTTCCGCCGTGAAGACTTCCAATTATCCAGGTTCTAGAAAAAAAATAGATCTTATCGTAAATGGTCTAAAGATTTTAAAGATATCGACGAGTTGGCAACGACCAGAGAATATATAGAAGTATTCTAATGGCCAAAAATGGTCCTATTCTGTTTGGGTAGTCTAAAATTGTGGCCTTTCCGTCTATCCAATTGGCACTTCGTCATTCCAAGGTATGAACTAGAAGTGAAGTCTTTACGAGTTGGTCTTTTGATGTGATCGAGGACAGATAAGGTCATTATGTGACTTGGATATTTTGTCAAGTCTACGACTACGAGTGATGTGTTTATTTTGTGTATCAAAGTGTCTGATACCATCAGTTATCAGCTGGCTTTTAGGCAAACTTTTACAGATTCAGTACATCCATATTTTATACATTGACTAACTGAACTAAAACAAGTGCGTAAAGTAAAACAGTCCTTTGCAAGTAAAACAAAAATGGAAACCAACTTGTTTTGCAACCAGTGCGCGTGCGCGTGTCAAGCCTTGCGTGTTGCGTGCGGCTGTCGGAGTTATTTTTTAATTTCGCTTGCACTTTAGATGCTAGAGTTAAACAGCCGTCTTAGAATAAGTCAGTGCTGTAAGAGAAACTTACAGTTTAGGTATAAAGGGATGAGATCATTATTCAAGCCATTTCAAGTTTCGGAAACGTGGGTTGGTGAAGGTTCAAACCAAGCTTTATACGTATAAATTTTTTTTGTTCACTAGGAAGGCAAACGAGCAACGGGATTGCAAATGCGTTCAAAACCCAAAAAGCTAAGATGATATACCGCTTGTGCCAGTAATTTTAATGGCTGTCTTGCTCTATACGCCGGAACACAACAGTGCAAGCACTACCCAGCGGCAGGATTGGCGAGCAAGGTAGAGGAAGCGGCCTGCGGGGTAATTCTCGCGTCTGTAGAGATGAAGTCACACTCGAGATAAGGCAAAAAGAGCTGTCAAATCCCTTCAAAATCCGTCATATTTTGACACATCTCGAACGTGAGATGAATCTCGATGAGCGCCAGAATTGGGGGCCAGGACAGACCTTGCACAAGGCTATAGCATTCGCATAGATTTAAGATATTTAGTCAATTGTCTTCCATAACTTGTACCAAACGTCAAAGATTAAATAGAACAAGTCTTACGAAGTGGAAATATATATTTTTTAAGTCAATCTCCGCTAGCTCTGAAATGGAACAACATAATCCTTAAGACCTTAACAGTACTGGTCATTTTACAAGTTATTACGAACTATTTAATGATAGTTATCACAACAGATTGCCGATGGCTGATAAGAGGTAATAATAACAGGCTAAAATGTAGAGTCATTTCAATCAGCAATTTTTTTGTATAGTCGACCAAGTAATTGCTTGACCACTTTTCAACCCTATTCCTTTGTAATACGGTCGAAAAGCGGTCAAGCAATTTCTTGGTCGACTATACAGTTGCCATTTGATTATGTTGGAGCGAACAACGTGCTTAGAAATATCACAAATAAACACGTTTTAAGACAATAGCTTCAGGTACAGAGGAAGCGTCCACGTGCCATCGTAGGACCTTGCGGGACGAGTCTTGCGTTAGCAGCGATGAAGTCACATTAGAGATATATCAAAAACAAATAAGTGCTATGAATTTTCATACACACTCATTAAAAAAAAATTAGGAAAACCTGCGGTCACCTCATGCGAAGTGATCACCGCCGTTCGTGGGAACCAGTAACCCCAAGAGAATCGCTGATCCGTTGCCGGGCTCTAGGTTCTTCCTCACCGTACAAAATGCTATGTGACTTTGATCATATTTACATATGTAATTACGTGCATAGCTAATTTAGTAGATCAGTGATCTCTTTAATTATAATGAACTGTTTATTCAATTAATCATTATCATGCTAATACATAGCCTATTATTAAATCCGTTTTATTATACAAATTTTCCAATTTCTCTCATCGCGAGCAATAAAAATGGTAATAAAATTAAAAATGCTCTTAGAATAAAATCTGTGAACTTCAAGCCGATAGAAATATGACTCAAATCATAATAGCAAACAATAGTTACTTAGTATTTTTTTGTGCCGAGAGCCTTGGTATTATAATTTGCGTATGCGCATATGATCGCGATACGATTTCAAATTAAAAACATAACCTCCAAATGAGATTTGAAATTATGTAATTGATTTCAATTATTTGCTGTCCTGTATCTATTAAGTTTCTTTTTATTTTTATAAACGCCCAAGCTGTAAGTGACCCGTTATTAAATTTCGAGCTGTTTTTTTTTTATTTTACCTATTTGCATTTAATAGGCTATTAATACGAAGTATCTACTCTAATATAATAAAAAGGTAAACTTTGTTTCTTTGATATATATTGGATAACCCCTGGAAAAAGGATACCCAGAAATAATTTAACAACGACAAATTAAAACAGCCGATCCAATTATTGGCACACGAGATATTCCATCTTAGCCCTCTGGGTCGGCAACGTATCTGCAATCTTCTTGGTGTTACGGGTGTCTATAGGCACTGGTGATCACTTACCAACAGGTTGCTTGCTTGCCTTCTTTTTTCATAAAAAAAACTGTTCCAGACTACATCAGTCCGTAACAGATGTTTCGTTATTTAAAAAAGGAACGATATGCGAAAACGGAAACAGCATTTCGCCTTCAATGCCTTTTTTAGCCAATTACAGCACGTTTAAATCGGAGTAAGAGGTCCTCCGGAAGTCAGTGCATTCCCAAGGCTTCGGCGGATACAATGGCGCCTGCGCATTTCCGGTCGGGACAGCGCCATCTTGTTTTAATGTTGTCATTCAAAATCACTTTTGTAAACGATTTTTTAATTTTTAATGTAGAACATTCAAACGATTAAATTTAAATAATATTAATGATAACACAAAGATAATCTTAGGTGTTTAGGAGGACTTGAACTGAAACCTGAAACTTTTGCAACTTCTTTTTTTTTGCTTTTTTGTACGTCGGCTCGTGTATATGAACCTTTAAACTTAATCCTTCTTCCTCCCTTGATAAGGTTCAAGATCCTATTTCACCAAACTAACATATGTCAGGTGACAACGACAATTCAAAGTAAATTAACTTGCTGGTGGTAGGACCTTGTACAAGGTCCGCCTGGATCGCTACCAACATCATTCTCGCTAATTCTGCCGCTAAGCAGTCTTCGCACTTTTGTGTTCCGGCGTAGAGAGCAAGACAGCCGGTGTAATGACTGGCACAAGAGGCATTCCATCTTAGCCCTCTGGGTTGGCAACGTATCTGCAATATTATTGGTGTTGCGAGTGTCTATAGGCGGTGGTGATTATGATCACTTACCATCAGGTGATCCACTTGCTTGTTTTCCTTCCTATGTGGTATAAAAAAAGATCACATGCGATATCAAGTGGTGTGGAGGCCAGCATTAGACAAATCTCTCGGCCAAGGCGGGGGGGTTCCACTCCGCACTGTAGGTAAGCTCGACCGCCTTGCCTATGGCATAGGCAACTCGCAGTAGGCTGTCTGCTTGCCACGCGCTCGCTCGCCCCCGCCGTGCCAGTGTAACTGAAAACGAATACCGCGCAACCCTAGCGTGTCGCCGGGAGTAGCGGGGGAAAGGCGGGCGCGGGCGGCGCGTTCCTTTTAACTCGCGCCGCCTGGCGCATGGTGTATGAAGTAATACGAGCTTTTTGAGCGTGTCAAAAAAGTTAGAATTCGTTTCATTGCGGTCGTAAAAGAGAAGTTTCTGGCAGATCAAGGCCCTACCACTTCAGGCATGAGATAAGCCAATCCGTAAACCCTTACGAGTCAGCCCTAAGTTTTGATCTCGGATTTCATTTCTAAGTAAAGAAGACTCTTGAAAGAGCTGTGTTAGTGAGGCCCTCAGCATTCCATATCACAACCAACACCATAACCGTTCAGTTACCAACACAGTGTAAGTAAAAACTAAATTAATCTCTCCACTCCCAATTAGCTTGCTTATAACCCACTTTCTTTCACAGAAGCAGCAATTAAGGTCAGTTTAAAAGATACCAAATGTTCCGGAAGTGCTATAAGGGCTTAATGAACGGCTGGGAGAGGTATACCGGTGATATATAGGTTAGTTACGGCAAAGGGTAATATATGGTCATCATCATTATACCTTTGAGATTAATCGATGCGTCAGTAAATGTCATGGTGAGTTATATAAGTTATATAACTTGTCAGCGGTGATTTCGGTTGTGAGCATCGTTTTTTATTGACCAAAAATATAGGTATGACAATGCGAATTATCATTAGATGCTGTACACCTAGCATGAAACTTCACCATTAAAGGTAACACGCTAGCATTGCTGAACTATCGATAGTTGACCTCCAATAGTCACAATATCGATAGGCCTACCGATAGTATCGATACTATCGATAGTTTTTAAGCAATACTATCGATATCGATAGTATTGATAGTTCTAACTAATACTATCGATATCGATAGTATTGGTGCATAATGATAGTATTGGTTAAAAACTATCAATAGTAGCAATAGTATTGATGCCTATCGATAGTATTTTATTTAATGACTATCGATACCATCGATAGTACGGATACTATCAATAGGCCTATCGATATTGTGACTATTTTCGAGGTCACGACACTATTAACGATACTATCGATAGTTCGGTATAGTGCCGTAACGCTATAACACGCTACGTAACTCAGTGCGTCTCGATCTAACTAGTGTAGGTAATCAGCTCACACACACTTATGCATGTCGTGTGTACCGGAGAGTCGTTCGAATTTTAAAATTTATATTTTGTTTTTTAGTACTTCGCTGTGTAATGTTGTAATAGTTGACCCCAACTCTCGTTGACTATTGGAGAGACACTGGGTAACGTAGCGTAACGCGTGTCTAGAAGGTTCATGCTAGGTACGTACTGACAGTACTTGACAAAAATGATGTAAGTCAAGCTATGACGTAGGTACAGTCAAGGAAATTGAAACACTTACCACCGTAGAACCTAGTCGAAGACACATACGCATGACATTTGTATGACATAGCCTGGCGTTTAACGCGTCGCGTCATTGCGATAGGGTTCTACGGTGGTACGTGAATATATTTCCCCTACTGTACCATGTCGCGGTACACGTGCTCGGTGTTATGAGTTTTATAGGTATTAGTGCAGTTATGTTGGCAGTTGCATTTGTGAAAGCAGAAGAATATATCTATTAGCGAAAATATGAAACAAAAGTAGATGCAGACGACAACTCTGATTGTTCCACTTGGAAGCAAATAGAAGGAAGAAAGAGAAGGTTCGGGTTAGGTCAACTTGTGTTGCTAAAGGAAACAGTTGCCAGTAGGAAGGGGTTCCAATTCCGCACTGTAGGTACGCTCGGCCGCCTTGCCTACAGAGCAGGCAAATCGCAGTAGGTTGCCGACTTGCCGCGCGCCCGCTCGCTCTCGATGTCAGTGTAATTTAAAACGAAAGCAGCGCAACCCTAATGTGTCGCGGGAGTTGCGGGGGGAAGGCAGACGCGGGTAACGCGTTCTTTTTGACGCGAGCTTCCTGGCGAATGTGTATGAAGTAATACGAACTTTTTGTGCGTGGCAATAAAGTTAGAACTCGTTTCATCACGGTCGCAAAGGCGAAGTTTCTTTACTGAGGTATTATTACTAATTCTGTGCCAGTAGGAAGAGACTTACCGACTGCCACTCCTCCTGGCGCTCGACGCGCGCCGGCTCGGTCCGCTTGGCGAGCTCGGCGCGCCGCAGCTGTTCGCGGGCGCGGCTGCCGAGCTCGGCCGGCGCCACTCGCACGAACTGCAGCGGGTTGGTCGCCGGCTTCCCGGGCAGCACGCCGGCAGTGTGCTGCCGGGTCGTGAGGAAGTCTGCGCTGTCTGTTGTCTGGGGACAAGAAAAAGAACATAAGTAAATATGTAGGGACACAGGATTGCTTAGCTTGCGATATGAGTAACATGCGCCCGCTATGCAATCCAGAGCGTCAGTAGTCTCTCGCCGCTCATACCAGTGACATGTATATTAAAGTGAAATAAATGGAGTTACTGAAAGCATGCCTTTAATGAAGCACACAGACGAAGACCCCTAAACATTCATTATAAATAGCTTATTATTAAATGTTTATAGCTTAGATGCAGATTAATTGGCTATTCACAAATCAAACCTGCGCTTGCGCAATAGAAATTTGCGTCTAAAATTTCAGCAAGACTTGCTGATCATGTTTATTTTTGAAAGTATTACAACAAATTGGGCGTCTTAGAATTGGACAAGCAATTAAAAAAAGTCAAGCACTAAATTATTGGTTACGTAAAAAGTTCCAATTTTTCTCTCTAATTGCAGTTCGACGTGATTTATACGAACTGGTACTAAACTAGGAGATAATTAACTTCTAACCAAATTAAACGATTCACGGTTATTTTTGAGATTACTAGGCGTATAATTGGTTTAAATTGGATTGAGGTAACGTCCCTTTACTTTGCTCTGCTAAGCAGCAGGGCTTGCACTGCTGTGTTCCGGCGTGGAGAGTAAGACAGCCGGTGCAATTACTGGCACGAGAGGTATTCCATCTTAGCCCTCTGGGTTGGCAACGCATTTGCAATCTTCTTGGTGTTGCGGGTGTCTATCCGGTGATCACTTACGATCAGGTGACCCATTAGCTTGTTTGCCTTCCTATTTTATATATAAAAAAACGTTTAATAAATTCATAGCGATTTGGATGAAACGGTAAACTTCGACCGAAGATTTTTCAACTTTATTAGCGTGTAAGTTATGACAGGTTCAATGCATAGACAAATATGTAGTAAGTATAGCTTAGAACATTCGTGCACATGCCAGGTGTTGAACCAAGGATGTCGCCGTCGTGGAAGACATCATCATCATAGCTTAGAAGTTTTAAATTAAAAGCGAAATGCTTCCAGCATTGTCATGCCATTTGCCAAAGGCAGTTAACTTTTCCCGTATTTCAATTATTTAGAAATCTAGGAACTCCGGCATTACATAATTTTCCACGTCACATAAACTAGTAAATAATATGAAATACTGTTTCCTTCAATCGCAGGAAGTGAGTGAGGCAGGGTTTATTAAACTGTAACAGATGGACTATAAAGTTTAAATTGCCCTGGGCGCTTGATGAATGGATATTTCTTGTGCTTTATTGCTTTTTAAGTGTACCGAGATTCTAATTTCATGGGTAATAGTTGCATGACGTTATAGTTGAGAATTGAACAAGTTTGCTTGATCAAGTCTGTAGTCTAAGGAGTTTGAATTCAGCCCCAAAAAGCGCTTCCCATACAAAGGGCGATAACGTTTTCCACCCTTAAAACCTTAACCTACCTTACATACCAAAAAGTAATTGCCATCAATAACTTTTTGGTATGTTGTCATTATGCCTTAGAACTAGGTTTGTATGTTTTGGTTTTATAGTAAAAATATTCCAAGAAGTGACATTAATTAAATTATGTGAAGTACATTGCTGCGTTTTGATAGAAGGTTAAGTATCACGTAATGGTAAAGAAGCAATGTAATTCAAAAACGAACTTCGTCGACTGATGCCGAGAAGTAAGCTTCATAGTCGCGCCACATCAGATGCACGTGCACCTCGCTTCGTTCTGCAAGCGTAACGCAGCTCTACAAAGCTAACTGGAGCAGTGCTGCATATGCAAAGTGTACGCAACAGTTTCCGACCTTTAAGTAATCTACAATAATCTACACTAATATAATAAAGAGGAAAACTTTGTTTGTTAGTTTGTTTGTATGTAGGGGGTAATCTCTGGAACTACTGAACCGATTTTAAAAATTCGTTCACAGATAGAAAGCTACACTATCCCTGAGGGACATAGGCTACTAGTTTCACGCTAACGAAGTCGCGCGCGTCCGCTAGTCGTATTATATCTACGGTTTAAGGCCAAGCCATCCCGGATGCGTATGCAGCACAGCTCCGGAGACACGCGCGTGCACACGCACGTTGTGATGTATGAAATTATATGTTGAAAAGCTTGCGTTGCGTGCACGTAATGCAGCTGTAGCAGCAGCGTCTTAAATGCAAGGGTAGACAATTAGCTATTAGACTGGTTGATTACTATGCACTATTTTTTTTTTATTATAAGGCCACGCTTGTTTCCTTTTGGGGTATGCGGAGATTACAGAACGCCATTTGCTCCGGTCCTGGCATACTTCCCTCGCTTCCTCCACACACATTCCTCTCTTCATACATGCTCGGCGGTTACGGATACTTCTAATTCTGCCTGTCTTTAGGACGTCGCCAATTTGAGCAACGAACGTACGCCGAGGCGGCCCTCGACCAACTCGCCCAGTCACATCACCCTTATAAATTTCCTTACATAATCGTCTTTCATCCATCCGTTCAACATGCCCAAACCAACGCAACATCCATTTGTCTATCTTAATCACTACTTTTAAACCACATTACTCCCTTATAACTTAAATGCACTATTTCTTTAGTTTCTTTTATAGCACACACAATAGTCATACTGAGTAACACGATGATGATATGTTGCGCAAGCTTGATGACTGTGTATGTTGATGACATGGTTATACAAATACCTAAAGTTTATTCCCATACACTAAATAAACTTTAAGAACTGGTTTTGAGTACTGTTTGCTATGGTTATGACTAATAAAGTGTAAACGTGCTTTTCGGGCTAAGCAGTGACTTGTTTTACAAAAATGCAAAAAAGTGTTCCGAATGCCAGCTTAGGTTAACATGTACACCATTCGCTTTTTACTTAGCAACCAGAGGAAATTGGTGTCATTCGGCACCATTTTGGTGGATTGAAATCGGCAAGCTTACCTCTTTTAATATAATAAAAATTATGATTGGTTCTAAGAAAAATATCGTATCGTTTTTTGACTTCATCTTAGTGCTTCCAAATTTGACCAATGTGCAATTTTTTCCACGCTACTTTAATTTATAACTTGATTGCTTTTGCTAAGCAGCAGTGCTTGCACTGTTGTGTTCCGGCATGGAGAGCAAGACAGCCGGTGCAATTACTGGCACAAGAGGTATTCCATGTTAGCCCTCTGGGTTGGCAACGCATCTGCGATCACTTAGGTGTTGCGGATGTCTATAGGTGGTGGTGATCACTTACCATCAGGTGACCCACATCCTTGATTGGCTTCCTATTTCATAAAAAAACGGAATGTTGACTTCAATCATATATAATACGAAGATTTGTATTATTCATCATTTCAGTCGTAACATGCCCACTGTTGGGCATAGGCCTTCCTTTAAGGATCTATACGACGGTTGATCAGAGCCCCGTTTCACTAAGCTACAAGTTACAATTTTACAAGTCTAAACCGGCAACATTGGTCAATAATGACCAATGGCAATGGGCATATAGCCAATGTTGCCGGTTTAGACTTGTAAAATTGTAACTTGTAGCTTCGTGAAACGGGCCACTGGCGCTGTGCATCCATCGATGTTCAGCGACCCTCACTAGACCGTCGTACTATTACGAACACAGGGATGTAACCATTACAAATTAATAATTTGTTATCATAATAACAACTGATAAAAGCATGATTAACCTTTTAATATAACTTTTACTGGATTATGATAACAGCAATGTTATAATTACGGATGTATACGGAAAATTACTTACGTAAACATAGATAATATTAGTCTGAAGCTTGAAAGCCATCCGTAAATTACATCTCACGATTTTCAAGAATTCAAAGCAAAAGCACATGCTGTACTCGTACATTAATTGGTAGTGTAGTCTAGTAACATTTATTATATTTTAAAACGTATACAACATTCTGACAACCTACTCATAATAAGTTAACATAATAATTAAGTTAGAAAACAAATGCGAGTGACGTAAACAATTATGAATAAAAATTCATAGACAAACAATTGACTTTTTAATACAACCGGGCTCTGCTTAATCAAAAGTTCAAATTTAGAACCAGGGAGTGACAAACGACAGTGTCGAACGCCGAACTAAGTCGAGGGTTCTAATTTTAAACGCTATACCGAACGGAAATTTAGAACGCTCAACGGATTGCATACGTTCTAATTTTGAATCTGACTGCAGCTGCCAGTCTGAACTTTGGATGGATTCCTTTCATTTTTAATCTGTTTAGAAAAAAGTTTGTTTGTGTACATGTTTTTGGATCTGTGGCTTCAAATTAGGGTGTTTTTAGGGTGTTTACAAGGTGTATTAATAACATAAAAGGGAAGAACATGTTTGTTATTCGAACGGAACTGCATGGTTTGTGAGCACGAGGTTTCGAGTGTACGTTTTGATTAATTCTCGTAGTTTTGTACCGTTAGAAACGGTATTATAAAATGGTAAGGTCGTACTGGCTGGTAATTAAATTGCGTAGTTATCACGGTAAAAGTACTTATTGGGCGTGAAAGAATACCGGCTTTTTCTTTTATGTTTGTGTCTAAGATTAACAGTGAAACTCTGAGTCAGAGTCGAGACTTGCATTCAACTAGTTTTAAATAAACCTGTGTTTAAACTAGGCATTGACACCGGATAACCTAGTGGTTAGTGTCCGACTACGAAGCTAGGGAAACCGGCTTCGATTCCCGCGAGGCGTGAATATTTATATGAATAGATGTTTGTATAGTCGACCAAATTGCTTGACCACTTTTCGACCGTATTACAAAGGGATAAGGTTCAAAGTGGTCAAGCAATTACTTGGTCGACTATACCTGAATAATTACAGTTATGTTATGTATTCATTCAATCATTGCCTAGTACACTTAGTATAAAGTTGCTCAGTTAGGGATTAGCTCAATTGGCATGGATTGACAAAAGAGGTACACGTGTGTTCTAACTTTCGGATAAAAAACATTACAAAGATATCATAATAACAAAAACAAAGCAGAGAAATGTTATAATCATTTGACAATTAAGTAAGCTCTTTTTACTTATAGGTTTCCGACAAGCACATTTTATCAAAAATACAAACTATTATCAAACAAATTTTGTTTTTAATGTTTATAGTTTAGCTTTCGAACGTTTAGAATAAAACCTTTCATCTTAGTTGACACTTTGAATGACAAATATGAGTATAATCTTAGTTGTACTATGAACGTTAATTATCATTTAGTATTTAATGAGATCATTAAAACTCGCTTCACTAACCACTTGACGTCAATTCTCGCTTTAATCAATAACTTCAGCCAACAGCCAGCCAGACTACGCAAAATTAACAACAAAAACCTTACCAATTACTCAGCGAAAACAATCCAACTTCACCAAAAAAACACAACAGACTTATATATTGTCTATGCTTTTTTAACCGTAACTTTTTAAAACGTTTCGTTCGACGCACCGCGTACCGAGCGCAGAAGAGAACTAAGTAATCAACTTTCGCGCGTTTTCCAAGCATCTAGAGAGGGGAAAGTGCCCAAGTAATTATAAAAACGGCATTATTTTTTAAACGTTACTGGCCAGTAATAACAATTAGAAAAAAAACACCTTATTCCGAACATCTTACGATTCGTTTGATTTTGCGGTTTTCATTGCGTGTCTTGGGCAATTATTCACTTAATTTGAGCAAGTGCTCGTTCGTCTTAAATGACAGATGATAGGTTTGGCCGATGTGTTTAGAAGGAGATCGTTGCTCGGTGTATTGACCCCTGACACGACTGACAGCTGTCAAAACAAGTCGCTTAATTGGACTGTCTATAAAATATCGTACCTAGTTAAAATTGTCTGCATACATTTAAATCAATTTATGTAATAGGTAGCTTTATAAACTGGTACTAGCTCACACTAGGGTTGCCAGGTCTTGAAACCCAAAAGCCGGACAGACTAGACAGTTTAGCCGGACATTTGGGTACAAAGGCCGGACACCATTAAATTTTTAGTTTAAAGCGACATTTTTTTCGAAGTAAACCAAGCTTGCAATACAAGGTAAGGCGGGCATAGCGGAAGCCAACAAATGACAAATGTAAAAAATGCTCAAATTTAAAAAACCTATCAAAAGTCTGACAGGCCGGACACTCAACTAAAAAGCCTTACTGTGTCTGGCTTTATCCGGACGCCTGGCAACGCTATCTCACAGTCTAAGGGTGAAATTTGCTGTAAAATTGTGAATTTTGGCCATTCTGGGCCACTGTCACCTTTTCATACAATTACATAATGTATGTTCGTAGCAAATGTCATAATAATACAACGATTGCTTATTGCGACAAGGTTCAACAGTGCCCCAGAATTCAGATTGGTTGACTGTAAACAAGTTTGAAGGTGGTTCTGATTCACATATTTATAATTAAGTAAACCCTGTGTTCCGTTTTCACTATAAAATACGCTACACAACAATACAAATAAAATAAATTAGTTCAAAGGCCAATCGAACCCTTTAACACGTTGGAAATTTGTGTGCTCATTTTACAGAACATGTGATCTAAAATATCAGGTTTCATGGAAAAAAAACAGGACGACGGGTTTACTATATGCATACGGCCAAAATGACAGCGGAAAAACAGGACGTCCTGTAAAACACAAGAAAGTTAGCCACCAGGGGCGTATCTAGGGTGGGGCAGGCAGTTTTATGTCGCTACGCCCCTGTTAGCCACCCTACTTTAAGGGATCTCTTCCAGAATACTTATAAACGCTCAGTAAACCCCCATTTGTTAACACGTTTGTTATGACGTTTGCCTTTGAGTAAAATGAATGAATCGTATTTTAGTTAAAGGTTTGTAAACTTTAATGAGTACTTAAGGAGATAAATAAATTTGCTTGTAGTAAAATTTCCGAATTGCTGTAACTCATAATAATAACCGATGTTAACCTTTAAAGATAACGTTATTAGCGATAAATAATGCACATTTACATCCCTATTATTACTGTGTTGCCACATACGTGACATACGCGTGGCATTTTGGCTCAGTGTTGCCGGTTTAATAAAATTAAAACGGGTTCACGATTGACCTTTTGAAAGCTGGATAATCTTTCACTTACTTTTTGAACCTCGTATCTACTCGATTGTGTAGTTCGAGAACCAGCATTGTACTGTTCAACATAAGGTTATTTTTGCATCGACATAATTCGGGTAGATACAAGGTTGAGAAAGTATGTGGACGTAATTCTGTATCGTAATTTTTTTTTAAGGAATTCAAATTGAAATAATATTAAGAACAATATTTTCAAAAGCTATTATTTTAACTTTACTTCGTATATATTTGTTTCAGATCTTGTAAAATGATTTTAAGCCACTTCTAGGAATAGCATAGACTTGAAATTTAGTTAGCATTCGTAGGTCCGATGACAATACAAGATAAAGTACCTACAGTCAGCAAAAGCCTGTGTTAGAAATGAATTTGAAAACAGGAGTAAACCACATTAAACCGGTTTGAACCGGTTTCTTCGAAGATGATTAATCAAAGATGACCACATTGAGTCGTCATTATCAGCAGTGATTGCAAATATAATTTACGTTATTTGAAGATGCATAGAGCAATTAAAAAGATAATTAGAAAGAGAGTTCAGGTAATTAACTAAGTCGAATTGACGAGTTAATATTTTCAAACATTAGAATCAAGAGTTAGCTAAAATTAATTAAGCAAAAGTTAGGCAGGTTTTTAGTGAGCCATTTTAGTTTAACATAATGAAAATAAAAGTGACATTATGCTTCAATAAGTAGGTTTTTATTTAATTAAAATTTCGTTGGAAAAAAAAAGTGAAGAATGTAACTAATAGTGGGTTGATTTGATGAGTGTCACTTTATTAAATGTGCTTTTTTAAATATTTTTTTTGTACATCAAAAATTTTTTTTGGTACAAAAAAATCTATGCGTAAGTTTTTATAATGTCCGTATTTACACTAAACTTAGTTTAAATATATTCAAAAAAATGTTAAAGAAATTTTCGTTTTTTTTATTGAAGAACATTCAAATTATTACATTAAAATCATATGTACAAGTTTGTTTTGTTATCATTACGTCTTACATAAAAATTTAAAAAAAACCGGCAAGAACATCCATACTTTACCTTTTTTTCTACGCAACGGCTTCCAGGTCTTCAGCCAACTAGTACCACAGAAGGATTGATGCACACTACGCGATTTTCGCGCGCTCACTCCACAGTATGCACACTTTCTCCAAAAACGTGACGGTTTTACTAAAATCGAATCGTAATTGCCGTTTCGAATCTTAATTGACACTTCAATCGAACAAGGAATAAACAATTTCAATATTCAAGTCATAGGGTTTGCATTTGCTAGTGTGAAACTTGGTTGATATGTCGACTTAAAGTCCACACCATACATGGGTGTGAAAATAATCATAAAATCAAACATTTCTATGTAAATGTAGGACTGAATGTCATAATAATGTTTTTTTGCGTTTTCTAAGACGTGACGATCATTTGAAATGTTGCATTAGATTTCAATCGTGATTTCAATGACATTTGCAGTTTTGTTTTTTGTTTGAAAACTATACATAATTTTATGATAAAATTGTAACTGGCCGATATCTGAATATAAGTGACATTTTAGAAAAAATACACGAGGGCTCTTCATAAGAGCAATAGAAACCAAAACAATATTTTTTTGATTTTTGTTTGTCTATCTGACTGTTTGAAGCGCATCACGCAAAACCTACAGAAAATGCGATGCAATTTTCACAGTTGTATTGCTCGAGGTACAACTTAGAATCTGGTGCAAGTTTCATCTAGATAAGCCTAGAAGGCTAGAAGCTAATGTTATAAAAAAAATAGATACCTACAAATTAGAACAAATTTCCGTGCTATTTTGCGATATTAGTGTCGTCCGCTTACAAAACAGCTGCGTCTGTGCGATATTTATTTTTCATGCAAAAACCCTCCCTCTTCCGTTTCCGGTTTTTTAGCAAAGTAATTTGTTCCAATTTGTTGATATGGACCTCCGCAAAGTAACCTCTGAATCTATATTATATAAATACCCACTTTCAAATTCTACGCGCATGAAGTCCCGCCCATAATCTTAGTGTAAAAAGTCGTTTCAGGGGTCCATATCAATTTCTTGAAAACTTAACCCTTACTGTAACTTGGTATCAAAACTCTTTTTCTCAGGAATACTTTAACGTATGGAGCTAAATTTGCCGCAGCTGTAGAAATTATAAGTGCCTATAAAATTTAAACATAACATAAGACAGTGCAACTAAAATTAATAAATCGCTAAAAAAACTTTTTTGCCAATCATCATCATTGTAAGACCCTCAGAATTACGTCATTAACAATACAAATGACAAATAAAAATACCTAAAAAAATATTTATTCAAGGTTTGTAATTTATAAATTACAACCACTCAAAGTATGATCGATAGCATTTAAAACTGTCACTTATTTTAAAAGCAGAATTTATTTCTATCAGATCTGTCAACAAGTGCTCACCTCAATAAACTACACAGTGTTAAAATGTCACTAATATTTTTAATAAATGTACGTGTCTCAGATGTAAAAATAATCACTATTCGGCTCGTTAGAAAGTAAACCGCGTGTACGTAACGCCACGTGCGTAACATGTATTTGGGATTTCTTTCGTTCGCGGCTGCGCACAACGAATGTTAATGTTTTTACGTTATCGTGTAACATAAAAATATTAGTAAGTGATACACGACTATGTTACATACGCTGAGCATGTTTGGTTTAACAAAGATTTTACCTAGAGCATAACAAGGTCTTAAATACAGTATCAAAGATTTTAGCTGCAGTAACTAAGATTCTAGCTGCAGTAACTAAGATTTTAGCTGCAGTAACTAAGATCTTAGCTGCAGTAACTAAGATTTTAGCTGCAGTAACTAAGATCTTAGCTGCAGTAACTAAGATTTTAGCTGCAGTAACTAAGATCTGAGCTGCAGTAACTAAGACCTTAGCTGCACAAGATTTTAACTAAGATTGTAACTAAGATTTTACCTGCAGTAACTAAGGTTACTGCAGGTAAACTTAAGAGCTTATCTGTAGTAACCTAGAGCTTAGCTGCAGTAACTAAGATCTTAGCCGCAGTAATTGCGATCTTAACTGCAGTAACAATCTTAGTTAAAGCAAGTTAAAGTAACTAAGAGCTTGGCAGCAGTAATAAACATCTTATGAGCAGTAACTAAAATGTTAGCTGCAGTAACTAAGGTTTGAGCTAAAGTAATTAAGATCTTAGCTGCAGTAACTAACATTATTTGGAGTAACTAAGATCTTAGCTACAGTAATTAACATCTTAGCTACAGTAATTAAAATCTTATCTGCAGTAATTTAAAATCTTCTAAGGCTTATGAGGGGTCAAGATTTTTATAAAACGAAACAATAGTTTCTTAGTGCAAAATACAATATGAAAGGGCTCGCCGGTCTTAAAGGCGTTTAAAAAAATAAAGAAAAACAAATAAATAAATATGTTTGGAACAATTTATACCAAGCCAACCATACCACAACGCTGGTTCGCCCACTCACGGCCGAGATGACATCACTGTTACGTAAAGTATGCATTTGAATGGACATACAGTACATTCAATTTTTTTTTTTTTAAGTACATAATAACACAAAGAAAAATTTGGGTTATGGCAGGACTCGAACCTTCAACCTCAGCATTCCGTGCCTTGTGTTTGCCAATTTTCCCTGCGAATTTTGCAATGTGGGATGGACGAAATTGGCAAACGGAGAGCGCTGCCGTTACCCTAATTTTTCTGTGCTGTCAATACATGCAGTAAATTTTTTATAATTGTATTTTAAAAAAATCGAAACAAATTTCGGTTACAGTACAGTACAGTTCGTCGAAAGTTTAAGGTTTGTACCAAATGTTTTAGTAATCGAAATTTACTTCCGATTTTTTTTTTAACGTAGAAATAAATTTAAATGATAATGACAACACAAAGAAATATTAGGGTAATGGCAGGACTCGAACCTGCAACATCAGCATTCCTTGCGTTTCGCAGAGTATGGTATGGTAATGCGGCGAAACTGGCAAACGCAAGGCATGGTGTTGTCATTACCATTTAAATTTATTTGTACCAAATGTTGTTTAAAGAAAGGCCTAGCAAAAAGGCTTCCGTTGCCCGCGGTCATACCCGGTCATTTCCTACTAGGGTCACGCTACTGTTAGTTCAGCACCGAGTGGGCCGCGGGCCGCGGTCGGCGACCTCTGCTATCGGTCAGTGGACTAATAACGTATCAGATGAAGAAGCAAGTCTGGTGATTACTGTCAAATAATGTATGAGGCATGCATACAGGGTGTAATCGTTAAGTGTAACCAGGCGATTCTTCTGTAAATATAACAAATATTTATGTATGTAAATTCCTTATTGTACAAAAAACATAAATTACAAAAATAAATACAGTGATGTACAAAGGCGAACTTATCCCTTTAAGGGATCTCTTCCAGTTTACCTTTGTGTCCAAATCCATTGTGTGGTTTAAAAGAAGGCGGCCGAACATACACTATTAGGATTTAGGACAGACAGAAACGGATAACAACTTTATACTAGAAAAGAACAGAAGATAATAGTATTTTATGTAACTATTGCATAATGAGGGGTCTTAAAACACGAGTGTGGTTTTATGAAACGAGCGTCAGCGAGTTTCATAATAAGAGCACACGAGTGTTTTAAGACCTAATTGTGTACAGTTTCATACATTACTTTATCTAAACACATATCATAAGTTCTCTATGATGGGTTCAGAAGCCATAGGGCAATGAGCTGCATTGCTACTAGCTACTAGTGCTAGGTACCTATTAAATATCTATAGACTGTACACTTTAAAATAATGTAATAAAAAATGAATTTGAACAAATATAGAAACAAATTAGAAAAATTCTCATAATAATATTGGTTGTTATAATGATGGTCATTGCCTACGGTTTCTGAACGCATTATAGAGCATTTATGATATATGTGTAGATAAAGATTGTTACATGATCTCGTTTGTTTCCCTTTGGGATAGGCAGAGACCACAGAATGCGTGCTCCGATCCTGGCCTACTTCCCTCGCTTCCTCCACATTCTTCCCTTCATGCATGCTCGACGGTTCCGGGTACTTCAACTTTGGTCTGTCTTCAGGACGTCGCCAATTTAGTCGACCAATTTAGTGTGGTATATTTTGAACTAAATAACCAATCATACGCGATAATGCTTTACATAACTCAAGAAGAGTTGTGTTGAAAACGGACATCTCATTAAATTTGTGCAGAGTTACATAACAGTCATTATTTTGGTTAAGACACGGGTCAAAGTTCACGTGCTAATGTTGGTTAGAGCAGCACAAATAATTTGGTATATTAGTCTTACGTTAAAAAAACCGGCCAAACGCGAGTCAGAGTCACGCACCGAGGGTTCCGTACAAACCCACTCGCTGACTGGAAATAGCACTGCTCTGAAACAGCACCATCTAAGAATGGCGTCCGATACAGATCTTTGTAAAAACGGTAAGTCGACGCACTAATATATATTCTTTGTGATGTAACTACAAAATACCTACATTATATTTTTATATGGACCGGTTGGGCCGGGGTAGCACACTCACAAGATATCGGCGTGAAGTAACCTTGATACTGCGTTTCGTACAGTAAGTTAGAGATCCGGATGCCTACGGGATACCTACTAAAAGCGGGCAACAGGTCATCACCAAGTTGTTGGACTCTACGTAAAATTATTGTAATCGAAATTATTTATTTCTAAATTTTCTCGATTTTTCTTTTGTATTTTTTACTCTACGTAAATCATCGTCAAAATCAAAGTAGTTAACAATTTAATCATCATTGATTATACCCAAGCATCATGTATGTTCGTCTTCATATATTATACCCATTTTAACACCGAAACCAGTAGGTATTGTCAAGACAAAAGACTAATGTTGATACCATTAAACTCTGTAAAAGAAACCTCTGTTCTCGACTTGAAAAGACAGACATACATGTTTATTCATGACGCTTTCAAATTAGAAATTATTAAGTCAGCTCTTTTCCCTTTGGATTAGTCTCGGAAGTTTTTTCTTTCATTAATTATGCATTTGAATATTTTGGATTTGCATACCTAATTGTGTTTCGAATATGAGCGCTGGTGATCTAGGGTAGGCGATACTAGACCCGTGCTCATACTTAAGGTACTGAATTCTTATGTACACATGTTTGGTCTGCACGGATCGCAACTACTATCTCACTCGCTAATCCAACCGCTAAGCAGCAGTGTTTGCACTGTTGTGTTCTGGCGTGGAGAGCAAGACAGGCGGTGAAATTACTGGCACAAAAGGTATTCCATCGTAGCCCTCTGGGTTGGCAACGCGTCTTTGGTGTTGCGAGTGTCTATGGGCGCTGGTAATCAGTTACTATCAGATAACCCACTTGCTCGTTTGCTTTCCTATCTTATATATGAAACAATGAAGTATGACAGATAATGGATGAAACAAGGAATAAAATTGACGAGCGTACATGTAGAATGTTACGAGAATAAGTGAAGGGATCGTAGCAAGTGGAAATTTATGGTCTCTGCCTACCCCTCCTGGAATCAAACGTATCTTTTTGTATGTACGTATGTATAAGCGACAAACTTGTATTTTCACAAAAAAAACGGCATAAAATCGCTAAATGCAAGAGCCAGACACGCGTCATATATCCAATTACCGCAGTTGTATGGTTTTGTGACAGACAGACGGTGACGCAACGGTTCAAGGCAGGTTGTATGTTTTAAATCCTAATGTAAGGCTATATGTTGTTTATTCTATTTATTTAGAAAAGAAGTCATTTAAACGGTATCCCATTTTAAGTTGGGTTCTCTTGGGGTTGCTGATTCTCATGGACGGCGGTGGTCACTTCTTATTAGATGACGCGTATACACGTTTACCTCCCACCATAAAAAACATTATTTCTTTGTTAAAACAGCAAAGAACTTTTCAGGGCTGTTTAATAGATTTTCGAGTGAAATCCTATGGTATAATAGGTTAGGGCAGGTTCGTTGAAATGCAGTTTCCAAGTTCCATTACTCGGGCAACCTGTTGACATTTCTACAAACTGACTGCTCAGGTCAAGATCAAAATATCTAAGAGAATTACACACAGCATATATGAATGTCGGATTTACCACCGGTTCCGAAAAACCTCTGATGAGAAGATACTGGCAAGAAACACAGTAGATACGATACACTATGTGAAGCCGGGATCCCAAATGCGAGTGGGATCATTTCAAAACTTTCCCGTGGCCCTAACTGACTTGCCCGGGTTTAAATTATCCCTCCTTGCGTCTTTGTCAAACGAGTGTCATAAGAAAAAGGCGTATATAGAGATAAACTCAGATAAACTAATCTTGGCTGGTCATATTAGGGCCACTGCCCAAGAAAAAAACATTATTGCCTGGAAATTATTGTCTTCTTGACAGAATTTTGTAAGCATGACATCTAGCACGGCTCTTACACCAAATTACAAGGCAAACAAACAGCTACTTTCTCCCCGCAAGGTCGCGCCAGTGTGTCACGAACCATTGTGCATTGTTCCAATGGGAAGACATTACTACTTCGTGTACCGTGAGAAGAGGTAACAATATACGTTACTGGTGAACAGTGCCATAATTAAACTTACTATTACGTCTTTACAACTCCATTGCATATTGCGGTCAGGCTATCTTTGCTGAAGCATGCGCAGTCAACACATAATCTTCTATTTCTTGAAGTTTTTTAAAGTGGCATTACCTAGCTATTAGTTGAAAACTACTACTCCACTTCCTCTGGTTTAGATCTGCTGTTTGTGGACACGCATTTTCTGTTTACGCTCACATAGTCCAACACCTACTCTCTCCTAGATTAAAAGCCGGGTATGCATATACATGCATCTTATGAGCAGTAACTAAAATGTTACTAAGAACTTAGCTGCAGTAACATTCTTAGCTATGGTAATTGATATCTCCGCTGCAGTAATTAAAATCTTAGCTGCAGTGACTAAAATTTTAGCCGCAGTCATTCCGATTTCAGCTGCAGTAACAATCTCAGCTACATCAACTAATAGCTTGGCAGCAGTAATTAACATCTTTTGAACAGTAACTAAAATTTTACTAAGATCTTAGCTACAGTAACAATCTTAGCTACGGTAATTAAGATCTTAGCTTAAAATATATTTTGAAATTGGAGGAGGGACACCCCTCCTCCAATTTCAAAATATAATTTTATTGTTAAGTAGTTTTCATTAATTAAATCTAGCCTATCATGATTTTATGTTGGCTCTGTCTCTGTCGCAGCCTCAGCGGAAGTCCTCAAACACTGCAAGTATAGCTTCTTTAGTGCAGTATTGTGCAGTGCTGGGGAAATCTTAAAGACAAAGGTTTAACAGAAATGACTTTTCGGGAGAGCAAAAATTGGGTCAAACTAAATCAGGACAATTATGATCATATCAGCCAGAAGACAGCCACTGCTAGATATAAGCTTCGCATCGCAATAACCGGTCCTGCACTGCTCGCATCCATCCCGCAACCATCACCAGGACCTGGGTCCAGATTGTGGCGGGTCTGCTTTCACTGCATCTTCCGGTACGCCGTCACCACTTGACAACTCTTTGGCACCATTAGACATCAGTTCTGTGAGCAATTTGCTCCGCCCATTGCCACTTAATTCTAGCCTGTCTTAGGGATATTTATATCTGTTACTTTGATTCTTCTGCGAATCACCTAGGTCAAGAGATTTTCGACAATAGCTCAAATAAATGGCGGTGATTGCCAAGCGTGGGTTCTGGTATAAAACTACTAGACTTAAGTGAAGTAACTCAATGAACAGTCCTTGACCTCATGCACTATTTATGAATGCAAGCCACCTCAGACCAGCTGTGATACTTTGAACAGGTGTGTTGAGATTTGAAAGGAAGTCATTTATATAAAGAAATCGAGCAGCTGATTGTAAAATAAAAACTTCGATTTTCTACTGATAGACGATACAACCACTGGAAATTTCAGTTATTTAGGGGGTACGGTAGTGCCAATGCTAAGTCATCATTACAAGTTGTACTTGCCGCCGAAATCTTCAAAATTTAAGGCAATTATTCATTTACCAAAACATAATGGGCTTAAGTGGCTGAAACCGGTTAAAACAATGTAGGTACAGGACCGGTCAGTACGGAAGTGGTTAAAAGTGAAATGTGACCTAGGGTATGGAGAACTTGATCTGAAGGGACAGCCACTTTCTTTTAAAAAAAGAAAGATAGAAAATATTTATTCAGCTAACAAAAAAAGAAAGAAAAAATATCAATGACACTATACACTTTTAAGGAGTTGTTTCATAGAGATTTGGGAGGTAAAAGAGGTTACTAACTGCCTTTTACCTCCGAAAAAAGAAGGGTCTTAGTAAGCTTTAAGCCTTTGTGTGTCTGTCTGAAGCATCGTAGCTCGTAAACGGGAAGACCGATTTAATGCGTTTTTTTTTTCAATTAAAAGCTAGTTTTGTTTAAAAGAACCAAAGAGACCAGAAGCTATGAAAATAGATATCAAATTAAAAAAGATACACTGAAATTGGTCCATCCGTTTGAGTGCTATCAATCAAAATCAATCAATCAAAAACGTTTATTTCGGACAGTATCCATAGGGGTTAATAAATCAAGGAACAAAAAATTACAATAATAAGTACTTACGAACTAATGTTAGTGCTAAATTTAAAGCGTAGGTTGGCGTAGCTATGATGCTATAGACAGACACACGGACGCACAGACACTCATAGGATTCAAACTGGGTTTGAAAGCAAACTTAATTGCACATGAAAACCAAAGTGAAAACTTTTGACAGATCTCCAGCTGTCATTAAAGTCATTATGTAGAAAACTGTAACATTTATAAATATCTGCACATTTTAGGACCTTGTCACGTTTAATTCTTAAGTAATTTCTTATATGACCATCAAGGATATTAAAGAGACAAGGTCCTAAAGTATGCTAATATTTATCGCATTGGGTTGTACTCGGTTGGAGATGAAAGAACATCAATCAATTTTAATGTCATCGTCTTGACTTTGTCTTTTGAGTAGCCGACTGATGTCAATTGAATGACTAAACGCTTCCGTCCATCTGTCTGTGTGTGCTTAACTGTTAAAGTAAAAACATGACGTAATTAGAACTAGGTTGACTTTTGTTTAGAGCATGTCAAAAAATGCTTTTCAGTGCCCTATTACGGAATAGTCTTTTTTAAAATAAAAGTTTACCAACTACTGTTAACTGAAATATGTTTTGATCCTTTCGTTCGAAGGCAAACGTGACATTGACAGCAGATAAAGACGAAACATATGTTAACAACTCGATGTTTTTTTTTGTAATCGAAATTTTCTTCAGATTTTTTTTAAATTCATATTAATTTAAATGATAATGACAACACAAAGAAAAATTAACTCAAGGTACGGATGATGCTGATGCTGCAGGTTCGAGTCCTGCCATCACCCTTATTTTTCTTTGTGTTGTCATTATCATTTTAATTTAACACGTTCACGTGCGCTGCCGATTTTTTAGAATATCGTTGTTTCGCACAGTACTTCCCCGTACAAAATGCAACGACGTCTATAGACTTTGTGATACAACGTGGGTAAAAATAACGCGAAATCTGACACGAACGTTTCATAACGTCAACTCGCGGAACAGCAGCGACGTCATAGGACGTTGTTAGTATTTGTACAGGTCCTTGCATGTGTGTGTACTGTAGTCATCTTTAGTAAGAGTTAAGTTGGATATAGCGTGGCACTAGCAGTTCCAATTTTTGACATAATGTAGCACGATGACGTAGCTGACAGAATTTAGTACGGACGCTCGGCGTTCAGTCACGTGGTAGATTTTATTTTTTTTATTTTGACGGCTATTTACGTTCTGTTGCACCGTATATACCAATTTTTTACGTCTTATCACGTAGCGCACATGAACGTGTTAATAGAACTTGAGGTTTACAGGCGGCTTATCAATAAGGCGGTAAGTTCGTTTTGTTAAAGCAAAAAATTATCTATTTGTGTTTTTCTTTCTGTGTACCAGTTTCCCTTATAACTTTTATTTTCATGTCTATTACAAATGTCAAATTACCTAAGTCTGTATGTTTGTAACCTTATCAATTCAAAACCTCTGAACCTGAACTCTGAACCTCTGATCTTGATGAAATTTGGCTCCAATATAGCTTGCATATTGACGATGAATTTAAGACACTTTTTATCCTGTACAAATGAATAGTTACCGCGGGATAGCGATTAACGAAAACTATCCATAAAACGTTCTGTACGCTACAGAATTGAGTTTTTAATATTTTCCACAGACTATACAATCGTAATTCTATAACATAGCATAAGTACATAAGTAAAGTGTACATTAGATTGTTAAGTAAACACATTTCTGATAACCCATGAGTACAAACCAAACAATCATGGAAATAACATAGCTGTCTCAAGATTAAAGATAAATGCGAGGAATGCAAGTACAATTAAATTACTTATTTAATCAGTTGATATGATCGTTGAGAAATGACATTGTATGTTAGTCTGAAGGTCAATTGTAATTGTTGACTTGATCTTAACTTAAATATAACCAGTTGTTTATGAGTTTCTAGCTTGCTCGCCATATCGTCTGGAATTTGAATTACAGCCCTTTAAAGTCAAATATAATATATAGTATTCAGATTAGGCTTACATACTTCATAATAGTTAACAGAAAGAAAGAAAAAGAAGAGACTCCACTCAGCATATGCTGCTGCAAGCAGCAACGCTGATTTTCAATGAGGCCCAAATCCATATTGTGTATCATTTTAAGAACAAGGTTTGGGTTTTATGAATGGCAGAGAATTTGTCCCTCGGTTTGACGAAAACTTCTGATAAGAAGAGAAGAAACTCAACAAGGCATAATTTAAAAATAAGAGAGTTGTGTTACTTTTACATCTCAAGTAGTTAACACTAGGGGGGAACGCCGATGTAAACATCTTTGTCCAAGTTTATTATGTTCGTTTATTTTGTGGTACGTTCGGGTTTTTTTTTATTTATCATCATAATATATTCAATTGCTAATTATACCAATCCAATTGGCTCAAAAAAGAACGTTAACATCATGCACCTTTTTTCCAATTAGTCGCAATTTGTCCCCAATCTTTCTAAATCCGTGTTGTAATTTCAGAAGGATTATCAGGTCCTTGAACTTAGATAAATACCAACATGGACAGACAGTCAGCCACAGGCGACTAATTTTGATGAAGAAATTGCTCATCCATCTGTTTAATTATGTGCCAGTTTATAAATACTGCTCGGAGCGACAGCGTCACAAAGCACCAAGCAAGCATTGACAGATTTTATCAGTGATGTGCTGGTGTTATGGTCACTGATTCATTCAAATCGTCATCGAAAATAACCTTGAAACACGCATATTTGAAAAGTTAAAAATCCGCTCCTCTCAAGTACTTTCAATGCAACCAAAAAAAAGATTTTTCGCCCAAATTACATTTAAGAAAAGTTTGGTGACCACTCGCATTGTCGAGTCGACTCCCCTTCAATTAGGCACCTTCAATCTCATTTCAAGGTGATAGTGGTGACACTCATACAAAAACTAGGTGCCAATAGAAGGGATGTTTACCCTATCCATATTTTTTGAAGCCTATTTGGGTGTCCCACATGCGTCATTGGCACAAACTGCAAATTTGTCAGTTTTGTCACCACCATTGGCTCGGAATAGGGTCAACGCGCCTATTACTGGTGGGTTGTCGGCAACATCTGTGATAGGTGTCTTTATTTTGGCGTAAGGACCCTTTTTGTGATTAATTTGCTTATTTAATTTGTATGGAAAGACAGTGCCTTAACATATCACTTCTTTGCTGTCAAGTTTATTCTCGCATGACAGTTGACTTAAGGTTTGACGGACACGAAGGCCGAGCCTTTTAATTACTAGCTTGACCACTGGCAGGTGTCAGGTGTGACTCGGTTGTAATTGGTCATTACTTTGTGATGCGAGGGTCGACCTTTGACCTGTGATGACATTGGTGTTTGCACGATTTACAGATGATTTTTAATGGGGTAGAGGTTTCACAATTTCAGATGGGCTGGTAACATTGATATTGGTAAGAGACTTGGTAATGATTGTCCTTGTTATAAATAAAAATAAGACTGTAAAAATTAAATAGTTATCTTGCTTTACCATCGTTAGAAAAGAATTATGAAAACAAGAGAACAACTACTTCTCAAGGTACAATAGAAAGATTAATTAGCGATAAAGTAAGAAGCTGCTTGCTAGCACACTCATGTGTTATTTGACATGTTCAAAATTACTAAAAAAAGCCCATACCTGTTCCACAAGGAACATTAAATTTTAGGCTAAAAATCTGGGCCACCGCAACGTTTACGCTAACTCAGACGCTGCCTGATATCAAGGTTTTAATAGTAGAAAGAATTAAAGCCACCATTTGCACCCTCAGAGCTGCAAACTCGAAAAGAAGTGGTTTCAAATCAAAAATAACTAAAAAAGGAATTTTGCAACTAGAAACTTCTTTTTCGTTACACCGTTTGTCTTTGAATACAGGCGGTGATAAAATACTGACTTAACATTCAAAAGCTAAATAAAATGCAAATACTAATTGTCTATTGTATTCAATAGCCTTTTACGACCTCGATGACAGTCCTCGGGGAATTCTATTGTCACTGTCACGCAAACACAAGCTAGGGTAAATTTATTATAATGGATATTAAAAAAAAACTCAAAGTTATTACAGTAAAAACTAGAAAAGGCAAAGTTATTTAAATTTAAATAAAAAAAAAGACTCCCCAATCTCTGGACATGGTGCCTAGAAGGTTGGCGGCAGTACTTCTTTGAATGGCTATGCCAAAATGTCGTCCGATGTACGCACCAGCCCTTTTAATTAATTGCACAGAACATCATTTGATCCTTAATTTATCCATAATTAGTCTTTAAAGATTGTTTGATATTAATTAGGGATATTATTGTCTGTGATTATGTACTCACGGACTCTTATCTTGTAATAGCAGAACCTTTTACAAATCACACGTGTTCAGTTATGAATATTTCAATTTCTTTAATATAATGTTGTACTCATTGAGTTAACTTAATATATTGTATAAAGAAGTATCGTCCTAGCATCAGTCCTGGGGTAAACCTATTAGTTTTTCGGAAGTTATCAAGACTTTTCGAAAAGGAAGTAAACTACGAGGTAAGACACACACTGAGAAATCAACAAGTAACTGAAGAATAAGTGTACCATTCAAAATGCTCTCAAAAATCAGGTTTTGAACTGTTTTTCAATGCCTAAAGCTGCATGTAAGTAACATTTACTTTTATCGATAAAATATAACAAACCTCTTTTAATACGCAAAACATATTTCAGCTGAAGTATGTTAAGTATGTTTGTTTATATGTACAGGGGGGTCGTTTGGTATTGCGCAAAATTTTCACACAGTGATGCCTTAGCTGATTTTTAATAAAACAAAATATTAATAAAAATGCATACCTACTTAACTAAGGTCCATCATCATCTTGCGTAAACAGCAACGACATACCGAACACAAATTAAAATTTTGTCCAATAAGATACTGATTAATTCGTTATATTGTCAGTTTGTCTTGCCTCGGCGTGTGTTGCAAGCGACCACAATGGCTCGTTAGCGTGCCTCTAGGCTGTTTGTCATGCGAATGCCCAGGGTTAGAGGGTTCCGTGGGTAGAGGTTCACTAGGAACATTGACCTTTTGATGGAATCGTAAGCAATGACGATCCGAAGACGTTTAATTTTGAGATCTTCAACCTTTTATGCCGTTTTCTTACATTTAAATAACAGCCGTAAAAATTTGACTGATTTCTCTAAGAAAATGCATTAAAATTTGACTGTAAGTATGTAAAACGATCCGTTGTCTGAATAAAGGAGGAGGCCAATAGACGGTGATGGTTAAAAAGGTTACAGAAATATAGAATGGAATTTTGCGGGTGGTAGGACCTTGTGCAAGGTCCGTCCGGATCGCTACCACCATCTTGCTCGCTAATCCTGCTGCTAAGCAGCAATGCTTGCACTGTTGTGTTCCGGCGTGGAGAGCAAGACAGCCGGTGTAATTACTGGCACAAGAGGTATTCCATCTTAGCCTTCTGGGTTGGCAACGCATCTGCATTCCCTTTGTTGTTGCAGGTCTATAGGCGGTGGTGATCGCTTACCATCAGGTGAACCACTTGCTTGTTTACCTTCCTAATTCATAAAAAAAGAATGGAATGCAAAATCAGTTAAGATTATCATAGATTTAGATTGTTGCTTCTTGTTAGGGGAACACACCGGAGAGGGACAAATTAAACAAGGGCCACTTTTAAAGCAACCTGGGTATAGTCGACAAACTAATTGCTTGACCACTTTTGAACTTTATCCTATCGTAACACCGTCGAATAGAGGTCAAGCAATTTCTTGGTCGACTATACTTTGCGACTGCTGTGCGTGCTGCGAAACTGTGTTAATATTTTTCCATCTTTCCACATGACAGGCTTTTTAGACTACTTCTAAACTCTCGCCCTCCCTTATAAATTCTACGTTAACGTATGTTAGTCAACATGTTATGTCTTTATCTGTAATTGTGACGCTTGCCCTCGAATGAAAGAAACAAAACATTTGTTAGTTAAAAGAGATTGGTAAACTTTAATGAATAAGTAAGGGGGTCTAATTTGTATTTGTTTCAAGACTGAACTTATGTATCCCTAAAAACTTGACGTTCGTCAATATTGAGAAAAAAATAAATTCATAAAGAAACGGAACCCAAATAATAATACACGGTTTGTTCTTCACCAGTTTTTATACAATGTTAATTGCATTCACGTCTATAAGATTGTAATTATCGCTCAAATAGAGACAAGTTGCCTAATTACGTTTGTTTACGTGATTGACAATTAATTAATAAGTGACATAAGTGCATAAGCAATTTTATTAAGTTAATTAAGTGACATAATAATTGTCAATCAAATTTTTAATTTAAAGACTGACCAGTAGCTAACCCTACCGATTTTCGATATTAAACATTGAAACATACGTTTTTTTGCGATTAAGTATTTATATACTAATTTTCTTTTTTATTTATTCATTTCATTTGTTTTAGGGTTACCATTTTTGGGGACACTATTTGCGATAATTAATAGATTCATGCGTTACTTTGCGGAGGTCCATTTCAACAAACTGGAACAAATTACCTTGCTACTCCGCGAAACCAGTGCCGTGTTCGTGCAAGTTATCTGCGTCTGTGCGACACACATATATATATGGTGGGGTGGTAGGGTGGGATTTTGCATGAACACACACACACACACACACACACACACACACACACACACACACACACATATATATATATATATTATGTTCATGCTAAATCCCACCCTCCTCCGCTTCCACACGAAACAACATATATCATCACACAGACTCAACTACACACCACCACCACTAAACACCACGATCGACGAGCGTTTCGCATTTGTACGAGCACTAACAGTACGACCGTTCGCTAATTGAACGAATGGCGTACTGACAAACTAAATCATGCTACTTAAATCCCGCTTATCGCTAATATTTTTGCACAATTACCCTTTAAAAACACAAAACTCGTTCAATGTACCCTCAAAATTTTAAAAAACAAAACAATAGTTCCTTTTTTTTTATTAATTTCATTTGTTTCAGAGTTGCCATTGTTAGGGTCACTATTAGCGTACGCTTTTGGCCACACACTGGCATTTCACGTGTGTGTATAACTATGACACCACACACACAAAAACAGTCCATTCAAAAACTGAAGTGCTAAGAGCCCATTCAAGATTCCACGTAGACTTAAATTATCTCAAATGCGACTGTCAACGGTCTTCTACCATAGTATTAAGAGTGGAATTTGGATGTTCTAACTGCACTGATGGGATGTTAGGAGCATAATTGATGTTGCCTTTTCGAGGTATGCAATTGAAGCCAGTGCGCAAGCGCGAAGTGAGCTAATTAGAGACACAAAGGGCCAAGTGTTGCAACTATGGCTTGCAAGATGTTAGTTAGGAGAGTATGGGAAATGTTCAGTTGACCAACGTAGAAGGGAATTTTAATTTGGTTTGCTTTTGGCGCGTTTGTACTTCGTCAAAGATTTTTTAATTTAAGACTAATTTAAATAAAATAAAAATAAATAAATAAATATCTCGGGACAATTTACACCAATTTTCCTAGTCCCAAACTAAGCAAAGCTTGTACTATGGATACTAGACAACGGATAAACATACATATATAGATAAATACATACTTAAATACAAATAACATCCATGACTCAGGTACAAACATTCATATTCGTCACACAAATATTTGCCCATACCAGGATTTGAACCCGGGACCTCTTGCACAGTAGGCAGACACATGTGCCACTGTGCCATACAGGTCGTCAAAAATTTAAAGGGTAATTTATATTTTTATGTATATATTTATATGTATGTTTATTATTTATTTATTATCATCTATGTAAACTCTTATGTATGATTATTGTAAGTGTGTTTGATTCTTTTTTTTTTGCACTGCCCGTTGTACTCTGACTATTTCTCACCGTAACTCTTTCCAAAGGTTGTCTGGAAGAGATCGCTGCTTAGCGATAAGACCGCCTGTTGAATCCCATGTAAAACTTCCCTGTGTGTGTTCTTTTATTTTGTTAACTTGTGTGAATCAATAAAGAGTATTTGTTGTTGTTGTTAAAGATTTTTAAAAGGGCTGCGACCCCCGCTTTGGTCATGCCTGGGTCGACCAGACTTATACATATTTCTATGCAAAAACCCGCTCCCTTACGTTGCCACATGATACAAGCTAGATCACACAGATTCTATCAACCACCACCTTATGTAATTTTTAATTAGAATAGGATTGGAGAGTAACGCATAATTTGCTTAACAGATGCCTTTCAAATTGACATTTTTATGATTTATGCACCCTACTGTGACATTAACCAACATTTTTTTTTACTGAACTTATTGAAATTTATTGATATGACAACATTATATTAGATACTTTTAAGTAATTAGTTATTGACATTTTCTTGTATATTTGTGGGCCATTTAAGCCATAAACATAAATTTTTGCATGCCAGATGCTGGCGGAATATGTGGAACTCTAGTTATTAAGTCATCTTATTGTATACCATATTTTGAAGCAAAATAAAAATTATTCTATTCTATTCTATTTTACGCCAGTACACTGTAATTTCATAGATATATAGGAATGGAGCTTGATCCAAGTCTATGAAATGACAGTCTGCTGACGTTACTCTCCAACCTTATTCTAACCGCGGTTTGATAATTTGTTCAAATTTATTTTTTACTCTAACTATCAAAATAGTACATTTCATTCAACGAAATCTACTATTTCACGCCTGTTCATCAATCTCCAGTAAAACGACAGTGATCTACTTTTCTGGTCTGAAAGACGTTCTGTTTGCGAACCTCATACTGTGCTGAATATCCTCATTGTAGGACGTCTGCGCATGCGCTGGCCAAACAACGGAAACTAGGCTAGCAGCTGACAGGGCTACCAACTCTTGATAACTGTGGTTTCGAAAATGTGAACCACACACATACATAAGCTAATAATGAAATCGTTTATATATGTATAGTCGACAAAGTAATTACTTGACCACTTTTGAACCTTACCCCTCTGTAATACGGTTGAAAAGTGGTCAAGCAATTTCTTTGTCGACTATACAACCCTACCCTACGGATGTAAAATGTCTGACATAAAATTTTATATCATATTGTTACTCTGTATAAGTTAAACTAAAGTTTATTTTTTATCCAGAGACTTACATTGACATGTCATTTTTTTTTAATTTTATTATTCAACATAGGAAGGCAAACAAGCAAGTGGGTCACCTGATGGTAAGTGATCACCACCGCCTATAGACACCTGCAACAACAAACAGAGTGCAGATGCGTTGCCAACCCAAAGGGCTAAGATGGAATACCTCTTGTGTCAGTAATTACACCGGCTGTCTGGCTCTCCACGCCGTAACACAACAGTGCAAGCACTGCTGCTTAGCGGCAGGATTAGCGAGCAAGATGGTGGTAGCGATCCGGACGGAGCACCATTAAAGAACTTCAATGTAATCTAGGCGAACGAATTAGCGCGGAAAAACTTAAAATTATTCGCACTGCAATTTTGTATTGAAGAGTGGCAACCCTACGCGCGCCCTAGTTGCGTGTGCGCGGGTGTTATGTCGGCAACACTTACGAGGCTTCTACTATCCTACGGGTCAGCGAACTAGGACGAATTTAGGCTTTGCAATATCTCAACAAAAAAAGAAAAAAAAGGAGTGACCCTGGCTTCAAAGCTTACGGAACAAGATAAATAAAAAACATACGTGGGTCAATTTACACTAATTGACTCAGTCTCAAATTAAGCAACTTAAGGAGCTTGTACTATGGGTACTAGACAATAGAAATGCATCCTTATTTCTGTTGTCTAGTACCCATAGTAGTAGTAATATGCATCCTTATATTATTTACATATAACACCAAGATAACATTCATATTCATCACACAAACATTTGCCCCTACTGGGAATCGAACCCGAACCCTCCAGTGTAAGGGCTATCCGGTCGTCAAATATCTCATAAAGATAAATATGTATGTTTTGTCTTACCTTCTACCATACAAAGTTCGCTAAGTTAGGATAGCTCGTTCTACAGGGCCAGCAACGCGCTAGTGATACTTTTGCTGTAACAAGCGTCTTGTTTGCCACCGACAAACAAACAGCTTGAACAGTTAAACGTAAAAGTGGCACACTCGTGTCATAAAGGATATCTTGCTCTTGTTTTAATATGGAGCCCAATGATTCACACCACGGTGTCATTCGTACCGGTTTTCGGTCATTTCTCCATAAGTGTCATTCACCTTTGTGTTTACCTTTCATTTGGCATAGGGTTAGAGTGGCCATCTGTCCTGTATTTTGCAGGATGTTCCGTTTTTTAGCTATTTTCATCATCATCATCATCATCATTTTGACCGTGTCCTGTATTTTAGTAAGAGAAATATAGGACCGTACAAGCCATAACATACCATAAATGCCCCCCCGTATTTTTCCTAAAATCCTGTAATTTTGAATCGTATGTACAGTCAAGGAATTTAATTCACTACCCATTTCGTTGAAATGTCGTCTGACATTCGCAATGCATTAAGGTCGATATGTCAAACTAACGTCTTGCTCTAGTTAGCTCTTATGGTGACAGTTTACTATACGATATTGAACCTTAAGCGGGTTGGAAATTAAATTCCTTGACCATAAAAAAATTTCACTAACACGCCATTTTTCGGGTCAGAAATCGCGCGTTCAGCGACAAAAATACATGGATAATATATTATGCTCTATTGCAGTGTTTTTTAACCTGTGCTCCTCGGACCCCTGGGAGTCCGCGAGCATATGTATGGGTGTATGGGGGTCCGCAGTCTTATCTATGGACCATTTAACAATCATAAATAAATGCGACCAAAAGTCTTGTAATCGCTACGCACTACTAAAATAAACAGTCCGAAATTTATTGCTGCTTTTTTATCAAGGGGGACCATACAATTTTGCTCGATTTCCTAAGGGTTCCGTGAACAGAAAAGGTTAAGAAACGCTGCTCTACTGCATCACTGTGTTCTCAATATTTCACCACACAAAGTAATGCTCGATAATCATTATGTTTATGAATTATGACAGAACAAAGACTCCACTTGACGTTATTGGAGCTATTTCTACGTGCAACTATGTATCATTACGACTAGAACGCACTAGAAGCTGACTCAGGCTTATCGCGTCAGCATGACGTTTAGTTATCAAGCCAACAGATAATCTATGCTATATATAAAATATCTTAACTTATCCTTATCAGTTGGGATAGGATAAGCTATCACCTATCGGAACATGACATAAACTTGTCGGAGTTTTTGATGATCATTCTTTTCAACTTGTAAACTCTATTTACTCTTGAACATAAAACTACTGTGAGACTCGGACATATTTATACAAACGGCTCACTCACGTGTTTTAAAGTCGAGAATTGCCCGACGTGTTCAGTGATCAGTTTGTATTAATGTCTTTTGACTCAATTTTTGACTTGTTGACTGTTGTTGACTGTTCGATCCGAAATCGAAAGCCTACTTATAATTTGAATTAAGAACGGCTATTGTTGTCAACCGGTTTCCGTTTTAAGGTCAAGTGCCAGTGCGACAATCGAATGTCACTTCCTGATTGGTTTGCTATCGCAAACACGGATTTGAGGAGTTACAACAGGCAATAACTTACCTTACGGCAAAGAAATAGGGCGTTTGATATGTGCATTGTTTGTGTGGTTGTTTTATAGGTTTAGAGAGTGAGCTTTGGTTCAGATGATACGGTTAGATTTGACCGTCTGTCAATGTCACTGATTTAAGTGACAGATTTGGCCAAAAGTGGGTAAGTATCATATTTGACATTTCACTCACGATACTATAATATCGTCGTAAGGCCTACGTCAAGTTTTGTTCTCTGGATTTTAAACCATATCGTTTGAGACAGTGAGTTCAACGGCAGTTTGACATTTTGTCCTATATTTGGGCCTTACGAGGTTAAAGTCGCTATCGCATCACATACCTATATATATATATATATATATATATACGCACGGTCGGTCTCAGTAGCTGAACATTTGAATACCTTGTCGCTGTCAGTAATGTGACAAATTCGAGCAACTCTCGTTTCATACGTTACTAAGACAAGGTTCTTATGTCGCACGTTTAGAATTAAAGCGACCCATTTCAGAATTATACACGTCTCAAAATATCACCTTAACTAAAAGACATAGGGTTTAATTTTGGGAAATGTCATATTCAGAATTGAGTCTCTTTAATTCTAAGCGTGCGATGTGTTATCTTCTTATGAGGCTGACTGTACATCAGAAGAGTTTCTGATGAGGCTTGCATTTATTTGTAGACGGCGGTTTATTCCTTAATTTCCCACTTTTAGAAGTGAAATATTTTCGCCAAACTTAAATGGGACTGACTACCTTTGGCGTAACCCTTTAAAACAAATTGATCTCCAATTGATAAATTCATAATATGTTAACATACAAAAAATTGCTTTAATCAAAATCGGGTCATCCATTTGGTAGCTACGACGCCATACAAACGGACAAAGATACACACGTAAATTTAAATACTGGATTCACATTTTTTACATAATTTTATTAAAAATATTGCAAAAAAAACATACCCAATATTTAAAAGATGACGTAAATATTTTTTTTTGTTTTATGAAAAAGGAAGGCAAACAAGCAAGTGGGTCACCTGATGGTAAGTGATCACCACCACCTATAGACACCCTCAACACCAAAGAGATTGCAGTTGCGATGCCCAGAGGGCCAAGATGGAATACCTCTTGTGCCAATTACACCGGCTGTCTTGCTCTCCACGCCGGAACACAACAGTGTAAGCACTGCTGCTTAGCGGCAGGATTGGCGAGCAAGATGGTGGTAGCGATCCGGACGGACTTTGCACAAGGTCCTACCACCCGTAAACGGAACGTAAGTAATAATAAAACGGCTTCTCTTTTTGAAAGTCGGTTATAAAAGATGCCAAAGTGACAGTTCATTCCATGCAGCTAATATGGCCGCCCTGCGGTACAGTCAAGGAATTTAATTCCCTACCCATTTCGTTGAAATGTCGTCTGACATTCGCAATGCATTAAGGTCGAAATGTCAAACTAACGTCTTGCTCTATAGCTCTTATGGTGACAGTTTGCTATATGCTATTGAACCTTAGGTGGGTAGGAAATTTAATTCCTTGACTGTACAGCGCGATCACAATGCAACGAGCACACTTAAAACGCGATTTTCTTTTACTACGGAAGGAAAGCGTCACGCAATAGCGATAATGTGACGAAATATGTTTTGGTCGCGGTGAATCACTCGAGTTTCGATAAGTGTACAATACTGAGCACTTAAAGTCTATTTTTTAGTCATTGAGACAAAAATGACAACTAGAAATATCAAACCTGAAAATAATGTGACCTGTGGCCCGTTTCACGAAGCTACAAGTTACAATTTTACAAGTCTAAACCGGCAATATTGGTCAATAATGACCAATGGCAATGGGCATAATGACCAATGTGGCTGGTTTAGACTTGTAAAATTGTAACTTGTAGCTTCGTGAAACGGGCCACATCTTAATGTGAACAGTGTTGTCCCTATGATTTCGGTTTTAGATTCAATTCTAGTGAATCGTTAAATAATATTATTTTGGGCATAGTTAAGGCAAGGTAAGTGTATAACTAATTTAAAAAATGATTTTTACGTCACTTAACTATGTTTTATGACTATGATGACAGTTTAACAGGTAAAATAATTATGCCGGCACTTTTCTTCGTGTTTTGATTTGCGTTTCGGTCATCACTTGAAAAATTATTAATCATTTACTTCGACTAACTATTTAGGCCTCATACATTATGCTCATATTATACTCATTATTATTAAAAATGACAGTGCTATATCAATATAGAGCGTGTCCGGTAAGTGGTACGACAAACTTAAGGGGGATGCAGGTGGGCAGGTGATCTACCAAATATTAAAAAAATGACCCTAAAAAAAGGCTCAACGTTTTCGAGAAATTTCGATTTTTAATATTTTTTGTATATGTAATGTTTGTCGTACTAGTTACCGAACACCCTGTATAATCTTTTAGACTCCGCAAAGACCCCGAAAATCAAACTTAGGATGGTACTCACCGAACACCCTGTACATGGTCTGTTTAATGTACCTACAAAATAATCTACTGACAAATAACCTCACCTTTACAAATTAGTTACGATTTAATGCGTTTCAAACAAGTTTCATAAGAAAATAGCCATTTAACACAATTTTAAAACGTTTCGTATAACCTTTGCGTTAAACAAGAGTACAAAAGGGAGATAAAATCTGATCGCATGACGTCGAAGGCCGGCGCCGGCGCAGCAAATGTCAGAGGGGCTCGGCAGGTGCGAGCTTTAGGGCGCCTGCGCACCTGGGATTTTTTTACGCATTGTTTTTTCTAAGACGCCAGTCGAAATCGCAAATATACATGCAGTTCATTTTACGTTAAAACATACTGTCAGAAATATCGACAGGTCCATTGAAAAGTATTTACTACTTAATGTTTAAATATTTCTGTTTTGGCATTATGTGTTAATCGCTTTTTAACTAAATTTGTTCAAAAGATTTTAGAAATAGTTTCTTTGAGTTATTTAAATTTATTTATTTTATGTTTCCACAGAATTATTAGTTAGTAGGTACAGTTTACTTTAGTGTATTAAAATATTTAATTATTAATTATATACTGACTTACATGGAATAGAGTCCATATGGGCCATTAAATATGATAATATGACACAGTTTCTAACAGCAGACTCGAAAAGACGATTTAGTATTAATTTGTTGTTGAGTAGTAGTTTAATACAAAGGCACATTTCATTTATTACATAATATTTATTACTCGTACGATTGGGAACATACAGTTTGTCAAACGACTATCATAATCGCACCGAAATCGCATCTGTGCGGCGAACCAAAGAACAGATGGTGCCGCGAGGATTAGGGGCTGGGTGTGCCGTATTATTATGCCCAGGCGCATTCAATTCGTTCACGGATCGAAAAATACGTGCAGAATCACGGATTTGAATCTTTGAATGCAAGTTGTTCTGCATTCCATTGCGTATGACGGAATGTACCGTTTTAGATCACGGAAATGGCGAATGATTTATTTATGAAAAAACATTTGAAAAGTAATATTGTCAAGTTTTACGGTATTTTTAAATAGATTTATGATGGCATGTGTATCTGATGATATTTTGAAAGGTCAAACGCGTTGATGTCTTTTTTACTAAGATTAGCAATGTCAGGTAAAGGTCACAGCTTGAACTTGATATATTTTTAAATACGAGTCATGTTTTTGAATTTCGATTAACGCAAACTATGTATATGGAATAGTTCTTCTTAAAAAATGACTCAATGCTTACAAATTCGCTCCAGAAGGCTGCGATAAGAACTCGGCTCTGTCATTTTTACAAAGTTTAAAATGTCAGTAACACGTCAACGCAAAATAGATTAGTATATTTTCAATATAATCTTAAAAATTACATCTAAACATGATACTCAACATCTATTTCTTATGTCATATGCATCAATATCCGATCAAAAAGATTTAAGGACAGACAGGAACGGATAGCGTCTTTGTTTATACTGTTTTATACTTTATTTTATACTTTTGTGGGTGGTAGGACCTTGTGCAGTGTTTGCACTGTTGTGTTCCGGCGTGGAGAGCAAGACAGCCGAAGTAATTACTGGCACAAAAGGTATTCCATCTTAGCCGCCTGGGTTGGCAACGCATCTCCAATATCAACGCATCCTTGCTGATGCGAATGTCTATAGGCGGTGGTGATCACTTACCAGCAGACCCACTTGCTTGTTTGCCGTCCTATGTGATTTATATTTAAAATGTACAGATAAAGATAATGCATAAAAAATTTCGCAATCTATTCAGAAAACGCAATAAGAATATCACAGATTAACATTTAAGTGTTACCAATATTACAATTTGATTCGGCAATACCAATAGACTAGAGGTCAGCCAGACACAATTAGATAATTGTTATATCGGATTTTTTATCGAGATAACAATAACATTTTTTGGTAAGTATCTCCAGTTCAATTAATTCGCAATAAAAAACCAACTGTCATACACGACACACGTGGACATTGGTATTTGCTGTAACCCTGAAGTGTTTGTAATGACAATAAGACGTGATTGAAAAACGATTTAAAATAAGGCAGAATTAAATATCTAGTGACATTTTCCATCAATTGACTTATACTCAGATTTTTTTTATGAAATAGCAAGGCAATTGTGGCCCGTTTCACTAAGCTACAAGTTACAATTTTACAAGTCTAAACCGGCAACATTGGTCAATAAGGACCAATGGCAATGGGCATAATGACCAATGTGGCCGGTTAAGACTTGTAAAATTGTAACTTGTAGCTTCGTGAAACGGGCCACTGATGGTAAGTGATCACCACCATGTATAGAAAGATATAGAATCCTTTAGAGATACATTCGAGTATAACATCCAAGACTTTCATACAAACATTTGCTTATCCTAAGAATCACACCGGAACCTTTTACCTTCATAGTTAGAGTCACTAATTACTTAGCTGTCCGGTCGTCAATAACCCACATAATAAATGGTTAGACCACTAGGTTATCCAGTTGTCAAAATTAAGGCACAGTTTGGAATAAACGTCAAACTCGGAAAATACAAGCATGATCGTGTTTTCCAAGGTAATTGGAAAGAAATACGTCAATGTAAAACTTAATGCGCGCGCGTGCTAGTTCAGGTATCGAATGCATGTCCCGCAAAGGTCACACTTTTTGCTGTAGATCTCTTGTGGTAACGAGACGAAAACGGCGGCCATTTTGAATCGGCAACGCGTCGTGATTCAAGTAATTGTGGTAACGGAGTTTAGGTGTTTATTTACTAGTTATGTAGGGTGACCGGAATTTGCGGTGGAACGGGAATGTCTTTTTTACGCAGCCGTGTGGTTACCAGCTTAACTTAGCATCTCCCGTCTTTTTCCGTTGTGTTTAGAATGAATAAGATGGCAAGGCGCGCAGATTTTGTAGAGATAACAGTTTTCCTTGGGGTAAGCCTACATTATAACCAGTTGCTGGTTGCAGCGCCAATGGGTCGGCTCGACCGAGGTAGTACCACACTCTTACAGAAAACCGGTATGAAGTAGTAGCTATAGTAGTAGAGCCATGCTGTAGCCATTTGCTGGTTGCAGTAAGAAGAGCTCGTTGAGCGAGATTCCCTAGAGTTGTTAGTTTCTTCTCAAGTGAACCGCAATCTTCGTTTACTTTAAAAAGCTATTTTTTTTACAACTTAGGAAGACAAACAAGCCAGTGGGTCACCTGATGGTGAGTGAACACTACCGCCTATATACACTCGCAACACCAAGGACATTGCAGATGCTTTGCCAAACATAGGGCTAAGATGGAATTCCTCTTGTGCCAGTACTATCACCGGCAGTCTTGCTCTCCATGCTGGAGCACAGTCCAAACACTGCTGCTTAGCGGCTGGATTAGCGAGCAAGATGGTTGTTGCTATCCGGGCATAACTTGCATAAGGTCCTGCCACCAGCAACTGTACTGGTTAATGTTTTACCTGTCAGCTTCTTAAACTTAAGTATCTACTCAGAATTGACCGCTAGTGAATCTGTCCATCACTACACTTCCCACAACTGTACGACATACAAAATTACATACAACTAATGACACAGTATGGCTTATCAATATTCATAACACACACTTGTTTCTGACTCATTACCGTGAGAACTCACTATCTAGGTTACCTTGTCTTAGAAGAGGCTTTAAGAAGACCCCTATTAGATCTAAAAGGGTTTGATAGGTGTTAGAGGCTATAATATCACTATAAAACGCATATAACCTTAAGTATATGTTCATAAGTGTTGGAGTTCAATGGCACTTGAATCAGTATAATCAGCAGCATCCGCAATTAGTATTGATGCATTGATTGATTGCCTTCGTCTCGGTAAAGTGTCACTTTTGCTTGCAAACAGAGTTGCCAACGACTTAAAGACACTGTTAAAAAATTTGTACATAATTTGTGGTTTTAGATCATCTAAATTACTAAAGGATCAATATTAGAATTAGATTCGGAAATGTCTTATCTGTGGACGCAAGCGAAAGGCCTATTGCAATATTGTTTTGGTCAAGACTACATCCACATATATGTATAGCGCTTGCCCTAGTTTAAGCCTATTCAAAGAATAATTTAAGTCTTCTGTACAGAAGTCGTTAACTTTTGACCACAGGAGAGACAATTTTTGTTTTTATTGTCTTTTTCATTCCTTTCAGGGATCTGTATTCCATGTGAAATTACCTACATATTTAAAAGCCAAAAAGAAGTTTTCACAAACAGTTTTTTCGGCAGAATTTTAAGTTTTATGACAAGATATTGCTGAATAAATAAATACATACTCAAATACTTATAACGTCCAAGACACAGGTCAAACCATTCTTATCGTCCATACAAATAATTGCTCATGGGAATCGAATGCGGAACCTCTAGCTTCGTAGTCAGGGTCAATAAGCACTGGGATATCCAATCGTCAAGTTTAAGTATTTAATTCTTAAAACTTCGCACTAAGAACGTAAATATTCATATTACAAAAGGAAAAAATAACATTACTTATTAAATAAATAAGAAAAGTGAAAGCCTTTATTCGTAACGCTCCAACGGAGCCGCTTTTTATTGAGTTAACGTTACGTTACACAAAAAACGTTCGATGACGTTATTTTGCTAAAACATCGGTTTTTGCGTGAATTTGGCTGCTGTTTGGTGTCATGTAAGAATGCAATTAAAAGTGAAGTAACTATGAGGTCGACCACCTACAGGCAGTGTTGCCATTTCCGTGAGTTTGTCGCCAGTGGGTTGATTTTTGACGTTCGAGAGTTCGACATTAGTCAGCCGCGGGCCAATCAAATAAGCGAGCGTATATTTTAGCCGGCATTGATTGGCGAGCGGCTGGCGGGTGTAAATAAGTCAAAAATCAACCCACAGATCTGCTCTAAGTGTCTCGTACATGTAAGAGACTTTTAATAGCCATTTATAAGACTAAAGTGGCGACACTGCCTACAAATAGGACTGGAGTCTTAAAGATTGCCGGATTCTGGTGAATGTGGAAGACGTTGTTTGTCGTGGAAGTCTTTGGAGGTCATTCATTAGTTAGTGAGAAAAACGAGAAAAAGGTCGGTAAATTGACATCAAATCATCATTAAAAATGACACTTCACTAGACTATCGCTTGTAAAATGGGCTCCAAGTCAAAGTCTAATTTTGTTTCAGCGTTTTGCTGATACAATGATATGTTTAAAAATTAAGTGACAATTTTCATCCCACGTAGAAGGAAGGGGTTCTCTCTACGTCTCACTAAATCTCACCCAGGAGGACCCTGTTAATTTTATTACAAAACTATAATAAATAAAAATAAAAATATTCTATTCTCAAACAACAAGGCCCATAGTTTGTTAGTTACAATAATCTTATTAAACAAAATTAGTAAGCATTAAACAGAGGAAAAAAAAGATACAAATACAAATAGAAATAAGTAAAAAAAAGATATATTATAGTCCCAACCGATTTACCGAACAGCATGTCTGTCACTATACATTAACTGACACACCTATATTAACTGGAAGTGGATTTCCCCAGTGAAAATAGTAATAATACAGCAATGGAACATATGAAAAGAAACTGAATGTGTCAGTTTTGCACGCAAAGCAGCGTATGCGCATCAATGTAAGATTTCCCTTAGTCTTTCAAATCGTCTAGACTAGACAATTAGGCACAGACCAAAAGCGTCGGTTAAGAAAAAAATGACAGTCCTCTATACATATAATTACGTTTCTTACTTACCTAATTTTGCACACGTAATGCTCAGTTGCTATTGCGCATTAAAATACCTGCGCTAATCGATTATGTCATGCACTCAGCCATGGGTAAAGTAAAAAAAAAGTTTTATAGTTACATTACGACAAACGGGAAGATGATTTATAACAAGCTTATATTTAACTTGCAATATTCTTATGTAGGGCTATTACAGACGGACTGCATTTTGACCGTAAGCCAGCTGCGAAACTGCAGTTTGGATGCAGTTTTAATGTGGTTGGTATAACTTCTCATAGCTTCGTGTGCAGTCGTGAAACTGCACACCGACTGCAAGGGGACTGCACAGTTCGTCTGCAGTTTCGATGCAGTGATGCCGACCGCATCAAAATTAACTACCCAAGTAGCATACAAACGTATATACAGCTACTATCACACAAACTGGTTAAGTAATTAGATTTTATGTCCTGACATAGCAATTGGACAATTACTCTGCATGAGTAAATTTCGTCACAATGTTTTCCTTCGCTCTAAACAGTATTTGTATTCAGTACTTACAGCCTTAGAGTATCCGCTCCCTGCGCTGCCATCGGAGGAGTTACTCAACCTCCTCTCGCTGTTGGACGCCGGAGGCGACCAAGTAGAGCCACTGTCAGACGGCATTCTCACTCACTAATAGTTGTTCACATCATAAACTAAGTAAACTAGACACAGCACAACACTAGCACATCACTACGCGAACGTCTATACCTGGAACAAAAAAAAAATATTAAAAAAAAAATTGTGGAAAACAGGCAAGCGGGTATGGAGTCACCTGTGGCCCGTTTCACGAAGCTACAAGTTACGATTTTACAAGTCTAAACCGGCAACATTGGTCAATAATGACCAATGGCAATGGGCATAATGACCAATGTCGCCGGTTTAGACTTGTAAAATTGTAACTTGTAGCTTCGTGAAACGGGCCACTGATAGTAAGTAAAAACTCATGGCTCTGTCGCACATCTTTAGTTGAAGTTAAAGTTTTAATAGGCTATAAATTACACTAGAAAAGTACTCATATAAGTTAAAGCTTAAATATGCATTAAAAATAATTAGAAAATAACTCAGTTATGTCACTTTACAACACGCAACAGGGAGGTATCACGAAAATTGGTTAACCAGTTTTTTATAAGAATTCCTATTTAATTATATTGACTTATTCTTAATAAGATACATTCAATGACTTTCAAGCGGAATTGGTGTATATGTTGACGACTTCATGCTGCTGATTTTATTGTGCGGTTCAAATAACGGAATTATCTTAGCAGTTTCTTATAGGTTCTAAGAAAACTTAATAAAAATAACTATTTCTCTAATATGCCGAAATAAAAATTCTTAGCCCTAATGGAAATTGAACAAACTTCAATTACAATTAATATCGTAAACGTAAATGTTTGCAAGTACATTCATGAAGAAAAATTACTAAGTAAGTTTGCGGGTGGTAGGACCTTGTGCAAGGTCCGTCCGGATCGCTACCACCATTTCGCTCGCTAATCCTGCCGCTAAGCGGCAGAGCTTGCACTGTTGTGTTCCGGCGTGGAGAGCAAGACAGCCGGTGTAATTACTGGCACACGAGGTATTCCATCCTAGCCCTCTGGTTTGGCAACGCATCTGCAATCTCTTCGATGTTGCGGGTGTCTATAGGCAGTGGTGTACAAATACCATCAAGTAACCCACTTGCTTGTTTGCCTTCCTATTTCATTTAAAAAATCGTAAAGAAATATTTTTTTTTAGTCAAGAAAGTGATCGTAAGCGTTTGAACCTCAAAGCATTACCGTAACTGTCTGTTTACAGATACGTTCTATTTTTAACTGTGAATAGGTAGTTTGTTATACGGAGCAATGCAAACAAGCAGTACTTCAAATAGATTGTACTTATATATACCTTTACAAAGTGCGTTTTAAAACTAAAATTTGTTTGCAATATCAATAGAAACGCGAGAAATAATACGTAATTTCATAACAAAGACATTCGTCACACATCAAATTTAACACACATGAAATAAAATAACCTAGCAATCTCACAACCACGACTATTAAACGAGAATGGGCAAAATAACTTCATTAAAAGTTTTTTTTTATGGTAAAGTCAGGCAAACAAGCAAGCAGGTCACCTAATGGGAAGTGATAACCACTCATACGCAAACAGCAAACCTCCTTTGGGTCGCCTTGTGGACCTCCGGGCGATTCTCAGCTCATGCGAGATCTATCTCGCACAAAAACAACTGTCAAATCCCTTTGAAATCTGTCATTATTTGACGTATCTCGCACGTGAGATGCATCTCGCATGAACCGAGAATTAGGGTCCCGCTCTCGCTCACCGTACGAAACGCTAAAACTGCTACTTCACCGGTATTTCGTGTCTTTAATAAAATAATAATAATCAAGTTGATACGGCCGATCGTTTTGTTAAGGCTCAGAGCACCAAGCACGAATATTCTCGACACGCGTTAACTCGCTACGTAACTCAGTGCGTCTCATTTTAACTAGCCCGGTAGGAGAGAGACGCACTGAGTACACAGGTAAAAATCGCGCGCCTTCACCCGTGGTACTTAAAGGGATCAAAAGCCTTGAGGCGCACGCGCACGGAAAAACACCGATTCAAAACAGCATCACAAACTCCTTAAAAACCACACGTAACTACACAAACATTTGCATCTAAGATAATCTGGGAGCTTGGTAACACTAAAAACAAATGAGAATCAAGGCGAGTCTTGAGCTGTGAACGTCACAAATTCCTTCAGATACTATTACTAAACTATTACATCTGAGATAAGCTAGCAGCTAAAAACACGTTAAAACACCACTTTTGGAAACAATTCACAATCACGGTAAGTCTAACCTAAACACGGCCTTCATAAATACCTTCAGACACTATAAAATTATAAATAAAATCTAATAAACTGGCAGCAACGACCATTTAAAACACCTCAAACAAATGACGACCACGGATCAGGTAAAACCAAATGACGATCATCACAAATTCCTTCCAACCAGCTAAACACTAGAAACCATTACATCTAAGATAAAACTGGCAACTTAGAAACACTTCACCATTATAAAAACAAACGACGAAGCCTTGGCATCGAAAAACAGGTGACAAACGCTAGTTCTAGAAGACTAACGCGTTTACTCTATGCGATACGGCAAAGAATGAAAGTGTCGATTACCGGAATATTTCACTTTAGCACTGTAACAGTCGACAATAGGTCGGTTGTTTCTCTACGATACAGCCGCTATTGCGCACGTCTGGTCGTCCCCGCGCCGCGGTCGAAACTGAGTAACCGTCTGATACTGAGATAACAAATTGTTCTTGATCGATCAACATGCGAGTAAATTGTTTTGCAATATTTCTTTTTTTACCTTACCCGGTAATGGTAATGTGTTAAAAACAATTGTATGACACAAAAAAATATTTAGGGTGCACATATTGTGTATTTTAAACGGACAATGAAGTAACGAAATTAAATTCATAATGTGTCGTTTGAATCTTTTTCGTCGTTTTTTTTGTACGAGATATTTTACGATCTAAAATTATTTTTGCAAACGTGCTAACTTCAAATAAAATACGAGCTGCTACCAAATATGTTAGAAAGAAATAACGTTATTTTAGTATAATCTATTTATTCAAAAAAGACTATTTATGTAATCTATTGTAGCACTTTAGAAACCATTTTTCGTCCTAAAACAAGGTATATCATATGACATGAGAGAGACATAAATGAAAAAAAAAAACTTCCCATAACTAGGTTCCATGGCACATATACAAAAGGGGACTACTAAAAATTATTTATTGATAGGTCGATTTGTTATTGTTAGGTAATGTTAAGCATAAATCAATATTTAAGTTACGGATCGATTATAAAACGGGTTTCAACATAAACTATACTTAGAAACTAGTACAACATAATATTAACAGGTATCATGATAATGAGGAACAAAAACAAAAATCTGTTTTTTACTTCTGTGCTTCTGTTCCGGTTAGTTAACACGAAATAAAACCAACTATCAGCAGCTTGTAATCGGTAATTGCTGAATGCACACATAACACCGCTGCAATACGGCAATGAGTAATTACCGTTATCTCTTTTTTTGACAAACATATTTCAAACACTCTTTAGAAGAGCTTACTTACATACATGTCACATACTAGCGGACGCGCGGGACTTCGTTCACATAAAATTAGTAGCCTATGTCCGTCAGGAATAGTGTAGCTTTTTTCTATCGGTAAAAGAATTTTTGAAATCGGTTCAGTAGTTCCAGAGATTACCCCCTACATACAAACAAACTAACAAACAAACAAAGTATACCTATTTATTACCGACTAGCGGACGCGCGCGACTTCGTTGACGTAAAATTAGTAGCCAAAAAGCCAGAAAGACAAACAGACATGCTTCAAACTTATGACACCTCTCTTCTTGCGTGTTTCCTCGTTAGTGCGCGATACATATATCGCGACTTACGACGTTTCGCGTTTAAAGTCAAACTCACGAACGTGCTATCTTGTCGTGTAGAGAAATGATGGCATTGTACTGTAATGGTGTTTCCACACGTTGCGCCAAACGCGGTAATGATGTAGTTTGTCATTTTCATTCGTTTAGTGTCATTACCGTCAGCTAATAAAAACGGTAGGCATGACAACTGGTATCAAGAAACTGGAACCAATTACCTTGCTACTCCGCGAAACCAGTGCCGTGCTCGTGCAAGTTTGCTGCGTCTATGCGACATATTTATATATTCATGCAAAAAAAACACCCTCCTCCGCTTCCATACGAAACAACATACATATATCACACAGACTCAACTACACACCACCACTAAACAACACGATCGACGCGCGTTTCGCCTCTGTACGAGGCATCATCGGGATCTAAGAGTACGACCGTTCGCTACTTGAACGAATGGCGTACCCACTGGCCACTGGCGGCACTGGTTTCGCGGAGTAGCAAGATATTTTTTTTCAGGTTGTTGAAATGGACCTCCGCAAAGTAACGCCTGAATCTATTAAATATTTAACTGGTATCAAGTTTTAACAAAAATAATCAGTACGTCACACTTAAAGCACCCGTAACTCTAGCACACTCTTACTGGCTAGAAAGGGATAATAGATGCTTTATGTCAGCAATAAAAGCTAGCGTGCTAGAACCTCTGTTATATTTATATATTTTTTTATAAAACATAGGAAGGCAAAGGAGCAAGTGGGTCACATGTTGGTTGGTAAGTGATCACCACCGCCCATAGAAACCCGCAAAACCAAGGGTATTGCAGATGCGCTGCTAACCCAGAGGGCTAAGATGGAATGCCTCTTGTGCCAGTAATTAATTACGAATAAATAGCCTTAAATAATAATAGTCTTTGGCCTTAATAAATTCTTTTGAATTAAAATTGTAATGACAACACAAAGAAAAATTAGGGCAATGGCAGAACTTGAACCTGCAACATCAGCATTCCGTGCTTGCGTTTGCCAGTTTGCAGAGGCAATGTGGCGAAACTGGCAAACGCAAGGCACGGAATGCTGATGTTGCAGGTTCAAGTCCTGCCATTGCCCTAATTTTTCTTTGTGTTGTCATTACAATTTTAATTTAATAATTTGAATGTTAAAACATTTAAAAATAAAATCGAAAGAAATTTCGGTTACAAAAATTTAATAAATTCTTTTGACTTTATCAAATTACCCATATAAATCGACATAAGTCGAGAGACTAGACAGCCCTTTTATGAGGGCAATGGCATTCTAAGCATTCTCCAGTGCGTCCTTTTTGTCGTCATTTACAGTGTTTTTTTTTAAATAATTCTATAACTTGCTAACATTAGTCTGAATAAATAAATTTTATTATTATTTTTATAAGGCAAAAAAAACTGCAAATTCTCTCAATCATGACCAAACTAGGGTACAATTTACAAGTTCACCATAAAACCACGAAAACCGAGACTGTCCCAATAAGAGCCGAAACCGCATCCACCCTACAATTGGGACACTTTCTACGCTTACGACATTGTAGATAACGAGGGTTCGCACAATCGCGACCTTATTTCACGGCTTTAGAGTTCAAAGTTGAGGTTACCCATTGTAGGTCATTGCTAGACAAAGGTAGAATATGGTGCCCTTATTCGTGAATTTATGTAATTGTCGTTTCCTGACTTTCCTGTTAGTAGGTAAAAGGTTAATAAACACGTGTTGGGTTAGGTTAAGGCTGGACTTTCAACCAGGGCCTAATTTCATAAACGCGGCAGGCGACAGTGACAATTCGTTATACATTGCTAGCCCACTATGCGGTTAAGTGTGTTTGTAGCGGAACTTGTCGACACAGTAATGTACGGCGGATTGTCACTGTCACCTGTCGCCTGTCGCGTTTATGAAATTGGACCCAAGCGAAGTAAATATCGCCCAGATACTTTCGCAATCCCATTTCTATCAACACCTGGATTTTTAGGTCTTGGTACTTAAATCTTTGTTTTGCAAAAATGCTACAATAAAGTAAAAACCCTTTTTCCAAATTGTTGTTATATTAAAAATGTTTTGCAAAAAAAACTAAAACAAAGAACAACTCAGCTTAAAAAAAAGTATGTTAGTTGTGGGGTTAGCTTAGTATAGTCGACCAAGTAATTGCTTGACCACTTTTGAACCTTCATCATCATCATCATCAGCCTATATTCGTCCACTGCTGGACATAGGCCTCTCCCATGGCACGCCACTGAGCACGATCCTCGGCCACTCTCATCCAGCTCTTGCCAGCCGCCCTGCGAAGATCATCGCTCCACCGAGTCTGAGGACGTCCCACGCTACGTTTGCCGATCCGTGGTCTCCACTCAAGAACTCGTCTACCCCAACGGTTATCGGTTCTTCGGGTTATATGGCCGGCCCACTGCCACTTCAGCGTGCTAATGCGGTTGGCTATGTCGATAACTTTGGTTCTCTGTCGGATCACTTCGTTTCTAATTCGATCTTTTAGAGAAACTCCGAGCATAGCCCTTTCCATAGCACGTTGAGCAACTTTAAATTTGTGGACCAGCCCTACAGTGAGTGTCCATGTTTCGGCACCGTATGTCATGACGGGCAGGACGCACTAATTGAAGACTTTCGTCTTTAGACTTTGTGGAATTGGCGATGTGAAGACTCGACGCAGTTTCCCATACGCTGCCCATCCCAACTGTATACCTCCTTTGAACCTTATCCCTTTGTAATACGGTCGAAAAGTGGTCAAGCAATTTCTTGGTCGAGTATACATTATAGAGATTAATATATTAATATTTAAATGTTTGTATTAATATTTTCGGATCTCAAGGTAGTTTTATGTTAAAAAGATATTAAACTATTTGTGGGCCCGATACATTAACTGTATAAAAAGTGAAACTTTAGGGTGCAAAGGAGATAACTCTTCATAGATTCAAGTTGAATTTGAATCAAAACCGGTCAAGTAAATTTTTGGCATTCAGATTACACTTACAGGAAGCACTAATGAGTGTCAGAAATACCACCGGTTCAAAAAAAAAAAAACGAAAAGATACTGGCAAGAAACGGAATTGACACTACGATATAATATCTTCTTTATTATAATACGGTATTCCACTCAAAAATAGAATGGCTAAAAAGTGCAAAATTGTTGAAGACGACCACTAAAACATATTTATGTCCGAAGAAGTAGGTAAAAAACCTGATATTTTATAAGTTACAGTGATACAAAGTTACAAAGATGACGAAGAGAAAAGGTTTTTTTGTTTCGAAATAATAATATGTCATTCGAATCCAAATAAAAAAATGTAGAAAATTTTAGTTTGTGAGTAATTAATTAAAAAGCTTACAGTATTAAAATAAACAGGATTTAGTGTTGGCTCCATACAAATCACTAGTGACGTCACTGGCCCTGTATGCAGCGCGATAGAGCGTTTTCGCGACGCACGCCCGTTGTCATTTTATTTCGAAAAATATTTATCGTAAAAAAAAACTAAAAACACAGTTCTCTTCTTTTAACCAACTCTATTAATTTTGGAAATAAAAAAGTAATTAGAATACCGTATTATAAGGCATCTTTCTATTTGGCAAGTGACTTCTGAGCCTACCTAAACAACGTTGGCAGACGCAGGGCAAACGGTTGACCTCTCTTACTAATGTATATACAAAAACAAGCGCGAGCGAGACAGCTATAGCAAAAAGCGCGTAACGGGACGCACACGCAGGGTTGCCAGGCGTAAGATAATTCCCGTAGATGTACGCAAATTATTGCTAACGTACACTCGTGCGCATAAAGATGTAAAAATAACAAACTGGAACAAATTACCTTGCTACTCCGCGAAACCAGTGCCGGGCTCGTGCCAAATAGCTGAGTCTGTATATGTCGCACAGACGCAGCTATTTTGCACGAGCCCGGCACTGGTTTCGCGGAGTAGCAAGGTAATTTGTTCCAGTTTGTTGATATGGAAGTCCGCAAAGTAACGCCTGAATCTATTAATTATGTAAAAATAAGATTGTAACTTAGTTTTATTTTGAAAATTTATAAATCGTTGAGTCTCTTGCCGGTTTCTCGTAAGAGGCATTTTCCGTACTGGTTGTAAGTTTCCCGACATATATTAGTGTTTTTTGTTAGTATATTTTTAATAAAAATACGATTCTTACAGGGTAGCAGGCACCTCTTCTTAAAGCGTAAAGTAGTATCTTGCCACTGCATTTCGTACGGTAACGGAGATAGCTAGATTTCTAAAGCTTAGGCCGACAACAGATCAGCGATTCCCTTTGGGTCTGGCTGTCTTGGGCAGCTGAGATCACTTCCCATCAGGTGAGACGCATCGCTTGCATTCCATTTTTATATAAAATGGCAAGCAAAACGAGCAAGTGTACCTGATAGTAGGTAAGTGATTACCACCGCCCATAAACACCCACAACACCAAGGAAACTACAGATGCGTTGATGACCCAGACAGGTAATATAAAATATCTATTTTGCCAGTATTTTTATTCGCTGTCTTGCTCTCCAAGCATTGCTGCTTAGCGGCTGGATTCAAAGTCAAAGTCAAAATATTTTATTCAGATTAGGCTTACAGGTAGCACTTATGAATGTCAAAAAATTTACCACCGGTTCGGAAAAACCTCTGATGAGAAGATACCGGCAAGAAACTCAACGAGGTGTAATTTTTTAAATAATTCAAAATTACAATGTTATTTTACATCTCAAATATTCAAATTTTTTACAATTTAACAATTTAACACAGCAGGTGTACAATATTTGGAGCCAGGGATCGCCAATACAGATCGGGATCATTTCCAAACATCCTTGTCCAAGATATAGTCATTGATTTTATAATACGCCCGAGAAATTAATGTCTTCTTGACAATAGATTTAAATTTTGTATCATTTAGTTCAGTTATGTTTTAGTTATGTTAGTTTATTATTAGTAGATTAGAAAGCAAGGTGGTGGTAGTGATCCGGATGGACCTTGCAAAAGGTCCTACCACCCGCAAATCACGCGAACACACTACTGAGACCACTTCCCATCAGATAATTCGCAAGCTTGTTTGCCTACTTCTAAAAAAACAAAGTTGTTACGAATAAAAACTAAGTAGGCTGGCAACACTGCGCACGCGCATCAAGTCCATCATGGCCGCCGTTGACGGGTTTTTTCTATAATCAGGCTCCTTTAAAATTCCCCGAGCTTAGAATGTGTTCCTTGAAACCGTTGGCCGGTGATCACAATGGCTGCGTAGTCGCCACACCGGTTGAGGTTCCAGCTAGTCATCTAACTGGATAGTATCACTCAAAGTCAAAATATTGCAGATTTAACTTACAGGAATCACTTTTGACTGTCAAAAAATTTACAAGAGAATGAATACTAGCCGTCTTGGAGTCCAATTTTCGAATCTCACCAGGTGACTAAGTCCGCTAGTACTAGACAACCAGAGATATCAAAGAGAGTGCAGAACAACTGTCGTATCCAAATCAGAAACTGTTTTAAATAGAATTAAGCATTAGCTGTTTATCTGGTCAGTAAATAACTTGCTTCTATTTTGCGGGTGGTAGGGCCTTGTGCAAGGTCCGTCCTAATAGCTACCACCATCTTGCTCGCCAATCCTGCGGCTAAGCAGCAATTGCACTGTTGTGTTCCGGCGTGGAGAGCAAGACAGCCGATGCAATTACTGGCACAAGAGTTATTCCATCTGAGCCCTCTAGGTTGGCAACGAATCTGCAATCTCTTCGATGTTGCGGGTGTCTATAGGCGGTGGTGTACCCTTACCATCAGGTGACCCACTTGCTTGTTTGCCTTCCTTTTTCATAAAAAAAGAAGCATCCTACTGTATGCCTCTTTGTATATCGTATTACTCGGTATTCATGCGCACGCGCGGCAACTCAATTGCACCGGCCACAGTGCAGTGGTGCCCCGATGTTATTGTTCTTCGAAGTAAGCCGCGTATGACAGCCGTTGAAAGTTGAAACCCTCAGTGAGTCTTCTCATGAACCTACTCGTAGTACAGTCACCAACACCAATATCTGACACAGCGAAGCGTGCAAAAATATCTGACACGTCCTACCAGCCCTAGAAATAGAGTCGTATCAGATATTTATGCACGCTTTGTTGTGTCAGATATTAGTGCTGGTGACTGTACCTACAGTAAACGGTAGTACTTTTCTATTCGCAATGAAAGTACATACTTGTAGTGTTTGTCTTGTAGTTTCCAGCTCTTCTCCCCCCTCTTCAATTAGTTAAGTAAAGGTTTGCGCACGCGCAACCTGAGAACGCTGCTTCGCTTTCGATGGAATTTCTAGTATTAGCTAATCTTTGTACAGTGTTTACTAGTCAATTTGAATAAACCTATCCGGAAGCCCTTAACAACTGAAAAAATCAAAAAGCTGTTTTTTTTTGTGTAAAATAGGAAGCAAAACAAGCAAGTGGGTTACCTGATGGTAAGTAATCATCACTGTCCACAGATATCAACAACACCAAGGAGATTGCAGTTGCGTTGCCAACCCAGAGAGATAAGATGGAATACCTCTTGTGCCAGTAATTGCACCGGCTTTCTTACCTCGTTTTGTCGTAATTGATTACGATCTGACGAGGTTCAGAACAAAACATAAACTTATGCCATTCGTTTAAGTAGCGAACCGTCGTACCATTTGATCCGGATGATGCCTCGTGTAGAGGCGAAACGCGCGTAGATACGTCTAGGTGGTTTATTTTATTGTCAAGTATGTGTGTTAGGTGTTATTTCGTGTGGAAGTGCAGGAGGATGGGTTTTTGAAAAAAAGTATACATCGCACAGACGCTGTTTTGCAAGTATGCTGCATCAATTTCGCGGAGTAGCAAGGTAATTTGTTCCAGTTTGTATAAACGCCTAAAGTTTAGTCTTCAAAAGTGAGAAAAACAGCAACATGACAATAGTAACTGACAAGCGAAATGTTAAAAATTGTTGACGATTAGAAGCAATTAAAACATTTTCCGTATGAAACTTATCGAAGCGTTAAACTATTCCCGATAAAAGAAATTAGCGTGCTGTTTGTTTATCAGCAATAACATAGGAAATAAAGTTTGCATGCGATGGAAAATAATTCATACGATAAAGTATAACCACTGTAAAGCATGAAGTTAAATGATCAGTTCTTCAGTATTTATTGTAAAGTGCAAAAGGTAGGTAGAAAAGAAATCCTTATACTGCCTGACAGCGAACGCATTGCCATACTTTATGCGAATAAATCCATGAATTATGTAATAATCTGTTTGATATAGAATGTCTGGTAAAGCCACAGATGGGCAGCGGTATGCTATTTATTAAAAACTAAGATTATATTGAAATAACCTGATCACTCACCTATTTAAAGTCTTTTAATACGCGCGTGGTTATTTCAATATCTCGGAATCTTACGGTAGTTTTTTATTAAAAACTAACGAAGGATCTTTAGGACTTATAAATTCAACACGCAACACTTACAATATCAACAATTCCAACCAGAATGGTTTGCACGAGGCTGCGACTACACGTGTCATAATAGCGGATAAGCTAGGGTGTAATATTCCTGTCTCATTGTAACAATTTACTTCTGCGCATCGTCAGAACAAATGAATCAGTTCAGTGGGATTGAAATCCTACTTAATTATTATACGCGTCAATGCAAAAATACTCCGTGACAACGTCTGAATGTTTATTCCTCAATTGACGCTTAAGCAGATGGTCAGGTTTGGACACAATTTAGCAGAAAGATAGACCAAGTCTTATATTAAAATATAGGATACTTTTTATCCCGTGTAAATGCCATTTCCCGTAGGATAACAAAATTAATTCCTTGCAATCGAGATCGCGGGCCGAGTAAAAGACTTAAAACAAGCCTAGTAAGAAGCCCTTCCTTGTAATTTTTAAATCGTACGCATTTTAGCCAACATACGATACGAGGCACTATTAGCTATTACCGTAGCAACTGGTAACCTGCTCGTAAACTTCCCAAATAAAGAAGTACCCTACATTCCAAGCTTGTGAAACTTATACTTAATTATCCGATGTAAAAAGTTGAAACTCGCAAACATTGGGCCAATCTTGGTCATTAGACGACCAACTATGAACTCTAGACCTTCTTTATAACATGCTAAGCGTCTAAACATGTAGGTAAGTTTATGTCAATGAGTTTGTGACATTGATGTGGCACCAATGTGGCAAGCGATTGTTAAACCTATAGCAGAGATCGACTACGTTTACCCAAAAAATTTGGGCTTTATTCGTCTGTCTGGTGGTTTTGCGGGGGTTTCATTACGTACTTTTTCTTATACTGAAGTTTTTAATTTTCGTTGGTTCTGTTGATTAGCTAGCAGGCCACGGTTTATGCAGCCTTGGATGTATCTTCTTTAGCTGAGACTTGCAAATTCCAAACGTTTAAAGCCATGTCTGGGTCGTTTAAACCAATTTAGGTGGTAACTTTTACCTACAATTCAATTTGGCAGAAAACACACCAGTGCTAATAATAATAATAATATTGTTTTGATATTGTTTTATTACTTTTTATAGAAATATTGAAAAAACTTGACCTAAATGTGTGTGTGATGTGTGAATGTGTTATATTATTATATTTTAAATAAATATAATAATATAGCACTTTATTTCAGACATTGTCCATAAGGTTACAATAAAGACTTAAAAACTAATGTTAGTAGGTAGGTAAGCCCAAAACCTAAAAAAACCTAAAAAAGCTTTGGTATCGGTATCAACAAATATTTGCCATCCTCGGGTCTAGGCGCGCTAGCATTTCTGCACCTAAAAATGGTCGGGCCACATGTCGTCGGAACCGGTATCTGGTATTCTGTGTAAACTCAATACCGATGACGAAACCAGACCCTTGCGACAGATGGCTGTCCGGGATATTGTATAACCGTAGGACAATGTTAATTCACAAAGTATGAATTTTCGCCGAAAGGTGTCGTGTTCCAGGGCTTTATGGGACGGATGTAGGACACCGGGAAACTGGGTCACATGTCACCGAAGCAACGAGGTTCTTAGTTGATATGAATATATTGTGTTGTATTTTATTTTAAGCATTCTCGAGTCTAAAATCTAGAGAATATTCTATGTCTCATGCATATATTGTATGGGTTATTGTATAATCTGTTCCACATAGTAAATAAATATAATATTTAAGTCTCTAAAACACTGCCATTGATATACATTTAAAATAAAATAAAATAATTCAAATTTAGCGGGAAAAATATGCAACTTTATGATGATTACTTGGCTTATTTTGTTTCTGGCCCCCGGTTTTTGAAAGATATGCTAAGGGTAGAAGCTTTCTGTCTGTCTTTAGTATTTGCAAATGAATCTAGTCTGGATGATTCTTGTCAAACACTTAAAATAGCTACGGCCTTTCCCAACAACAACCGCGGCAGCTTCACAACTTCTAGATCTATCAGTTAAACCCTACGACTGACAAACTCCTGGTTTTGTGCGATTTAAAATAAAAAAGTTCTCGCAAAAAAGTGTTGAGGAAAGTAATAACAATTCTGATCTCGAACCAGGCACGAGCCTTCCTGGAAACAACCGGGTCTGTTCTCTCGCTCTACCGCGTCTAATTGTGGCTTAAAACCGGGTATACCTGACAGGAATTTTAAAAAAACTAAAAGATATTACAAAAACGGCCTTGCGCTGTCATGTTTTACAATCTACAATTGACAAGTGTTTTGTCTGTTGACATTTGGCATTTAATTTTTAAACTGTGACACAAATGATGAGATGAGTGTCGTAATTTTTTATCCTTTGTCAAGACGGCTAGATGGTTTTAAATTCATAAAACAAATACTCCGATCCGATTTGGCAAAGATCAAACTGGAAAAGACAGTATTTAAGAAATAAAAACTGCATTGAAATCAGTCTCTCTCTACCACCCCTACGCGCTACGATGTCAAAATCAGTACTCATACAACATTTCTGTTTATATTCGCCTGTAAAAACGGCATGCCTTATACAACTTGATATGTACCACCCTATCGATTGGATACCTTTTTTTTTATGGAACAGGAAGGAAAACAAGCAAGTGGGTCACCTGATGGCAAGTGATAACCACTTGCCATCAGGTGCCTATAGACATTTGCAATAACAAAGAGAGCGCAGATGCGTTGCCAACCTAGAGGGCTAAGATGGAATACCTCTTGCGCCAGTAATTACACCGGCTGTCTTGCTCTCCACGCCGGAACACAACAGTGCAAGCGGCAGGAATAGTGAGCAAGATGGTGGTAGCGATCCGGACGGACCTTGCACAAGGTCCTACCACCCGCGAAATACAAATCAAATACATCCTAGCCAAATACATTGGTTCAGGGAACAGAAAAAGTAAAATTGAAGTTCTGATTGAATATACAGTGAATTGAAACTGAACTCCTCCATCAAGATGAGAATAAGTGAACAAAATTGCAATTCGAGATTCGACCTATCATTTCGGAACATCGTAAAGGAAAAAAACCGGGGCCAAAAAAGAACCTCGCATGGTCACGACCTTTGGAATTCCAAGGATGGTGTAAACCAAAACGAACCAAGAGGAGGAGCCATTTGAATTGATGTTGTGCGCGTCTGGGTTGTTGGTTAAGTCGTTCTGGTTGTTTGGTAGTAGAAAGGTGGTACAAAAAAGAGAAATAATCGTGAAGCGGTACACAGACGACCTTGGGTGTAGGCCGCATGTCGGCTGTTGCTCCGAAAGCCGGTTCCGTGGCCCGTGTTTTGATGGATCGGTTTTGGGTCCCTTCAGTATGAGATTTTGTGCTAAAAGAAATTTCGTTCACGTTTAATCAAGTTATGTCCAAACTTATTAAGTGAAATGTATTGTAACTTTGTTAAGAAGTAAAACTTACATGTGACAGGTATTAGCTTTATAAGGGTTAGTTAGTTTGTATAAGAATTTCTGCAACTGTATACAAATACTAGCTGTACCCGAGGTTTAGTTTGCGTGTAATACTAAATATTGATAAAAAGATTTTGAAATAGGATGAGTAGTTTCGAAAATTAATAATACCTTCTACATACAAACTTTACCTCTTTATAATATTAGCAAAGAAAAATTGGAAATAATTGATTGATTTAAAACTCCAATATTTAATTAGTTATCAATACAACAACAAATATTGTAAAAAAGCCATTTAAAGTGTAAAGAATATTATTACTTGTAAAATTCCAATTTTTATCAACAAATAATTAAAACTAATACTGTATCTAAATAAATACAAAATAGTTTTTATGCTCACATCAGACGTCTAGGTCAGTTTATGGCGGATATATTAAAATGCCATTAAGTAGTTACTAAATTTCCATAAACTATATACTACTTGAAACTGAAATATTAGATTCACTTTCGACGCATGTTACATTATTAGTACACGCTAAGTTCCTATATAAAGCACCTTTTTCTTCGTTGTACAGCACATGTCATAAAACCATGTCCAACTCTCACGCACCTTCATCTGCATACATATACTACATCATAGTAAGTAGGTACATATTGAAAGTTGTCTACAACCTACAACATACAGTTTCATTTTGGGCCCTTGTCCCGCCCTCTGTCTGCAACAAGACAACCATCCAGTTTGGGCTCATCTACGCAATTATCAACTTTTACTTTTATTTGTCGATTATAATTTCGGTAGAAAGCCGCGGGACCGTGCGCCCGCGCATGCAGTGAAATTTTTCACGATCTCTATCTCTATGGGTCCGTCGTGTCGTACGTTCGCGCTTGTCATAATAATTTACATGTTAACTTCTTATATATTTGGACTTTCTTGCGACTTATTTATTCTTTAGTTTGTTGCTAAACAAGTTGTGCGGTTACATTTAATGCTAAAGTCAAAAGTCAAAGTCAAAGTTAAAATATCTTTATTCACTCAGATTAGGCCTACAGGAAGCACTTATGATTGTCATAAAAATTTCCAACGGTTCGAAAAAACCTCTGATGAGAAGATACCGGCAAGAAACTCAACGAGGTGTAATTTTAAAGGGAGGCAAACGATCATGTCACTTGATGGAGAGTGATCATCGCTGCCTGTGGGAACTAGCGCCTTCAAGAGAAGCTGATGATAAGATAAGGTCAGTTATGATGAGGGCGATCATAATGGCAAGAGAGTTACTTAAGAAAATTCGCAGTGACAAACACCTTTGAACATAGGGGGGGTATTCATTAATTATGTCACACGAATTATGCAGCCAACAGTAACAACCCGTTAAAGAGGCGGGTTAAAGTGTGACAAAGGGTAGGGGTGGTCTAGATATCTTAAAAATCTTGTGACGTAATTTATGGATAATCCCTAAGGTATCCGAGCGTGCGCCGAGCTTTATTGATATTGTCGGAAAGACTAGTTTTGTCAAACTCCATTTGGCTTGACAACTAGAGGGAACGCTTGGAGCAGTAAAGAATATACACCTAATGGTATAATTCTACGTTCAATTCCTTTTACTGCAAAAATTGGCATATGATCTGTCGCTTACGATCGAGATCAAAACTTCGGGGCAATAAGTCAAGGATGGGTTTCAGTATTTAGTGTATTATGATATTATTAATAACGCCACACCCAAACTGACACTTCAAAAATGTCACACTTTTTTTGCATGACAGTCACGGGTCTCTAAGCCCTTCTCCTCTTACAAATTAATCTATAAAGGAGAACTTAGGTTACTTTACGCTATCTAAAGTGATCATTTAAAATAGCATATAGTAACCTACGGTCTGCACAATAAAATAGCTCAAAACAACATTCTTTTTTTTTTAAATAATCACAACTACATATAAAACGACGTAAATTTATATCACAAAAAGTTAATCCAGTCTTAGAATCTCCAGTTATGCGGCATTACGTTTTGTATACAAAGCGATCTGATCTGATATCGCTAACGGTGTTTCTTTTTTTACAGTTAAACGCGAACCTACGAATTTAACCGAAGTACGTCCGAACGCTGATGGTAAAACTATTAGAATAAAACAATTAGAGCGTGAACGTTCACTAATTGATATTTCGCGAAGAGATAACAGTTACAAACTTACAACGTGATTGCTAAATTTGCTTCGTTATGACAGGATGTTTCTGAACTTAATAAAATAAACCATAGTCATTAACATATTAATGTCTTAATAGTTGATAAAAAGATAGGAAAGCAACTAATACGAAAACAATTAAAAACGAGTAGTGATGAAATGGCTAATAAAATTGTCGAAAAGTTATAAACGATGGAAAACATCTTTAGCAAGCAAAATAAAGTTGGAACCGGTAGCAATAAAACTTGGAAGATATGACCATGATAATAATAAAAACCAAATAAGGTGACACATTTAGTTGTCGTAACGAAAAACGAAGCCAATAAGGTAACAAGTAATAAAGATAAAGATTATAATAACACTAATATTGCCACAAGTAGCTAACGATAAGACACTAATTGTACAATAACTGAACTGACGCATGAAATTGCTGATATCGAAATATTCCTGTCAGCGAGACAGCGATAAAGAATTTAAAGCATCAGAAAAACAAGCAAACGACAAAAAGCTTTCGGCATACCTAACAATAAATGAACAGAAACCAAATGTCACATATTTCACTTCCAAAAAAATATACACACCGTGATAAAACGCATTTGGCGCAAAAACGCAATTTTTTGTAAATGGCTAAGTGTTGCCAAATGTTGAGATTTGAAACAAAAAAAAACAAAAGGCAATTCAAGAGCGTCTCCATTTTACATGTCAAGCGTTCTTGTCAAATGGGAATGTGTAATTTAAGCTTAATGACTTGGCTTTATGCAATTGGATCCTAACTACCATCAGTCTATTAAAGGCCAATACTATATCTACTTGGATGCAATCAATTGATGCTGACAGACATTCACTCTAATTTGGATACGCATTGTCTTTCTATCTATAGTAAGAAGCAAGAATAAGAATAGCATGTCATCAACGTAGATGGCATAGATCTTAATACAACTTTACCTTGAAATTACTCCTCATCGTATTCAAGTTTGGAATCGTATGACAACTAAACCTAATAAGCTTTATAGAAAAGGCGGAAGTATCAATTGAAAATCAAGCGGTTGCAACACAAACAATATAAGCTGCCTAGCCAATAAATAGCCTTAGACAATGGTCTTTAATGAACTGAAACAGAACAGAAGAATGGTTTAAACATGCCACATAAGGCTTTGTGGTGTTGAAAATGGCGGTAATTAAACAGTTGCGAATAGAATGGATGATGACAGATGCTGTGAAGTCACTTAAATTTGTAAAGAAAAGTGAGGCTAAATTAAGTTCCAGTTCGAGGTATTCCATCTTAGCCCTCTTAGCATTCTCTTTGTTGTTGCAGGTGTCTATAGGCGGTGGTGATCACTTACCATCAGGTGACCCACTTGCTTGTTTGCCTTCTTAAGTTGTATAAAAAAAAAGTTAAAAAGAATAGATTATGCAAATTTCAAGTTAGCAGAAGAGTGAGCTTACACAAACTGGAACAAAGTACCTTGCTACTCCGCAAAACCAGCGCTGTTCACGTGCAAAACCACTGCGTCTATGCAAAAACCCACACACCTAAGAGTGAGTTTGTTTTGTTTAGAAGCGACAAGAGTTGAACCAGTGATAAACTTAGGTACTGTCAGTGACCCCGTCAGTGAATGATTTTGTCTTACAATTGTTTAAAAATAGCAAGTGACAAGTCAATGACGTAAAATCTGATAAAAAAACGTGAAAAACTTTGACCACACTCCGTCACAATTACCTCGGTCTATTTCTCTCGCTTAATACACATCGGTACGAATTAGACACGTTGTCAAAAATCACACACGTACAAATCTAAGCAGATATGACAAAATACCCTGTTCATGACTGAGATTGTGATCAAGGGTCGTGAAGCAATACAGCTCCGGGCAGTCCGCCATACCGTTGCATCAGAGTGTGATACACAAACCGACACAGCATACAAACGATTGTTTAAAACTTTTGTTGAATATTTCATGGTATCGTTTTTCTTGCGAAACCCGCTTATGCAACATTATGGGAACAGATGACGAATTAATTGAGATCATTGGCTATCAGTTATAGTCATTAAGTGGATCATGATTGCTCAAATGATTTGCATGAATGATGAGAACATACTTACGACATTGTCTTTATTATATTGTTTTCGCGAATGTTTCCTCACGTTAATTCAATCAGCGATGCAAATTTTGTATCAGTTACATATTCGCGAAGAGATCATCCTTAATTCAGTGGCAAGTAAACGAAAGTAACGGGTTGCCCTTTTAACGGCCTGACCTTTGCACTACACACCTCACAAAAGCAAAAAAGCCTAATGACCTCACAGCCTACGCATTGTAAATGAAGAGTAGAAGTCGATCAAAAAAGAACTGGAAGCAATAAGAATGCAAGTGGCACAGTTACTTTGTTTGCTTTATCATTACGGTAGCCCGGTGTGGTAACGGACAAGCCAGCTTTTTGTCAGATTAAATTCGTACAACTCCACAATGCATCATGATTACACGCTGTCAGCCGTTTTAAATTACACCAGCCGACTTTGCTTTCCAGAAAAACTTTACCAATCAACAGTAGACCGTATTCCATTGTGTTAGCGTCATCAAATTTGGTAATCGACACGCGATTACTTAAAGTTGATTTGTAAAACTATTTGGGATATAAAAGATTGATCTCCCGAAGTCAGATATGGTTGATTTTGGTAATTGGTGGGCTTCTGTAACAATGCTGCTGGTAATGTCATCGATGTAGATACAAACTGAGATTTCGGTCAAGAGAACGTGGATAGTGACATCTACTACCGAGTCGTAAAAGTCACGATTGAGGCTGATATCAATAGCTTTATAGACATTCTAAATTCTAAGCGTACCACCAAAGATGTTACAAAAACTAGCCATATAGCAACACATTGATATCATTTTAGCATGAATACGTGAAACGTTTCACCTGCGAAAAGGAGTAAATTAAAATCATTGCCTGTGAAGCTGACGTGAACAATTCTGGGCTCTTTTGTAGGTTTGTCGAAACGAAAAACATTCTCACTATGGTAACTTACAGGATTAAAGTTGTCTATGTTGAAAACTGATCAACTCGAGCAATCATCAATGGCAGGCATGATGGCAAGCGAAACATTAATCACACATCAAGCAGCAAGCAAGAAACTGTTGACACGCGAGATAGACATCATCCCTTCAATGTTTCCCGGAAATTTCCACAATGTAGAATTTGTTGATAATTTTTCACAGGCAGCCCGATGACTGACGATTCACAGCTTCTTCTTTAACCTACGACCAAGACGGCTAATTCTCATTGGTTCTATTCAACGCAATATGTCTGTGATATTTGAAGTCTGCCCTTGATGTGTATGTGTGTTTGAATAGACTTAAGTATATGTTTTTCTTTCTTTCTAATTATACATCGTAGAAATCGGCGGAGTTCATCATTCTTTCAAAGGTCATATTCCCCAATAAGCCGCGCTCAGATTTGATCTACCACATTAAACGCGAACCATAGAGTATGGAGTGAATGTTAATTTTTGCAGCGGTCGTTGCCCTTTGTTTGACCATAGACCACGGGTTAACAGAGCGAGACCGTAAAACTATCAAGGCTTGTGATGTTTTAGTTTTTTGATGGTTCGATGGTTTTTGTTAGTTTTACAATTGGTAAAGGTTTATTTGTGTTTTAAGTATCTATGAAATAGCTGTTCATAAAAAGGGTAGACTGTGGGCTATTGTTAGAAAATACTTGTAGTATACGCGTATGTTGATGATCTAATTGGAAAACATAACGTTTTGACACGTTAATTTCCAATAAGTAGGTATTATTCCCAGGGACATGCTCTCGCTTGTTTCTTTTTTGGAGTTTAACTCTAGAAGTATGATTCTTTACAGTTCACATATTTCGATCCTTAGCATTTCTGTATGTTTTGATTTGTTTATATGATATTTCTAACGCCTATTTTAATAAAATACTTTTCATTATTCAACACAAAGAAAACAATAACGGTGAGAATAATAGTTATTTCTAAAAACTGGTTCCCTTGTCCTCTAAAAGCAAAAGAATTCGCTAAGTGATGTTTATCAATCAGATCCTAAAGATAATCCACTAACACCAACCTTGATATTTAGTTTCGAAACTGTACTTAGAACAAAATAGCTGTCATTGCGCAACAACTTTAACAATACAAGAAGTACCGTCCACTTCCATACAGATAAGCGGCAAATATAACTTTGTAATAACTAAAGTCACATGTTGGCACGTTATATTTAACAACAGGCTAGCTAACCCACCACGACTAGCTCTGTCTCTCAGTGCGTCTCACTCTAACTAATACAGTAGGAGAGAGACACTGAGTAGAAGATAAGCACGCATACTAGACGTTCTCACTGTTCTGAGGCTAGGTTTTGTCGTGGAGATGAAGTCTTTGTCCCTTTCTAACCAGTTGTCGTGTGCAAAAGAGATGGCAGCATTTATTTATTTATTTAAGCTTATTTGCACAGTTTACAAAACAAATACAATTGGCGGACTTAATGCAAGTAGGCATTCTCTATCAGTCAACCACACTATAAATAAGAAATTAACAAACATGCACAAAAAGAAAAGTAAAATAAGCTGATAAACAATAATCTACCTGTCAAGTACCTATTAACTAGTAAGCATTGTGTTTACAATGCAATAAACGCTAGTGTTCTGTTCTATCAATGCAGGCTGTCCTTAACACTGCTTTTCATCTAGGCAGGATTTTGAATTTAATAACGCTGGAATATGCATAATGGCGGTTAGTTAGCTTCAATCGACGTTAAAAATTTATTATTATGTACGTATCGTTGAATAATCGAGACAGTCATTAAGTGTCAAGGATAAATAAATATTATCATTATTGTCAGCATTTTTTTCCACTCTTTATCGGACAAAGGGTTCTTTTTATCCGAATACGGTATCAACAAGACGGAACTGTAATAACATCAACTTGAAGGCCGAATTACATTACAGTAGCCGTGTCCAGCATCACTGGATTGAATGAAATCGTCGAAAAATATATAGTAATATACTGGTAGGACCTTTAAAAGGTTTATCTGGATAGCTGTCACTTCTTGCTCGCTAATCCAGCCCCCAAACAACAATGCTTGCACAGTTGTGTTCCGGCGTGGAGGGCAAGACAGCCGGTGACATTACTGGCATAATAGGTATTCCATCTTAGCTCTCCGAGTTGGCGTCGCATTTGCAGATGATCACTTACCATCAGATGGCATAACTGCTTGTTTGCCTTCCTATTGTATAAAAAATAGGTACTTACGTGCGTGCTTTATTCCGATCTAGCGCGGGTTAATAGGATTAAAAAGTGACATTAATCCGTTGTCTATCCACCGCTGGAATCCAGCGCTAAATCCAGATAATGGATCGATGTAAACCATCCGTAAGTATGTTCCCATACATTTCATAAACGCAACCAGGCGCACTTCGGGAAGCTACAAGTCGTTCAAGGCACCTCTGCACTGAGGCTGCCGCCATTAAGTTGCCGCGCGTGCGAATGAATACGAGTTATACGATAGACAGAGAAGCATACAGTAGAACGCTTTTAATACCTAAACGCTGTTTCTGTAGGAAGAGATACTTCTGTACTTGTTGTATTATTGATTCTGTGACGCAACAAAAAAGATGTGACCGCCGATGTAAGCATGCCTGTTGTAAACAATTTTCTAGAACGTAATTATATTTTATTCCTCGCCTTTTGATAACCTTTACTGATACCGCTAAACGGAATTTATATTAATTGATACTTCAAGTTTATAAACAAATAAAACTGACAAACAGAGCTCTAATTAATTAGCTTGTGACATAGTATTTGTGACAATAACACATACTTTAGTTGTACCACGTATGGCGTTTCAGTCGAACTGAGGTCTTAACATGACCGGCCAAGTTTAGGTTATCTGACTTAATCTCTATGTGCGTCAGTTTCTTGTGACACTAGTTTGACAGAGTCGCACAGAGGGATAAGTTAAACTTGGGCTGGTCATGTTACGGTCACACGATTTTTAAGATTTCATGACACTCCTCCCTTATGTCACACTTTTTTTTCTTATCTTTTGTACGGGCTGTCACTTTTGGAGGATAAAATTAGCGTGACGTACTTTATGGATGACCCCATTAGTAGAACGCTACAGCTTCAAATTGCCCGGTCTCTTTTTACTATGGAAATACTTTTCAAGACGTTCATGATGTCATTAAGAATAAGTTAAATTCAATGTGTGAGAAATACTTCTATATTATACTATTTAAATTTACGATATGCCTCTTCTCTTTGCGTATCTACTTTTAACTCTCATGTCCTGTCAATCTCTGAAAGTTAACTGGAAGAGATTCCGAGGATAATTCGCTTCAGATATGGTATACAAGATTTGTTCAATTAATTGGTATTTTAATACTTATGGGGAATGAAGAGCTTAAATCATTACAATTATTTCTCAAGTCTTTAACTTGCATGAGCTTACAAACTCAGCTAAATAAAATTCCATTTAAAATATAAACTATATCTTACAGCTAAAACCACCATCTACAAGCCGATATTATCGTATAACCCAAGCCTTTTTATAACACGTTAGTAGATAAAATTAAGTCAAATCTCGCCTTTTAATCGCTACCACGGCCAATAAACATTTGAGATGAACGGCCTATCATCCACTGACAAAGCTATTTTTAGCTTTATAGCTTCTCGTTTTCTTTTAGTCAATGTCTGTGTATTTGCACCGCTTATTAAAATCTGTATTTTATTAGCATAGGATAGTTTAGAAAAACACTTCAGTTAAGCGGACTTAATGCCAATAGGTTTTCTATTCCACTCAAGCATAACTTGAATATAAATACGATATATAGGGTCACAAACAGACTTTAATCAGAATAACTCAATAAGCTACGTCTATAAGCAACTGCATCGCAACAAAGTCGTGTTGAACTGTCGTCCATACATGTCCAACGACAGTGACTTTCTATCGCGACTGTTACGCGACTGTATTACTACTGTTTTGCGACTGTACGCGACTGTATGCAAGTCGTCGTAGGACTCGTAGGCGATCGCCCTTCAAAATAGAAGAGACAAGTGGAAAGATAGAGGCTTCAATTACCCCTCTTTTAAGTGGTGGGGTTACAAAAATCACTCTTATAAATGCAGAACTAGTGACCTACGCCATTTTGCGCGGGTGCAATTACGATGTTAAGTACGTACTCGTACAGTAGGGGAAATATATTCACGTACCACCTTAGAACCCTATCGCAATGACGCGACGCGTTAAACGCCAGGCTATGTCATACAAATGTCATGCATATGTCTCTTCGACTAGGTTGTACGGTGGTACGTGTTTCAATTTCCTTGACTTTACATAAAAACCTTCCCTAAAAATAATCTCTAAATGACAATGAAACGCCTGAAACTATTAATTAGTGGAAGCCGTACTGCGGGTGGTAGGGTCTTGTGCAAGGTTCGTCCGGATCGCTAACACCATCTTGCTCGCTAATCCTATCGCTAAGCAGCAGTGCTTGCACTATTGTGTTCCGGCGTGGAGAGCAAGACCGCCGGTGCAATTACTGGCACAAGAGGTATTCCATTTTAACCCTCTAGGTTGGCATCGCATCTGCAATCTCTTTGGTGTTGCGGGTGTCTTTAGGCGGTGGTGATCACTTACAATCAGGTGACCCACTTGCTTGTTTGCCATCTTATTTCATAAAAAAAAACCGTTGCGTGGTTTAAAATAATTAAATTGCCAAAGATATAATTAAGGACATTTTTTATACAATATGTATGTACAGTCAAGGAATTAAATTTCCAACCCACCTAAGGTTCAATAGCATATAGCAAACTGTCACTATAAGAGCTAAAGAGCAAGACGTTAGTTTGACATATCGACCTTAATGCATTGCGAATGTCAGACGACATTTCAACGAAATGGGTAGGGAATTAAGTTCCTTGACTGTACATAAAGAATACGAAATAGGTTGTGTGACCTCTAACTAAAATCACTTATCTTATAATTCCCGAAAATTTTTAATCGTTTACGTAACGTTTTGCGTCGGTCAAAGACTGACAGGAGACTAACTTTCACGCTGCGCAGGAGCAATGGACGACAGCCCTATACCACACCGGTTATCTCGCGAGCAAATATAGTAAACAAGACAAGATAAGGAACGATCTAAAGTATCTCCCGGAATGTGGTAGCGCTAGTGTCGCGAGGTAGAGTTACTCCGCTAACTATAGCACTTTATTACTAGCACCACAGAATAAATGACGTACAGAAACTTCTCTTTACGACCGCGATTTAACTAGTCCAACATTTAATTCACACGCTCAAAAAGTTCGTATTACTGCATACACCATACGCCAAGCGGCGCGAGTCAAAAGGAACGCGACGCCCGCGCCCGCCTTCCCCCCGCTACTCCCGGCGCCACGCTAGGGTTGCGCGGCATTCGTTTTCAATTACACTGACACGGCGGGGGCGATCGAGCGAGCGCGCGGCAAGCCGACAGCCTACTGCGATTTGTCTATGCCATAGGCAAGGCGGTCGAGCGTACCTACAATGCGGAGTGCAAAAGTAGCTGAACTCTCGAAGAGGTGAAATCTACGCTGTAGCGCAAAGCGTCGGCTTGACCAGAATAGTATCGCACTCTCACTAAATATCGGCTTGAACAGGTAAATGAAATGAAATGAACTTTAATCTAGAACTAGGTTCCATAGCAAAGCATAGCAAGGGATACCTTCGCATTTGTACATCACTGTATCTCTTTATGTCATTTATGTTTTTTGTACAACAAAGAATTGTATTGTACAGTAGGGAAAATATATTCACGTACCACCTTAGAACCCTATCGCAATGACGCGACGCGTTAAACGCCAGGCTATGTCATACAAATGTCATGCGTATGTCTCTTCGACTAGGTTCTACGGTGGTACGTGTTTCAATTTCCTTGACTGTATGTTCGACCGCCTTCTCCTTCTAAACCAGGCAACGGATCACGATACGGTTTTCACTGTCATTTAGAGAATTTCTTATGGAAGGTTTTTATGTACTTTATATTCTAATTGTACTTATGCGAAGCCGGGGCGGGTTGCTAGTGTGGGATAACTAATTAAAATTTAATTATCAAGAAAATCGAAAGGAAATGTTCGGGCTATCTTATAGCTACGTTGGAATTTTGATGGTCCTGTCTGTCCTGAATACCGCAATAACGACTCTAACTTCCTTTATTAATTATTCAGAACGTTAAAATATAATACATATGTATGTATATGCATGCTGTTGCAAACGTGAATTTGTTGACCTTGCCTAGGAAATGTTTACATTCCGTAGTAAATTATACCACAGAATAAATAACGTACAGAAACTTCTCTTTTACGACCGCGATTAAACGAATTCCAACTTTATTCACACGCACAAAAAGTTCGTATTACTTCATACACCATGCGCCAGGCGGCGCGAGTCAAAAGGAACGCGCCGTCCGCGCCCGCCTTCGCGACACCCTAGGGTCGCGCGGCATTCGTTTTTAATTGTAATTAACTGACACGGCGGGGGCGAACGAGCGGGCGCGCGGCAAGACGACAGCCTACTGCGATTTGCCTATGTCATAGGCAAGGCGCTGGAGCGTACCTACAATGCGGAGTGGAACCCCCCTGTTTATTCCACAGAAAATAGTACTACGATTATATTTCAATTCAACCACATCTTAACGATCTAAACTACATACAGCCATGCCTAGAGACCTAACTTCAGTTGGATTGTTTCGTATGAGGCGAGAATACCGAAATTTTCCTAGTTTTTTTTGTACCTAAATAGTGCCTTTTTATCAATTCAAGTAGTTTACCGATAGCAAAACACTGGAATTGTTTGAATTGAAATTATAACTAATAACTATGCTAGAAATTTTCATATAGTTATTTTAACAGTAGGAGACGTTAAATAATTAATTACAAAGTGAAAACTTCTCAGTGCTTGACACGTAGGGCATTGTTTTTACCAGTAGTTGACATTGTTGTCTCTCGTTTTAACTCGTATGACCCGTGTCTTCTCGTCAACTTTTGGATCACTGTCAAAGACTAGGCCGTTACCTTACATGGATGGATGCATTCTGTGCCATATGAGTAAGAATCAAGTTTTCATATAAAGTTAAATGAATAACGCATAATTTCATTTCACGCGCTAATATAGTCAGAGTTAATGTTAGCTTACTATATCTAAATAAACATAGTGATTCTTAAAACGATCTATAAAAGGGAAAGTTGTTGGTAATGGCCGTAAAACTTATGACTATGACCGTAAGGGTACAAGCGACATTCCTATTTTTTTATGACTGTCTCGATCACTTAACAAGTATACTAATTAATTAAATAATGTATTTGCCTTTATGAAAAGATTTAAGTACATCCATACACTATGGGCCGGCTCGACCGGGGCAGTATCACATTCTCACAGTATACCGGCGAGAAGAAGCAGCTCGCTCCTGCGTTTCATACGTCGAAAGATTTGGAGGTCCACAGGGGAGACCTAAACGCGGGCAACGGATCAGTGATTCTCTGGATATCGTTGGTTTGGTTCACAAGGGCAACGGTGATCACTTCCCATTAGGTGACCCGCATTCCAGTTTTGGTACTACTTGGTACCCCAAAATAACGATGTTTAAACTACCTAGTTAAGAATTACCTAAGCGATAAAAATAGTAATATTTCACGGTTAATTTACATTATAATAACTATATACGCAACCTGGTTGATATTACTATATAAAAACGAGACAAAAAGGCGACCTCCAGTGTGACAATAGCATATCAAATTCTCGTCACAGAGGCTGGTTAGGCCAGGAGCCGTGACCGCCACAATAGTTGCGCACCTCTGCTTGTTTGTACTTTCGCTGTGCCGCCGGGTGCAGCAGCCAATCAGGACGCGCGCCAGCGTCACGGGGGCATTCAATGTCAACCTTTTTTTAAGCGCCAATAACAAAATCGACTATAATCGAGACGTAAAAGTAATCGCTAGATTGTCAAAAGATAAAAAAAGTTAAGCTGCTGAGTTTCTTGCGACGCTTCTATTCTGCAAAATCTTCCATTTTCCGAAGCGCTGGTAGAATCAGACATGAAAAAAAAACGGCCAAGTGCAAGGCGTACTCGCACACGAAAGGTACCATTATCTATAAAACCGCCTAAAAATCACGTTTGTTGCATAAGGAGCCCCCTTAAATATTTATTTTAGTCTGTTTTTTAGAATTTGTTATTATAGGGGCAATAGAAATACATCATCTGTGAAAATTTCAACTGTCTAAGCGTCTCTCTATCACGGTTCTTGAGATACAGCCTGGTGACAGACGGACGGACGGACAGCGGAGTCTTAGTAATAGGGTCCCGTTTCACCCTTTGGGTACGGAAGCCTAAAAGCGTATATGGCCCTACTTGCAAAATAAAATCTTCTTTTTCTTTTTATGAGACCATCTAAGTTATCTTTAAAACAAAAAAATAAAACTATTGTTAACTTTACATCGACGTTTCGGCCGTCGAGAGAATAGGACTGAAAAGCGCGAAAGTTTAAAACAATTTAAAAAAAATTAAATATTAATGCAACAGAATAGTATTTTATGCAACTGCTATATAATGAGAGGCCTTAAAACACGAGTGTGGTTTTATGAAACGAGCGTCAGCGAGTTTCATAATAGGATCACACGAGTGTTTTAAGGCCTAATTATATACAGTTGCATACATTACTTTATCTACACACATATCATAACTGCAAAAAACCGTAACAGCAAAAAACCAAAAACGAATGACAACTAATGGCCGCCATGTATATTAAAAAGGTACTCTGTGATTCGATCTATCCGTCAAGACGAACGTTTTTTTTAAACCATAGACGAACGAATATAGTCCCTATTGTCATATCACTCGAGATCAAATGTCGTGCGTTTAAATTAAAAAAACATACTGAGTTGACGTTTCGTATCGATAACTGTTTTAATATCTGTGGATACTAGAATAGAGACCAACTTGAATTTTGACAGCTGTTCCAAATTTAAATTCATAACGTCACGAGCAGTCACGAGATATCGGTAATGTGATGACCAATAAAGAACAGATTTACCTACTACCACAGACAAGAAAATTCTTATAATAACATTGGTTGTAATAATGCTGGTCATTTCCTAGGGTTTTTGAACGCGTTATTTAACAATTATGATATGTGTGTAGATAAAAATGTTTTATAGTTTAAACTCTGTTGAATTATAAAAGAGCCTGAAATACAATATTAGAACCAAAAATATGACGCCATTCGTTCAAGTAGCGGACGGTCGTACGGTTCGATCTTGATGATGCCTCGTATAGAGGCGAAACGCGCGTCGATCGTGTAGTTTTAGTGTTTAGTGGTGGTGTGTAGTTGAGTCTGTGTGATATATGTTGTTTCGTGTGGAAGCGGAGGAGGGTGGGTTTTTGCAAGAACATATATGTGTCGCACAGACGCAGCTATTTTGCACGAGCCCGGCACTGGTTTCGCGGAGTAGCAAGGTAATTTGTTCCAGTTTGATATTTTTTTTAAATTCGAACCGCAGCTAAATGGATTATGGCTCTGAGCAAATTACTGACGCAAGTACGTGACAGACGCACATACATATTGGTCTACCTATGTGACATAACAATAGTCACCATATATCGAACTTTCACTATACAATTACATACCAACGCCTAACCCTTCAATTTCCTGATGTTAGTTCACAATGGCCGTAAATCTCGATTTTATTCGCCTTACATTTGGAATGCGCACGCGCAATGTGTTATTATTTTCGCGGTGTGTTTTGTTATGTTATGTATAGCAAGTTAAGAAATGTTTGGGTTTTTTAACGTGGGATCGTTTCTATCGATTTTGTAATCGTCTAGTGATGTAGGCAAGTGCTTGATGAAATAGGTTTTCGTTGTGTTGTAAGTGTTTAAAAAATACAAATTTAAATAAATTTTTAAGCCAAAATTACTTTTGAATTAAGTTTTTAATGTTAAACATTGAAATTATTACATTTATATGGAAACAAAGCAAAATGTAGGGTTTTTGCAGGACTCAAACCTGCAAACTCAGTATTTCGTGCCGTGCGTTTGCCAGTTCCGCAACATTACCAAGTGACTTTTTTTCTTTGGGTTGTCATTACATAGCATTTAAATGTATAAATATTTTGAGACAATTATAACCAATCGACCTAGTCCCAAATTAAGCACCTAAATATATATATGTACTTAAATACATATAACATCATATTAAACATTTGCCCCTTCCAGGAATCGAACCCGGAACCTCAAGCTTTGTAGTCAGGGTCACTAAACATTAGGCTATCCGGTCTTCAATTTTTTTTTTAAATTAATTGTTTTCTAATGAGGTTGCCATGTTTAGTTTTAACCATAGCCCAAAATAAATACATATTTAAAAAAATGTTTCATGAGCATGTTAAGTTCTAGATATGTCCTTGATTTCGTACTTGCCTTAGAGCATTCTCAACCATCGCATTGCACGATTTGAATGTATCGGTGATTCAAGCGTTACATTTTCCAGGAGTTTCGAGCTCTTCAGCTTGTAAATAAACTGACTAAAACTTCTCATTCAAATGGTCATCACTGAACAAATTGCGTTTATTTCAACCTTCGTACAACAAATTGCGTCGGCATGTAGCACTCCCCTTTCAACAAGTACCAAGAATGTTATCAATCGTTTCGCGTTACAAATTGGCATTGCACAAGCGGGAGCTCGCCCGCGGCGTTGCTCGATGATAACCTATGCGCCCGAGCCGGGGGCGGGTCGCTAAATTGATTTCCTAGTACTCTCGGGTTTTGCGGCACTGCCGGGTTGACTGTACCATACAAAACAAAGAAGCGCAATATTTTTAAAACTTTAAAGAAAATTTAAAAAATGAAAACATACAAACCTAGTACTGGGGCATAATGACAACAATTATTTTCCGAGATATTGATCAGTTTAGTTTACGACGTTATTTAGTATGGAAAATTCTTATTTCATGACTTTCTTTAAAGTATTTTCAATGAATTTTCAGACATGGTGTCAGACCTTTTTGCTGCAAATGACCTCCCCCATAACCCCTTGACAGGAATAGGTCGCCTTGGCAATAACCCTGTTTAAAATGAACAAATATAAATAAACCTCTGGAATGGTCGCAATTTTAATAACAGCAATATTTCAAATAAGCTTGTTAACTTAAATTTAAAATGCTATATAATGAAATGACAACACAAAGAAAAATTAGGGTAATGGCAGAATTCGAACCTGCAACATCAGCATTCCGTGCATTGCGTATTCCAGTTTGCTGGCACTGAATGCTGATGTTGCAGGTTCGAATCCTGCCATTACCCTAATTTTTCTTTGTGTTGTCATTGCATTATATAGCATTTAAATTTAACTTGAATGTAAAAAAAATACAAAAGTATAATCCAAAAAATTTAGAAATAAATAATTTCGATTACAACAAGCTTGTTAACCATGTCATAATGTGCGCCAACATTGGCCACACAAACCAGTAGCATTAAAAACAAACGCTCAAAATGTCACAGGTCAGCCATCTTGCGGCAACAGTTTCCACACGACTCAGGAATGTGCTCGGTAAAAACTAAACGCTGGTCACATTCACCGTTATAAAAGGTCCTATGTCCATTTATACGTGCATGTATGTTTTAAATTACTTTATTTTTAGTGGCAGCCACACTCAGTGTTGCCAATTTAGCGACTTTGTGGCTAAATCTGGTTATTTTTGGAACTCCGTTAGCAACTATTTTTGCAGAATTTTCTACATTTTTAGCGACTTCTTATCGCCAGTGTGCGAATTTTATTGCGAGAAGCAGCTTAGTTTTTTTTTTATGAAATAGGAAGGCAAACAACCAAGTGGTAAGTGGTAGTGCTTGCTCGCTAATCCTGCCGCAAAGCAGCAGTGCTAACACTGTTGTATTCCGGCGTGAAGAACAAGACAGCCGGTGCAATTACTGCCAAAAAAGGTATGCCATCTTCGCCCTCTGGGATGATAACGCATCTGCAATCTTCTTGGTGATGCGGGTGTGTATGGGCGGTGGTGATCACTTACCATCAGGTGAACTTGCTCGTTTGCCTTCCTAAGTTGAATAAAAACTCTTTTGTAACAGAGGCAAAGCAGAACTTCGGTTCGCGGATTAAGTAAAGTGAAACTATCCAATGGATTTCTTGTTAATTCATACAAAACATTCAAACAGTACCTACATGTAAATGTAAGTATGTATCGGACAATCATCATCCCACCCACTTTCTACTATCTTATCATATGATCATATCATCGAGAGATAACTTTGTATCTGAAACTCAAAATATCACTTATAATTTTAACTAGGTAAAACAAGGTTCTAAACTGTGCGAAAACCGGATAAGAGCAAGTCGGGTCAGGTTCAGTGAAGGGTTCTGTAGCCGATTTTCTCAGGCTTCTTTAAGATTTTGAGGTATCGTATCATCAAAGATTTTCTGGACCGTTTTAGTTGCTTATAACTCAAAAACAATAAAGCCTATATTAGTCGTGATAGTTTTCGTTTTATCTAATATTATATGACCTTAACTTTAAGTAATTTTTATTTTCTAAGTACAAGTGGTTGGGGCTTGGGGAAGGACTAATCCCAAAACGGTATTCCCGAATCTTAAAATGATAATGACATTCTGCTAATGATTTTTCAAAGTTACCGAACGATACCATGTTGACGATTACATATTTAATGGAGTAGTTTACAAAAATCCCCTTGCTTTACATGTATATGTTTTACGTAACGTATTTCATTCTTGGTCCATGTGCGCTGTATGTATCCATACGTATTTAAAAAGTCAACCATGTAACTTTGTATATTTTTTGAGAAAAACTGGCTGTGGCATATAGGCAGATAGACAGACGGATTTAGTGAAGCTGTTCGACTACGGAACCCTAAAAAGTCAAATCTTTGTATCGAACCAACACACTGTTTTGGAGATAAGTTTTTGAAATATTATCTTGAACATACCTGCGCATGCGCATGGGTCAAATTTTACACTGCATACGTACCTGAAACATAAAAATAATAGCAATTAGAATTCTGACCGCACCAGGCGCGGCATACTTCGCGTAGGTACAAGAACATCGGCGTCCACAGCACTGGGGCCGGCGCAATTGAGTAACCGCGCGTGCGAATGAATACAAGTTACACGAGAGACAGAGAGGCATACAGCAGGACGCTTCTTGTACCTAAACGCCGTTTTTGTTCGAAGTGTAACTTCTGTACTTGTATTATTATGATTTTAATAGTTACACACACACACACACACACACACACACACACACACTGTAGCTAGTTGCTAGTGTCAGCTTAGTAAAATGACGCTAGGCGAGATAGCATATCTTACACTAGTTAAATAGACCCGTTCGGAGCTTAGGTTCGGAGGGATAAACTAAACTTCGGCGGTCACATAAGAGCCGATAAGAAGCTTTGTTGTGTTGGTATGCTAAATGGTTGTCTGGAAGAGATCGCTTTTAAGCGATAAGACCGCCAATTGTTTACTTTGTAAATTGTTTTTTAAGTAATGTTTGTTAACTATTTTCCGTGTGGTTTTCAATAAAGAGTATTTGTCTTGTCTTGTCTTGTCTTGTCTTGTATTGCGAACTTTTTTCTGCCTCCGCTGTAGTTCGTCTCTTGGCTGAGGTAATTGCTTACCAACGGGCGAGCTACATGCCTGTGCGCAACCGAGCATTAAACTCTAGTTGCCCGTGACCCTAGTTCACTATGCCAACCAATAAAACACAAAAACATCACAGTTACAGCTCTCACAATAAAAGACAGTAAGAATTACCACACTTTAATGGCCATCTCGACTTAACGACTACCTTTTAATGAGTATTAGGGGTATTACACAACTATTTCACAACTAACACGTTTTAATACCAGTGTAATGGCCCCTTTATTTAAGCTATGGTCGGCCCACATCTTTGTTTTGGTTTGATTGATGGTAAGTAAGATTTTGCAATTAATGGTATAAAATGGTTTGGGAACATAAAAAGAACATAAAAGAATCCAATGAGATTTTATGTTTGTATAGGTTTCGCAAAGGGCTTTGGAAGAGTCAATGTTATTATTGTTTTATAGGGCGGTGAACAGACGTGCGGTTTGTTTGGTGGTACACAATTCGCTATGGTAGAATTCCAGCAAAGTGCTTGGATATTTTTTCGTTACAAAGCAATTAGCTTCCTAAGTAACCCCAAATAATATCAGATTGTTTGGTAGCCTTATTTAATTATAAAAAATAAAAACATTTTATGACAGCATGAACAGCTTAAATACCTTAGTCCGTCAAATAAAAAAAAAACTATGCCATTGACAGCCTTCTTGTCAATGGCGGCGTTCCGAATCGCGTCTACATCGCATCGCACACTGCGATTACAGCGCTGAAGATGCGGTCCGACCGCTCTGAGCGCTATAAAAATGATTCTGAACGCGTCCAATGTTACTTTTTTAAAATTTGTAAATGACTAAGGAAGCATGTCCATCCAACCCAAATTTTATAAAATGTTTTTATTTTTTACAAAGTGACGCAACAAAAAATCTGATATTATTTGGGTTTAACTTAGGAAGGTAGGTAATAACTTCGTAATGAAAAAATATCCAAGCATTTTGCTGGAATTCATCTCTAGGACATTCAAAGTGTATACTTTGTGTCGATTATTATAGTTATGTTATTGTTCTCGTATTATTGAGATAGAGTCCGAGTTATCAGGCGTTTGACACTATCGCTGTCACCGATATCTGCTTTCTACGTCAACAGTATCTGGGTTACGAATCTAGAACTTTCTGATCTATTAGGTACTTGTGTAATGATTGGGTAATGGAGACGTGGGAATCATTTGACAATGATGATGAAATCTTCATTCAAAGAGACGCGCTAATTAATTGACGAAAGTAACAGATAGGGGTCTCGGCCATGGTTACTATTTGACCGGATAAATCCGGATTTTAAGGCCTTAGCACAGACTAAATAATAGTACTAACGTACAGAAACTGCTCTACTACGAACGCGATTAAACGAATTCCAACTTTATTGACACGCACAAAAAGTTCGTGGTTACTTCATACACATTCGCCGGGCGGCGCGCGTCAAAAGGGACCCGCCGCCCGCGCCTGCCTTCCGATACTCCCGGCGACACGTTAGGGTTGCGGCACATTCGTTTTGAATAACATTGACACGGCGAGGGCGGCCGAGCGGACGCGCGGCCAGCCGACAACCTACTGCGGTTTGCCTACGCTGTAGGAAAGGCGGCCGAGCGTACCTATAGTGCAGAGTGAAACCCCCCTGACTAAGGCTCTTCTATAAAAAGAAATCTGTTTCCACATTTAAAATCCACTAACCGACATTTAATGCCGACCAAGTGCACGCACACTTGGCAGCCGAACAGAACACATCGACAACAGCGAATGCATTATTGTGTTTTATGATACGAGCGTATTGTGCGCCGCGCCGGATTTAGCTGTGGAAACCAACTCAAGGGCAACGCACTGAACTGACACAGGTGGGTGACAGCTAGCTCAGTTTCTCAGTATGTCGGCGAAGCATATATGCATTTTGGGTTCTTTGAACCAGTGGGGCGATTCCCGGCTCAAGTGAGATCGATCTAAAACTGTCAAATCCCTTGGGAATCTGTAATTTTCAGTCGTATCTGATTGTGTAAGGAATTGCAGCCATTTTGATTTCGAACGCACATGTCCGTTTGCGGCATCGGATAAAAGTTATGAAAAACAATGGCGGCAGCGTATGCTGTAACAAATTTGCTATGATATTATATTGTGTTTAACTCTTATGATACACTAACATGCATAAAAAAGCCGAACACTCGAATTTTTGTAATTTTTAATTTTTATACGAAAACTACGCGACATTTAAGAACACCAGTTTGTGCTGTAAATGTTGCACTTTTACACGGTACCTCATTTGGACTAGTTGCCTCGCTCTGAAATGGGTTCTAAGGGTTAAAAAACTTTTTTTTTTTTTCAGCTAAACTGAGTGTACCTACTAGATGTTTTATTTATTTAAACATTCTATTTTTCTTTAATTAATTTCGCAAGGAAGTCTTCACTGTATGAAACAGGGTTGAGTTTGGAAATGACGGCCTCCCGACCCTTGATTATCAAGTGAGGCATCTGCGTTGTCTGCGGTCTCGGTTGGAGTGTGGCTAAATTTAATTAACTGAAATAGCTGTTTAATAACTACTCTGCCGCAACAGTAACTTGAGTCAGATACCTCATGCTGCACTGGAGCTGTTGACCTCTTGTATACAAGTATATACACTTAAATAACAATAAAACGGTATACACGACATTCTTACAGATATAAACTTACAAATGTATCTGTTTGTTTTTCACAGATGTAAATTACTTATTTTGATAAAATGTTAATCTGTTATTGTTAATTTATTTGTTACATTTTAATACAATTGGTCGTACTGTAAGCCGGGTGCGACAAAAATAATTCAAAAGCTGGCATTCGAATAAAAAATTGACTTCGATTTTTGGCTTCACTTTCAAACTTTAATTAAACCTGAAATTACATAGTTCTTGTTAACAACAAACTAACTAATCTTAAAGAAACTTGGCATAATACATTTATATAGAATAAAACAAAGTAGCTATCCGTTCGTATCTGTCCTCATATATCCGGTCGCTTACTCCTTCTAAACCACGCAACGGATTTTGATACAATTTTCAGTGTCAAAAAAAAAAGGTAGGTTTGTATGTACCATCCTAATTGTTCGCGTGCGAAGCTGGGACACGTCGCTAGTAGTTTAATAAAATCTAGAAAAAAGTTGAAGCGGCTGCAAGAAATTTTAGATGCAATGCACTCGTTTAGATTCACCGGAGCCATGCACAGAGAGACAATAGACAATTTATATATTGGCAGTGGTAGAGCCACAGCTAGTACCTGTTTGTAGGATTAATGGAAGGGCTTTGGGTAGTAACACTCTCGGGTATTCCGGCGTGAAGTAGCAGCTTTCTATTGCGTTCATACGATGAGTGGCAGACATGAAGGCTCACAGGGGGGGAGATCTATCTAGTTCTCTTAGGGTCACTGATGCCCAAAATTGCCCATTGGCTGCGGTGATCATTTCCCATCCCGTGACCCACACCCACATGATAGTTTACTTCCTTTTTCCATAAGTACTTACAAACTTTCGCGTTTATAATATTAGTAGGATATCCAAATCCTACTAATATTGTAAGTTAGTATGCAAGGATGTTTGTTACTCTTTCACGTAAAAACTACTGTATGGATTTGGATGAAATTTGGCACACACATAGTTTATAACCTGGATTAACACATAGGATACTTTTTATCCCGTAAAAATGCATTGTTCCACGGAGAGTGATAAGCGAGTTATACGCCGCCGTGACGTCATGAGCAGCAAAGCAACTAATTCTCATTAATATGTCCAGGAAATATTACAGATTGCATGTTGGGTGCACGTTTGCTTGATTCAATTAAACAAGTCTACGCGGACGAAGTCGCGGGCAAAAGCTACTATCCGATATTTGATATTTTATCCGATATATATCGGATGATAGCTATCAGTGAACCCTGGAATTTAGACACCTATGACTTTTTCCTTAACCTTTGAAATGGACTGAAAAACAAACAAAACCTTTTGCGATTCGAGAATAAAATAAGAGAAGCTCATTAAATCCCTTCTCAGCTAATAAATTGCATCACATCCGGTCCGGGCAAGGCTAACTGGCTGCAGGTAGCACCGGTCCGAGGGCTGCCCGGTACTCGACATAAATATATCGATTTTCAAAATAAATATCGATACTTATCCTCGATACGATCGAATAAGATATAAATTTTTCAATACACTGAAATCGTGAACTAAAACATTCCAAGTTTTAATAGGTGAAAAATAATTATAAAGTGATTTATTTAATTCAACACACTGAACTTTTCATAAATTTGGTTATGGAAATTCCAAAAGTGTATTGTGTCAATTTTCAAAATTCATAGAACTACAGTTGTTTAGAATGATGAGTAGGTCAATAGATTACTATTAGGCTTAGATTACGTCACCAATAGCTTATTTTTAGGGTATTATACAGAAGAAAGAGAGTAAAAAAGTTTATTCAGATTATAATAATACGGGAAGGCACAGACATGAAAGTATATTAATGGTTTCACAATGTTTTGAAGTCGAAATGACATCACAGTCAGCCAGTGGCATGGCAATGCCAATAGCCCTGGTTTTGCATGAATTCTGCAAAACATCGATACAGCACATCGACATTTCATATGGGAAAGGTATCGATACTTTTTTCACGTGAACATCACTAGCCCGCCCTATTTAGTATCGAGCCGCTAACCGAGGCTTCCTTCCGCCGCCAATTAAGCTAACCAGTTTCGGGAATAATGACCTTGTATCTGTAATGGAAGGTTTTGTTTCAATTAGTAACATTGTTTTCGGATTTATGTATACTCGCTTATTTAACTTTGATAATAAGGTTTCATTGTTGATTATTTCAACGCATTTAGGCGTTTTCGGTACTTCCTTAATAGGCTTTAATAAGATGGTATCGCATTTGCTCAGGATTCGTGGCAGCATGAACAGCCTCTTACAAGTTGCTGGCAGAATTGAGCATTTACTTGTAAACAGAACGTCGAGTATTTACTGTTTTTAAATGCAGTTGTTTTCTTCCGATTGACTTTGTGAGCTTTGTAACATTCGTTTAACTGCTGAGAAGTGAGAGCATCCTCTACGTCGCGCGGGTGCACGAAGCGGGTGTACGGAGCGGGTGCACGCCTATCGAACAAATAGTATGAGTGTGGTATGAGCCCGCACTCGCGCGTGTTAGCGGACGCTTTCAATGCTCAGGTCGTTAGCACCAAAAAACAATAGTTGTTAGAAATTAACGTAAAAATGAACGCTCAATTAATGTAAGTACCATGTCGCTGTACTTGATGATTCTTGACCCTGACCACCTCACGCAAAAACATGGCCGTAAGCTTCATAAGATTACGAGCAGTCCGATCCAACCCATACCAAAAACACCACCTTCTTAACCTTAAAGAAGCCACACTGGAATCGTCTTAGGATGAATATCTAATTATGAATATCGATCTCCTTAATTTTGTTAATTTCTCCGCATATATAAACTGAGGGGAGTGGAGCAGAACTGAGTAGTCTCCCCAACGCCTTTGGGTTTGGTCACAGAAGACTGGAGTAGTTCGTGCAGCGATTTTCTTCAGTATTTTCGTGATCATCCTGTTGGGACTTCCCTTTCAACTGGAACTACTAAGGTAAGACCTTGGCGGGTGGTAGGACCTTGTGCAAGGTCCGTCCGGAACGCTACCACCATCTTGCTCGCTAATCCTGCCGCTAAGCAGCAGTGCTTGCACTGTTGTGTTCCGGCGTGGAGAGCAAGACAGCCGGTGTAATTACTGGCACAAGAGGTATTCCATCTTAGCCCTCTGGGTTGGCAACGCATCTGCACTCTCTTTGTTGTTGTAGGTGTCTATAGGCGGCGGTGATCACTTACCATCAGGTGACCCACTTGCTTGTTTTCCTTCCTATGTTGTATAAAAAAAAAAGACGAATTGTTCCAAATGCTAATCATTTCACAGTTAATACTTATAAATTTTTCGAGGTTTGCACACGTTTTCAAGTTAACGGAACTTCGCTAAAACTTACTGACTTTAAGAATTCCTGCCAGTAGAGTTTAGTAAAGAGAACATTTTCAGATAATTTAACTGATTAATTATGAACTATCAAGTCTTTAGATAGCACAGTACTAAATACACTTTGTTGTCGTCTGTGGCTCAAACTTTAGGAACTCCTAGTTTTAGAACTCGTAGAAACTTGTAGAAATGTACCAACATTTCATTTACTAAAATCTGAAAGGTGAGATCTACATACTGAGAAAGTTTAAGTTAACTTCTTGGTTTTTGCTAACACTAATGGGGTCACTTACTTTCTTAAATCTTGAACTTCATATGGTTTTTCTAATAGTGGCGAAATAGTTTTGTTTAGTTGCGAAAGTTTAAACGCAAAAATTTAATTCATTTATCCTCTTTAAGTCAGTAAAAAAAGGTTCATTGAGCTAATCAGGTACGTTTGCAGGATGGTGCACGTTAAAACCCTTAGATTACTTGATGACAAAATCATAAATTTCAGGTTAAAACCCAAAGATGTCGCTATCAGGCTTGGACGTGGCACCAGGAGTGGCAGCCTTTCAATCATGGGCCGGGCCACACGCATCCGCCTTCGGCTCCAACGTCACAGTGGTCGACAAGGTCTTACCTGACATGCTGCACATGGTCGACCCTCATTGGTAAGATGCTATCTGCCTCTAAGAGGTATTTCACCAAACAACAAATTTCTGGTGACAACGACAATTCGAAGTACATTACGCAGCTCTATTTAAACCCGGCAACACAAAAACTCTTTGAGTTGGCCGGCAATGTATGCCAAACATTGTCACGTATGTCATAATCACACTTGTCAGCTTGAAATTGAAGCCAATAATTGGGAACATCCACTATGGATAATACACTCCTGTTGGATACTCTAAAATTACACGATGATTTCAATCAGTACTAGAATTTGATTGTCTTATCTTTAACAGCAAATCATCACTACACAAGAATTTGACATCACCAGTTGTCACAATTCACAACTATCTGAGTAAAAATCTGTAGACATTTTTGAAGCTGACAATTGTTCGTTCGAGTCGTCATTGTACACTGTTTAGTTTTAGTTTACAATTTAGTTTCCCAAGGGTCCAATTGAAAATCAGCATCTCGGCTTACCAAGACAGTATGCTGAGTGGGGCCCTTTTTGATTCTTATCAATGCAATATATGTTTGTGATATTCGGCCCGTGATATTTACAAGAGTACTCGAATGTGTTTGGTACCTAACTGTAATTTTTGGGGTTTTTTTTAGGTATCAATTCCCACCTATGAATCCGTTGTGGCACGGGCTTCTGGGATTCGTCATTGGCGTCCTAGGGTTCATCTCAATGACTGGCAACGGCATGGTTATGTACATCTTCACGTCTACCAAGGTAAAGTACTGCTGTGAGCTCTTTAGCAACTTCCTTACTTAAATTCTATGAGTTCAGTTTTTGCATTTTAATGCCAATTATAAAAAAGACCATTGAAAAGTGAAAAGCTGTGTCCGGTGTTTATGTTTCATTCCTAACATTTGCACATTCCTTTTTCTTTTCTCAGAATCTGAAAACTCCTTCTAACTTACTAGTGGTTAATTTGGCGTTTTCGGATTTCTGCATGATGGCTGCCATGTCCCCGGCAATGGTTATTAACTGCTACAATGAAACATGGGTATTTGGTAAGTTATTAGTGTCGTTAAAATTAACAAATAAAACCATTCAATGATTATTTTTTTATATTCATTTTTACTATGGGCGTGTTTGTGAATAGAGTTGCTATTTACTTCACTTGGGTTAAGTTTAATTTATTTCTTTAAGTTTTTAATATTTATCACACTTAATTTAAGTTTATCAACTGACGACCTTGGGTAAGCGTTACCGTCTGTTTCTTACTAGGTCCTCTGGCTTGCGAGTTGTATGGCTGTGCTGGTTCTCTCTTCGGCTGTGCGTCCATTTGGACAATGACGATGATTGCCTTTGATCGTTACAACGTCATCGTGCGAGGTATTGCGGCTAAGCCCATGACCAACAACGGCGCTCTGCTCAGGATTGCCTTCATCTGGTTGTTCTCTCTTGCTTGGACTGTAGCGCCTTTCTTCGGGTGGAACAGGTACAACCCTTAAACCTTTGTTCTATAATTGTTCTTTTAACAATTTTTACCAATTTTCAGCGTAATACGCAAGACGCTATTCAAAAATCTTAACTATAGGTTAAACTAGACAGCTCTAAAATACTTAGCTTCACAAGTACAATCGTCCAGCACTCGTTTTATAAACCACTGTATATAAACAGCTTGATTTTCATTCTCAGGTATGTGCCTGAAGGCAACATGACCGCCTGCGGCACAGACTACCTAAACAAGGACTGGCTCAGCCGTAGCTACATCTTGGTCTACTCTGTGTTCGTCTACTTCTTGCCCCTGGCTCTCATTGTCTACTCTTACTTCTACATTGTTCAGGTAAACTTGTATTCTTTGCTAGGAAGCGTCTTTAAAATCTTTTTATTAATTTACAGGAATTCCAAACAGTGATACGTCCAAAAAAATGAAATTTACACCAAGCTCGTCTGGATTGTATAGATTATTGTTTCCAATTGTTTGCTGCGTTATGTATGATACATAAAAAAAGTCATAATGTATTGTATACAGGCTGTGTCTGCGCACGAGAAGGCTATGAGGGAACAGGCCAAGAAGATGAACGTTGCTTCTCTCAGGTCCTCTGAGGCGGCCAACACCAGCGCTGAATGCAAGCTTGCTAAGGTAATTATTTTCATCAAAATTTACTTTTATATGCTTTCATATACTTAATGCACCGTAACCAGCTTACAATGTCTTGTACTCCCAAAAATAATCTTAATTTGGTTTTCTAGGTGGCTCTTATGACAATTTCTCTCTGGTTCATGGCGTGGACTCCGTACCTCGTCATCAACTATGCGGGTATCTTCGAGAACGCTACCATCAGCCCGCTTGCTACCATTTGGGGATCGTTATTTGCCAAGGCTAATGCCGTCTACAATCCTATTGTATACGGTATCAGGTTAGTACTCGTTAAGGTTTTTTATTATAATGATTTCAAAGTCAAAACCAAAGTCAAAATATTTTTTATTCAGATTAGGCTTACAGGAGGCATTTATGACTGTCATAAGATTTACCACCGGTTCGGAAAAACCTCTGATGAGAAGATACCGGCAAGAAACTCAACGAGGTGTGTTTAATAATAGCTTCATACCAGACTGCACCAATATTTCTCGCCTGCTTGTTTAATGAACTAGACATGGTTAGAACAACACGAATAATCAATCAATCAATCAATCACTTTATTGTGTGTCACAGGTAAATGATACAGGTGTTATAACTTATATCCATGTGTCTCTGTAACATATGATCGTGACCCCTTATATTTTGATTGAATTGGCATTGTCTTGTTACTTACTATTTACACGCACCTCTTTTTCTCTTTCAATAGATGAGGGACTACTCGTAAGTAATGATGTATTTTCTAATTTCTCCCATTTTCAGTCATCCAAGATACCGTGCGGCACTCTACAAGCGGTTCCCGGCACTCTCATGCCAAGCTTCACCTGACGAGGCTGTCTCTGTAGCGTCAGATAGCACCACCGTCTCAGAAAAACCAGCTGCCTAAACCTAAGGATAACCCTTCGAAGGCTTCTACACATAGCCAGTTAAGACAGGCCGTCTTCTAGAGTTATGTGTAACAAGCCAAGTTCCTGCAGCCGACGGCATTGAAAAATACAAAAAAATATATAGCAAGGTGTCCCGCAAGGCTGTAACCTAGTCCCTAGACTACTCCCCTAGAATTAAACGATGGAAATAATAACTCGGCTAAGTGTTTTGGACTGATCATGCAAATATAAAAGCAAAGTGGTTGGACCACGTTATATATCTGGGTTTTATTTTTTGAACACTTATTTCATTTTAATTGATGAATCTGTCTTATTAATCATGATGTGGCCTGTGTTTAATAGTCAGTGGCGTCATATCTAAAAAAATATCAGGTAAATATAGCTTTATTTTCCTCATCTGTTTATGAGCTGTTTTTTCAATTACGTTAACAACTGGTAGGTTATATAAAATATATCATTATTTCCAAAATCACTCAAATCAAACGTCATTATAATTGCTATCATAATGAAATAAGTATTTAACTTTAAACTGGAAACTTTTGCGGTTATTGTCCATTAAATGATCAGAACCACAGAGAAAACTTGACACAAATGACTGACCTTAAACTAGAAGCCCTTATTGAACTGACAAGTCACGACTATATCATTAATATCTAATCATAATCTTCTGATAATCAGAGTTATGCAAGAACAAATATTTAGTTATTTATTGAAATTCGTGGATGAGTTTCCAAAAAGTTCTCGATTAACCGAAACTGATAAGTTTTATTAAGAAAAGAATATGGCATCTACGGCAGTAACGGTCAGTAACCACTTGTTAAAAGGAATGTGAACCCAGCCCGAAAAAGCTCCAGCAGCTTCAGCAGTTCCATACAAACGGCGGTAACGTTCTCCACCCTCTAAACCTTGACCTATGGCAATAATTTTTCGGTATGACGTCATTACGCCTTGGAACTAGATTTGTACGTTTGCAAGTTTCATACAAAACAAGAAAACGTCAATATTTTTGAAATTATTAAGAATATTTAAAAAATCAAAACATACAAACCTAGTTCTAGGGTAATATGACAACGTACAAAAAAATCATGGCTAATGTTAAGGTTTAGGGGGTGGAAAACATTGTCGCCGTTTGTATGGAGAGCGGTGGATTCACACTCCTCTTAACAATACAACTTTAAATGAAACCATTAGCAAAGCTTGGATACCAATAGCAAAATTTTACAACTAAATCATTTTGTCCATTATTGAATGTAGCTAGATCCCTTGGAAACTATGCGATTTCCAGAAATATTGAAGGTATTATTAACTGAATAGTACAATCAACAAAATGGAACCCACCCACCATGGGACTTTGTCAAAGTGACGTTATAACTCAAATTGTTAGCAGTCTGTTACTATTATCTTATTACGTGAATTTAACACGGCTCTATGGTGGGTCAGGGTTCCATTTTGTCGGTAGTACAATCAGCTGCAATATCTATACAGTCGATGACGTCAAAAAGATCTACATTTGACAATATTATCAAGAGATTATAAAGTAATTTAAGTAAGGAAAGTAGGTAAGCATTTTTTAAATACTTCTACAATTTCGGTTTTCGCCCTAAACTTGAACTGAGTTACGACACTATTTGTGGTCACAATAAGACCTCAAGAACATACGTTTTAAGATCACTAATAACCTAGCTTAAATCTTACTAACTAAAACAGATTCCTGGTCTGACAATAAAGAATCTATTATTTTAACATCAGTTAACAATTATTGTGGAATTTCAATAAACTATTTCACGTGGGTTTCTAAGTTTAAATAACTTTGAAATAAACTCGTGTGTAGGTGTTTAATATCTCACGATCAAATCAACTTACATATCCAACGGTCAATCGAAAGCAATATGAATAAATTAACAATGAAAATGGTTAATTAGTAATTTAATCAGCAGATGACATGCCATCCATACTAATGAATAAAGAATATTTATGTTTTGTCGAAGTTTCTCTGCAAGATGAGCCGGTGGTCAATGACAATGTAGTGTTTGATGCCAATACGGTTTCTTATTTCAAGTAGAGTTGAAAACTAACATTCACTGATCACCATAAAACACCATAGTACAATGAAAGAAACGTCATTTGCAATTGAAATAATTTAAGTTTTTCAAAGCAAAATATCTCAACAACTGCCAATTTTTTTTTTCACTAAACTTGACTAAGATCCAACGGAATCAACCAACTTTTAAATAACAGAACCGCATTCAAAACATTCCATTTGTTTAAGAGCTACGATGCCACAGAAAGACAGACTCGCTTTTTAAGTTGGGAGTTCAAAATACCTAAACATATCGTGGTGACAAACAAATAACCAAGAAACAATAGTAACCTAAAAACGTTTACGCCCACAAACTCTCTGTCTGTCAGTTAGACAACACTCACTAAACATAACTGTTCACAAATTAAACTCATAAGAAAATAGTTACAAAATTGTTATGGCTTAGGAAATTGACAGTAAATGCCTTATTACACTTGTTGTTTATGTAATAAGTCAGAATAATAAAACAAACGTCACGGTTTACGAGTGAGACAATATTGTCTATCTTGAAGTTTTACATTGTCCTAATTGTCATTTTACATGAAATAATGTATAGATTGGAAATTTGGAAGTTATATTGAAAGAAAGAATGAAAAACCTGTTTATTTAGGACTATCAACAAAACTCACTAACAAAAAAAAATGGCGCTAAAGTCAAAGTGCCTTATTAACAAATGGAACAATACCTTAATACTCCGCGAAATCGCAAGGTAATTTGTTTCAATTTGATGTGGCCTATGAACCCCCACAATACAATACAATAACTCTTTATTGATTACCACAAAATAACATAAAAAAGGACAATTTAGAGAGAAAACATAAGACAATCACGATGCATCTAATAATTATTGTTGTCTTCATTTATTCATTAAATACATTTAATATACAAAAGCCGGACTTAATGCCCCATGATTAGATTAGATTAGATATTTTCATTTCGTTTTGAAAATTGCAATACATTATATTATGTCAAAATATGGAATTCACAAAAAAATCATTTAGGTAATTAAAGGCACAATAATAATAATAAAAGCTAAAAAAAGGGAATAAAATTATGTATAACATAATATAAAAGTCTACAAATAAGCCTAGAGAATGTCAAATAATCAAAGGTCGAAATGTCAAATGAATAGTACAAAATAAAATAAAATAATCACAATAATATGTGAAAATGTCAAAAAAAAGTGTCAATGTCTGTAAAAATGTCATCCAAATTAGATATTATATCAATGCAGGATCTTATATTTCCATTTAAAACCGATAGGAGACTCAATAGCCGAGTCTGCTTCTAATAAACCTGACCTGAATACTAACCTGAGAATTATAAACGCAAATGAAGCTATTTATTATTAATCTATTATTAATAACAGACTAAATGAAACGAATGGCCTCCATTATGATGACCGAGTTATTTCCTAACATAATTATAGAGATACCAGGCCACGTTTCTAGCAGAACCGAAAACCGTAGGGCAAGAAAATACCAAGTAAGTAACTAAATAGATAAGTCATCAAATAATTCGCCAACGGGGTCCGGAGGGGGGGAGGGGAGTTTTGGAAGACCTCCTACAAGGTGGACTGATGAAATGGTCAAAGTCCCTGGTGGATGGATCCAGAAGGTATTCAACAGTTTGTTGCACGTTCTTTGAAGGGCCTATGTCCAACAATCGATTTTTTCCGCTGACAATGACAATCTGTTTTGAAATGAGAGGAAAAAAAATAAACTGCTGAGTTTCTTGCGGCGTTTCTTCTCAGTAGTATCTTCCATTCTCCGAAGCGCTAGTAGATTCAGACATGTAAAAGAGCCTATACGGCCTACTTGCAAAAATAATTTTTTCATTTTCATTTTCAATGAAGATGATGGGGATTAGTTCTGTTTCATCTATGAGCACGGTATCCTTGGTTTTTAGTTATCATAACATTTAAAGATAACAACTGCAAATTAATTATTTAATTTAGGCGTTACTTTGCGGAGGTCCATATCAACAAACTGGAACAAATTACCTTGCTACTCCGCGAAACCAGTTGCACGTGCAATACAGCTGCGTGTGTGCGATATATTTTTTATGCTAAAACCCACTTTTCGCCGCTTCCATATGAAACACAGACTCAAATATAGACCACCACCACTATATACTTGAACAACTAAATCTACGCAAGTTTCGGCTCTATACGAGGCATCGACATGTGCACAGCACTGGTTTCGCGGAGTAGCAAGCTAATTTGTTTCAGATTGTTCACCTGCAAAGTGTCACTATCAGACTACACTGGATCAGCGTGTGTGGTGATACATATTCATCACGAATTGCATTTTATAGTAGGAAATAAGTAGGTAGGCCGGATTATGATCTCAGTCTGAATAAGCAGTTGAAGTAATATTCCAACGCAGACGCTCGGCTGTCCACGATTCTCCATTTATCCAGCACTTATGGTGGTTCTCCGCAGTTCATAATTCTTCGCTATTTATTGCCCACGATTTAAATCACGAGACATGCGACGCCGGCGCAAGGCATAAGCTTACGCGGTGCTTCTTCGAACTTAGCTATACCCTGATGCTGATTTCTCACGGGAGAACAGTACTAATGCAATTTGGACGCGCTGTTCTGTAGGTTAATACTGTCCATTTTACTGCCTCACTGTTCTGCTCTCGTGTAAAATTTTGCGGGTGGTAGGACCTTGTGCAAGGTCCGTCCGGATCGCTACCACCATCTTGCTCGCTAATCCTGCAGCTAAGCAGCAGTACTTGCACTGTTGTGTTCCGGCGTAAGGAGCAAGGCAACTGGTGTAATTACTGGCACAAGAGGTATTCCATCTTAGCCCTCTGGGTTGGGAACGCATCTGCAATCCCTTTGGTGTTGCGGGTGTCTATGGGCGATGGTGACCACTTACAAACAGGTGACTCGCTTGCTTGTTTGCCTTCTTAAATCATAAAAAAAACCCGTTCCCCGCTTCCTCTCCTGTCTTATCTCACGACATAAAGTAAGGAACGCATGACGACCTTGCCTCGCGTGAAATATGACGCACGCGCAGCGGTCACTGCGCCGTTACGCTTAACGGAAATTAAAAATGCTCTAATTAACTAGGCAGGTACGGGTTTCACAAGTTGCAAGGCTCGCTGAGCTGGAAAAGAGGTTAGAATAGGTGTCAAGTCTAATCTAAGGTACCTACATTGCAGTTCATATTTCTGGACCTCAGAGCCAGCAGACAGACACCAGACAGAAGGAGCAAGCCATTCAATAATGAAGTAGCACTTAAGGAAATGCAACTTTAGCGGTCATTAGAACACACTGTCGCTAAGTTTATCGTCATCAAATTATAGTAAACTTAATCATACCGCAACCGGAGTCCTAGATCGCCGGCTAGCGGTGTGTTCTATTTATACGGCGCAGGCGCCGGCGGCAGGATGCGGTTTATCTTCTGGGCTATGCGACAATGTTACAACACTGTTGACCGTAAGACATGCTGTGTCTCGTTTGAATCCCTTTCGAAGGGAAGCAGGTGATGTAGGGCTTAGCGACGAATGACAAACAGAAGCAAGAGTTACTAATGAAAACGGGTGTTTAAAACAGATATTAAATTTAAGACTTTTAATTCAGTAACAGTATTAGTTCGCTTATCTAATATTGTGGACATTATGGTAGTTTGAGATACGGCTTACGAGTACGTCAAAAAAACTTTGTAGACTTAGTCAACTTCAAAATGACCAAATCTTGCAGCGATCTTGTGGCAAGACAGCCGGTGTACTTACTGGCACAAGAGGTATTCTATCTTAGCCCTCTGGGTTGGCAACGCATTTGCAATCTCTTTGGTGTTGCGGGTGTCTATAGGCGGTGGTGATTAATTACCATCAGGTGACCCACTTGCTTGTTTTCCTTCCTATTTCATTAAAAAAAATAGATGCAACGAACGAAGCAAGGAAGAGTGTGTTAGTTATTTTTCGACCACCGCGAAACGCTATGTAAATGGTATGTTGGAAGTTGTATACTAAGTAGCTCCATTTTTCGATCGATATAGTCATTTTGCGGCTTCGTTGTTCTACGAGGAAGTACGCGATGTAGGCATTTAACGATCTTGTCAATTTACTATAGACCTTCCTGAATAAACGGTTGAATTACCGAATACGCATAAATTCAGGCACGCATTACAACAAGAACATAACAAATTAGTAGCGACGCTTTTTAACAAGCAAGTCTATTCAACTTCTGCTTTACTTAATGCTAAACACCGTCACAAAACTTGTTCCAGCAAACTCGGCGCTCCTTATTTCACCCAGCTAGACAATCGGCTTCTATACACCGTTGTAGATATCTCGCTTCCTCAATAAACGCCATTGTGGCCCTAATTGAGCCATGAGTTGTGGCCTGTGATTTGTTGGGACAATGAGTTCCCTACGGTCAGCACAGTGAGACAGTAACCCATCTTGATTCTAGAGTCATTTTGCAAGACGAGATGATATCGGGAGAGCGGTAGAAAGTTTATTGTGCTTGCGTGCGGGTTCAAATTTTGGAGTTAAATGTGGAAAGTCGCTTTCGATGTTAGTTATCTGATGTTTACTGAGAGTATCATTGGGGTCTTTTATTTTGTAACTGTGGACGGTCAGGTCAGCATTAGCACAATACCGGTGCAAAGTAGTAGCTAGCGGTGTGTGAGAAATCCTGTGGACTGTTTAGTTAGGAATGAGGAACTGAGCAGCGATACTCTTGGGGTTACTGGTTCACATCAAGTGGCCACCATGCTTGATTGCCTCCTATTCTTAAAAAAAAGACGTATTTATTATCGTGTACACCAAATTAAACACAGGGAAAGAAACAACCTTTGAAAATTTAAATAGATTTAGTTCAAATCTTGCAGAATTTAATTCTCTTGCGATATTTAGCTTTACAATTGTGTCCATTGACACAAATATGAAGTGCAATGATGTCATTATCCACTATTTAGTTTAAGTTTAGCATTTAGAATCTCAAGGGTCCCACTGAAAACCAGCCTCTCGGTTTACCGGGGTAGTATGCTGAGTGGGGTCCTTTTTGATTCTATTCTACGCAATATACATGTTTGTGATATTTCTATTTTGCTCGTGTGGGGGGTATTTGCGAGCCTGGGGTCATGAACCCCTAATGCCCGTGTCCGGGCGTGCCCAAGCGCATATACTATATTAACTTACCAAAAACAATATTCGCAGCTTTTGAAAGACATAATAATGTTACAATAGCGCATTTCCAGTACGCAAATCTTCACTCTAGAAACCTAAGCCTTTTATTGGCGCCGTAAATCATGGGTCAGCCACTGCGCTTACGCACCAGGTATTTATAGCGGACGAGATTGTTACTCCACCGTAAACTGGACTAGGGGTAGGGTTGCCATATGGAAAAATTAAATGTCCAGATAAAATACGGACATCACCCTAAAAATCCGGACGTTTCTTGTAACAGAGTTTTGTAAGAGTTCTAAGCAAACAAATTTTGATTGAGATCTCTTTAGCTGTAATTTATCCTATTTTAAATTGTTTTGAAAGAAATATTATTGTTTTTGTTGATTACTTACTACTCTTATGTATCATTTCATTTATTAAAACTGTGTAAACTTTGTAACAAATATATCACTTAAACATTTTTTTCATGAGGTCATTCCTAAAAATCCTGACACTTGCCAAGTCCGGCTGCAATCCGGTCAAAGTCTCAAAAATCTGGACATGTCCGGACAAATCCTGACGTATGGCAACCCTAACTAGGGGTAATACCGGGGAATGTTCCACGCTTATCGGGACATCGTTTGTATGGATATTGTGAACAACTTTGTTGATTATGTCGTTTGTAGTCTTTGTCTGTTTGTTCGGAAAGTAAGGCTTTTTATGGTATTGTTGGATATTTACAGATTTATTAGTGTTACTGTGGTTGAGTGTGACAACCAAAGCTAAATGTTATATGGTGTGATAGAAAAATAGAAAAATATTTATTTAAAACTATTCAACACATGCATACCCATAAACAAAACACAGTCAGAACACGAATACTCGTATACAAAGATTGTGTTGAATACAATAAAAAAAATGCCCCACTCAGCATACTGCATCGGTAAACCGAAACACTAATATTCAGGGAGATGAAAATGTAGATAAAATCACTGCTGACCGTAATGACACTTGTCATTGACAGACTCCTGTCGGGTCAGCAAAAGCGAAACATTAGTTGATTAAGACCTGCGTGCGTACTCAAGATTTCATTTGACTTTCTAAAGGAATGAAACTTCAAATACGATCTTGAGAACGCAATCGTTTCTATAACGATCTGTAACTACGAGCCTAAAGGGTCATTTACATGAGGATAGTTCTCGTATGCAAGTAGAATAGCATTGCGAACTATCGAGGTGTAATGTGGTCGAGCCCTGAAATGTTAATCAACTCGAAAGCTAGAACTCGCTCCGTGTAAACGGCCTTCAAGTCAAATTTCTAATTGCTATATAATTAACGACAACACAAAGAAAATTTAGGGTAATGCCAGAACTCGAATCTGCAATATCAGCTTTCCGTGCCTTGCGTTTGACAGTTTCGCCACATTACCGCTAAGCCGGTTCGAGTCCTGCCATTACCATTTTTCTTTGTGTTGTCATGTACTGTGTAATGAACTTATTAAAAAAAAATACAAAAAAGAAAATCGAAGAAATAAAAAAAAAAGATTACAAAGGCCCATAAGTCTCCAGATGAACCAGAATGAAACAAATATTTATAACACGGATTGTTTGATGGATAGTCCAAGTTTTCCAGGCACCTTTACTCTCTGATCCGAGTGAATCAACCGATCCATCAGAGATAACCGCTGGTTATCCGCCGTTATCAATCATAGGAGATAGTGCATTGGCGTCGTGTAGTTGGAGTGTGTATCCACGTCTGTGCTAGAACGATTTTATCAGAATGAAAGTGAATTATTTGACGCACTACGGCACAGAATAAATAATAGTACTAACGTACAGAAACTTCTCTTTTACGACAACCATTAAACGAATTCCAACTTTATAATCAGGCACAAAAAGTTCGTATTACTTCATAAACATTCGCCAGGCGGCATGCGCCAAAAGGAAGGCGCCGCCCGCGCCCGCCTTCCACGCTGGCTGGCTTCCTGGCTGGCGCGCGCGCGGCTAGCCGGCAACCTACTGCGATTAACCTATGCCATAGGTGATGCGGCGAGCGCACCTACATTGCGGAGTGGAACCCCCCTGACCATGGTCCAACTGTCAGACCCCTAAACTACGTATAGTCGACCAAGGAATTGCGTGACCACTTTTCGACCGTATTACAAAGGGATAAAGTTCAAAAGCGGTCAAAGAATTACTTGGTCGACTATACTAGCGTATACACGAACAATGAGTTCATTGACGTGTAACCATTGTTGATCTGTCAAAGTTTGCTATGCTACAAGGTTCCAACTAGTACGAAAATTCATACTAAAGCGGGCTTACTTAAACCAGGGGGGTTCCACTCCGCACTGTAGGTGCGCTCGCCGCATTACCTATAGCATAGGTTAATCGCAGTAGGTTGCCGGCTTGCCGCGCGCGCGCCCACTCACTCTGTGTCGCGCGTTGTGATAGTATTACAGTAAGCAGCCCAACCCTAGCGGTGCGCCAGGGCATCGCAGGTGGAAGGCGGGCGCGGGCGGCGTCTTCCTTTTGACGCATGCGGCCTCGCGAATGTTTATGAAGTAATACGAGCTTTTCCTGCCTGATCATAAAGTTGGAATTCGTTTAATGGTGGTCGAAAAAGAGAAGTTTCTGTACGTTAGTACTATTTTTTATTTTGTGCTAAAACGGACCTTTCATTCAAAACTGGTGACTATGTCATGGTATCTTTCTCTTTCATACTTGAGCAACTGGCATAAAAACTGCAGTATTTTCTCATTTGAACACTCAGACGTCCAGTTTAAAATTAAAACAAACCGGAACAAATTACCATGCTACTCCGCGAAACCAGTGCCGTGCTCGTGCAAGTTAGCTGCATCTGTGCGACATATATATGTTCATGGAAAAACCCACCCTCCGCTTTCAGACGAAACAACATATATAAAACAGACTCAAGCACACACCACCACTAAACACTAAACAACACAATCGACGCGCGTTTCGCCTCTATACGAGGCATCATCGGGATCGAATATTACGACCGTCCGCTACTTGAACGAATGGCGTTCAAAAAAATTAAATGAAAAAGTTAGACAAACAAGCATGTGTGTTAGGTGACGGAAAGTGATCACCGACGCCCATTGGGACCAGCGATCCGGAGGGAATCCCTGATCCGATAACCTTTAGCAGACACGTGGTCCTTCGAGTTTTCGGTAGAGATGCAACGGATAGTTGTTTGACCGGATACCGGATACCGGATATTCGGCCGGTGATCAGGCCGAATATCCGGTATCCGGTCAATCCGGTATTCGGCCGGATAGGCCGGATACCGGATAGCAACCGGATATCCGTTGCATCTCTAGTTTTCGGACCAATCCGAGGTTGTACTACCCTGACGAAAAAAGAGCGGTGTTATAAGTTTTACGGCTGTCTGTCTGTCTGTCTGTCTGTGGTATCATAACTCGCAAGCCGATTTGGACGGATCTATCGGAAAGCCAACCTAATCGAGGTAGTTCTAAGTTATGCTTGATAAAAGTCGGTTCAGCCGTTTAAGGATCATCAGCTTTGCTTAGATGATGAAGGGATCTCAGCTAGTTTCACTCGGAAGACTTTTAAAGCCATTGTTGTGATAAAATGATATAATATCGATATTGAAATTCTTCCTCTTATTTTTTTTAGACAATATAGGAAGGAAAACGAGCAAGTGGGTCACCTGATGGTAAGTGATCACCACCGCCCATAGACAGTAGAAACCCGCAACACCAATAAGCATTCAAAGTAAACAAAAATTGGCGGGTGGTAGGACCTTGTGCAAGGTCCGTCCGGATCGCTACCACCATCTTGCTCGCTAATCCTGCCGCTAAGCAGCAGTGCTTGCACTGTTGTGTTCCGGCGTGGAGAGTAAGACAGCCGGTGTAATTACTGGCACAAGAGTTATTCCATCTTAGCCCTCTGGGTTGGCAACGCATCTGCACTCTCTTTGTTGTTGCAGGTGTCTATATGCGGTGGTGATCACTTACCATCAGATGACCCACTTGCTTGTTTGCCTTCCTATGTTGTATAAAAAAACTGAGGGTAACAAAACAACAAATTGAAGTCATAACTAATTAGTCACACGTCACTAATGTCAAGGCATGTAAGGACAAGCTCATTTAACCATGGTTTATAGTTTATAATTAGCGCACGCACAACCGTTACAAACGGTAAGTAACTGAGGTCCCAACCACGGTTCATTGTCACAGTAACCTACCTTGTTTTAGGAAAATTGCTTGGGACAAATTACAGTTCGGTATTTATGGTTCCTTGGTTGGTATAAAAGTTTTTCTGTGCGTTTACTACTAGGAAACGCCCGCGTCTTCATTCGCTTGAGATGCAAAACCGTTTATGTCAAGTTTCGACATGTTCGGTAGTTTTTCGTGAAAGAGTAAAATGTTCATTCATCCTTACGAACTTTTGTGTTTATAATATTAGTAGGAAATATCATCATCATCATCATCATCTCAGCCACAAGAAGTCCACTGTTGGACATAGGCCTCCTCCATGGATTTCCAAAGTGACCGGTTGGAAGCAGCATGTAACCAGCGCCTTCCTGCCACCTGTATGAGGTCATCGGACCATCTTGTGGCTGGTCGTCCTACGCTGCGCTTGCCAATACGCGTCCGCCATTCGAGAACTTTCCGACCCCATCGGCCATCAGTTCTCCGTGCAATGTGCCCTGCCCACTGCCACTTCAACTTGCTAATCCGCTGGGCTATGTCGGTTACTTTCGTTCGTCTGCGGATCTCCTCATTTCTGATTCGATCACGCAGAGAAACTCCAAGCATAGCCCTCTCCATAGCTCGTTGCGTGACTTTGAGCTTTCTTATAAGGCCTATAGGAAATATAGGATATGTCAAATGACTGACTTTTGTGACTCTATGACTCTAATATGACAGGCTCAGTGGGTAAATTTTTGAATTTCGAACACTAAAAATTCGCCAGCCACCGGCCAATCAAATACGCGAGCGTATTAGCGGCACTGATTGGTGCGGCCAGCGAATGTCGAGTGCTCCAAATTCAAAAAATACCCTACGGGTTTAATTTAATTCCCCGTGCCTCTGTCAAACTAGTGTCATAAGAAAGGGACGCAGATAGAGATAACGTCAGAAAAACTAAACTTGGCCGGTCATATTCAGTGTGTTCTTATAGGCTTCTATAAATATATGTGTGCAATAATTAGTAAGTGCAAATTTTACAGAGGCTTTAAGGCCAAACCACACCCGCCGCGTACGCAAGTTACGCAACATAGCGTAACGCACGCGTAACGCAGCTCTATGAAGCTAGTAAGAGCCATGCCGTATACGTGACGTGTACGCACCCGGGCCTGGCACTTAGTGAGCCTGTGTGACTGTTGCCGGTTTGGGTTAAATCATAAAACGCAATTTTTAAATTCAACTTTGAAGTCATAAGAGAACCCTCTGTACGTTTATGTTTAAATTCACAGTGAATAAGGTAATTGACTTTAGCTAGTATCTGCTAATATTTCTTATACCGTGGGCGTTTTTTGCCGTTACACTCCTAACTATTGAAGGATTTTAGTATTTAATTTACTTGCTTGCAAATGGCGTCTCGACTCGACCCGCGCCTACGCAATGCAAATTTTACAGAATTATCTATGAAACCAGAAACTACACATAGACAGTAAAATATCTGTTAAGGTCAATGGCAGATAAAGTATTGTCTAGTATAAATAATTTTTGTATATTTAAGTAAAATTACTTAAAATGTTCACACGAAAAACCTTATAAAATCACTTACGTATGTCTCTGTCATCTATAATGACCGTAATGATCTCAGAAGTAATTTGAAGTTGATATAGTTAGAGTCAAGATTTTGATTTATTACTATTTTCTCTCTTATTCTCGTAAAGGTAAACTGGAAGAGATAATTTCATTTTGTTTTCATTTTAAGTTTGGTATGTTCGCCAGAAAACTAAAATGCAAAGTTGTTTTTTTTTTAATATAACATAGAAAAGCAAACGAGCAGGTGATTCACCTGATAGTACCACCGCCTATAGACACCCGCAACACCAAGGAGATTGCAGATGCGTCGCCAACCCGAAGGGCTAAGACGGAATACCTCTTGTGCCAGTAATTGCACCGGCTGTCTTGCTCTCCACGCCGCAACACAACAGTGCAAGCACTGCTGCTTAGACCTTGCACAAGGTCCTACCACCCGCAAGACCCTTTGCGGACGCATGGGCAATAAAGTTTGTTGAGACGTCTACGTTCGCTCCAGCTCGCACCACCTGCAGTCCCATACTTGTCCTACACCGTACTGCGAGACCCAAAGGAACTTCCGGCCTACGTACCAGAACCAACATCCACTCAATCCAGGACCCTACAAATTCTCATGCTCATAGGTGTCAATATACACTTATCGTGAAATCTTGTTGCCTTTCTCACCACAAGGCATCCAAATGCCACACCATAAGCACCATAAGTACATGAACTTGCGGCCGAGCCACACTAGTTGGATCAGTGTTGCATACACAACGCGGACGCAACCGGTGTGGCCCTGCCTTTACTCGTCAGTCTTCTTAAGGATGTGATTACTAGCTAAAGGTCTTATAAGAAAGCTCAAGGTCACGCAAAAGGCGATGGAGAGCGCTGTTTAGAGATTCTCGGCGTGATCGAATCAGAAACGAGATCTGTAAAAGAACCAAAGTACGACATAGCCCTACGAATTGCTAGAGTTAAGTGGTAGTGGGCGGGGCAGTTTGCTCGTAAAACGGATGGCCGATGGGGCCAAAGGGTTCAGTAGCGACTGCGTACCGGAAGACACAGCTTGGTCAGACCCGCCACAAGGTGGACCGACGACCTGATGCTGGTTGGGTACCCGCTGCATGCGAGCAGCGTGGCACCGGGCGCTGTCGCAATCTTTTGGGGAAGGCTGATATACAGCTTACTTACACTTCATACTCCATGGGCCACGCGGCGTGAGTCAAAAGGAACGCGCCTACTCTCGGCGACACGCTAGGGTTGCGCGGCATTCGTTTTCAATTACACTGACACGGAGGGGGCGAGCGGGCGAGCGCGGGGCAAGTCGACAGCCTACTGCGATTTGCCTATGCCATAGGCAAGGCGGTCGAGCGTACCTACAGTGCGGAGTGGAACCCCCCTAGCTGTGGGCGACTTTCAGCTGATACAATGACGTTGAATTACTTGACAATGGGAAACAGTGACTCAAGGGCCATGTACATTGTACGAGATCTCTCATGCGAGTTGCATTACATTGCGGGCTACCGAGGTATGATGTGATGGATCGATGGATCAAACCTCGCAATGTAATACAACTCGCACACGACAACTCGCTCCATGTAACCCCTTAGTCACTAACCCCCTTATTCATAAACGCTTGGTAAACCTTTGTTAGTTAACATGTTTTATATCTTTAACTGTCATTGTGACGTTTACCCTCAAATGAAAGGGACAAAACATATGTTAGCTTAAAAAGATGGTTAACTTTTTATGAAAAAGGGGAAGGGGGTAAGTCTTAGTGGTAAACTTGGTGGTAAATTTTTTGACATTCATAGTGATTTGATCATGCAGCGTGAAATGAGAAAACTATAGAACTGTGTACAACGCAGTGGCAGAGTAGCCGACCATAGTCTATTTGGTAGACTATGTTGGATAGCCTGAATAAAACTGTATGTGCCAATTGTCAAGTAAACAGCTCTGCGTTTTGTACGTTTTACATTGGCGTCATATTTTTAGTTCTGCTATCCGACGCCTGTGTCGCTGCTAGTTAGAAAACTTAGAAGCACTTTATTCACTTGCGATAAGATTCAAAGTTGAACCAATGGCTAAATATTGAAAGCCCCTCTTCACCTGCTTCACCCCGTCGCAAAGTGGTGACGCTAGGCTTGTAACAATCCCAACAAGTAGGCAGATCTATGGTCTTCTTATATCGATGATGGATACCAAACTAGCTCGTGCAAAATGACAGTGACAGCCCAGAAGAATAGCTGACTTTGACAGAGTCATCCTTCGCGCACGGATCCGCGGTAAAGGTCGGCGCACACGCACCGTTAGAGGCGGGTATTTGGGTCGTCGCACGCTCGCCACAGTATGCCACGCTGATTAAGTTGTGAGCGGCGGCGGTAGCGGGGGCGGTAGCGATTTCGTTTGTCTATTGCAGCGATTCTCAAACTTTTTTCTAAACGGAACCCTTTTGGAATGCGAAATAGAAATAGAATACAGTGTTGAACTATCGTCTAGAGAGGGGGGTGTATTTCAGATTTGTTTCACTTTATAACCAGTATTCACACGGGGCCCCGACAGAGGCTTTGTTGGGCCCTAAGACTCCGCGGAGCACACTTTGAGTATGACTGGTGTATTGGATGGGTAAAATCCGATGGATTGAACTTTGAAGCATTCAAATGTAAAATTTAAGGTATTTTATATTCAGCGGATTTATAGCTACTGAGATTCCGAAACGAAAACCTGCGATGATGATTTTTGGTACAGTCATCATCATAAATATCAGAACAATTTAATCTCTTGTTATTTTAACATTATTCATTAGCCACTGTACAAAACTGAGGAGTTAGATGGACAAGACACTTCAATATTCACTTCAATATTTTGTTTTCTTTGTATTTTTATGTGGTGTACAATAAAGAATATTTGTTGTTGTTGTTATTCATATGTATTTATGACGTTAACCTAACCTAACCCCACGAAGTAGCTAGTCGCAACCAGCAATAATCATGGCTAGCGTATCACACCGCGTCCGCTTTGCCGCTTTCGGCTCTTTCAAACTTACCTAGTAAGAAAGAAACGCACCGAGTGAGAAATGAGCACGCGTGCTAGCTGTACAGTGCACTTAGCACAAATGTTCTCGACACGCGTAGCTCGCTACGTAACTCAGTGCGTCTCGTTCTAACTAGCCAGGTAGGAGAGAAGCGCACTGTTACTTAGCGAGGTAACGCATTTAGAGAAGGTTCGCGCTAAGAGCATTAGTGCAAGCGAGATAGCTTGTAAAGTGGACATCTTTTTTTAGCGCCAGGGGTAACTAATACATTCTAGTGTTCAAATATTTTATGTACAGTCAAGGAAATTAAAACACGTACCACCGTAGAACCTAGTCGAAGAGAAATACGCATGACATTTGTATGACATAGCGTGGCGTTTAACGCGTCGCGTCATTGCGATAGGGTTCTAAGGTGGTACGTAAATATATTTCCCCTACTGTACACGTGGCATGCAGTAGCGATAATTGAAACGCCTGCCAGGGAGGGCTTCATGTACCGACCAACTACTAACCACAACACCTTATGTAATGAACATGACAGCAATAAACGAATATGAATATGAATATTCGCTTGTCCCTTGGACCACACGTTACGAACAGTAATCTAGGATGTTATGCGTTAAGTACGTGACGTCCCAGCGATTGTGACGGCATGTGGATTATCCATAACGCGGCTAACGTTCGGAATGGACGATTAGGGATATTTTTAAACATATAGGCTAAAAGACACACTCACACATACTCAGCAAGAACACATGGGGGTCATCCAAAAATTACGTCACGTTTATGGGGGGGGGGGGGCTAGTCAAACGTGACAGCACGTGTTAAAAAGATAGGAAAAAGTGTGACGAAGGTGGGGGCTTGAAATGTTAAAAACCGTGTGACGTAATTAATGGACGACTCCTAGACACAAGCAAAAAAAAACTCCTCATTATTAAGGAATTTTAATATATATTGTTACAGTAGCCTATTGCTTTTTACATTATTTGTATAAGAGAACAGAGCATTGAATAATTAATAGATTCAGGCGTTACTATTCAGGAGTTTTTGCATGAAAAAAAATTGGCACAGACGCAGCAGTCTTGCACGTGCACGACACTGGTTTCGCGGAGTAGCAAGGTAATTTGTTCCAGTTCGTTAACAGAGCATTGTATGGAGCAATTCAAACCAGACTAAAACGTTTTATCTTAAAATGTTAAATTATATTTAACTCGGAATCAGGTCGTCATGTGACAGGTATGTCATAGTCAAAATATCTTTATTCAGATTAGGCTTACAGCAAGCACTTTTGAACGTCAAAAATTTATCACCGGTTCAGAAAACTGTGATGAGAAGATTACAACTCAACGCAAGAGACTCATCATCATCATCATCTCAGCCACAAGAAGTCCACTGTTGGACATAGGCCTCCTCCATGGATTTCCAAAGTGGCCGGTTGGAAGCAGCATGCAACCAGCGCCTTCCTGCCACCTGTATGGGGTCATCGGACCATCTTGTGGCTGGTCGTCCTACGCTGCGCTTGCCAATACGCGGCCGCCATTCGAGAACTTCCCGACCCCATCGGCCATCAGTTCTCCGTGCTATGTGCCCTGCCCACTGCCACTTCAACTTGCTAATCCGCTGGGCTATGTCGGTTACTTTCGTTCGTCTGCGGATCTCCTCATTTCTGATTCGATCACGCAGAGAAAAGAGACTCAACGACGTATATTTTTTTTTTAAATTAAAAACGAAATTATAATGTATTTCTTTTATATGTTAAGCATTTAACACAGTAGGTACACAGTATTTGGAAAATGTAAGTCGTAATAATTTCCAAACATCCACGTCCAAATTTTTACCCGATTGCCGCCAAAATAGGGTAATGTTTATCTATCTTTTAATTCAGGAATATTTTTTTAGGTTATTTGTTTGTAAATTGTACTTAATTTTCCATGCCCGACTGATTGGTTTTAGCCAGTCTGCATGTTGGAAGTTAACGCTGTATTTCTAGTAGCTTGGCTTAAAAGATAAAAATTATGATTAAGTTTTCCCTCTCTAAGAACCATGATGTTTAATGTCTGAGATACTTAACATAATCCCATAATTATCGCGTAGCACTAATAGCTATTTACTTACTCGCAGAACTAGCACTCGGCTTTTTAATAAGCGGTTAGATTACTATAGCTTTATGAGATGATCACGCGCAGCTCTAGTTGCAATTAAGTATGAAACAGTTTTTGCAACGATTAGCCATTTAATAGCGGGGCTTCCCCTATCAGATTTTTAAAAAGACGAAAGTATTTTATAAGGAAACTAGCGTCCCGCCCCGTATAAAATAAGCCGCATCAAAAGTGAAACAAAAGTACAACAAATCGACAATCGCTCGCGTTGTCACTCCGTCGGACCGACGGCGATGCTGTCAATACTATTATTTTGTAAAGAAACTCATTTGCAACGAAACTTAATTAATTATTATTTTATACAGTTAGACGTAAAATTGTAAATCCAATGACTATAAATGGTGAACTAATAATTTGCATTTATAACATTGGCGTCAACCTGTATTCTCATGTCGGACCGTTTTTCTGCTGTCAATTAGTATGACACTGTATAGACAAGGAAATTGAAACACGTACCATCGTAGAACCTAGCCGAAGAGACATACGCATGACATTTGTATGACATAGCCTGGCGTTTAACTCGTCGCGAAATTGCGATAGGGTTCTAAGGTGACACGCGAATATATTTCCCCTACCGTACATCCAAACATTATAATATCATTGTTACTTACCGATTTTTAACAAATCACCATCCAACATCTGACATCTGTAAAAGAAAACGCATTTTAAAACCACTTTCTAACGAAATGACCTTTAAAATACAATGGCGGACAATACGATTGTCAGATTTAAAGAAAACGGGAGCCGGTCGTGTCATTCATTCGTTCGGTCACCGTTCAGAGCGAATGACATTGATCCGTTCAAAGTCTTAACCCCAATAGATAAATTAAACTTCTTTATTGGTTTATTCCATAGAAATAGTACAGCATAGAAGGAGTGTTAAAATTGAAAGCGATATTTTATTATCTGATCTCTTTACTTTAAATGGCAATACAATGTGTCAAAAAGATGACTACATACTCTAAACTTTTCTTCAATTGACACCCTGTACACGACCAATAGACAAAATGGTCACCTTTGGCTATGGTAATGTTTACATTAAGGTAGTATACTCTACGTTTTTCTTATTAATTTGTAGGTTTTACTACCTTGACGCACACAAAGGTGACCATTTTGACAGCTTTGGCTATGCACACTTGACAAGTACTGAGGCTATATCCATGCTTTATTACTTCATCCAAGGTTTATTTAGTACAAATAAGAGATAATCTCCATTGTTAGACGTGACGCACAAAATTTGACGTATCTACCGATATCGTAATTACGGGTTCAATAGTGTCAAGAAAGAAAAAAAATATCAAAACTAGTAACTCGCTCCGGCTTTGAACGGGGACAATTAGGATGTTATATAATATAATTTTTATGTCGTAGAGACATGGGACCCAAATCTTAATTTTGTTTTAGTTTAATTGTTTAATACTTTGTATGTAATTTTGACGATCTAATTATAAAAACGTGTAATTTGACATTCTACGCAATTTATAATGTAATTTTCTATTGACTGAATAATTAAACTAAACTAACAAAGCTTCGATTAACGAATTTACGGTCGCTGTTGCTAGACTTGGCTCGGACACTGCCGTGCCCCATATTGGATCATCACTCAGAAGGCGACAAACCCTTAATAAAAGATACAATTCCAGCGGGTGGTAGGACCTTGTGCAAGGTCCGGTCGGATCGCTACCACCATCTTGCTCGCTAATCCTGCCAAAGCAGGGCTTGCACTGTTGTGTTCCGGCGTGGAGAGCAAGACTGGCACAAGAGGAATTCCATCTTAGCCTTCTGGTTTGGCAACGCATCTGCAATCTTCTTGGTGTTGCGGGTGTCTATAGGCGGTAGTGATCACTTACCATCAGGTGACCCACTTGCTTGTGTGCCTTCCTATTTCATAAATTAAAACCATCTAAATTCTGACAATTTTTTAACTATTGAAATCATAGCGAATTGAAACAGCGAGTGCATTCTTAGCATAGGTCATTACGTATCTGTGCCAGCTTTGATTGATAACGATATTCAACCGGCATTACTGTCTAACTGAGGTCGAGATAGCTGTGACCGAATTTGCTTCGGCAATTTCTTTTGTTTTGGTTTAAATGTGTACTGTATTACAACTTTAATTTGACTTCATGTGTATTAAACTTGTTGGTAGGACCTTGTGCAAGGTCCGTCCGAATCGCTGCCACCATCTTGCTTGCTAATCCAGCCGCTAAGCGGCAGTGCTTGCACTGTTGTGTTCCGACGTGGAGAGCAAGGCAGCCGGTGAAATTACTGGTACAGAGAAATTCCATCTTAGCCCTCATGGGTTGGCAACGCATCTGCAATATCCTTGGTTTTGCGGGTGTCTATGGGCGGCGGTGATCACTTACCAGCAGGTGACCCACTAGCTCGTTTGCCTTCACATTTTATAAAAAAAAAAAAGTATATTTGTATGAAACGCAATCGCTTAGTGAGCCCAACGCTTATCTTTTACTGTTCATACAAATAATTGTAAACAAATCACTGACTTATCTTGACACCTACATTCGTAATAATATCCTGGTGTCCCACAAACGGGCGTTCCAAATCGGCCGCTATTAAACCAATTAGGCGAGCGACAGGCGGGCGACAAAAACGCGACGACCTACCCGACGATTTTCCATTAAAGCTCATTTACACTTAACTCTCATTTGAAATGAGACCTTAAACGGTCAACTTAAGTTCTAAGTTAGAAGCGTCACTGAACTGGATATACGTTTTATTGCTTTACCCACATCCCAGTTGGGTCTGTGGAGAAAGTCATCAATAATGAAAGGGATTTTATTTTGAGGGATTTATAATGGACTTATAAATGTCCCTTTTAGGATCAATTAGTACAGATTTAAATGTGGACTCTGTGATATAAGTATAACTATATACAACACCAATCTGATTTAAGAGGAGTGTGTACCCAGCTTCAAAAAGCGCCTCCTTACAAACGGCGATGACGTTTTCCACCCTCTTAAGCTTAAACTAAAGTAATGATTTTTTTGTATGTTATCATTATGCCTCAGAACTAGGTTTGTATGTCTTAAGATTAATTAGTGTTGAATAACGCCTACCTTAACCAACTAATGTAAATTGTATCTGAATGAGACATTGTATTAGAATAGAATAGAATAGAATAGAATTATTTATTTCGACCATCTATGGGTCATAAAATTCTGTTAGTAGTAGTTTACATTCAAAACTTAATCTAATGTTAGTTACACATGAGCACAATATATTGTATTTGTATTGTATTGTATTGTATTTGAATAAGACTGTGGAGGTAGGCCAATAGAGAGATCTCTCACCAGGCGCGTTATGCCCTGGGGACCGAAGTCTGAAGGATGAAACTTGGAAGTTGTATATATGCGTCCGTGTTACGAAACTTCGTTAGCGTGATGTAGCGCATGTCAGTTGATTTCTTCTATTCAACACTAGATGGCGCTAGAGTCGCTACAAAACATTCCTTACGTATTTATCAAAAAAGGTAAACTGGCAAGCAGATTAAAGAGATAAGTAATCACATGACTGCTCACTTCATGTACAGTAATAAAATAAGGCTATGTGTTGCCAAAATCGAGAGTGTATGATCAATGTATGTTACCAGTGATGACTTATGGCACTGAAACGTGGCCGCTTACTATGGGCCTTATAAGAAAGCTCAAAGTCACGCAACGAGCTATGGAGAGGGCTATGCTTGGAGTTTCTCTGCGTGATCGAATCAGAAATGAGGAGATCCGCAGACGAACGAAAGTAACCGACATAGCCCAGCGGATTAGCAAGTTGAAGTGGCAGTGGGCAGGGCACATAGCACGGAGAACTGATGGCCGATGGGGTCGGAAAGTTCTCGAATGGCGGCCGCGTATTGGCAAGCGCAGCGTAGGACGACCAGCCACAAGATGGTCCGATGACCTCGTACAGGTGGCAGGAAGGCGCTGGTTGCATTCTGCTTCCAACCGGCCACTTTGGAAATCCATGGAGGAGGCCTATGTCCAACAGTGGACTTCTTGTGGCTGAGATGATGATGATGATGATGTGTTGCCAGCGAAGATACTACTACCTACTCTTTAACCTCGTAAGGCCCCAAGTCCTAAATATAGGACAAATGTCAAACTGAAGTCGAACTTACTGTCTCAAACGATATGGTTCAAAATTCATAAAATGAAATTTGACGTGGGCCTTACGAGGTTAATATGGCTTCATATAGTAAAACGAGATTTGATCACGTAAAACGCGTTTTATTCACACTAAACTCGTGACTATAGGTCTTTCTAAGCCGTGGTCGCATAAATTTTAAATTTTATGCGATTTTGTCTTGTTGTGCTATTAACGATTGAAAATCGTGACAATTTGTGACATAGCAATTTGACTTAAATCCATTTAAGTGCCATTGTAATTTATTAATACCACATCTACTTATTACTGCTGCTTATCGTCTCGATAAGCTTTTTTTTTATAAAATAGGAAGGCAAACAAACAAGTGAGTTACCTGATGGTAAGTGATCATGATCATCATCGCTCATAGACACCCACATCACCAAACAAACTGCAGACACTGTGTCAACCCCGAGGTCTAAGGTGGAATTAGTGATTAAGCAGGATTAGCGAGCAAGATGGTGGTTGCGATCCGGACGGACCTTGCACCAGGTCCTGCCACCCGCATTTTATAAAATAGGAAGGCAAATAAACAAGTGAGTTACCTGATGGTAAGTGATCACCATCGCTCATAGACACCCACATCACCAATCAAACTGCAGACACTGTGTCAACACAGAGGGCTAAGTTGGAATACCTCTTGTGCCAGTAATTTCACCGGCTGTCTTGCTCTCCACGCCGGAACACAACAGTGCAAGCATTGCTGCTTAGCGGCTGAATTAGCAAGCGAGATGATCCTACTACCCACATTTCTATTCCTTCCTTTTCACCTTTAGTTGTACACAAGTGATACGTTTATCCCTCGAGCGAATAATTAGCATCTGTGTTTTCTTATGGAACCAAACGCCATCAAATGAACAAACCCGAATCTACCAGCCTCACACGCCCCAGATCAAACACGAATGCTCTTCAACGGCCCGTTAGCGCCATTAGAAAGAGTACGCATTCAACAAAAAAAGCGGCATGCTTAGCACGCGCCGCACTGGGTCAACCCGCGTGACAAATCGCACGACACGCGGCCAGGCAGCCCGTTTGTGGGGCCCGGCTGAGAGCGGGAAAACATCAAGTCATGAAAATGAAAATGAAAATGAAAAAATTATTTTGCAAGTAGGCCGTATAGGCTCTTTTACATGTCTGAATCTACTAGCGCTTCGGAAAATGGAAGGTACTACTGAGAAGAAACGCCGCAAGAAACTCAGCATGGAATAATTATATAGGCACTGCACCTAGCTTTTATCTTCTCGATACGCGTTAAGCCGCTATGTAACACAGTGCGTCTGTTTCCCACTGAGCTACTTAGAAAGAGACGCACTGAGTTACGTAGCAAGTCAACGCGTATCGAGAAGTTAAATGCTAGGTGCACATGTTAAACGTTAAAACGGTTACTAATAATTGACACTTTACTACCAGTCAAAAATGATTAAATAAAATGGTTTTATTACGCACTAAAAACTGTAGAACAATTATATTTAATTTATTTGTTACAATATATGTATGCATTGTTGGCACTTCTTTTTTATCCAATCCAACTTACTCAGAAGTGTGGACCGCTTTGTCTAAATTAATTTAAAAAACACCATCAAAGAGGGAAGGACAACAAAACAGCATTTCAGTTTAATTTTGTGTTTGAACGGGTATTTACATTTCATTAAAATAAAGCTCCCAAACTTCCTAGTCATTTTACCTTTTAGCCAAAGCGTTTTGATTATCAGAAACACATTAAATCCAAAAGAAACAATCAATAAATAAAGAAAATCCGCTAAACGCTATCACTCCGCCCGCCAACTCCCGCCGCGAAATAAAATCAATTCAGTTAATTTTAACTGAACGCACGCGTTACTGTTAGCCCGATGCCGGCTGGTCACGAGGCTGCAGTTAAACTTACGCAAACCTGACCGTGGAAATTTCAATCTAGACTTAATTAACAAAAACAAGAGTACAGTTCAACTATTAAAGTTTAGCAAACGCATCCGAAACGTCACCTACGGACGCAGGATTCAAACTTCGGTGGCAATCGAATTTTTTGACATCTGTTAGCACTGTGCCTTTTTTGATCTTTCTGAATTGACTAACGTAATTTTGAATTTAAATCTAAATATTCATTGAAACAACAACCTAGGGCATCTGAGAACTGAAACTTGGGAAGTCATGGTAGGGCCGTTGGTAGATAAAAATTCCTGAACTATCGGTCGTAACGCCATAATGTTGTATCAACGAACTACTCCACTGGTTGTCTAGCCAGTTGACAGTCTCTCAGTGTAAATGTTAGTAGAAACCACAGAAATAGTATAGCATAGAAAGAATATTAAAACTGAAAGCGACATTTTATTAGCTGATCTCTTTACTTTAAATGACAATACAATGTGTCAAAAAGAGATGACTACATACTCTAAACTCCTTTTCAATTGACATCCTGTACACAACCAATAGACAAAATGGTCACCTATGGTTATGGTAATGTTTACATTAAGGTAGTATAATCTACGTTTTTATTATTAATTTGCAGGTTTTACTACCTTGACGCACCCAAAGGTGTACACTACACTACAAAGGTGTACACTTGACAAGTACTGAGGCTATATCCATGCTTTAGTCCTTCATCCAAGGTAGAAACGACAACTTGACTTGAGGCGGCGAAAGCAAACGCCAAAATGTGTCGAACGTTGTCAAACCCCTACATTCTGTTGTTTCTACTAGCGTCGCCGCTCACAGACTGTCACTTTGTCTAAACACCCTGGTAGCATCATCTGTCTTTACCAAAAAACATCCAAATCTAGATTATTTCCCACCTCTTTCCATATCAAGATCCCTCAAAACGGTCACGCGCACGACTTCCTCGGTACTTGATTTTTTTCACCAGCTTTTAATCTTCGTATATCGTGACTGGCTTTAGCATACATACCGTTGACAACGCTACCTATCACATACGATTTAAAACCAGAAAGGTTAAGTTGTTAAAGCTAATGTGTCTGACATTTCGATACGGCCATATGCAGTCCAGTTTCCTAAATAAAATGACTATAGGCACGGTTAACGAAATGTCAATCGGCAAGGAGTTGGTCCAAATACCGGACGGAATTCACGACGCGAGTCCTTTCGTGGTTGTGAAAAAGGTATTTAGATCATTGGTTAATAGCCAACTAGGTAAGCAAAGACAGCAACACATAAATTACCCAATTAACACTACTTGCGTCTAAGTAACATTTGTTAATTTCGTGGAAAAATACGCTCTCATTTCTTTGGTTACGCTAATGTTCCGGCGGTTTTTTAAAAATTTAAGTAATTTCACTGCGAATATTTTTGGGAGCATTCCCACTTTTTTTAGAACAGTCTACAACCAGTCCATCCTAATTTTTTAAAATGATATTCAACGACAGCAAGCATCTGTTCAGTTTGTTACTGCATATGCAAATCTGTACCCTTTACAATCGTGCCCTGTAGATCAAGTATCGCCTCATGTATTCCATAGAGTGCATTCAACTTATAAATATTAACTTTAACTTTCAATGCATTTTTAATGTTTTTGCAGTTACTTCTTAACATCCCTATTCCCGCTTCATTAGAGCCATAATCATCACCAAGGTTTTCCACTACCATCGACTCGGCAGCTCAAATCTAGCGGCTTCCAGCGACCTCCAAAAGATCTTCAATTCACGCATGACTTCGAGGTAAGTCCATTCCAGCACCAGTTTCGATTTTTTCATCTTTATCGGCATGTATTATGTTATTAATTATGTCCACTGCTAGACGTACGCGTTTTTGAAGACATTCGGTTTTCAGATGCTCTCACGTGCTGCCAACAATCCTGCGTTCATCGTAGTTCCATCTATTTAGCCGGAAGACGTCCTACACTGTCTGTTTTATCCGGAGTCTGAATTGACAAGTAACTAACATGGGAAACGTCAAGCAATGTATGGGATGTCAATTTAATCTTTGGATTAAAAAGCAGATTTTACTATTATAAAATAGGGAGGAAAACGAGCAAATAGGTCACATAATGGTAAGTGACCACCACCGTCCATGGGCACCCCGCAACACCGAGGAGTTTGTCGCCCCAGAGAGATAAGATGGTATACCTCTTATGCCAGTAAAGTCACCGACTGTCTTGCTCTTCACGGCGGAACTCAACAGTGAAAGAACTGTTGCTTAGCGGCTGGATTAGCGAGCAAGATGGTGGGAGCGATCCGGACTGACCTTGCACAAGGTCCTACCACGAGCAAACTGTGAGTTTGCATAGCAGTCGTCATTCAAGTACTTGTTTCCAAGCGTATGTTTTCTTATCAGCTCAATTTACATCGTAAACTTTCATCAAATTTCTCCGCCTTTTTTTACAGTAATCCTAATGGATTCGCGAATGGCAATTTGCTTCACTAATCAGTCCGACGCCATACATCAAGCTACATTAATTACTTCGGCGACAGGCTGGCAAAAAGTGTTAGAAAACCTGTTTTAAATCGAGATGAGAACGAGTGACATACGATACGACGGACTTAGTGGAAACGAAGACAATAACGGGTCTATAGCCTATTAAAGACTAAGTTATAAATAATTAACTCTTGAGTCTGCAGAAAATAACAGAAAGTACAACAGTAAAACCCCTTTTCACCACTCTCTGGTAAGCTCCCGATGTCTAACACAGAGACGGCATTACAGATGTCTGTTGGATATAAGACTAGGAACCTATCAAAGAGTGGAAAAAACAGGCCCTAAACCTACACACTAAATTTCTGAATGAATTGAAGAATCCCCAAGTGAGCTCAGTTACCCAAAAGCTGCCGCTTTCTTTATCAACGGAAATCATTGCACTAATTTTGCAGAACATAAACTGACCTATGCCATTTTAAATTATCTCGCACGAGTGTATCTTAATCATTCGCTACTTGAAAGAATGACACGGATGTTTTGCACGTGAGTGAGACCCTGGTTTCGCAAAGCAAGGTATGTTCCAATTTGTTGACTGTCATTTGTTTATATGGTATAGTTTGTTTGGAATTCTTGTCGTCACATTCCACCCGTCATCTCGAATCAATACCTTGTTTATTTATAAACAGAGCTGTTGGTACAGAGAAAGCGCAACGCGTAAAAGTTGCTCGCCATAATTGAAAACGTTGTATGCAAATTGACTTGACGTTGAGCCAAAAGTTTTTGCTATATTTCGTTTCATTAGGCAAACAAAAAACTAGTGAAACTCAAAGCGAAATTATCTGAAAGTTAGGCTTAATTAGCATGCCCAGAAAGGCGTAAATCTACAAGGAAAAGTGTCAACTTATTGGCTGTAGAAAATTGCTGCGGTGGGTGTGTTAATCTTTCTACAATGAACATCCAAGGTAGAACATGAGCGCTATAAAGCTTGTATAAAGCTTAGAGTAAGAGGCAATCCTATACGGCAACTTTACAGCCTACATATAGCGCTTACAGTGTGCTAGTTGGGTTGTTTGTGTCATGTCAAACTAATTTTTGACATGACACAATTCCTTTTGCTTTTCTTTATTGTCACACATTCAGGCTGTATAAATAAACGCCTTTATACAGCCTTAATGCTTTAGATTAAGTACAAGCTTAATTAAAAAAGCACATACAATAGAACCACCGCTAAACCTTAACGGTTTGGTAATTTAACTGTCCCATCAACCAGTGATACAAACCAGGTCTTTTAGGATTCCGTTGACAAACAAAACCTTAAAAACAACTTAAAAGAGAGGGCAACGAGGATACGGGTCGTTTGATGGGAAGAAAAAGGCACTAGCGACCTCAAGGATCGCTAAACCGTTGTCGACCTTTAGGTCCCTCTCAGTGGGTCTCTGGATCTCTAACCGTATGAAACGAAATAGCAAGTTTCTCTTCGGTATTATGTGAGTGTGGCTACCCCGGTTGGACCGGCCTAATAGTACTACAACCATCAATTGACCACAGTGTGGATTTACCGCTACTAAAACATGCATACAGTACGAAAAGGGATTCAATAAAACGCTACTACGCTAGACTGTACTAAAACTAGTCAACGATATCTATGTACAGTTTCTGGCAAACTTCTTGAGCATGCATTGACCTTGAATGCGCAGTAGCCGTTTCTATGCACAAACATAACCCCTCCACTCAATTTATGCTCAAGATGTTTGCCTGCAACTATATTTAATAGATTAAGTGTTCTAAACCATTACTACGTTCCACACAAGTGCAGTGTCGGCGCCTCACCTCACTAGCTCTGTCTCGCTTTTACTTGCTGAAACTGCCATAACATCGTCCGTTGCACGCGTTCACGAACTTGCGAGGGCCAGAAGGCCTTATTGTGCAAGTAGGCCATATAGGCTCTTTTACATGTCTGAATCTACTAGCGCTTAGGAAAATGAAAGATTCTGCTGAGAAGAAACGCCGCAAGAAACTCAGCAGTTTTTTTTTCTTCTCTTTTCAAAACAAGACTACAGAGCAATATACACAGTCATCACAATAGTAAGTTCTTCACATAAAGTGTACAAAACGATTACAATAAATAATAATAAATTAACGGAGGATCCCCGAGAACCCAGTCGCCTTGCCCGACTCGCGCGTGACCGGTCGCAGCAAATCCCCGCGATATCGTTCCGTGGACCAGTTTTTTAACACCTTAATGCGAAATTTCCGTTCAGAATTTCAATTGATTTACGCGCTGTGTATTTAATTATTTTTAGCAACACTAGACGGGTTATGATTTGGTTTGGCCTTGAAAGCTATTATTTATGTTGCGCGACAAGTTTTTGTGGATCACATTGGTTTTAATCCTATATTAAGTTTCGGATAAGTATTTCATTTGATTAGGAGAGATGACAGCCTCATTATATATGGCTATTGGATCACAGAACCTCGTTTGCTGTATGTTTTTTGTTGTTGTGACAGATTAAGGGGCCCACTGAAGACCAGTGCCATGGCACTTAACCGTGCCTCAGCATTATGCTGAGTGGGTATTTCTTTGGTACCTTGGTTGTAGCTGTAAGTTCACTTTGCTCGATTCATAAGAGGTGGTGCCGAAAACGTATGAAACTGTCCTTAATTTCATAGGCATTTTGTGTCAGCTCTATGAATTGGCCTATAATTCTAAGCAAGGAATAAACTATTTTCTTTCTTTCTTTCTGTATACTTCGATGGTTCCTTTATTGTAAGCAACAATTGTTGCCAGAAGTTTGAAGAATGTTGGCAATTTGACATTGACATTTGCATCCAAATTTGACATTTTCCGAAGCTTTGTCGGGAGCAGTATTCCGATAAATATCGTTGCCATTACCTGGTTGACCACACAAATTCATTCGACACCCAACATCCCTTCAAAATTCTGTCAAACAAGATCTTTCTAACATATGACTTTATTAAATGTGTGTTATACTGTGTTGGACTACCTCCTACTGTTTTGCCTAAAGGTTGACTGATAGAAAATGCCTAAAGGAATACAGTCCACCTTTTGTACATTTAAATTGTATTGTATTTCTTTCTTTCTTTGGAGTAATAAGATTAAATAAATAAACTTTTCTAATCCACCAAATAATTTGCATCACCTTTTTCCATGTCCAGTATTTAACCTTATGTTTAAGATCTTAAATAATGTACTTTGTTTTCTTATTATATTATAAGCTGACGCCTGTTTCCCTTTGGGGTAGCCAGAGACCACAGAATTTGCCCCGGTGCTGGCATACTTCCCTCGCTTCCTCCACACATTCCTCTCTTCATACATGCTCGGCGGTTACGTGTACTTCTAATTCTGCCTGTCTTTAGGACGTCACCAGTTTGGTGAACGTAATTTGTAATTTGTTTATGGTTTCTAATGAATGAATGACAAGAAAAGTAACCTAAAACCGCAGGACTGAATTAGATCAACACATTAGCGTAGAAATAGTACGTTTTAGCGAATTAGGGAAGTTTGCCAAATAGTGTTTTCCGACCTTGAGCTTGAAAGCGTGCGGTCTGACATCTGACATTCGACGACCGGATAGCCTAGTGGTTAGTGGCCCTGACTACAAAGCTTGAGGTTCCGGGTTCGATTCCCGGGAGGATTAAATTTTTGTATGATGAATTCGAATGTTTGTACCCGAGTCGTGGCTGTTATATGTATTTAAGTATATATTTATCTATATAAGTATATATATCCGTTGTCTGTACCCATAACACAAGCAGCTTTAGTTGCTTACTTTGGGACCAGGTCAATTGGTGTTAATTGTCCAAAAATATTTATTTATTTATTATTTATTTATTTATCTGACTCATTATTATTAAATGTAAAAATGTTTCAATGTTTACATCAAATTTGCTTAATTTCATACCAAACAAGAAGTAAACTCAATAGTATCTTTTTTTATCAACATAGGAAGGAAAACGAGCAAGTGGGTCACCTGATGGTAAGTGATCACCACCGCCCATAGACACCAAAGGAATTACAGATGTATTGCCAACCCAGAGGGCAAAGATGCAATACCTCTTGTGCCAATAATTGCACCGGCAGTCTTGCTCTCCACGCCGGATCACAACAGTGCAAACACTGCTGCTTAGCGGTAGGATTAGCGAGCAAGATGGTGGTAGCAATCCGGGCGGACCTTGCACAAGGTCCTACCACCCGCAAAATTCGTATCTACACTGAGCAGTAGAATTTAGCAAAAACAACTAACGGTCGAAAACCTCAAAAAGATTTGAACACTCTACTGACATTTTGAAATAAAATGTTTTTAAATCAAATTCGGTTCAGCCACTTTTGAGATATTTAACATTAAGACGACGACTTCGTCGTCGTTAAAAAAAAGTATTAATGTAATTAAATTTAAATAACATAAATAAAAAACTTGGGCATCTGGCAGGTTTCGAATGTCCAACTAAACAGGCCACTTTGCCAGACACTGCGAAATACTCAATATTTTTCTTTATGTAGTCGTATATAATTTTAAAATATTTTTTTTTAGTTTGTTTTTTACAGGAAATCAGAAAAGCCGTGTCATAATCACCACCAAACCAAGCTACCATTGGAACAGTTATAAAATGGTCACGAAACAAATTGTCAATGGCCATTGTGCGATGTAGGGCGCGTTGCGCGTGCGCATAACATATCTTGACCTGGCGACTGCCCTGAATAGTATCGATTAGCGGACGAGGAAATATTTCGAGAAGTATTTACAAAGGATAAATGAAAAGAACCGAGAGCCGGTGAAATTACTGTGACAAGATACCATCTTAGCCCTCTGGGTTGGATATGCATCTGCAATCTCCTTGGCGTTGCGTTCGTCAATGGATGGTGGTGATCACATACCATCAGATAACGCACTTGCTCGTTTACCTTCCAATTTTATAAAAACAATATGTTTGGTGAACTGCGAGATCGTTGGTATCCTTCTTCTCTTATGCATTTTAATCGGTTTATTAGATAAGCATCAATAAGGACACAGACATTCAAATGGACTGTCCGTATAAACCAGTAGTTCCCAAACTTATTTTTCTCGTGGACCACTTTCAAAATTTTACTGGTTTCGGTGGACCCCCTGCTGCTACATTTCTACCCCCAGCAAGTCTCCCGTGGACCCCTTTGGGAATCACTGGTATAAACAGACATACAGAAACCTAAAACATATGCCATTCCCACAGTGAAAAAAATAGCTTCATTCCACGTAACCAAAGTTTTGTTTACCTAATATACAAAAAAAGTGACTGCCTAACTATTATGACGCCTAGTAAATCTGCAGAAAAAACCTATTTCAGCCTAGTCTGTCAGCTTGCCAACTGCGAGTGAATGGAAAACCAGAATTCCGGTGAAGGTTGGAAAAACTAGCCGAATGAGTAACGTTTGGAAATAGCAATGAGCGACTTTTATTCAATGTCATTAGAAATCTAGGTAAATTTGCTTTGTGGTTGCAGTATAGCACGGTTTTTTTGATGATCACTTTTGAGTTCATCACTTTCGATGATGGTTGTTTCACTATGGTTTTCTCTAATCGTCAACGATATCTCTATATAGTTTACCAAGTAATTGCTTAACTACTTTTGAACCTCATGCCTTAGTAATGTGGTCGATATTGTAAAGAAATTTCTTTTTAGATTGAGGGCCTTTTCCACCACTCTCTAATAAGTTCCAGGTATTATATCCAACAGACATCTGTGCTGCCGTCTCTTTTTATTCTATGGACTCAAACAGAGACGGTATCACAGATATCTGTTAGATATGAAATCGGAACTTAGCAGGGACTGGTGAAACAGGGCTGGAGTGTTCTAAGTCAAAGTAAGTCAAAATATTTTTATTCAGATTAGGCTTAAAGTGCTTCCTACTTAAGAATGTCATAAAATTTACTACCGGTTCGGAAAAACCTCTAATGAGAATATACCGGCAAGAACTCAACGAGGTGTAATTTTTTTAAGAATTCAAAATTAAAACGTTATTTTACATCTTAAATAATTTAAAAAACTTAACAATTTAACACATTTGGTGTACAATATTTGGAGCCAGGGATCGCCAATACGATTCGGGGTCATTTCCAAACATCCCTGTCCAAGATATAATCATTGATTTTATAATACGTTCTAGAAATTAATGTCTTCTTACAATAGATTTGAATTTTGTATCATTTGTCCTACGAACCGCAGTCACTTAACCTCACCTCTCTAAATCCCCCAGCGGCCTTAACATGACAGCCCAGGTTTAGTTTAACGCCTCCCTGCGTCTCTGTCTAACTAGTGTCATAAGAAAGGAACGCAGATAGAGATAAACTAAACTTGGCCAGTCATGTTAGTGCCACAGGATGTGCTCTTAAACTGGTCATTAATAGTCTATTAATCCACTCTGATTGAAACCGCACTTGTGCTTCATTTTCCTTTATGCATCGTTCCTTTGTCGCCAGACAAAATATGAAAACCCATGTAATAAAATGCAGCACCACATTACCAATGCAACGCGCAATCCATCATTATACACTCAATGCATGCTTTGAAAATGTCCTTGCGCAGTATGACCATTATAACTTGAAACTTTGGCTTGAGAACTTTAAACTTGAGCTTAAAGATAAAGAGGGCTCAAGTTATTTTGGTCATCAACAGTTTTGCATAGTATGACAAGCCACTCTTAATAACGGGTAAGCGAGTCTGTCAGAAATGCTAAATAGCCTTTTGCGGTGCTTTGTACATACTTAGTGCACCATTGTCAAGATGAATTATTAATATACATACCCTCCCTTCTGTCGGCAGTCGGGTAAAAATATAAAGTTTATTCTACCATCGAGGAGTATAAGAAAAACAAACAAATAGCAGTTCAAATCTACATTAAAGACAATGCTTTCAAGGTAATGTAAGTGATATAGGATGAAAAAAATAATCATATATGTAATGGGAAGGAAAACAAGCAAGTGGGTTACCTGATGATAAGTGTCCACCACCGCCTATAGACACCCGCAAAATCAACGAGACTGTAGATGCGTTGCCAACCTAAAGGGATGTATTATCTCTTGTTACAGACAAAACTCCTTCGGGAAAACTTTTAATTTAAAGCCGTGACGAATAAGTTTGTAGGTTTATAGGTTATCCGTCATAATGATTATAATGATGCATGCACACGTCTGTCTGTACGCTAATGAACACAATTAACACGCGTTGTTAACAGAACGGGGAACAAAGAAGTAGAATCAGACCCCGACGAATAATTAATTAAGCGTTAAAGTCCGTGCATCGAACCGGCGATAGTGTAAACAAAACTCACAAACTCACAAAACGCATAAGTATAAATAAACTGAATCTAAACATAATTAACCTTTTGAAGTCGGTTAAAAATAGAGTCTTTTAGTACCTCATTGTAGCCTGCCTTAGTGTTTATTTAACAGATACTAGTAAACTAAAAATTATAACTTAAGACCACTATAAAACAAGGATGAAGGAAGGTTAACAAAAAGGGTGCAGAAAAGGAGAGTGGGTAGAAAAACGGAAAGGGAAAAACCTCGGTGAACGTACTCAGATCAAATCAGAGACATTCTGGAGAAAGGCAACGTCAGGAGTACCCTAAACCGACGAGCATGCATGAAGAATGTTTGAGAGTAAGTGAAGGAAATGTTGTATGTCAGGATCAGAGCAAGTGGAAATCCGTGGTCTCTATGATAGGCATGACTTTATGTTCATACGTATGTATAACCACGATGAAAGATAATTTACTTATTGTATCCAATGAGGACAATATGTAATTTACCTAAATAAAAACTAAACACATACACCTACATAACCATCCTATACATAACCATCCTATCGCGTACATGACAAAAGCTACGAACGGAAAACCGTTCTAAAATTACAAAAAACAATTATTTCGTTGTTACAATTCAAAGCAGTATCGTGTTACAGTTGTAAACTTGTAACGCTGAGGTGCGCAAGGTCGGTACGCGTTCAACTGTAAAGCTAAGTGTACGATGTCGCATGCGCGTAATATAGTTTAGATATAATTTAACACCAGGGTGTGGAGACATCACTTTGTCACAGAAATAATTTAAAGACAGTTCAGCTTTGTCACAGAAACAACTTAGCAGGTCGTCGTCTCTTTGTCACAAAAACCATTTAACATCAGGATGTAGACTTAGCACTTTGTCACAGAAATAATTTAACAAAAGGTCTGCTTTGTCCCAGAAACCATTTAAAAAAGGGTGTAGACACATCACTTCGTCACAGAAAGAATTTCACAACAGATCTACTTTGTCACAGAAACTATTTAACAAGAGGGTGTAGTAAACACTTTACTTTCACTTAGTAATCACTTTGTCACAGGAATAATTTAACAACAGGGTGTCTATTATTTCTGTGACAAAGAGATGTTCTAATTCTAATAGTTTCTAGTACGAAAGACAAAGAATTTCACATTGGTGATCAACACTTTAGACGTTTTCTTTTGACATCTTATTTCAAATGCGTACAGGCTGTTGTTGCTACAAACGTAGACACTGACAAACAGTCACTTTGTCTAGACACATTCTGAGGCTCTTGGATGTTAGCTATTGTCTCCGTCATAAAACATGTACTCTTTCTAACCAGTGAGCGTGTACGAAAGGGATGCTTTACGTCCGCGGTTAACGATAGCAATGCACGACCGTATCGTGTCGGATATAGTCTAGTGGTTGGTGGCCCTGACTACAAAGCTTGAGGTTCCGGGTTCGATTCCCAGCAGGGGCAAATTTTTGTATGATGAATACGAATGTTTGTACCTGAGTCATGCATGTAATATGTTTATAAGTATATATTTATCTATATAAGTATGTATATCCGTTGTCTAGTACCCATAACACAAGCAACTTTAGTTGTTTCCTTTTGGACTAGGTCAATTGGTGTTAACTGACTCAAGATATTTATTTATTTAATGCTTTTTCGACTTTATTATAAGTACTTTAAGATTATTATTTATTTGTAGAAGCAAAGTTTATTTTATTATCTAACAGTAACCACATCGAAATAAGATCTCGCACAAATCTGAAGCCGACGATAGCTGTGCTTTTGTTGCGTTCACGCGTCAATGGACATTGGGCGCTAGCAAATACGAAATTAGTTCCACTTTCCAATAACCCGTGTTGAGTGACAAGGTATAACCCATGAAATGAGACATCTATAAGTACTTATTATCTGTTAACTAGCTTCTACCTATAGTTTTTCTATGCAATTTTACGGGATCCGAAGATTTTTTTTTCAATAGAAATCTGGTATACTATGTGGAAAAAAACAACGAAATAATGCCACCAGTGTCTCTTTATTAATGGCTTTGTATAGATAATATGGAGCATGATAAGTTTTTTACAGTACAGTCAACCAATTGGATTCATAAGCTGCTATAGAACCTTTTCTCAATAAATGTCATAACAAACCAGCGATGACACATTGCGACAACGTTCTAGTGTCGAAAAAATTTAAACGCTATATAATGACAAAACAAAGAAAAATTAGGGTAATGGCAGGACTCGAACCACTGCCACTGGTAAACGCAAGGCACGTAAAGCTAAAGTTGCAGGTTCGAGTCCTGCCATTACCCTAATTTTTCTTTGTGTTGTAATTATATACCATTTAAATTTATTTTAATGTTAAAAAAAAGTACATTTCGATTACAAAAAAAAATCTACAGTGGGCTTTAAGGATGAAATTGGTTGACTGTACATTTTTTAAATAATTAGTTAAATACGCTTGCGCGTGCGCACACAAAGGAGTAACCACAGGATGTTACCAACGCGTGTTTTACAATGAAAGGCAATTATTTTTTTATTCACTCCCACAGAACTCTATACAAATCGCATGCTTAGTAATAAAGTGACTCAATTCTGAATTTGATATTTCCCAATATTAAACCCTATGTCTTTTAATTAAGGTGATATTTTGGGACGTGTATTATTCAGAAATGGGTCCCCTTAATACTAAGCGTGCGAAATCTACTATACCTACATATACATTCACAAATTGCACTTTCAGTAGTGGTAGAACGAAACATTACCCAAGTAGCTGGTTACATTACGAATGGACCGGCACGACCTCGGCAGTACCACCTGCACAGAATACCTGCAGCAGCTCGCTTGCAACTGCGTTTCATACGGTGACTGAGAGATCAGGACTACGTTCCTAAAGATCGGGCCACATCAGAAGCGTAGCACGGCTCTGCAGACACGCGCGTGCACACACCGGTTGTAATGTATGGAATTTTGTTGAGATGCCACATCGTTTGCGTTGCGTGCACGTAGTGCAGCTTTACGAAGCGAGCTGGAGCCGTGCTGCATAGGCCGTGTGGCACGTCCTTGAACGCTGGCAATGGGTCAGCTATTATTGCTTAGGATCGTTGGTTCCTATGGGCAGCGACCATTACTTTCCATCAGGTTTTTTTTAATGAAACAAACAAGCAAGTGGGTCACCTGATGGTAAGTGATCACCACCGCCCATACACCCGCAACACCAATGAGACTGCAGATGCGTTGCCAACCCAGAGGGCTAAGATGGAATACCTCTTGTGCCAGTAATTGCACCGGCTGTCTTGCTCTCCATGCCGGAACACAGCAGTGCAAGTACTGCTTAGCGGCTGGATTAGCGAGCAAGGTGGTAGCGATCCGGACGGACCTTGCACAAGGTCCTACCCGCAAGCTCGGTGACCCGTAAACTCGTTTACCTCCCTTTTTCATACGATTTAACAAAAATTACACCGTATTAACATAAAGTTATTGTGTGTCCTAGGTTTTATACATAACGTATCAGTATTTGCTTACTTGTTAAATGGCAACTTGCCACGGTTACGTCATTAACTAATTATTTAACTCGACCCCACCCACAGTAAACCAGCTATTTATTACTCGGTACTTTATAATGGTTTTCATAAGGTATTAGCTCAGAAATTGATCATTTTCCAGAATGACAACGTACGGAAGGCTACTTTTCCACCAGAGATGTGCGAGGATGCGTAGCGAGGGATGTTTGTAGGAACCAATAGAATCGCTTCATTTACCTCGCCTCGGTCAGCACAGCTCTGGTGGAAACGGCTCATTGGTTGTTTACAAACACATCCCTCGCTACGCATCCTCGCACATCTCTGGTGGAAACGCAGCCTGACCTGAAAGCAGTTTGTCCTCATTTCTTTGGCCGCTTAATCCTTCTAAACCACGCTACGGGTTTCGCTGCAATTTCCATAATTATATTCGAAGGGTTTAGGAAACTATTATAATCGAAATTATTTATTTTTTAATTTTTTTTTTGATTTTTTTTTTGTATTTTTTTTACATTTAAATTAAATTTAAAATGCGAGCGGTAATGTGGCGGACACTGGAATACGCAAGGCACGGAATGCTGATGTTGCAGGTTCGAACCCTGCCATTACCCTAATTTTTCTTTGTGTTGTCATTCATGTCATAGCATTTTAGGTTTAGGAAACGTCAAATGAGATGATAAAAATCTCGCCAACTGTTATTTACCTTTTTTAAGGCACGAACTTTCGACCGTGTTGCAAAGGTCGTGGTCACAGGAAGTCGGGCCTTAGAGGTATTTTTTTTATGAAATAGGAAGGAAAACAAGCAAGTGGGTCACCTGATTGTAAGTGATCACTACTGACTATAGACATCCGCAACATCAAGGAGATTGAAGATGCGTTGCCAACCCAGAGGGCCAAGATGGAGTACCTCTTGTGCCAGTAATTACACCGGCTTTCTTGCTCTCCATGCCGGAACACAACAGTGCGAGCAGTGCTGCTTAGCGGCAGGATTAGCGAACAAGAGATTAGTCGTTGTATAGTCCTTAGACTAAGACTAAATATCAAATATTAAACTACGCTAAAAAGATTACTAACCAACCTTTTCTACCAATTAAGTATCTTGAACAGCTATTATCTTAAAACTACACGTTCCACAGCAATTCTAAGACCATTTTTTACTCAATTCCAAATTACACTAAATCCAACTCAGTTCCCACAGGCAATCAGATAGAAAATGGCCGCCTCGCGTGGTGGACCGGCCAGAATACGAAGGTCTTCCCCTCCCCTCTGCGCTACAACTGGTGTCGAATAGATAAGGGGAACTAGTGGATGATGCAGGGCTCCTTGTAAAGTGGTGGTTGATAGCCATGATCATTAGACCGATGAGGCGTGCCTTCCGGATTTTACTTATTGTTTGAGAATTCACATTACGAGTGTTGAAAATGAGACGGATCTGCTGTAAGTTTTTTTATGAAATAGGAAGGCAAACAAGCAAGTGGGACACCGGTAAGTGATCACCACCGCCTATAGACACCCGCAATAGCAAGGGGATTGCAGATGCATTGCCAACCTAGACGGCTAAGATGGAGTACCTCTTGTGCCAGTAATTACACCGGCTGTCTTGCTCACCACGCCGGAACACAACAGTGCAAGCACTGCTGCTTAGCGGCAGGATTAACAAGCAAGATGGTGGTAGCTAACCGGACTAACCTTGCACAAGGTCCTGCCAACCGCAAAAAGGTAGGCAGAGACCACGGATTATCACTAGCTACGATCCTGACCTTAGCTTCATTTACTCTTATAATGATCTTATTGCACTCCGGTTTTTGTGCTTTAAGAGTTCTGATTTATATGACGTCATCATCAACCACTTACTTTCAAAGTGGTTAGCGTTCTAAAACTTTCAATACCCACTGAGGTGGAAAACTCCGAGAAAATATGACGCGTCCGCCGCGCAGCGTTAATGAGTGCACCGCGGGCGCACTAGAATAGAGCAGCAGTTATTTTTAACTAGACGGCACGGAACGCCAGACAAAGCGCCCTTTGTGCCTCCAAATTGAAACAAATACACGCAAGCAAGCACTTCACTCATACAAAGCTAAACGCAGGGCAATGGGGAGTCTTATACGACCCTACAAGCACACTTAGTGCTATATCAGTTCTAAAGTAGATATATAGAAAAGCACACTTAGCGGTATACGCTGTATAGTAGCTGCAAAGAGGGGTTTACTATCATTTTACAAAAAAAACTTTTCACATACTGATCATTTGAAACTGTAAATATAGGATTTTTATAAAGCAAACATAAATTTCTACGACCGGATAGCCTAGGCCTAGGGTTAGTGACCCTGACTACAAAACTTGAGGTTCCAGGTCACCTAATGGTAAGTGATCACCACCGCCTATAGACATCCGCAAAACCTAAGGGATTGCAGATGCGTTGCCAACCCAGAGGGCTAAGATGGAAAACCTCTTGTGGCCAGATATTGCACCAGCTGTCTTGCTCTTCACGCCCGAACACAACAGTGCAAGCACTGCTGCTTAGTGGCAGGATTAGCGAGCAAAATGGTGGTAGCGATCCGGACGGACCTTGCACAAGATCCTACCACCCGTAAATAATCTATAAAATGATCGTAAAATAAATCCTTAATAGGTTACAGTTTCAGTTCCATTATCAGTTTGTGAAATGAATCAATATATGAAACGCTTGGTCACTTATAGAGGTTTTTTTTTATACAACATAGGAAGGCAAACAAGCAGGTGGATCACCTGATGGTAAGTGATCACCACCGCCTGTAGACACCTGCAACAACAAAGAGAGTGCAGATGCGTTGCCAACCCAGAGGGCTAAGATGGAATACCTCTTGTGCCAGTAATTACACCGGCTGTCTTGCTCTCCACGCCGGAACACAACAGTGCAGGCACTGCTGCTTAGCGGCAGGATTAGCGAGCAAGATGGTGGTAGCGATCCGGACGGACCTTGCACAAGGTCCTACCACCCGCAAAAGGTTATGGCCCTTATACAGCTGCTATATAACTTTCATAGCGCTTGTGCGCTACTTGGGAAGACAGCAAAGTTTTGATTGCTTTTTAAGCCAACTGTGATAGCGTTGCCAATGGGAGGAAGCTAGCTTTTGTCACGGATGTATTAAAAGCATATATCCCTTTCTAATAGGCGTGTGAGAAAGGGATGTAAGCTTTACGAGTATGTCCGTCATAAACGATAGAGGGGCTTTGGAAATGACAAGGTTAATTAATTGATAAGGAAGGAAGAAAGTTCCTTTAGATGTGTATGAGATACTGAGTATTTTGTATGTAATGTATGGAATATTTCCCTGCTGCAGCGGCCGAGCGGGTGAAATGCGGGTTTTGATATTTTTTTAATGTAAGATTTCTATAGTACCACTTAATAGATTCAGGCAAATTACCTTGCTACTCCGCGAAACCAGTGCCGTGCTCGTGCAAGTTAGCTGCGTCTGTGCGCATATATGTTGTTTCGTGTAGAAGCGGAGGAGGGTGGGTTTTGCATGAATATATATATATATATATATATGTCGCACAAACGCAGCTAACTTGCACGAGCACGGCACTGGTTTCGCGGAGTAGCAAGGTAATTTGTTCTAGTTTGTTCTATAGTACCTATGTATGTATATGTTATGTTAACGATGTAACATTTCTAAGAACATTCCCAGCTTCTTGAGAACTTTCTGCAACTTATTCATCCCAAGGTCCATGCCCTTCCCTAGGTCAAAGTCCATTACTAGGTCCAAGTCTATCCCTAGTTCAATGTCCATTCTTAGGACCATGTCCATTTCTAGGTCTATGACCATCCCTGGGTCTATGTCCATTCCTGTGTCTTTGTATTCGAGTGGAACTATAGACCGTCTTTAGATTTAAAATCACACCTCAATAGACCGGGAGTTATTTAAAAATAACAAATGTTAACATAAAATAAAAATGAGAGGAAGTCCGTGTTTACAAGCGGGCGTCTGCCGGCTAAAAATAACGCCACCTGGAGAAGGCACGTAAACACGCGAGATGAATGGAACGATTTAGTTTAACAGCTCCTGTACTAATATTTTCGTATAAATGTACATACAAACATGTATTGTAATAAGTTATTGTAAGCCTAATCGGATTAAATGTATTTTGAAATTAACTTTAAAGGGAAGGTTCAGTAAATATCTCAAAACAACTTTGTACATTTTGTAAGTCGGTAATGTTTATGAGCTGACTTAACCTATAGAATCATCATCATCATCATCATCTCAGCCACAAGAAGTCCACTGTTGACAACCTATAGAATAATCGTTGTAAAAATGATAATTTAGTCTAATTACATTTGCTTGTTTTTTTTAAGAGGGTGGTTAAATGTGCGCATGCGCTCATCCCCGGGGCTTACATCCAGAGCAGACACTGTCCAATCAATATATCACACATCGTAATTAAAAAAAATCAGCTGTTGCCTGTGACTTGACCGTGTAGAATTTGTTTATCGCAATCTCGCGAAAACTTAGTATCTTTTTGGGATAAAAACTAGCATAGGCGTCAGACATAGCAAATATCTCCCCACCTCATCAAGAGTCCCTTTTGCCCGTATTTTCATTCGTTCCTAAAATTCAGCCGTTTTGGAATTGTTACACAAAGTTTCGTCTTCCATTATCCCCCTTAGAGGTATAGTTAGAGAAAAAGCAGCATGTGTGTATCCCCGCGTGTCAAACTATCCCTGTACCATTGTGAGGCCCTCGCCAGAACAAGAATGAAATTCCTCGGTAACGGATACCCCGAACCAGGAGAATTCAAGGCACTACCGCTAAACCACATCATCCACTTTATGGAGGAAGTGGAAAAAAGCCATGGACTAAGTGCGAAGGAGAGGTAAATACACAAAAGATCCCGCTGGGTGGAAGTGTATCCGAAAAGACCCCTTATAAACAAGATAAGATAAGATCCCTGTGCCAAATTTCATTGAAATCGGTTCAGCGTGAAAGCCGAGCAGAGAGACTGACATTCGTATGTATAACGTCAGTTTAGATTTCCAACTTTTGTTAATGGTACATTTTATCTTAAACGTGTCAATAAACTGTATTATTCTTTAACCCAATGGCTGTATGTCCTCTTATGCAACGTGCATCATCCGCCACAAGTGTCTCAACTCCTAAACATTGACATTAACAACATGTCATAAAGATGACAACCATGACAAGTGTCAACTGTAGGTTGTTGACATGTCCACATTGTTCGCCCACGTGGAGTTGACGAGGAACAAACAGACGGACACACAACGCGCCTACCCCTTCCGGGGCGTCCTGGGAACGTACGGGAAGACCGTTGCATGATAAAAAACATGTAAGTTTCCAGGAAGTTTATGAAAATAAAAGAGTGAAAAAGAAATTGTACCAATTTTGAGTAGGTATACTCGACCAAGAAATTGCTTAACCACTTTTCGATTGTATTACAAAGGGATAAGGTTCAAAAGTGGTCAAGCAATTACTTGGTCGACTATACCTACAGTTATTTTACGGAAACCACTTAGTAATAAATATAATGATACATCTATGTATATTATATGATGTACTACGTACACACTTAGTACAGTCACCAGCATTAAGATGTGACTATGGAGTGCTATGGACAGCACTGCAAAAACATCTGATCATTGGCGAATGGCACATCTATTAATGCTGGTGACTGTACATCATCGTAGTTTTAATTAATAGGGCGTTGGTTGTCTACTGGCTAGGTGGGTGGATTCATGAGGAGTTCGATTCCCAGCCTTCGTCATGTGCCAACAAGATTTATAACTTACGTACATTATCATAAGTACTGTAATAGTGACCAACACTCCGACGGTAAGGGACAACATCGTAAGGAAATCCGCACAGTAAATGAATGTGTAACCATGATCCTGTCGGTCAGATGGCAGTCGCTCCAATGTAATAACCTGACCCGACAAATCTAGGATCACGAATCGTACCCAGAATTAAGAAACGGGAAAATCACATTTGTTGTTCAGGCATCAGTTTTAACGTTTTCCCCTTAAACAGGTCCAGGTAATAATAATAAATTGTAACAATTAATTAGTACCTTACGCATCAAATTGCATTAAAAGCACTTACTAAATTTATTAAAAAAGAATTTAAAAAACGACCAAATATTTAAAAGAACGTAAAATTTAACGCATCGGAATTTGCTGGACGACTAAAAACCTGCTTCTTAAGACCACCTCATATACAAAGAAATTAAAACGTTATAAAAAACTTTTTAATGGCATAAGTCGTTAAAACCCAACCCGGAAGAGGTAAATAAGTTTCGAAGGCTTTGTCTATATGTGTGTGAAATAAAGGTTTATATATGTAAATTCTTTATCGCACAAAATCGACAAAAAGAGATATAGTTGTATCCAACTAGGCCAACTTATCCCTTTAAGGGATTTCTTACAGTTAACCTTTGTTTTGATACTAAATAATGACTGTAACTAAAAAAAAGGTTATTTGGCAGGACTCGAACCAGCAGTCTTCGCCTTTCCAATTGAGCTACAGGTGACGGATTGCCAGAATTACTAAGATTGTTTGTGTTATTATTAGGTATATCATTCAAATTCAATGAAATTAATGTTCTATAGTAAAAATAAAAAATCGAAAGGTTTTCGGTTATAACAAAAGTAAATTTTAAGTTAAATGTAATTACATAGAAACCTTCCGGAAAAAGAACTCTAAACAATAATTGAAACTGAATTAAAATCCGCTACAGAGGCTATGTAATGATAATGCTAATTCTGCTTGTTTTAGGTAAGTATTTCAAATCCTATTTGAAATACCTAAAAGAATAGACAATAAATTTGGTACTTCACCACAGATTGAACAATATTCGGTTCCCACAAGTGTTTTAGTAAGAATAACAAAAGAATAAAACATTTGGGCCACGTCTTGCGTATCTTAATTAGTTTAGGCTGTGACATGGTTGCGTTAGGACGGCTTAGCTAAGTCTATTTATACTGATTAAAAGTTATGTAAGGCCACACTGAGCCTGTAGTTACAGATCGCTTTTAAGTACAGCATCGTACTCAAGATTCTGCGATCAAACATTAAAAAAAACGTTTCACAATCGGTTCTTTTTATGAAATAGGGAGGAAAACAAGCAAGTGCATCACCTGTTGGTAAGTGACCACTACCGGTAATATACACCCGCAACACCATGGATATTGCAGATGCGTTGCCAACCTAGAGGGCTAAGATGGAATACATCTTGTGCCAGTAATTGCACCGGCTGTCTTGCTCCCACAACGGAACAAAACAGTGCAAGCACTGCTGCTTAGCGGCTGGATTAGCAAGCAAGATGGTGGTACCGATCCGGACGGACCTTGCACAAGGTTCTACCACCCGCAAACGCCTTTATAATATTAGCTTGAATTCTTGCTAAATCACCTATTAATATTAAAATAAATTGTTATTTGTTAAACAATCGTAGACGCCCGTACCCTTCGCACTACGCAGGATTACGATCAGCAAAAATAAAGAACTTAAAAAAAACCTTAAATTCTAATGAACAAAAACCTTTTTTCTTCACCATTTTCGTACTTTGTATTGCTGTAATTTCATTCTTTTACATTCATAATGATGTAGGTATTATAGAAATACACTTTTGTACCATTTGGCTTGTTTGGAATACCGTATTATCAATCTACAAGCAGGTTAATGAGGTCACCTTTAAAGAAAACGAGCAATCGGAGTCGAGTCGATTCACCCCGGGTCGTAAACTTCGCAGTTCACTGTTCATTCGCCGGCCGACTGGCGTTTATTTTAGTGTTCAGCCGATCGGTGCAAAGCAATAGACAGATATTATAGTTTTGACGGGAACTCGCTAAATACTATGTTGGTTTAATCCCGCTTCACAACATCCGGGCGTTTATAAATGAGGGGAAAATATGTTGCTGCAGTACGAATGGAATGGATCCATCGGCGTAGTACCGCACTTACCGAAAGCATGCAGTAGTTTGCTACTGCGCTTTGTCCGTATGTGAGAGAACCAGAAGTTCATTTACTTAAAAGTCAGCAGCGTATCAGCGATTCTTTTAGTGTCGCTGGTTCCTTAAGTCGACAGTGGTCACTTCCCATCCGAGGACCCGCATGCTGGTTGTCCATCAATCATTCATTCATTCAAACTATCATTCTCAAACATAAAATACGACAGTCGAAACTTTATTTTTCATTCCATCTTTAGATTTATTAACTGATGGACATTTCGCAAACAATTGCGCGTACACCAATTTCAATGCCGTTAAAGATTAACCGGTATCTCGTCCACAATCAGGACTAACCGTTAAGGTATTACATGAGACACTCCTGCGCAAGCTACGGCACTACGGGCTCTCAGCTGAGGCACTGAATCTTGTTTTTTCCTATCTTAGCCAGAGAATCCAGAAGGTGGTCGTAAATAGAGTGCAGTCACGTGGAGCACCGGTGAAGCTTGGAGTGCCACAGGGATCGATTTTGGGACCGTTTCTCTTTCTGGTCTATATAAACGACCTACCTAGCCTAGTACGAAATAAGTGTGACATAGTTCTATTTGCTGATGACACCTCGCTAATTTTTAAAGTTAACAGGCAACAAGAAGACCACAGTCACATCAATGAGACCCTAATAGATGTTTTAAAATGGTTCACAGCTAACAACCTTCTGCTGAACGCTGCAAAAACTAAATGTGTTAAATTTTCACTACCAAATGTAAGACAAGTTGATACAATGATTACTTTAAATGGAGAGAGACTAGACTTAGTAGACGAAACTGTTTTCCTTGGACTTACTTTGGATCGAAATTTACAATGGAGTCCACATATTTCGAATCTTGCTGATAAATTGAGTTCTGCAGCATATGCCGTACGAAGAATCAGACAGTACACCAGCGTGGAAACTGCGCGTCTCGTTTATTTCAGTTATTTTCACAGCCTTATGTCCTATGGCATTCTGATTTGGGGTAAGGCAGCCGACATTGAAACCATTTTTGTTCTGCAGAAGAGGGCAGTTCGGTCCATCTACAACCTTGGCTCTCGTGATTCACTGAGAGAACGCTTTAAAGAAATAGACATCCTTACAGTAGCTTCACAATATATATATGATGTAATTGTATATACGCATAGGAACTTTAATTCCTTCAAGAAACTGTGTGATGTCCATCATTTCAACACACGAAATAAAAATAAGCTTTTTGTACCCAAATTCCGCTTAAAAAAAGTTAGCAAATCCTTTCTAGGGAACTGCGTGAGGTTCTATAATAAAGTGCCTGTGGATGTATGGGAATTACCTCTAAATGCATTCAAGAGGTATATTAAAAACACGCTATTGAAAAAAGCTTATTACAAAGTCGACGAATATATATGCGACGATTTGACTTGGCCAGTTCTAAAGGCGTGAATATTTAATTTAAATATCGGCTGTTCACTATTTAATTTAAATATCTTTGACTTTAATAAATAATTGTATGTTTGTGACATTTCTAAGCATTAATCTTTTTTTATTATTATTACACTTAATTTTATGCCTATTAATTATGTATGACATCCTATTAAAGTGTAATTATTATTTTGGAGCACATTGTGATGTTTCTCGCCAGACGAGCCGTATTCAATTTCTCTTTTGTAGTCGTACTGCTTGAGTATGTCATGCTCGCTTAAAGGGCATTGCTTACGGTGGCGTCGTTGATCGGGTCGCCACCTTCCCTGCAATATGGTTGAGGGAGACGATGGCTGAGATACGCGTCATACTCGTGATCGGGTGCTGTTTGTGGGGTCCGGACTATTCATGCTGCAAAGACTAATGTAATTCTCAAAAAGCCTAAAATGTAGGTACTTAAATGCGGTTTGATGTGGGAGACTTCATCGTGTTGTCTATTTATTTATATTTATATATATAACTAAATATAGACATATATTGAGTTGTTATTGTTATATTACTGATTTTGTTGGATTTTCACCAATTTTTTTTTTTTTTTTGACATGAATATTTTTATTCTTATATTCTTTTGACATTCGGAGACTATACATCTCCAAGTAATATTGTACAATTTGACCGTGGAGGCGTTTTACACCTCTGCTAAGCATAGATTAAGGTAATTAATTTGTTTTGACCCTTAGAGACTATACATCTCTAAGTTATTTAGACTAAGTATTTGATCAGGGACCACATACATCCCGATTCTAATTTCTTTGACCTGGGGACCCTATACATCTCTTGGTCAATCTGTACTAGTGCCAGTTCGTTCAATGTGCTTAAAGCTTGCTGTGCTATTTATTATCTTTTTTTTTTTTTTTCTCACACTTTATGTGAACTATTGTTATGTTTGTGTATATTGCTCTGTAATCTTGTTTTCAAAAGAGAAGAAAAAAAAAGATAAACTGCTGAGTTTCTTGCGGCGTTTCTTCTCAGCAGATTCTTCCATTTTCCGAAGCGCTAGTAGATTCAGACATGTAAAAGAGCCTATATGGGCCTACTTGCAAAATAAATTTTTCATTTTCATTTTCATTTTCATATTAAATCTTATGAGTTCCAAGAATGGATCAGGCCATCCCGATATATCCTCACCAGTGGGCGTCACCTTGACACCAAAAGACAATGGCCGAGAAAAAAGTTTAAGCAGTGAGTAAACAGTATTAAGTCACGTTGACAAAGGTGAATGGGCATTTTTGTATGGGCGCTGTCCCAACCCTTGTATACAATAGTGAGTAGTATGGACGTGTAGTACTCGGTGTAAGGATCATCATAGGCTATGTTTCGAAGACCAGGTGTCTGCAGCATTAATCATTGTTTTGTATGAAAAAAAAAAAAAAAAAAAACACCAAATTAGACCTATGCTCCCATTACGTTTTTTACTTCTAGTGGCCTCAGTAATGCGTGGTTAAAATCTTTCGGCTATATCTCGAAAATGATTTTACAGATACTTTTCATACAACTGCTAGTACAAAGTGAGGTATAAAATGGGCTGTAGCTTTTTCCCTGCAAACATCTCGGTTTTGCTGTCATATAAAAAAATTAAGCTCTTATTGAGAGCTTTCTAATAAGATATAGCACAACTGTATACAGCACTTGGGACAATTTGCCCATTCTCCTTTGAGACAGTCACTATGGATGATGCGACTGCAGTTAATGGATTTGTAAATAAACATTGCGGTTTCGACACCAGTGCAAAACAAGCTTTGGGAGAATTACGTGCTACCAATTTTGAGGCAATTGATGTTTTCAATTTCAAATTGGCCGGCTTTAGAATTGTTGAGGAAGACGTGTCATCACAGCTTAAGACGTTGCCAATTCTTGAGAGAAGATTGGAGAAATTAACTCCCGCGTTTAGGTAGAGTGTATGTTTTCTTCTTGTCCTAAGAAGATGATTCAAGGACTGGACGAACCACGGGGAAGTTAGTACTTTGTTCTTTCCCAGGATACTCGTTGCCTAACAACATATATTAAATGCTTATAATGTCGTTTTTTCACATGCAACAATAAAATAGACCAGGATGAGAATATTTGATACTGCGAAAATACCCAGTTCTGACCTACAAAAGGCAAAAGATCTAGATCTCAGAGAATTAATTCAGTCGATTACCGACCAATAGATAAATGTCACTTTCGCTCAAAGCTATAAATTGATAACAGATAAAGCGGGAAATATTGGCACAGATACAGAATGATTAATCAGAGACAATGCTTCTGAACACATCTGATAAGAGAAGCGGTACCTAACGATCCTTGGGGCAACTGAATAATTGAGACAAACGCCCAGTGAAAGTTGTATTGTATGCAAAAACAGTGATACGTTTAAATTTCGAATTAATATTATGTAGATTAAATAGTCGATTTCTTCGGAGCAAGGTCGATTTCTTTTTAACGATGAGTGGTTTATGGAATAATAAAATAAATATAATAAAACACTGATGCTGATGGGGATAATAAAACAACATTGTAAAAGATTGATACACAATAAAAAATTACCCCACACGTCTAACTGAGGAACGGATTTTTCGATATTATGAAAATTTTGGTAATAAGAGCCAGCAAAAAGTTTTTTCTCACAACCTCAAGGATACACGACATCATAGATATATAGACTAACAGACGCACAAGCAAGAACTTCAAACTTACAACTCCATTTAAAGCACTAAAGAAAGCAGACGGCAAATACATAGTAGCAAATCTTAATAAAATTAAAACAGGAAACGATTAAATATCTCTTACTTCAAATAATAACAGTGCTCACCGCTGACCTACTGTTCTGAAACTGATCCATTAAGAAATAAATCAATATTCCATTAATAACTACACTGACTAGCAATTGATGAAGGAAAAATTGCAAGAGACACACCCTCCTGGACGGACGTAAGTAACAGTGCAGTATATCAAAAGGTAAAAGATGTATCTCAATCTGTACGGAAACACGAAATTAGTATTTAATAGTACGTGTATGTAAAATATTACTTTTGCATGGAGAAAGTGACGATGCGTCGGTTTTCATTGAAAAGATGTTAACCTACATGTGAAGTAAGATAGCAATGGTTTAATGTGTGGATTTACTGCAATACTGTTATTAGCTCACTTCTGTTTTTTGCAATGAATTGAGATAGATAATGTGCCTTGAAATTAGAGCTACTAAGATAAAAAATGGCCAAGGTATCAAAGCTAATCCTTAGTGATTTAGTGTCACTCAACATAGACACAAGGAATGACAATTAATATCAACATTAAACTAAAATAGAATCTTTATTGTCCTGGAAGCAAAAATAGAGCTTCCATGAGAAGACGAATTTAGTGGTCACTCTTGTCGACGATAAGATGAGTTGTTCCAACAAAAATAATTTTTAAGCAATCTTAATTTTGTGAGATTGAATTCATGTACACTTTAAATACCTAAACTCAAAAACAGAATTAAGATTAATAAATCCTACCAAAATGAATTAATAGCCTGATTTGGCTAGATCAGGAGAAAAATCATGTTATGTCGAGGCTAGTCACCTGTTAAATCTCTAGAACATGGCAGATTAAAGGCTAATCAATCTGATCTAATCTGGTATCAGATTATATACCGTAAGACACCTTTAATTTTGATCTCGGATTCCATTTTTTTTTCAACATAGAAGGCAAACGAGCAAATTCTGAGTGTCACAATCTCGCATCTGCCACATCCAAATACCTGTTTTGAATATATTAAGCTAAAAAAAAATGCAAATGACCATCTATGATAACGTATCACAACTATAGACAAGAGAAGTTTGTGGAAGTCGCTCCATAAAACATTATAAAACAAGCTGTTAAAATAACTAGCTTCCAGTTAAAGTACAATAAGATGTCCACTAGGAACATAAAGGGAACAACAGATGTTCTGATACTGTCAGATGAAATCAAGCTTAATTATAAAGTTGAACTCCGATGCCAAGCCACATATGGCATGATAAGAAATCACGTCAACTTTTTCGTCGAGCAAGGTCGTAAACCGGACGGAGAGCAAAAAACTTGTTTTCGGACAATTTGTGGTTTTGGCTCAGAAGATTTCAACTCCGATTCACAAACTCTGTGGCTGAGATACTTGATATCTTTATTTAGAGTTCATTGTAGTGTAACAGTCTCATTCATTATGGTTTTTGAAATTATAGTATTTACTAAGACCTCTCACGTTGATGATAACTCAGAAAATATGTGACATAATAATAATGAAATACAAACGCCAATCGCAATAAATTTAACGGATGCCTTCTCACTTATTTCCCAACTTGGAAGATTAAGATGACTAAACCCGCTCATAAATTCGCTTGAGGACACTTTTTTCGAAATATTAAAATTAATATCAGTAAATCCGTCAGCCTTGTCAGCTTTGCAGTTTATTTGCCGGATTCCATTCTCTTTTTACTCCACTGGCTACTTTGTTCCACCAGGGACAATAAATGTCTTAATGACAATACAAATAGCCGTATTCACCTTGGCTAAATCACTTATCTCGTTTACTTTGCCTGCTATTTGTATTATGTCACGAACTCGTTCGGATTTTTCACTTTCGAGCCGAGTGACTAGAAAACAATGGTAATAGTTTATTGGTTTAGCTATACGGTTTAACAAGCCACAAACATTTTCAACTCTCCTAATTCATGTTGCGTTTTCTATCTTCTTCTTTGTTTTTGTTTCTCACTTCCTGTCTTTATAGTACTAGCGCGTGATTACTATATTCTTTATAAGGTTTAGAAAATTGATCGCTTTCTGATACACAAACAGGGATGTTAGCGTTAGTAAACCTTCTTTCCTGTGAACTGTATTTTTCCCCATATTTTGTACAATATGAACTTTACGTACGTAGATGTACCATACTCGTACCTACTATTGCCACATACATAGCTCGTCATCGTTTTGACGAATACAAAAAGAACAATCACAATTTTGTTAATGCCTTTGTATTGTTCAAATGCTAAAGCCGATAAGCAAGCAAGCGGTTTAGTTAAGTGATTACACCTATAGCACCATTGGGAATGTTGGAGTGTTGCCAGCGGTTGGTAACATGGTCACAGATCAAACCTAATCTGCACGTATGTGTAACATCCTTTCTTAACCGCCATTATTAGTTACACAACTCGTTCCTTAATTGTATTATTTTACCTCAATACTGACTTGTTGGTGAAACCATGAACTCATTCCAATTATGTAATTCCATATGAAACATTCCCGCCACCCACACTGTGAATAAACTATTTCCGAAACCAAAATGGATGTTAATTCACTTTTCCTTGTACAACTAAAATCGGACGGGAATTAGCGCATTCTTGTATTGTGTAAGTTCGCCGAAAGAGGATATTTTCTGCATGTCAAGGCAATTTACAATTATCACGAATTGGAATTTGCAATGCTGTCCTTTCACTGTCTACCTATGAGTAGAATTCCCTGTGATACTCGTAATATTTTCTAATTTGCTGAGAAAATGGACAGTTACAGGTATATAATACAATAATAATACATTGTACGCCTTATCCGTTATGCACAAAGTAGTATGCAAATTTTATAATGAAATTCTAGATATCTTTTGACAGAATAAAATGTATGAGTTAGCTCAGTAGACATAGAAATAGTACTTTATTGAATTTCGGAATGGGTAAGTTAAGTATATAAAGATTAGAAGTATTTCATAGGGGCAGAGCTACTCTGTATGTAGCCAGGCCGGCTCAACCGGGGTAGTAGTTAGTCCGTAGAGGTCAATGCCCTGTAAATGAACGCTGAGTCATTCTAACCTTGAACTAAGTCAAGATAAGTAGCTTGTAGCTTAAGTTTGAGATTTAAAACTAAACAAGGCCAGGCAGGTGTAGTTAGTCAGCGTTTTAATAGATAATTGGAAATGTAAGGAAAAACATCGAAAAAGGTTCCAATTGGATTCTGATACAATTACTACTATAATTTAAGAGAGAATGACTTAAGGCCTCTAGCTAGACCCGTGAAATAGCGTTTACCGTCCAAATTTGAAAGTTTTTTCTAGTCTATTGTATTCTTTAAACTCTTAAAAGCTCAGAAAAATATACATATAGGTACATACCTAAACAAAATTGAATTGAAAATGAAAATTGAAATGTTGGGTAAAAAATTAAAATTTTTGTCCGCCTTAAAAAACTTTACAAAAATATTATTTAAAAGATGTAAAATTTCCCTGTGTTTTTTCTTGTTGTTATTGCCACATGCATTAAAAAAACTGTGCCGAAAAAATAGCCTGTTAAATACAGCATTTTTTTAACAGTCAGTTCCGCGTGCAATAGGACATGCCTTTAAGAAGCAGCCCAACACACATACAATCAAAAAGTTATATAAAGGTACTCACGGGGCCACTATGCAGCTTATATAGTGCTTAAAGTGGTACCCAGATATGCAGATATAGTCCCGGCTAAAACTTGTATAAAATATGCTTTACTCAGACAGTTTGCGTCACCGGAGATATAATTTCATCAAGTATCGACTGCGACTACACTGTACGTAATTAGATATTTATATAACAGTGAAACTACATGCCACGGCGTTGTATTTCGCGTTTCATTCACTCGTATGTGCTGATTATGTTATTTATACTTGAAGTCACTTTAGGTATGGAGTAGAATAAAGTTAACTACGAGTATGTTTGAAATTAACGGGTGGTAGGACCTTGTGCAAGGTCCGTCCGAATCGCTACCACCACTTGCTCGCTAATCCTGCCGCTAAGCAGCAGTGCTTGCATTGTTGTGTTCCGGCGTGGAGAGCAAGACAGCCGGTGTAATTACTGGCACAAGAGGTATTCCATCTTAGCCCTCTGGGTTGGCAACGCATCTGCACTCTCTTTGTTGTTGCAGGTGTCTATAGGCGGTGGTGATCACTTACCATCAGGTTTGCCCACTTGCTTGTTTGCCTTCTTATGTTGTATAAAAAAAAAACAGTGTTAGAGAAATGGAGATTAAGAAAAGTACTAATATAACCCAGGCCCCTATAGCCTATAGCTATACTTGAAACATTTCGAATGCTACAATTTGGCATAATTGTAGTTTTTCATAGAAAACTGTGACAAATCTGTTAAATTATAGCACTTGTAAGTTTTTCTGTATAAGCACTAGGAAGTCTCTAAGAATTCGCGAAAACTTTTCAAATTTTACTAAAATTTTAAAGTAAAACATATCTGGGAACATTTCTCACCTTCTTGTGAACTTTCTGCAACATATCCATTCCTAGGTCTATGTCCATTCCTAGGACCATGTCCATTACTTGGACCATGTCCATTCCATGATCCATGTTCATTCCTAGGTTTAGGTCCATCTCTAGGTCATAGGTCCATCAGTTGTTGTTGACATAATTGTAAAATATTACTAAAATTTACAAAGTTTCCTCCTCTGGATATTTGGTATAAGCCCCAGGTAGATGTGCCTCCCGAAATCTGTCATTTTCTTTATAATAAAAAAACCAACAATGCCATACGTATGAATATTTTACTAGTACTGTATCTAACTGGTATCGGAAAAGAAGTCAGAAGTGTAGCTACCACGTAGCGGCCCGCGCAGCGCTTGCGTAGGTAGGTACTCTCTTCTAGGTTGTCATGTTTTGTCAACATTTTTTCGCTTCAATAAATGAGTTATAATTTAAATCTTTAACTTCTATTACAGGCACTAGATAGACCCTAGTATGCAGCATTGCAGCACTGAGCAAGAACGTACCTAACCGTCGTGGAAATATAGGTTTACGATTCTTTTTTAAAATCAAGGATGTAACAACCATCAAAAGCTGTTTACATGATGTAGTCGGCATAAAACTCATAACATTGCTTTAAAAACAAGGGGGCGTGTTACGCTTTGAGACTCTGGTCACTATTTCTTCCAAATAATTAATAGATTCAGGCGTTACTTTGCGGAGGTCCAATTCAACAAACTGGAACAAATTACCTTGCTACTCCGCGAAACCAGTGCCGTGCTCGTGCAAGTTAGCTGCGTTTGTGCAACATATATATGTTCATACAAAAACCCACCCTCCTCCGCTTCCACACGCAACAACATATATCACACAGACTCAAACCACCACCTCCACTAAACACTAAACAACACGATAGACGCGCGTTTCGCCTCTGTACGAGGCATCATCGGGATCTCGGCATCGGGATCAGTACTATTTATATATAAATTTTGTATCCATTGTCTTTATAATTTACTGTTACGTTTTACTGTTAGGTTTAACTCTTGTAGTATATCATGGATAGGGTTGCCACCTTTTTTTAGGGCGAATAAAGTATTTTTTCATTTTGGTAGCACAAAAATAAAGTACACATCTTAAAAAAAAAGAGTTTTTTTTCCATTATTTGTCCGTAACGAGCCATTAACAGTCAGTTTTACGTACATAGAGTATTTTAGCGTACTTTATTGGTGTCGTAGATTATAAAGTATGCCTACATGAAAAACAGAGGACAATACTCTATTTTAGAGTACAGGTGGCAACCCTAATCATGAATAACACATGCCATAAATTAAATTAGACAAAAATCTGCAATAGTTTTGATATTGTTGTGAATAGATTAGTGAGGGTAAATAGTTCATTGACCCATTACCAGTGATCGAGTGTTCTCTTCCAAGAAATGAACAAATCACGTTGGTATAATGGAGAAAGTATTTGCATGATGCATCTAACGTTACATTGGTAACCATAAAAACGGTCAATTTACAAGTATTAAACAAAGCTACTGGTCTCTACCGTACTCTATTGAATGCCTAATCAAAGTAAATTGCTTCGAATGTCTTTAAATTGACTTTAAAGATAGAATTAGAGACAATTCAAACGTTTTTAAGACAGCTACCGGTTTTTGTCGTTAGTGTCAGAGATCTGACAGGTTCTTCACATTTAAGGCGTTAAGGCCTCGTTCTACTCAGTTAAAGTGTTATAATTATGGTGTTTTGTACTTACGTGTTTAAGTCCCGTGGTTTAACACTTCACAGACACTCAGTCACTGTTTCACGGGCACAAGCACAAACGGCCGACGTGGACGGCCGCGGCTGACTGCGCGAGCGGCGATTCGAACGAACTCCCACTCCTCCGTGCGTTCGGATAATACCTGCGCGGGCGCATGCTATTTCATGTGGTTGGTGCATTTGTTTATTGTTAGTTAACTGTGAATTTGTTTTTATAGAAATAGAAATAGAAATATTTATTTGCCAGAATACTTGAATTTGGGTACATGATGTTATAGTACAGTCTAGTGCAGCATTCAGTCGAAAAGGAGCGACATGCAAATTTTTGTTTGATTATGTTACATTAATTTATAAAGAACAATATCCAACACAAACACAGAAAACCATCAAATTACATTTAAATGTCAATTTAGTTAATATTATATTGATCAATTACAATTCAAAATTAATATGTTACATTTTCTAATTAGAATATTTAATTTCAATTCAAAAGCAGGGAGGTACAAATGAAATATAATAATAAGAGATTCATAGTTGTAGTAGCAACTACGTTCAAGTAGATGACATACTTTTTTACTGTACTTTTTTAACTCCTTAAAAATCAATTCCCAAATCTGATTTATCTATCTTCACCGGATTAGGCCGTGCCTTGTCTGTCGGCCGACTGGTTGCCGACGGTGTCATTGACCAGTGACGGAACGATTTTGTAGATGTTATTGTTTGTTTGTATGTAGAGGGTAATCTCTAAAACTACTGAACCGATTTCAAAACGATCCAACCGATTTCTTTTACAGATAGAAAGCTACATTATCCCTGACGGACATAGGCTACTAATTCTAAGCGAACAAAGTCGCGGGCGGACGCTAGTAATAAATAATATCTTTATTGAACAGCACTTCAAAATTCTCTCTCTCCCTTGAAATAAATGGGTAACAACGGTTACGGAGTACTGCAATTTGTCGTAACATACACAACATGTCATAATAAAATGATACTTCAAAGAATTGTTTTATTAAACCTGTATAGTATTTACATTGTATTTTCTTTTGTTTTCCCAACTTACAGACATTGAAATGAAACACTTCAAAAGTTTTTTATCGCGTGTATTGTAACGAATACAATTCCCGACGTTTCGAGCCCTTTACAGGTCTCATGTTCACAGTAGACTAACAAAAAACTTAAAATACACACTAGCCTTTGCGGGTGGTAGGTCCTTGGGCAAGGTCCGTCCGGATCGCTACCACCATCTTGCTCGCTAATCCTGCTGCTAAGCAGCAGTGCTTGCACTGTTGTGTTCCGGCGTGGAGAGCAAGACAGCCGGTGTAATTACTGGCACAAGAGGTATTCCATCTTAGCCCTCTGGGTTGGCAACGCATCTGCACTCTCTTTGTTGTTGCAGGTGTCTATAGGCGGTGGTGAACACTTACCATCAGGTGACCCACCTGCTTGTTTGCCTTCCTATGTTGTATAAAAAAAATTTGCCTATTTTGAAAAAATATTTTGAAAATTAAAAACTAAGTATGAAATCATTCCAACTAACGCAGTAAGACAAGACTACCAGCGCTTAGGAAAATGTATAATGTATGTGAAGTATTTATATTGTACACATAGTATCCGAACGCCCGTCGGTCTTGCTGCATCGCGCGGCTGCATTTCATCTCGCTATCTCTAAACTGAATAACTTCACTCTCTCAAACTCAACTATTTATTTAAATGACATCTTAAAATAACTTATGTTACTTAGTAAACTACATGTTTTAAAAACCTAGAAAATAACGTTCCTACAACACGGGAATCCCCTGCTTTAAAACGGAAAACAGCGCCATCTAGGAATAGCTTGAATGACTATTTTTCTTCTTCAGTGGTTGTTTTCTTTGGAATGAAATTTGTAATTATCGTATTATATTGCTCAAGAAGAACGAAACTAACTATCTCTAATACATTCCATTCGTAATAGGAGCTAGGAAATGTTTGTAATGTAAAAAACAAAAAGTCTTCCTACGTTTGCGTCGAATGGCGACGTGGCGCCGTCTGTTTTTTCTTAGTACAGTCAAGGAATTTAATTCCCTACCCATTTCGTTGAAATGTCGTCTGACATTCGCAATGCATTAAGGTCGATATGTCAAACTAACGTCTTGCTCTATAGCTCTTATGGTGACAGTTTGCTATATGCTATTGAACCTTAGGTGGGTTGGAAATTTAATTCCTTGACTGTACAGCGAGCGTTGTTTTAATTGATCGGACTTCTTTCGAATACATTTTATTTATGATTCAATGTTGATTCTATAAATACAATACAACTCGTTATAATAGCAACGACGCAAATCCTGTGATAACATACTGGACAGAAAAAATTAGAATCCCATTTTCTTGAAACTTTAGTTGAGGTCAATGACAATAGATAGCGCTGTAAACAAAAATGTTCACAATTACTGTTTCTCATGGTAATCAGATGATAATGTACAATTAAATACTGACCATCAGTTGAGAACGTTACCGATTTCATTCATCTTTTTTTTAATGTTTTCTAATACTTCGTAGATGGTTAGATTAATTTAAAAGAATTAAGAAAATTGCGCAGAAACTTAGAAAATGTAAGAGTTGTAATCATAAAACAATTAAGTTTCGAGCCCTTTCAGACCTGCAATCTTTGAATCTCACCAAAAGACTAAAGCGCACCAAAACGGCCCAATCTTTATGAAAAACGGCCATTTTGGTGAGCTTTAGTCACCCGCGGTACCCGGTGAGATTAAAAAACGTACGCGGTCTCATGTTCACAGGCAGACTGACAAATATAGTTAAAAATACAAACTACCGAATATTCTAAATCCAATAATCATTATTATAAAATACAATAATGTAAATCTAAGTATATTAAAATGCTTATCTAGTTCGATTCAGATTGATTTAAGACGAGTTTTCAAATATGAGACTATGGTAATGTGTGGATCACCTTGCAGAGAGAACGGATCAATTTACCTACTGATTTAGTATAATAAAGTAGGTATAATTTGTAGCTATTCTGATTTGATGAAATCATAAACGGCTGTGATCTAGTTAAGGATGTTAAGAATTACGAAACAAACCATAAATATTCTATGGATACGCACGGAAATAGACCAAGGATATTCACTTGTAACGATCGATCCTGACATAAAACTTTTGCTTACAATATTTGACGACCGGATAGCCTACAGGTTCCGGGTTCGATTCCTGGGAGGAGCAAATGTATGTATGATGAATACGAATGTTTCTACCGGAGTATTGGAAGTTATTATGTATTACAGTATCTATTTATCTGTATAAGTATTTATATCTGTTGTGTAGTACCCATAACACAAGCAGCTTTAGTTGCTTACTTTGGGACTAGGTCTATTGGTGTGAATTGTCCCAAAAATATTTATTTATTTAATACAATGTTCGCCCGCCCGCCTATTGTTTACGTTTCTAATTCGTTTCTTTGTTTTCTTTGTATGTATTTTTTATGTGATGTACAATAAAGAATTTTTGGGTATATTTTCAAACTCCAGACCTGTGATGTAATTTGTATGGCACTCTTTTGGTAAAAAAACATGGAAACGGTGATCATTTAAGAATGTTCCTGCCGGTACACGCTTAAAGAACACACATTTTCGCAGATGCGCTTACCCTCTATCATCGCTACCAACGTTTAGTAGACAAAAGATGCGCCATACAAATTACACCAATGTTGACCAAAGGTCTATTTTGAAAATATACCCTTTTGTTGTTGTTGTTCGCCGTTCGTATGGAGACCGCTGGGAACACAATAGTCTTTAATGGATCTACAACAAAACCGATATTTTGAAGTGTTGAAACTTTGCAAATAGCTTTTATTCTATTTTCAGTCTCCCAAACCGCGTTCTTCGCATTCTGACGAAGACAGATCTATTTTAACACAACCTGGGAATAGATCGCAAATCACAGGTGATTAATGTTGATTTATGACGGCCCGCAGCCCGTATGAAACACGTCGGTCTGTACGTCTTGTGGTTCAGTACATGAATAGGTATTTCCCACAAAGAAAAGAGCTGGCTCTGCGCAGAATACTGAGGTGAAGTAGTAGTTTGCGTGAGGGGACCTAAAGGCCAAGAAAGGATTAACGATTTTTTCAGGGTCGCTGGTTTTCATGGACAGAGGTGATCACTTACCATCTGATGACCCGATTACTAGTTTTCCTCCTTTTTTCTCAAAAACGTGTTCACCAAAGATATCAGTGAAAAAACACTGCACTGTTAAAGTTTGTTTATGAGCGACTTCAAATGTTTTTAAAAAATACGCCAGGTAAAAAAATGTGTTCGTTTGAGATTTCTTTATTGTATTTGAGAAGTGTACTATTTTTTAGTATTGTAAACTAGTAGTATTAAAAAAACATTAAAAAGTTGTTTATTTGTTTTATTTTTTACCCGACTACGGCAAAGCCAGAAGGAAGGGTTATGATTTTATTTAATGGACTTGATTATCAATTTATCAATACTTGGGCACCTATTTCAATCATTTTTGCACTCATTATAATTTTTTTTGTTGACCGTCCAACTATACCCATAGACCGCAAAATTTAAGTGATTTACCTATACACGAATTAGGTAAGTTTGTATGTATGGTCAACAAATAAATACACCATTAAAGCAAGCCTCTAGCTAGCGTAGAGTTGCGTTACGAGCACGTAACGCAAGCGATGTGGCGTCTCAACATATAATTCCATACATTACAACCTGTCTATGCACGCGCGAGTCTCCGGAACCGTGCTGCATACGCACCCGGTGTGGCTCAGCCTAACTTACCCACCCTTTGTGGGTGGTAGGACCTTGTGCAAGGTCCGTCCGGATCCTGCCGCTAAGCAGCAGCAGTGCTTGCATTGTTGTGTTCCAGCGTGGAGAGCAAGACAGCCGGTGTAATTACTAGCAGAAGAGGTATTCCATCTTAGCCCTCTGCATTGGCAACGCATCTTCAATCTTCTTGGTGTTGCGGGTGTCTATAGGCGGTGGTGATCACTTACCATCAGGTGACCCACTTGCTTGTCTGCCTTCCTTTTTCTTAAAAAAAAAGACTCGTAGATCGTTTGCAAAATTTCCATACTGACACTAAATCAGGTCAAATCGACCTGCTATTAGCTGGTTATATAACTGCAATCGATAGGTCACCGGGCCTGGCTGGACTGCATTCCGTTAGCTCGCCTCCAAGGTTTTCCTCTGTTATTTCACTAAAGATCAGAGATCATCTCAAACCCGGGAAAGGCGGAATAAGATAAATGGCGTTTTCTTAACTCAGTTGCAATCACACTCGGTAGTTTAGCCAGGCGCGGCGCACTTAACAAAACTCCAAGTACGTCGGCGCGCCCCATCAATGGGGCTGCGGCAATTGGGTTTGTTGAGTTTCTTGCAGCGCTTCTTCACAGCAGAATCTTCAATTTTCTGAAGCGCTGGCAGAACCAGACATGTGGCTTACTGGCAAAAAGAAATCCATTTTGATTGAATTTTTGGCGATGTAGTTGTGCGCTGCACATTTACGTATTCCATGTTTATATTTTTATGTATATATTTATATTTATATGATGTTTATACATTTTTATTTATTTATTATTATCTATGTAAACTTTTATGTACGCTTATTGTGAATGTGTTGTGTGTGTGTGATTCTTTTTTTTTAATTTGCACTGCCCGTTGTACTCTGACTATTTGTCACCGTATCTCTTTCCAAAGCTTGTCTGGAAGAGATCGCTGCTTAGCGATAAGACCGCCTGTTGAATCCCATGTAAAATTTCCCTGTGTGTGTTCTTTTATTTTGTTTACTTGTGTGAATCAATAAAGAGTGTTGTTGTTGTTGTTGTTCATCATTTAAATTTACGCATAGCAACTCTGTGCGTAAGATTGCCTTATTGCTTGTACTAAAGATTATTATAAGAAATTGCCTTCCTTCAATGTGCGATCTTTGCTGTCTATTTTATCTGAACCAACTAGCGATGCAGCTACGAGTTTGTATAGTCGACCAAGTAATTGCTTGACCACTTTTGAACCTTATCTCTGTGTAATACGGTCGAAAAGTGGTCAAGCAATTTCTTTGTCGTCTATACAACTGTTTGATAAAGTAGTGTTTTTTTGTTGTGTTGTGGAATTTTAATCTGTTTTTGTATATGTTTGTATTGTTTTCTAATGGGGCTGACATGTTCAGCTTTGATCAAAGCCCCTAAATAAATAAAGATTAAAAAAAAGAAATTGCCAATGTAATTAGGGTTGCCAACCGTACTATATTATATAGTATAGTACTATATTCCGGCTCTCCGTACTATATACTGTTGAACTAATATATAGTACGCAAATATACTATATTTCGAGCACTTGTCACGTTCTTAAAATAGATAGAATAGATATCAAACTTACACACTTGCCTTTTTTTCATCATTCCAAAAAATACTATATTTTTTGAAGCGTACTATTTATTTTTTTAGCTTATTCCCAAAAATACTATATTCAACCGAAAAAATGTTGGCAACCCTAAATGTAATTGTCCTGCTATTGAATCGCCTCCTCCTTCTAAACTACGCAACGGGCTTTGATAGGGTTTTCTTTGTCATTTAGAGTTTTTTTTCGGGAAGGTATTTATGTATAGTCGCCCAAATAATTGCTTAACCAATTTTGAACTTTATCCGTTCCGGTCGAAAAGTGGAAAGCAATTTCTTGATCGACTACACATTATATCCCGATTGTACCCGTGAAAGGGTCGTTAAGTGTACTGTAACAGACAGACTGAATAAACCGGACAAAGTCAAACGTCCTGAATAAAGTACATACGCCATTGTTAACAAAGACATAGTGTAATTAGCCGGTGAGTAATCAGATAAACACAATCATGCACATACACGATGGACCTTATGCATACAGACTGACAAATCACAGCACATTTACACAGAACAGAAGCTACAGGTGTGTAGTATTGATCAGAGGCGTATTTAAAGATTTAACGCCTTGGGCCATTTAGCTTTGGCGCCCCATTAAATGACGATAAAGCATTTCATTTTAGAGGCGGCTCCCGCCCCTCGCAGCCAGGCGCCCCGGGCCATGGCCTGGATGGCCCTAGGGTAAATACGCCCCTGGTATTGATACAAACACTACCTACTCAAAACAAAATAAGGGCCAATCGAGTTTTTTAGTAAATAAAATAAAATAAATAATCGTTCATTTCAAGTCTTTACAAACTTATATATTGTTAGTAAAACTTATTCTTAAGGTTAACTGGAAGAGATCCCTTAAAGGGATAAGTTCGCCTTTGTACATCACTGTATCTCTTTTTGTCATTTATGTTTTTTTTTTGTACAATAAAGAATTGACATACATACATACATACATATTCTAAGTGTACAACAAAAATAAAAAATAAGTAAGTATTTATTTCTACCAACACTCGTTTTGAAAGTAGGGTTTTATTTTAATTAATTATATGTGTCAACAATTAATAAAACCCTTTTAAAAATATGCTTTAGCACATACATACATGTTTTAATATTTTGATTTTACTATGAAAATGCAAGTGGCCTCTTTTTCATCTTTACATAGTGTAAACGCTACCACCATCTTGCTCGCTAATCCTGCCGCTAAGCAGCAGTGCTTGCACTGTTGTGTTCCGGCGTGGAGAGCAAGACAGCCGGTGTAATTACTGGCACAAGAGGTATTCCATCTTAGCCCTCTGGGTTGGCAACGCATCTGCAATCTTCTTGGTGCTGCGGGTGTCTATAGGCGGTGGTAGTCACTTTTCATCAGGTGACCCACTTGCTTGTTTGCCTTCCTATTTTATAAAAAAAAAGAATGATGGCTCGACCGGGGCATTACCACACGCACAGAATACTAACGTTAAATAGTAGCTGGCTACCTACTGCATTTCGTACGGAGAGTGACTGGAGGCCACCTAAACTTACAATCACTTACCATCATTTGACCCACTTGCTCGTTTTCCTTCCTATTTTGTATATAAAAAAGGAATAAAACCACTGATGTAGAGTTATGTATCCGGTCCGTTCAACAAACTAAGGCGATACATTTTTCTCTCACGGTACAATTAGGGCATATTACTCAGCGCTAGGTATTTCTAGTATTTAATTAAAGCCTATAAAATGACCTGTTTACTGATGGAATTAAGTATGACACGTCAAGTAGAACACGTAAAAGTTGAACAATCTCACAATTTATACTACGTGGTATAGTCGACTAAGAAAGTGCTTGACCACTTTTCGACCGTATTACAACGAAATAAGGTTCAAAAGTTGTCAAGCAATTACTTGGTTGACTATAACGTTTGGATGGCTACGCTACCACTGTAACACTTGGCAGTGTACATGTCTAGCACTCACCTTGTTTCTTGAATAATAAGTTCCGGCAAAACATTAACGGAGACATCTCATACATATTGTTTGGTCTTTTCCAATGACATACGGACAATATCAGCCTTAATACTTATGTTTCCATACTTGTTCTTTCAGTATTTACACACATATATCTTTTAAGTAACTTAGTTTCTTAGTAAAACTTAATATTAGTTCGAATGGAGAAACTGTTGACCCAATTCGATCTATAATTGATTGTTTGTTTGGCATTGTGACACTGACAGCTACGGTGCGTTTCGTTCCTGCTGCACAACCTTGTATCCGTGCAGTATCTCGGCATTAAATAATTAAAATTTAGTATTTTAACTACGAAAAGCTTATAATAGACAAAAGTATAGTCCTCTCCAGTCTAACTAGACATTGTTACATCCTAAAAGGTATTAAATTTAAATAATAAATTCATCTCTTGTTATATTTAGCATAAACAAAACACGTTCCAATACTTCGTCGATTTGCCTACGCCTGTCAGCGAGTGTGGTTTGTTTATATGAAAAATTAATCTTAATACATACTAGTATTCCTTAAATTGAGGAAAATGAGTGGTTTCGTCTTTTCGTTGAATAAGGTCCTCTTATAAGATCTTCTTATGGAATTAAATTAATTTTAATTTCATCTTTTCACTTGACTTTCCCTGTCCTATGTGACGGAGATAGTGTTTCGAACGTGCCATGATCAAGCAAGTTCGATGACTTCCTAAGGTTATTCACTTCACGGTCACGGTCCCAATATGTGAACGCCGAATAACATCCTTTCGGTCTTATTAAATGCCAGGATGGGTAAGAACCTTCGCCGTTGCTTAATTTCTGTTGATCTTACGTTTCCGCGCTAACCGAAGTGTTTCTTTTCAGTGCTCCGCACCAACCTTGTTCCAACTTAGAATCAATTAAATTAAAGTTAGTTAAGACGACGCTTCCCACACATTCATCCACCGGTAAGCATACCTTGGTGTTTCTTCGCCAATGAGCTATACAGCCTCAATGTTTAGTTTAGTCTGATTTTTTTTTTAAATTGTGTTGTGATTTTTTAGCACCAATCTACACAAATCATCTTTAATGTCCTACCCGGTTTACTAATGCCGTAATACGCTACCGCTCCGCATCTTGCTGTCTAAACCCCCAATTACGGGTAAGTTTCCATATTTTTTTTCTACATTTGAACTCACCGTCACTTTCACTTTCTTCATGCTGAACTCTAATACTGTGAATCTCTTGTTCACAGGGGAGTTTAGAGCGGTCTGAGTTTAAAGTCGTCTGAGTTTAGAGCGGTCTAAGTTTAGAGCGGTCTGAGTTTAGAGCGGTCTGATTGTCGAATTTACTTTCCTCGAGTTTAGAACGTCCTACCAAATGTACTCTTCGCGAGTGTAAAGCGGGTTGAGTTTGGAACGGCCTTGGTTTGATCCGGCTTCCAATAACTTAATATTATCTTCATCTCGGAACCACTACTGTTTGTATGGTAACTTCATATGGAACTCATTACAAGTAAGGCAGAACAATTTATAATTTTAAAGCGTTCACGGTGATTTTAACTAATTTACACTAGGGTAAATGCTCCGTTTCACTCTATGTTCCTACCCAGTTAATTCTCAAGAAAACCATATATAAGCTTGTTCGATGACTTTTACCTAGTATCACTGCCTGTAATAATTTCACTTCTAAAAGCATTCTTTATATACTGATAATCTGCTAGCACTTTTAATTATTACATTTAAATGGAGTGAATTAGTCTTTCTGCTTCACCTAATAGCTGTTAAATATTACTGACTTTTACTGTTAAAAAATAGGAAGGGTAGTTTTACTTTCTGGAAGCTGACCTTCAAATACTTGTTTAAAAATCTAGAATTGCCTAACTACACTGTATTTTGATAGGAGTTGAGGGATATTAACACAAAGTGTATATGTATTAATATAAGAACTACAGAAATCTTGTAACTTAGTGGTGGACTTTTAGAATAAAGCTGTTGTTACTAAATGTAATATGTATTTCATTTCAACCACATCATTCGTTTGTCGATGAAAGTATCTGGCGCCTAGATAAATAAATTCGATACTTTTATTGCTCTGGGAATAAGCCGACCTACACCCTGTAAACTAGTCTCTTTCCTTTTTAGCCGAGCACTACTTACTATATTTCATAATATACCTACTACGGTACATTTCAGTGGCGCCCAACGTGGGGCCCGGAGAATGATGTGATTGAATGAATACATTTAAATATTTTAATCTTAAGTTGACAACTGTCAATTCTTGTTAATTATATGGTAACTACATACTATATACTTACTTACGACCTAAGCGGATAAGGTTTTGAATGTGTGGATTTTGTGTAATAATAGATCTTAAGTTTTCTATAACGCAATTTATTGTGTAACTTAGATTTAAACAATAATTTAAATCTTAAACGGAAACTTATACTTAAACTTATAGTATACTTACTCGAACTTATACTTAAACTTATACTTACTGAAACTTATACTTACTTAAACTGTGCTTTCTCACAGTTTCATCTGACTTAACCTGTACCTTGTTACAGTTACTTTTAACTTCATAAACTTTTAACTGTACTTTAATACAGTTAACCTTTTTTATAAAACTGAACTTTATTAAACTGTGTTGTAACACAAACCTTAAACTGGACGCAAACTTATTGGTGTTTTATGACCTACCTTTTTATTTTTATTTTTTTTTCTAGTGGTTGCTGAGAAAAACTTTATACTTAATTTTGTGTACACACTTTTGGAACTATACTTACGACACTTTTAATACTTCCTTTGAGTTTTGGTTTCTTTGGTAACTACTGATTTCAGATTTTACTTTAAACTTTAAACATGGATTTTCTTAAAGCTGGTTGTAAAATTACACATTTACACAAAGATGAAATAGCACACGAACTTACTATTCGGAAGCTTTCAGTTAATCCTCTTTCTCGTCGTACTAGCTTGCAAAAGGTGTTAAAACAAACAGCACAATTAGCTCGTAGAGGTAGTTTAAAATTTGATTCTTTGGAAGAAGTCAGTACTTCTACTGAACTTGAAATTTGCCAGCGTAAGGCTGAAGAAATTGAAGTAGAGCTTCAAGAGGAACTTTCTAGTGCTGCTACTGATAGATTAAACTCTCGGTGCAAATACCTTCTTTGTCGTCTCTCTCGCTTGCCTGCTGAAGTTGAAGAGGCACAATTGCTTATAGCTATGCTGACAACTATACTGGATCGTTTAAAGAACAGCAATACTGTACATTCTAGCTCAGATAGTGATGGAAGCCTGTCTGATGAATCGGCTAAGGTCGTCAGGGAAATTGTTTACAAAACTGAACAAAGCTGTAACATTAACTCACTTAATTTAAAATATAGAGGCGATACTTGTCCTCGTATTTTTCTGACGCGTTTGGAAGAACTTCGTGTTGCCAGAAACATTCCTGAAAACCGGATTTTCCGCGGGTTTCCCGAGATTTTAGATGGACCTGCGTTATCGTGGTTCAGATCTAATCGTACTGAATTATCTTCTTATCGTGAAGTGGTAAAAGCTCTTAAAGAGGATTTTGACATCCCGGACTTAAACAATCAACTTTTACAGGAAATTCGTGCAAGGACTCAGGCTAAAAATGAAACTATAGTGTTCTTTGTTTCAATAGTGCTTGGTATGTTTGAGCGTTTAGGTAAAGATATACCCGAAGCCGAAAAACTTGACATTATAAGTCGTAACATACGTCCTGAATATAGCAAGGAACTAGCCTTACATGACATAACTTCTATAAAGCAGTTAAAATCCTTATGCAAACGTCTTGAACTGGCACAAGTAAGGGCTAGTCAATTTCGCGAACCTAATACAGCTAGACCTGTTAATCCCTCTACTTCTACAGGTTTTTCTCCTATGCCTAAACCCTACTTACGGGATAACGCTAAGCTATCTTGCTCATCTCCGAACTCTAAGACTTATGTAGCTGCTGTTAATCAATCTACTTCTCGGCCGCCATGCTTTCGTTGCGGTATGACTAATCATTTAACTAATGCTTGTAGGAAGTCAAGGGAGATTGTTTGCTTCAGGTGTGGTGAGAAAGGCGTGCGCACTCCTGAATGTCCTAAATGTAGTACTCGTTCAAAAAACTAAAAAGTCTTGTCTTTTCTAATAAATCATCTAATTTACACTCTACTCCCTCTCGCGTAGAAAAGACAACGTATTTTGAACCTCCACAGGGAGATACTAGACTTTACATCGCCGTGGATATTCTTGACTTAAAGGTTAAAGGTTTACTAGATTGTGGTGCAAGTTGTTCCATATTGGGGATGGACAGCCATTTGATATTTACTGCTGTCGGTATACCTACTTTTTCTTATGCTAAGCCGGTAAAACTTCGCGTAGCTAATGGTCAAGAACTCCTGTGCACTGAATATATGTCATTACCAGTTAACTATAAGGGTACTATTCAAATCATTCATTTCAATATTCAACCTAAAATAACTACTTCTATTATATTTGGCTTGAACTTTTGGAAGGCTTTCAAACTGGCTCCTGAAATTATTTCTAGTTTGACCACTGATGAAAACGTAGCTAGTATGTCAGCCGTTCCTATGGAATCTGGTTTAAATGATTTTGACTCTTTATCTGTACAGCAGAAAACTCAATTAGATGCCATTAAACTTTCTTTTGATAAAATAAATACTGATAAAGTCGGTCTTGGGAAGACACACTTGATTAAACATGTAATAAACACTGGAGACTGTGTTCCCATAAAACAAAAATACTACCGTCTCAGTCCTGGTAAACAGACTGCCTTAGAAAAAGAACTTGATCGTATGCTAGAAATTGGAATTGTAGAACCTTCACACTCTCCTTGGAATTCTCCCGTCGTAATGGTAGAAAAGCCTAACGGTGACCTAAGACTTTGTTTAGATAGTAGAAAGGTGAATTCTGTTTCGAAAACTGATGCATATCCTCTGCCATATGTAAATTATATCTTAGACAACTTGCGTGACGCTAAATATCTAACTTCACTTGATTTAAGCGCAGCCTACCATCAAATTCCACTAAGTGACGAATCTAAAGAAAAAACAGCATTCACTGTACCTGGTCGAGGCTTATTTCATTATAATCGGATGTGTTTTGGTCTTGTCGGTGCATCTGCAACTATGCAACGTCTCATGGACAATTTGTTTACTGCAGAATTTGATAACAAAGTATTTTGTTACATAGATGACATAATCATCTGCACATCTGACTTTGATGAACATGCTCGATTACTAAAAGCTGTCTTTGAAAAACTAAAAGCTGCAAATCTTACGATCAACATGAAGAAATCTTTATTCTGTAGAAGTGAACTCAAATATTTGGGTTATGTGGTAGATCGTTATGGTTTAAGAACAGATCCTTCTAAGGTAAATGTAATTCTAAACTTTCCTACTCCTGAAGATGCGAAAGGCATCAAAAGATTTCTTGGTATGGCAGGATGGTACCGCCGTTTTATTCAAAATTTCTCACAAATAGCTCGTCCTTTATCTCGGTTAACTAGTAAAAAGGTTAAATTTATTTGGACTGACGAAGCTAACGAATCCTTTAACTTACTTAAAGCTGCTCTGGTTTCGGCTCCTATACTAAAATGTCCTAACTTCAATGAACCTTTCTATATACACACAGACGCTTCTTCTTTTGCCATAGGTGCTGTATTAACACAAAGAATTAACAATTGCGATCATCCTATTGCCTATTGCAGTCGTACTTTGAATACTCCTGAAACTAACTACTCTGCTACAGAAAGAGAATTATTAGCCGTAATTTATGCCTTAGAGCAATATCGTGCGTACGTTGATGGAAGGAAATGCTATATTATCACGGACCACGCCTCTCTTAAATGGTTCTCCAATCTTAAAAATCCTACTGGTCGTCTAAATAGATGGGCTTGTCGCCTCAGCCAGTTTGATTTTGAACTTGTTCACCGAAAAGGTAAAGAACATATTATTCCTGACTGCTTATCTCGAATTCAAATTGATTCTATAGATATACTCTCGACGCAAGACCCTTGGTACATAGATATCTTCAAAAAGGTATCAGATAATCCTACTCTTTTTCCAAATTTCAAAATTGAAAACAATAAACTCTTTCGTCTCTCTAAGAACAAATATCGCCTAACAGCTCAATTCGACTGGAAGTTGGTTGTTCCGTATGAGGATAGAAAAGAAATTTTAAATAAGTGTCATGACGATGCAACAGCTGGACACTTTGGCGTAGCTAAGACACACCTTAAAATAGCTAACCTTTACTTTTGGCCAACTCTTTTTCAAGATGTTAAGGATTATGTAGATGCTTGTGAAATTTGTAAAACTTACAAACCAGTTAATTTGGCTCGTCCTGGTCTTATGGGTAATCCAAGACGTATAACTGTACCAGGTGAAGCTATATCTTGCGATATACTAGGTCCTTTCCCACCATCTCATCAAAGAAATCAATATCTTTTTGTATGCGTGGACTACTTCAGCAAATATGTCACAACTTTTCCGTTGCGTAATGTTACTGCACAAGCGATAGTTAAATGCATGGAGAAAGGCATATTTCTTGTCCACGGCACTCCTAAGTATGTGTATGTAGATAATGGACCCCAATTTGTATCTAAAGCTTTCAGAGACCTCATGACTAAATACAATGTCCCTCATGTATTTTATAACCCTCGATATCATCCGCAGACCAATCAAACAGAAAGAGCGAACCGCGAATTAGTGAGGACTATTGCGTCTTATGTGCGATCCGACCACAGAAATTGGGATAGAAACATATCTGAAATTCAATGCGCTTTAAATACCGTCGTTCACGAAGGCACAAAGTTCACTCCATACTTCCTAACTCATGGTCGTGAAATGATTATCGATGGCTCCTTTTATAATGCTGAAAACCCTGTTGATAAGGATGCCCTAACTTAAAGAGTTACAAACTATATTTCAAAAAGTACGCCAATCTTTACTGTCTTCTCATACACGTAATGCTAAGTATTACAATTTGAGAAAACGTTCTGTACAATTGGAAGAAGGGCAAATCGTCTATAAAAGGTGTTTTCCACTCTCTAATGCTGCAAAACATTTCTCTGCTAAACTATCTCCTCGGTATGAGAAATGTATTATCCATAAAAAACTTGGACCTCTTGTTTACACTTTAAGATCCTTAGAGGGAAAACCTCTTGGTGATTTTCACATCAAAGATATTGTTCGACCTGGTGAAGCCCCACATCCAACTACGTAGTGTGGTTTCTTCGGTTTAGTCGACCTTACTTACTACTTTTCGTCCACAATACTAAATTTAGTGGATATTTCTATTCATAACTATAGGTTTTGTTGATGCGCTAAGACTTAACCATAGTTTCTACTTATAATTCACTACTAACCGATCGTAACGCCTAGTTAGGTTGGTCATCATGAAGACTTTTACTGAAAGAAGTACAATAGATTTTTTCAATAAAGCTTACTTTCAGAGCGTAACTTTAAAGTTATTTGTACATGTGACGGGTATTTCATTAACATATTAAAATGTTGCACCCCACAAACATATAGGTTAAGTGATGTTTTTGGTTATAGGAAACCACATGTTTGTACACCTACTCAGAAAATTGCTGTTACAATTAGTGTTTTCGGTAGCGTTACATTTAGCTTATTAAACTAAGCTCAAGGCAATCTTTAATAAAGAGAAAGTCATTTGCCCTAGCTATTGCTAAACTGTATCTTATAAGGCTTCCTTTAGTTTAAATAAGGCATATCTCAATGCCATATAGTATAGTAATAGTTTAAAAGAACCGGTTCACATTAGTTAAGTCACCCCAGAGGGGTTCACATTAGTTAAGTCACCCCAGAGGGGTTCACATTCGTTAAGTTACTCTTGATGTGTTATCATTAGTTAAGCCACCCAGGTGGATTCACATTAGTTAAGTTGCCATCGCTGTAAGCGATTCCTATTTAGATAAGTTGATGTTGGTAAGTACTAACAGTTAAGTTTTGTTACCACGTAGGTTAGTATTCTTGGCTTGGTTAGTGATTATGCAGTGATTTGCATTAATTTCACTCCACAATAATTTACTTGGATTGCGCTGATTACATTTCTTTTTCTTTACACTTTAGGAGTTAATGAACTTAACGTAACCTAACCTAAACTAAACTAGCTTATCTTACTCTACAAGCTACTTGCTAAAATTCATTCCTTAATACTATACTTAATAATATACTAAAACACACTATATACACTCCAGTCAATATTCCTCGATACTTGATGTTGGACCGTCCTTTGAAACAGTCCCACTCTAACAAAAATATCTTCCTTTTGCTACTCCACTCCTGGAAATAGGTATTAACATTTTTTGAGGTAACCTTTTATCAAAAAAAATTAAAAATTTCATTTTTAATTTTTTTTAACCCAACTAAAGATGAACTGTAACACTTGGCAGTGTACATGTCTAGCACTCACCTTGTTTCTTGAATAATAAGTTCCGGCAAAACATTAACGGAGACATCTCATACATATTGTTTGGTCTTTTCCAATGACATACGGACAATATCAGCCTTAATACTTATGTTTCCATACTTGTTCTTTCAGTATTTACACACATATATCTTTTAAGTAACTTAGTTTCTTAGTAAAACTTAATATTAGTTCGAATGGAGAAACTGTTGACCCAATTCGATCTATAATTGATTGTTTGTTTGGCATTGTGACACTGACAGCTACGGTGCGTTTCGTTCCTGCTGCACAACCTTGTATCCGTGCAGTATCTCGGCATTAAATAATTAAAATTTAGTATTTTAACTACGAAAAGCTTATAATAGACAAAAGTATAGTCCTCTCCAGTCTAACTAGACATTGTTACATCCTAAAAGGTATTAAATTTAAATAATAAATTCATCTCTTGTTATATTTAGCATAAACAAAACACGTTCCAATACTTCGTCGATTTGCCTACGCCTGTCAGCGAGTGTGGTTTGTTTATATGAAAAATTAATCTTAATACATACTAGTATTCCTTAAATTGAGGAAAATGAGTGGTTTCGTCTTTTCGTTGAATAAGGTCCTCTTATAAGATCTTCTTATGGAATTAAATTAATTTTAATTTCATCTTTTCACTTGACTTTCCCTGTCCTATGTGACGGAGATAGTGTTTCGAACGTGCCATGATCAAGCAAGTTCGATGACTTCCTAAGGTTATTCACTTCACGGTCACGGTCCCAATATGTGAACGCCGAATAACATCCTTTCGGTCTTATTAAATGCCAGGATGGGTAAGAACCTTCGCCGTTGCTTAATTTCTGTTGATCTTACGTTTCCGCGCTAACCGAAGTGTTTCTTTTCAGTGCTCCGCACCAACCTTGTTCCAACTTAGAATCAATTAAATTAAAGTTAGTTAAGACGACGCTTCCCACACATTCATCCACCGGTAAGCATACCTTGGTGTTTCTTCGCCAATGAGCTATACAGCCTCAATGTTTAGTTTAGTCTGATTTTTTTTCTAAATTGTGTTGTGATTTTTTAGCACCAATCTACACAAATCATCTTTAATGTCCTACCCGGTTTACTAATGCCGTAATACGCTACCGCTCCGCATCTTGCTGTCTAAACCCCCAATTACGGGTAAGTTTCCATATTTTTTTTCTACATTTGAACTCACCGTCACTTTCACTTTCTTCATGCTGAACTCTAATACTGTGAATCTCTTGTTCACAGGGGAGTTTAGAGCGGTCTGAGTTTAAAGTCGTCTGAGTTTAGAGCGGTCTAAGTTTAGAGCGGTCTGAGTTTAGAGCGGTCTGATTGTCGAATTTACTTTCCTCGAGTTTAGAACGTCCTACCAAATGTACTCTTCGCGAGTGTAAAGCGGGTTGAGTTTGGAACGGCCTTGGTTTGATCCGGCTTCCAATAACTTAATATTATCTTCATCTCGGAACCACTACTGTTTGTATGGTAACTTCATATGGAACTCATTACAAGTAAGGCAGAACAATTTATAATTTTAAAGCGTTCACGGTGATTTTAACTAATTTACACTAGGGTAAATGCTCCGTTTCACTCTATGTTCCTACCCAGTTAATTCTCAAGAAAACCATATATAAGCTTGTTCGATGACTTTTACCTAGTATCACTGCCTGTAATAATTTCACTTCTAAAAGCATTCTTTATATACTGATAATCTGCTAGCACTTTTAATTATTACATTTAAATGGAGTGAATTAGTCTTTCTGCTTCACCTAATAGCTGTTAAATATTACTGACTTTTACTGTTAAAAAATAGGAAGGGTAGTTTTACTTTCTGGAAGCTGACCTTCAAATACTTGTTTAAAAATCTAGAATTGCCTAACTACACTGTATTTTGATAGGAGTTGAGGGATATTAACACAAAGTGTATATGTATTAATATAAGAACTACAGAAATCTTGTAACTTAGTGGTGGACTTTTAGAATAAAGCTGTTGTTACTAAATGTAATATGTATTTCATTTAAACCACATCATTCGTTTGTCGATGAAAGTATCTGGCGCCTAGATAAATAAATTCGATACTTTTATTGCTCTGGGAATAAGCCGACCTACACCCTGTAAACTAGTCTCTTTCCTTTTTAGCCGAGCACTACTTACTATATTTCATAATATACCTACTACGGTACATTTCACCACCACCTTGCTCGCTAATACAGCCGCTAAGCTGCAGTGCTTGCACTGTTGTGTTCCGGCGTGGAGAGCAAGACAGCCGGTGCAATTACTGGCACAAGAGGTATTCCATCTTAGCCCTTTGTGTTGGCAACGCATCTGCAATCTCCTTGGTGTTCGGGTGTTTATGACCAGTGGTGATAACTGTACTATCAGGTGACCCACTTAACTGTCTTCCTATTTTATAAAGCTTTTTCTACAGCTAACTGTACATGAATGCAAAAACATGCAAACTACATGCAAATAAGACACAAGGTCAGAAGCGATCGTACGCATTCACTTTCAGTATAAATATAGAACGTTAAAAGAAGACAATTGTCACTCTTATTACTAGTTATTACCTACGCTTAAGACAGTTATTAACTTGTTGATCTGTCACGTTGTTGACTTATTTCTTTTTCGACATATCGCTTGAAAAATTTACTTTCTATGGCAGTAAACGTAGCCTGTAAGCTCATTTTACTGCCCTAGTGCGTTTTTTACATTATATTTAAACTAGCGGCCCGCCCCGGCTTCGCACTAGTACAATCGGGATAAAATTAAGATAAAAACCTTCCCTATACAAATCTCTAAATGACATTGCAGTGAAAACGGCATCAAAATCCGTTGAGTGGTTTAGAAGAAGGCGGCCGAAGATACACTGTAAAAATTACGGACAGACAGGAAAAATAGCGACTATTTTTTTATGAAATACAAGGCAAACAAGCAAGTGGTTCACCTGATGGTAAGTGATCACTACCGCCTATAGACACCCGCAACACCAAGAAGATTGCAGATGTGTTGCAGTAATTGCACCGGCTGTCTTGCTCTCCACGCCGGAACGCAACAGTGCAAGCATTGGCGCTTAGCGGCAGGATTAGCGAGCAAGTTCTTTAATACTTTATTGTTGTTTATAATGACTGATTGATTGACTGACTCATAATTTTTAATAATTGTTTTGCTTTTACTACGTTCACTAACTAATAAAATAAGGGTTAATGAAATGGATTCGCAAGTTTCTTCGTCTTTTAACTTCGTATTAATTACACTTACCTTTATAATTATAATTATTACAGATAAACATATAATCGCCCAATTATCCGTAGCGGGCGCAGCATCCGCGTTCCTGAGGTTCAGTGCCGACATACTGACATACACTTCTACTCGTATTATATATGCTGATTATTATAATAATTTATTTCATTTTTAGGGTTCCGTACCTCAAAAGGAAAAACGAAACCCTTATAGGATCACTTTGTTGTCCGTCCGTCTGTCTGTCTGTCTGTCAAGGCCATTTTTCTCAAGAACGCGTGGAGGTATCGAGTTGAAATTAATATCAAATACTCAAGTCTGCATAGTCCCTTAGAGCCATGAAAAAATCAAACTTCTAAGTCAACGCAATAAAAAGATACGGCCGTTTATGCCGCATGTTTCATACATTCGCAAGACACTCAAAAAGCTATGGGGTACTTCCCGTTGACCTAGAACTTTGAAATTTGGCAAGAAGCAAGGTCTCACAATACAAATAAAACAATAAATCCGAAAATCGTAAATTTGTAGTTCATACACACAAAAAAATTTTTTGGTCTTACAAAGCAAAAATGCGATACTTCTTGTTGATGACGGAACCCTTGGTGCGCGAGTCCGACTCGCACTTGGCCGGTTTTTTATTTCTATCTATGTTAAAGGTCAATTAACACGAGGCGAAGTCGCATACAAGTTGCGTTACTTGCGTTACATTCCCATTGGTTTTGCATTAGTTTCCAGTCAAATGCTACGGACGGACAACCTGATAGCCTTCTGGTTTGTGTCCCTGACTAAAAAGCCAGGGGCTCGGGTTGAAATTCCAGTTGGGGCAAACATTTATACGATAAATATAAATGTATGTACTCGAGTCATGGATGTTGTATAGGTATGTATATATATGTATATATCCAGTTGTCCAGTACCCATAACACAAACAGCACTATATTTATTTTATTTGGGACTAGGTAAAATGGTGTAAATTGTTCCAAAAAAAAAAATTATTTTATAAATATTGACAGTAGATTAGTACTTTTAATAATTGCTATTCATTCTCGTAAACGTGACATTCGACTTTGAAACGTCGTTTTATAAACGCTTACTGCGCGGGCGCTGCCTAAATACCGAACTAATCATGGACTAGACGTGGGTAGCCTAGGTAAGGCCTAGATTTGAGATGCAATGCAAATATATATTTAACGCCACTAGATTACTTAAAAATACGCGAGTATAGGCAGGGGGTTTCCACTCCGCACTATAGGTACACTCGGCCGCCTTGCCTACAGCGTAGGCAAATCGCAGTAGGTTGTCAGCTTACCGCAAACCCGCTCGCTCGATCTCGCTGTGTCAGTGTAATTGAAAACGAATGCAGCGCATCCCTAACGTGTCGCCGGGAGCTGTGGGTTTTTTTTTATGTTAAACATTCAAATTATAAAAAAATAGTTATACGCAATAACCAATTTCAAAATTGCAAAAAACCTGATTTGGTCTACGCGCGGCATGGAATGCTGAGTTTGCAGGTTCAATTCCTGCCAGATGCCCAAGATTTTTCTTTGTGTTGCTATTGCATATTATTTAAGTACTCTATTACTATCTATTCTATTGTACGTATGTGCCGAGTACAGTTGTTCAGGGAAAGTGTTCATTAGATACGGAGCTGAGATGCGATCGGTAGACAAACAATCTCGTTACGTGTCCGAGTTTCCTCCTTGTTAGCAGGCTTGGGAACCTATGTTATGTCAGCATTGACTTACTGTACCAATCTTTATCTTTACATAGTATATAAAGTAGTCGCTATTTTTCCCTGTCTGTCCGAAATTTTTATAGTCTATCTTTGGCCGCCTCCTCCTCCTAAACCAGGCAACAGATTTTTTTATGAAATAGGAAGGAAAACAAGCAATTGGGTCACCTGATGGTAAGTGTACAGTTGTACACCAGCGCCTATAGACACCCGCAATATCGAAGAAATTCCGAGGGATTTTCAGAGGGCTAAAATGGAATGTTGGAGTTTTCAATAATTGGTCCATTCGTTACTATTTTATTTCTAGGTGGGCGAAGTATACCGTAATCACCAACTCTCAAAATAAGCCGACTGAGCCGTCGCCGAGTTAGCGTTGCGGTGACAGGTAAACGCTCTTAATACGTTGTAGTAGAGACAACTTTAGTAGGCCAGCTAAATTTTGCGTAAGTAGAGATGAAATAACAATACAATAAAATACAAGTGCTCTGAGCCTGAGCACCACAACACAGCATGAAAGTACAATTTAGAGAAAATACGTAAGACACACAATAGACGGTCTTATCGCTTTAAGCGATCTCTTCCATATAACCGTTAGAATGAAGAGATGAAGAGAAGAAATAAAAGCAGGTGGTTCAATAACATTCGAGATGTGTCAAATTTATTTGAAATGCGTAAAAATAATAACTAAATTTAAATTTAACAGATAAATTACTAGTCCCATTCCTACTGCATTCAGCAACTGGCTAAGTGGCTATAGTGTTTCTGTACAACTACTGTACAAGAGTCTTCATTTATTTAAGGGCTTCGATCAAAATATGAATATTTCAACTCCATTGAAAAATCAGTGGGCTTATCTAAAAACAATATATTACACACCAAAACAATAAATAAAATCAACTTATTAAACACTTACACAGACTCTTAGCTCAATCGCTAGTTGGTTCGGAAACTATAACGTTAATAAAGGTTTATACTTGACTTAAATAAAAACAATATTCTAAGTTAAAATTTCACCTTTTACCATTAAAATTTTCTATATTATTTAAATAAAACATGCTGAAGCAATATATAATGAATTATCTCTTTCATTTTCACCGTCGATTTGTATTATTTAGGCGTTAAACAATGTTTGAATAAATTTAATTCTAATTTTTCGTTGTGTTGTCATTATCATTTAAGTTTATTTAAATGTTTAAAAAAAATCTGAAGTAAATTTCGATTAGAAAATACATTGATTTTATTTACAAATATGGATGAACAGACTTTAGAATCTCTTTTATAACCTGACCTGCTGTACATAAAGTGCATTACAACTGCGTATAATCCGTCTTAATGTCAACGGATTCGGAGCAGGAATTCTCCCGGCTTTTCCTAGGCATCTCGCGTTCGCGCATGCGCGTAAATCCACGCATAAACTGCTGCCATCTATCGGTAAGATCCCTACTAATAAATGTTTGTCCGCTTGTCGTTCTGAAATGTCAACAGTCCGGCTTAAGACTCCTGCGCAGGTTAAATAATACTAGAACTACAGAAGTCTTACTTCGAACAAAAACGGCGTTAAGATTTAAGAAGCGTCCTACTGTATGTATACTTATCATCTCAGCCACAAGAAGTCCACTGTTGGACATAGGCCTCCTCCATGGATTTCCAAAGTGGCCGGTTGGAAGCAGCATGCAACCAGCGCCTTCCTGCCACCTGTATGAGGTCATCGGACCATCTTGTGGCTGGTCGTCCTACGCTGCGTTTGCCAATACGCGGCCGCCATTCGAGAACTTTCCGACCCCATCGGCCATCAGTTCTCCGTGCTATGTGCCCTGCCCACTGCCACTGTATACTTAACTCGTATTCATTCGCACGCTATTATTTTTCCCAAAATAGTGATATACTTACCTATTTATTTTATTTTAAAAATCTAAATTAACTTTGTTTTTTTTTTCCATTGTCCTTAATTTTTGTTTGTGTTGTCATTTTAGCATTTAAATGTAATTTTTTTATAATCATCACAGAAACATTTACCCCATTGGACGTCTATTGGCTGGTATTTTATTAAAATTTATGGTCCAAGGAAAAGTACAGTCAGTAAAAAAGTGCCCCCACTTTTAAACCACTACGCACAAGCTCGCTTAGGCACTGGTCCCACCAAGAGCGAGGAAGCGATTAGCTATCGACTATTTTCTCGCTCAAGAAACGAACAAAAGATAAAGATCGCCGTGTCGGTAAAAGAGAGAGATATATTTATAGTTCATCGCTGGCTGTTCACACTGCCGGCGAGGACTCTCCCTTCACTAGTTGATCGCAGCGATAAAAGCTATAAACGATAAACTCGCTCAGCGGTACTCGCCAAGCGATGCCCGCTTGCCACCAGAGAGTATGACCAGTGTTGCCAGGTACATTTTCGAAAAATCAGAAGATGCAACTAGAAAAAACCAGTAGATAGAAAAAAAAACAATTTGTATATAACCATATACAAATACGCAGAAGTGAAATAAAGATGGTATCGCTTTCTCCATGAATCCTATAAAGTGTTATTTAATTTAGTCATGTAATCATTTATAGGATTCATGGAGAAAGCGATACCATCTTTATTTCACTTCTGCGTATTTGTATATGGTTATATATAAATTGTTTTTTTTTTCTATCTACTGATTTTTTTTAGTTGCATCTTCTGATTTTTCGAAAATGGACCTGGCAACACTGGTCATACTCTCTGGTGGCAAGCGGGCACATGTCCACCCCGTTAAGTCCATTTTACGATGACAATTTTATAGTGCCAACCAAACCATGATAATTTTGTGTGTCATTTCACTCAGGTTTTTATATTACATATTACATATCATATTTTAAAGAAAGCTAGTATTTGAAAAAATCTGTAGATTTTTAGTTATGATCAGTAGAATCTTGGAAAAATCAGTAAATCCCCCGAAAAATCAGGAGATCTGGCATCACTGAGTATGACTGTAGAGTCTTTACGAAAAGAGGACCGTCATAAGATTTGAGGGCGTAGCAGTGCTAATTTACGGTTTTTGTTATGTTGACAACACTGTCACGTCAATTTTGCCTTTATAGTTCGACACTAAGGATCATGATACTTGAATATGAAGAAAAAATTAAAATGTAAATATATATTTTTTGTAAATTTATGAGATGATAATCTGAAACCTTTTTCATACTCTAAAAATAAAAATATACAAACATAAAAATAAAAATTTATTCATCGTAACCATCATCATTTGAATTTGATGTGCTTGAATCAGTTGTGTTAATCACAAATTCTTGCATATCTTCTATTATATGGTCTTGCTCCCAATATTTTGGTTCCACATGAATCACGTGATCACACTCTTTTTGCCACTGTTCTGCAGTTATGTTGCTGAAGCACTCAATTATAATTGGCAATCATTCTTTAGATGAAATATTAACATTCTTAGATAGATATCACATGCTGAAATACTTTTGGTTTTATACGTAAGTGAACAATTGCTCTTCTCAAGTAGTTACAAACCGTTATTTGTGGAAAAAAAATATTCGAGAGACCGTGTCTTTACTCAGATCTGGAAAAAATTATATACATAATGTAAAAGTGTAAAGTATCAAAACTATTTATAACTTGCACCAAACACATCAGTCAGTTTATGGTTTCACATACTTGTGTAGGTAAATTAATTTATTTTAAATTTATAAGCTTATTGAAATGTCCAGGACTACCAACTACTTAGGAGGCCAATTAAATAGAACGTAAAATAGGTACCTGTAAGAGCGGATACACGTACTGTGACTTTTTGCAAGTCGTCATTGCAGTGGTGCATTTCACGGCTTTATCTCGTTGACAAGTCCGAATAATATTAAATATGACCCTTGTATCACTATGTATAGTTTCACCCCTTTTCGACATTATTTTATTCAGAAAAACCGCAAGAAAATTCAAACATAAACAACACGAAAATAAGTTTGACAATTTTGAAACATGACAGATGGCTAGGTTGGGTTGCCATGTAAAAATCATAATGTTAGTTCCCTTTTATGCCACGGCGGTTCTCTTTCCGCACAGACTCTATCAAAGAGTATTGTAAGTAGAATGAGAAGAGTGGCAACTCAGAGTTTTAAATAGCATGTATGGAAAGTGCTGCCGTTAGTGTCAAGGAACTGAACTAATGCAGTGTACTCCTATAGCTATAGAATAGAATAGAACCATTTATTTCAGGCTGCATAGGCCCATAGAAAAAATACCTTAAAGACTAACATACAAATTTATACAACATAGATAGTTAGGCATTTATACATATACGTGTGTATGCGCACCTGCGCGTGTTATTTTTAGAATTAAATGGACTCAATCAAAGTTTTGTTCTGGCCAATTTTATGAAAACTTATATAATTAAGACTGCCATAGTCGTAAAATTTGCAAGGATAAAGAAAAATTTGATGAGTACCTAAACAAGAAGAGATAACCAAGACTGTATCGACATCCAAGCAAACCTAAGAGCATTAAGAACGGGAGATGGCATTCAATGACTTACCCCTCTGCCAAAGGTATAGGCACAATGTGCGTACGCGATATAAAAACTAATTTACAATCGATTATTTTGTCAGTCACTAAATCGCCACCGAAGAGATAACAGCTCACCAAAAATGCCTTCATGTGCTATATAAGCACCTGTATAATTTGTTCTAACACATCAAGTTTAGAAAAGGAGGGTAGCTAAAAACGGCAGAATTCTGTGTAAGCAAATAATCTCCCGTTCTTAATGCTCTAAGAACCAAATGAAAGCCAGAGTTGACAGTGGCCACCTCCGACGCGAGTGGCTAGCAGTCACAGATAGTTTTTTTTTAAATTTTGTAGTTCAGTCAACAACCGACAGGAGACGCTGGTAATGTCAAAATTTATGAAGTTTTAAGTTTGCCTCGCCTGTACTGTATGCTCGCCGTCCCGCCTAAGCGAGTGGTGCGAGTAATCGCCCGTCGCACTGGAATACTCGCTTTATAGCGGAGCGACCAACTATCAGAACTACACACTCGTTCCTCGCTGCTCGCCAACTCGTTTCTAGTTTCTAGCTTTAATCGTTTCTAGTTCATCGTCGGCGGTGGGACCAGTGCCTTATCCTGCCACTGAGCAGCAATGCTTGCACTGTTGTGTTCCGGCGTGGAGAGCAAGACAGCCGGTGTAATTACTGGCACAAGATGTATCCCATGTCAGCCCTCTGGGTTGGCAACGCATCTGCAATCTCTTTGGTGTTGCGAGTGTCTATAGGTGTTAGGGACTCCTTGGTTTTTACAGAAGAGGAATATGTTTTATTTTGAATTTTGTAGTTTTTGTTAAAGAAGTGTCAAATAAACGGACTTCAAGGAAAGTTGTTATTTTACCTTTACAAACATTTTCGGACCCAAAAAACCTCTAAAATCAACATCTGGCGACCGTGACATATCTATAATGGAAGTATTAAAGAAAAAACGAACAGTAAAAAGAAGATTTTATACCAAAGTAGAGAATGACTTTATTAACCTATTAACGGAAGCCGAAAAGGACACTCATAATGTAGAAGTGAGCAAAGTAAATACAATTTATAAGAGCTGCGAAACGATGGCGTTAGAATTGGCCGCGATCGAAAAAGAAGTCGAAAGTAAGTTGTACAGCGACGAGGAAGCAAATGTCGATGAATTATACGCTGACTTTGAAGCTGCACAAACATATAAGGATCGATGGGCAGAAATTAAACTCAGGTACGAGACCTTTTGCTCAAAATTAGAAGACGAAGCAGGGAGTGACGGGGACTCGTACAGGAGCACAGTACTAAATAAAAGTAAGTCACAGCAAAGAAGATTCAAACTACCTAAGATAGAGCTAAGAAAGTTTGACGGAGATATAAAGAACTGGATTCCATTTTGGGGCCAATTCAGTAAGATCGATGAAGACGTAGAAATTGACAATAGCGACAAATTTCAATACTTAATTCAGGCCACGGAACCGGAATCAAAAGCTCGTCAATTGGTTGAAAGTTTCCCACCATCAGGTAATAATTATTGTAAGGCGATCGAACACCTGAAAGAGCGATTTGCAAGGGAGGATTTATTAATTGAACATTACATTAGAGGGCTGTTGAAACTTGTCTTGAATAACGAGAATATGTCACTAATGGCAAGGTATGATCAGCTATCCACCCAGATTCAAGCGCTAGAAAGTTTAAATGTCACCTCAGATAAATACGCACCTATTTTATTACCAATGGTAGAGTCTGTCGTGCCAACCGATATATTAAGAGCATGGGAACGGACAAGGGATAGAAATGACAAGAATCCGCTAGTCAACCTGTTGAAATTTATTAAAAGGGAAGCAGACAGTGAAGAACACATTATAGCTACCAGACAAGATTTCGAATCCCCAAGTACCTCTTATAAAGAACCCACAGCGAACTGTATTGTGGCAAGTTCAAAACAAGTAGAGAAGCAAGTAGAAAAACAAAGAAATAAGTGCTTGTGGTGCGATAAAGAGAATCATCATACTCTGGAATGTAGTCAAGTATCAAAACTTACTATTGAAGAAAGAAAGAAGCTAATAGAAAAGAAAAGAGCATGTTTTTACTGTCTAAAGATTGGTCACATGGCTAAACTGTGCAGAACCTTTGTGAAATGTCTTATTTGCGGAAGGCGGCACAACACTCTTATGTGTGCAGACTCGACAAAGCAAGGAACAAGTTCGAAACAAGAGCAACGTGTGGAGAAGACGAGCGGACCGAACATTGGTGTCTGTCAGGAGAATAAGACAACTTTATTACGGACTGTTTTGCTAAATATTGTTTATTTTGATAAAAAGATTGTAACTAGGGCACTTTTAGACAGCGGCGCTCAAAAGTCCTATATAAAACAAGATTTGGCGGGCAAACTCGGCTTAGCGCCATCTAGTACAGAAATTGTCAGTCATTGCTTATTTGGCGGTGTAGAATTAAAAAAGGGTACGCATAACAACTATAAATTTAATATAGAAAGCTTAGACTCTCAATTTCAGTTACCAATTACGGCTTTAGGTCAAGGAAAAATATGTGGGGCTTTACCGAGATTACAAAGCTCAGAAATCAGCGATAAGCTTTTGCATTTAGGAGTTCAAATATTCGACAAAGGCGAAGAAGATTTAGAGATTGGGCTGTTATTAGGCGCGGATGTAATAGGTCACATTTTGACAGGTAATATTATCAAGCTTGAAGGCAGCTTGGTTGCGATTGAAACCAAGCTCGGCTGGTCTCTTCAGGGCACTTTAAACCATCCTAGTGCAAATCACACAACATATTTTAATAATTTTACGATTTCAGAGCTTTGGGATTTGGAAACGATCGGGATAAAAGATCTGTCTGAAGTAAAGAGTAAACAGAAGATAGAAAGCGAAACAATTGAGTTTTTTAGAAACACGGTAAGGAGAGATGTGGAAGGAAGATATGAGGTTCACCTACCATGGCGAGAAGGTTTTCCAGAACAGCTCAGCAGCAACAATAAGGAGTTGTCATTTAAAAGGCTACAGTCCACTACCAAGAAGTTGATGCAAACAGGTAATTTAGAGAGATATAATAAAGTGTTTGACGACTGGTTAGAAGAAGATATAATAGAAGTCGTGCCAGGCAATGATGATGGACTGTACCTGCCTCACCATGCGGTGATAAAAGAGTCTAGTGCTACAACTCCAGTAAGGCCTGTATTTGATGCTTCTGCCAAGAATTACCATGGCTTTTCTCTGAATTCTAGTCTCGAAAAGGGTTGTAATTTATTGGAAGTAATCCCCAAGCTGTTAATAAATTTTCGAAAAGGTGGCTTTTGGGAAAGACTTATAAGAATGCTAAAAGATCTTCTGCGGAGAATGCTGGGGAAATCGGTGCTTACATATGTAGAGCTGGAGACACTTTTGTGCGACTGTGAAGCAACGATGAACTCCCGACCTTTAACGTACGTCCCACAAGCTGAAGGTCTTGTACCGCTCACGCCAGCCTGTTTCCTTCAGGATATGACGTCAGCAGATGTACGCGACTTGGACCTGATCGATTCTAAATCCCTCAATCAGCGACTGAAATTGTTGCATAAATTACGTGCTGATTTGCGACAGAGATTTAGAAATGAATACTTAGGCCTGCTCATACAACGGCGACAGTCTTCGAAGGGATCTAGCATACAGGTAGGTGACGTTGTATTAGTAGAGTCGGACAAAAAGCGGCAATTTTGGCCATTAGGACTTATTGTAGAGTTAGTACCAGGTAGGGATGGAGTAGCGCGGGTTGCAAAAGTCAAAACAAAAGACACTGTTTTGACCAGACCGCTCCAGAGACTTTATCCTTTAGAAATGCGCCCGGGAGGATGTTAGGGACTCCTTGGTTTTTACAGAAGAGGAATATGTTTTATTTTGAATTTTGTAGTTTTTGTTAAAGAAGTGTCAAATAAACGGACTTCAAGGAAAGTTGTTATTTTACCTTTACAAACATTTTCGGACCCAAAAAACCTCTAAAATCAACAATAGGCGGTGGTGAACACTTACCATCGGGTGACCCACTTGCTTCCTATTTCATAAAAATAGTTAAATAGCTAATAGAGTCGAAAATCCCCCGGATTTCTTTGCCAGCTGTACCCTCGCCTTAGAATGAGGAAGCGCGCAGGCGCGATAACGACCTATCCTTTTGCGAGAACAATCCCTCATTATGGTTTATTGTACGACTTTTTCAGCTTCTCCTGAATACCTTAATTGTAAGCCGACATTTAACATGAAATCCGAGTAAAAACGGCTTAATTAAACAAAAACTTTATCAAGAATATGTAGAAGTGGCCAGTAAACGAAGTTTTCATACTGTCACAAAATACCGGTGTGCAGTAGTAGCTTGTTGCTGCGTTTCATACGGTGAGTGAGGGGTCCGGAGGCCCACGGGGAAAGGGGATCTATAGGGCATATCATCACATCATATGATGTCATTTAATATCATATCATATCAAACCTATTAAAATGGCATCATCATGGTAGCAAAAATACAATATTATCACCTTTATATTTTACTTTATACTTGTGAAGACGAAATAAATATTTGCATTTGCGTATCATTTCATAACAAGTGATATCATACCACATCATATCACATCACATCTTATCGTATCACAATAACACAAACACATATCACATATCGTAAGCACAATATTGTCAACCAAAAATACATTTTAGCATTTCTATTTCAGCTCTACGAATTGAACCTTAAGTGGCAGTGGGCGGGGCACATTGCTCGTAGAACCGCTGGCCGTTGGGGCGGAAAGGTTCTCGAGTGGAGACCACGTACCGAAAGACGAAGCTTTTTAAAACTGCTGTCATCAATACCTACTGACCAGTCCATGGATGATTCAAAATTGACAGATAAAACCAAGCCTTATTTAATAAACAACTCTGTGAACAACGAATCTGTGACAGATTTTTTTCGTCAATAATGTAAATAAGAAACTGGACACATTTAGTAGTTATAATATTAGATCGAACACAACTGTAAATAAAACTAGGATTCTCCACCAAAATATAGCAGGACTTTGTAGTAAACTTGACATAATCGAAATTGCTCTCAATGAATTGTATATCAAGGGTAAAGAGGTTGACATAATATGCTTCAGTGAATCATTCGTAAAACAGGGCTCAGAGAGAAATATTAGGATAAGCAATTACAAACTTGTGGCCTCGTTCAGTCGGGCAAAAAGTAGAGGAGGTACGTGTATACTGGTTCATAAACTACTAGATGCCAAAACTGTTGTGATCCCGTCGGGTATAGCGATAAAATTGCACTTTGAATGTTGCGGGATTGAATTGACTAGCCTAAATACACTCGTTTTTTGCGTATACAGAACACCAGGACAAAACAAATATCAAATAGAGCTCTTTATGCATAGTTTGGAAAAGTTGCTTCACTTTGTAACGGAAAAATTTAAACGAAAAAAAGTCATAATATGTGGCGACTGGAATTTGGATATATTGAAGAATAACTTAACCACTAAAGATTTATTACATACACTGTATAATTATAATTTTGTGACTCATATAAACACGCCGACTAGATTAAATTCCTGTATAGACCAAATTGCGAGTAATATTAAAAGCGTAGAGTCTGAGTTAGTCTATTTAGGATTATCGGATCATGAGTCTGCTCAAATTATAGAAATAAAAACTAATAAACAAAAGAAATTTACTACGTGGTTTGAATACAAAAGGGATTTTTCTAAAGACAATATTCTAAAGCTCTTCAACTATATCTCAGCGCTATCTTTTAACGATGTATACGAGTCAAACACTTGCACAGAAGCTTTTAATAACTTTTATGACACATTCTGTTTACTCTACAAGTTATGCTTTCCCTTGATTAAAGTTAAAGTTCTCAATCGCACTTGGAAACCAAAATGGATAACAAAGGGTTTGAAAAAATCAAGCAAAACTAAGCGCGACTTATATTTTAAATATAGAAGAACTAGCGTGAACCATAACATAAATAAATTAAAATTCGTTCAGTACAATAAATTATTTAAGGCATGTCTATATAAAGCTCAACAAATCAGTAATGACAAATACATAAAAAATAGTAAAAATAAATGTAGAGCAACTTGGACCGCGATTTCTTCAACTCTTGGAAATAATTGGTGCAAGGATGAAATAGACATTCTGAAATTCGACAATAGCTCCTATACAGATCCCTATGACATATGTGACATCTTAAATAAATACCTTATTAATTTGACAAAAAGTACACAATCATGTGCCACTGACATGAAATTATGCAAGTCATTATACAATAATCAGACAATTTTTTTGAAACCAACCGATGAGCATGAGCTGTACAAAATACTCATTTCCTTAAATAACTCTAAAGCTTTTGGATATGACGAGATCATCACAGAAGTGTTAAAGGTCTGTGCTTCATGTATTTGCCGTCCACTATCATATGTAGTGAATTTGTCCTTCACTGACGGAATCTTTCCCTCCCCTCTAAAGATGTCCATAGTGAAACCTTTATTTAAAAAGGGTGACAAATCCGACCCAAATAATTATAGGCCCATAACATTAATTCCGATTCTATCAAAAGTTTTTGAGAAAGCAATACTTTGTAGGCTAAATGAATTTCTAAATAAATATAACATTTTTACTCCTTATCAATTTGGATTTCGTAAGGGAAAATCAACATCCCTAGCAGGTTTCCATCTAGTTAAAACTGTGTCTGAGAGCATAAATCATAAAATACCTATCATGGCGCTCTTTCTGGACATGAGTAAAGCTTTCGACTATATTGACCACGCTATACTTTTGAAAAAAATAGAGTCATATGGCATTAGGGGGAAAGCATACGACTGGGTAGAAAGTTATTTAAGCGAAAGAAGGCAGTGTGTTCAGATTGAAAGGGTCGTTAGAAAAGACAATAAGAGTCATATTAAAAAAACCTATAGGTCAAATTTTCTTTCAAATAATATGGGCGTCCCTCAAGGTAGCATTCTTGGACCATTGCTATTTTTAGTAGCAATCAATGACTTACCCAAATGTCTCAAACAAGATTGTATTATTTTTGCTGATGACACAACTATTATAATAAAAGATAAAAATAAAGACTTGCTTGAATCAAAGATCAATGAAACGCTGTCAGACGCTATAAACTGGTTAAAAAGGAACAATCTGAAAATTAATATAGCCAAGACAAAGGCCATGCAATTTAGTTCCTACAATTCGGCCTCCTTACCTTTACAAGTATGCTATAAAAGTGAGAACATAGAAATGGTCGATATGGTACCATTCTTAGGTTTTAACATTGACAAAAACCTAAATTGGAAACACCACGTAGATCGCGTATGTACGAAATTGTCCTCTTTTGTCTTTGCCCTAAAAAGACTTAGACAAACTGTTTCAATAGATGCATCTCTTACGGCATATCACGGCTACGTTTCATCCGTTTTAAGCTATGGATTACTGTTATGGGGCAATTCTGTAGACATAGAGAGAGCTTTTAAATTGCAAAAAAGGTGTGTTCGTGCCTTAGATAATGCATGGTCTCTTGAGAGCTGCAAACCTCTATTTAAAAAATATAAGATACTGCCACTTCCGTGCATGTATATAAGGGAGGCGTGTGTTCTAGTTAAGGACAATCCAGACTATTTTGTTCAGCGCAGTGACGCCAGTACGAGACACACACGAACTCAATACCGGAACCTATTGTACCAGCCTCCTTGCCACACATCTATCTATAAGAAAAACTGTTATAATATGTGCATTGTATTGTATAATAAATTGCCTGTAGACATTAAAATTGAACATAAGGCTTTGTTCAAAAAGAAATTAACAAAATGGCTTCAGGAAAATTGTTTTTATAGTGTAAGAGAATATTTGACATAATATAATTTGACTTGATAGTTTTTATATTTGACATTATTTTTTATTTTTATTTTTTTATTTTACTTTTTACTTTATTTTAATTTTGATAAACGACTTAAAGTTAAATTGAGTTGCTTTGAATTATGATTACCATTAACATTATTTATAGTTAGTAATTATGTAAAAATGACATTAAATGTTTGCACACCTGCATGCAGGTTGAATACGCAGGGAATTCTAGACCTAAGACCTTTTTGTAACCGTATTCTGGCAAATAAATTGATTGATTGATTGATTGATTGAAGTGTTGGTAGGCCTCTCACAAGGTGGACCGACGATCTGGTGAAGATCGCTGTAAACCGGTGGATGCGAGCAGCACAAGACCGACCATCATGGAGATCCTTAGGGAAGGCCTATGCCCAGCAGTGGGCGTCTTCCGGCTGATATGATGATGATGATGATGATGATGAATATACATTTTATCTTTTTACCTGTGATTTCGAAATTAATATTCGTATTTGCTTATCATATCATATCCTGTCATACAAGGGCGTAGCGACGTAATATGGCGCCCAGGGCTCGCATCCAAACTCCGCCCCTTTCCCTTTTTAAATTATTTTAAAAACAGATACCTACCCTTTTTTTATTATTTTACTATATTTTGTAATGTAATGTATACATACAACCTATATACGTAACATCCGCAGTTTGTTCTGGAATAAATTTATCTACAATAAGGATTAAATGATTTTCAAAAGACTTTAATTTGGCCATTTATGCGAATTTAGATGCATTTTTTTAATAGGTAGTTAGTAAATTTTGTTTTTTGCGCCCCATCCTAATTTGGCGCCCAGGGCACATGCCCTGCCTGCCCCACCCTAGTTACGCCCCTGCTGTCATATCAAATCATATTACATCACATAATATCACATCGTATCATATCATACTTTTTTTTTGTTTTTTTTTTTGTGGCCTGAATGTCTCAAATCGTAGTCCTCATAAGAGGTACGGGCGACTACGATTGCTTTGCAAGTAAAATGAATCGGTGCATCGTAAGGGTAATAATGAAGATCGAAGGGTACATCGGCCCGTGCGACGACTCCGGTTGGCAGAACGGTGCACCCTTCGATCGTAATTTACTTTAATTATAATTATAATTATATCATATCATACTTACTATACTGTACTTTACTATATTACTATATAATACTTTACTAGCAATAAAATTAAAGCTTACTATAATCAGTCAATAGATACTAAGACTGATGGCAATGATTTGCAGCCGGTATTGCCCTCTGACTTGTTAATGAAGCTGCATAAGACAATGACATTTATGTTACCACATCACATGCTGTGCGAAACTGAAACGTTGTGACACTGCTGTACGCTACCGGTAGCGCAAGTCACTTAGTCGCTAGTGAGCAAGCGTAAGAAGCAGGCGCTGTCCTTTCAACCCGCTAAAACAGTGTTGTTGAAGAATTTTCACATAATTTGGTTAAGTGAGATACATTAAAGCGATTATTAATTGCATGCTCACCTAATAGAAGGGATCTGAGATTTATTTTACGTAAGTAACTAATTTATTTGAAATTTTTCAACAATGTATTAGATTAGATATTTTTGTTTCTTATTGAAAATTGCATTACATTTTATGTCAAAATGGAATTCACAAAAAGATCGTCAAACTAAATTCGCCGTCCATAAATAAGGACCATCGCCATGTTTATATTTCTCTCCTCGCCATCATACCTAGCGTGCGCCCAAAAGATGCCGTACTTTTTATACGGAGGACCTTGTCTAGTGAAAACATAAATGTCGTTGGCATAAGATCTAGTAAGTATAACCACCTCAACGCATTAGCAAAGTAACTCGACTTGCGTGGGGCGTACTTGAAAAGCATAAATGAGTACTGTCTCATGAAAACGACGTTATTGTATTTCAATACAACCTATAATGCGCCTTATCCTCAATAAAATTAAATTAAAGTTTGAAAATCTCATTTATGTCCATGTTTTAAAGAGAGTTTTTGATTGAAGTGTGCAAGCGCCTATGTATCATTATTAGTTAGCATGATAAATAGCTATAATACATATTGTTAAGTTAATGTATAGTCGACTAAGAAATTGCTTGACCACTTTTCGACCGTATTACAAACGGATAAGGTTCAAAAGTAGTCAAGCAATTACTTGGTCGACTATACTAGCGAATCGCCCATGCTACGCGCGTGTACAATTACGATGTACCTTACACAAAATCTTTCGTAAAAGATTTTCTAAATGACAGTGAAGTCCTTATCAAAATCTGTTGCGTGGTTTAAGAGTAGTAAGCGGCCGAAGACATGCAGACAGACAGGAACGGATAGCGACTTTGTTATATAATTTGAAAGATGTACAGTTAAAGAATGGGTAATCTTTCTTCTTCTTCTTCAAGTGCCTCTTCAATCTTGAAGGTTGGCCGCTAGCTTCTTGAACTCCTTCTTATCCATTGCGAGCCGGAACAGCTGCTCGACGGAAGTGACACCGGTCCACTCTCGGATATTGCGCAGCCACGACTTCTTTCTGCGTCCAACGCGTCTCCTCCCTAATCTAATAATAATCTTACATTATTGAATTCAAGGGCATAACTACCCTCGGTGTCATCTGTGTGAAACTTTTAATAAGTTGTTAAAGTTTCCTGGCCTACTACTTAAAGGTCGGCAACGAATCAGATTCTCTTGAGGTCGCTGGTTCGTATGTGCGGCGGAGATCACTTTCCATCACGTGAACCCCATGCTTGGTGTCATCCCTTTTCCATAAAAAAGCTTTTCCCTGAAGAATAGCCTTTCGACGTGTCACGGTTTATTTTCCAGCTTTTTCACCATTGCTCATTACAGTTATTTCGTTAGTTGTTGAAATACAGGTCTACAAACATGGACTTCAGGCAAGAACAGAAGCTGTACTCGGCGACTCGGTGTTGATACTAGTTCTAGCAGAATTTTGTGGTAACCGTTAAATATTTCATCAATTAATTAAGAAAGGATAATGAGCAACGGTGTAAACGCTGAATAATTATCGTTTATTTGAAGTGGGCTTAAAATCAAATAGTCTCTAAAGTGCAAACCATCACTAAGTGCATTAAACTGCTGAGTCCCACCCACAGTTAGTTCCGCCCACTTCGGTAAACGGTTTTAATTTAACCGAACTCCATAAAACACGGTGCAGTTTTCATTATGTGTTCAATTTCCTGCAAATGGGCATTAAAATATTTTTATTACGATTGGATCGTTAAAATGATTACTATAACTAATGAAGAAAACGTTTGGTGACGCAGTTGTGTGGGATTATACTGAATCATGCTTAGATTTTCTTGTATATACTTCTATCTGTTTTATGGTAAGTTTAAATATACCACTATGCCCATCAAATGCGATGTTAATACTAGGAATATTGAACCATTATTTTTAAACGATAATGATATGTTACAAGAGATATAAAGAAACGACCTTAATCTTAAAGCTATAATCGTAAACACCACACTTACTTAAATTAATGATTATTTACTTGTTATAATAACAGTTTCAGACATAGCTAAGGGAGCGGATGTAAATGTGGAAGCACATCTCCAAATAGACCCATACTTTATGAAAAGAATGGAAAATTCCCTTAGAATGCAATCTGTACTGTTGCGATCTGACAACAGTATAAATGAAGAAATACCTGAAATTAAGCCAAAATCAGATGAACATATCATGGAAATGCTAAATCCTCAATTTTCGAGAAAGACGGAAGATAAAATTAAAACACACGAAGAACGACTACAGAAGAAAGGTGTAGAAAGTATCGAATCTGTAGCCGAATATTTACAAACAACATTAAACTATACTGTAGATAAATCTTTCGTTAACGATATATGCGAACTGTTTGTAACGAAATTGAAAAGCTATTTTAATTTCGTTGCAAACAAAAAAACTTACAACGATGTTGATAAAGACAATACCGTATTCGATAAAATCGATATGGCTCAAACTCTTCAAAACAGTCTTGAAAGAACACTCATAAACGAAATTATTGCAAACAATAGCAATATTTCGAAAGATGATAAATATATTGTGACTGAAGCTGTTTACATTTTTTCTTTGCGTAATAAGCAATTTGAAATGGAGTACATTTGCAAGACAATGGGCATTTGCAGGCCTTTTCCAGGATTCTCTGACTACTTCGCTAAAATTTTGAGTGAAGTGCTTAAGCTATTCGACATCAAATTTGAATATTTAATCATAAAGTCAGCACAACTTTTGATCAGTAAACGGTCTTTCCTAGAAACGGTCCTACGAGACGAAATTTTGGAATATTTAAAAGAAAAAGCAACGAATATAGTAGACACAAATATGACTGAGATGAGAGAGGGTATTTCTGTTTTACGCTCAGTGATAATTCACAGGCATAGAGTAGTCAATATAAATGATGAAGCAATTAAGGGTAAGACTAAAGCAATGAGAATTATACTTGATATTGTAGATACCGTATTCGATAAAATTGGGATTGATGCACTTCAAATGAAAGCTGAAACGGTCATTTCTGCTATACAAGACTGGGCTGATAACCTGGTGATCGATATAGAACCGACATTAAATACTTTCATTACCGACAGTGTTGCAAGTCTGAAATTTGGTCTCAACCCTGTTGCTAAGACTGAAATCAGGACTTTGGCGGACATTGTTTACTTCGGGAAGCCAGTGGGTAGCAAGTACGCAGCAGATTATTTGTTGACCAAGGGATCAAAGTTTGTCAATGGATTGGATTCAGAAAAATCGGGTTTAGGTGATTTCCGTTTGAAAATTAATAAGAATATAAAACAGATGTTAGTATAGAGCAGGAAACTTGTTTTGTATTGTGGTTATTATGAAATAAACGACGACGCAATATAATTGTAGTAAGAATTTATATATTAACTTAAATCACCTATTTTTTATTGACGATGTTTCGCTTGGCAACAGTCTAGTATTAAGTGACAATTATATCAACTTGTAGCACTTTTGACATTTATTAAACAGGAGTCAGCTTTGGTTTAAAAATTGAAAAAACCGACTTCATCCCTTAATCATCATCATCTTCAACCGTTAGAGATAGAATATTTTCTCCAATTTGAAATGGGACCAACCACATGTATAAACAATTACATTAAAATAAAAAATAATTGAAATCGGTTTACAATAAGCAAAGATATCGTGAAACAAACATACACAAAGAATTGACGAATTGAGAACCTCCTGCTTTATTGAAGTCGGTTAAAATACATTACTGTTCTTTATATGCAGCCAGCCTTATGGGCACCTTGCCCAATGACGGCGACTTAAGGCATATTTCGCACGCTTAGTATTAAAGAGACTCAATTCTGAATATGACATTTCCCAAAATTAAACCCTATGTCTTTTAGTTAAGGTGACATTTTGGGACGTGTATAATTCAGAAATGGGTCGCTTTCATTCTAAACGTGCGATTTGTGGATTTAGGTTTTTAGGTATATATTATTATATAGTTTATTTTAATATTTACATTATCTTGAATACGCTTTCTTTCTATTTGCGAATAAATACAACATAACGTAAATGTCCAAAAGGACACGTGTTACTGGAGAAAAGTTCTTTAGTCCAAAGCGTAAATTTGAAAATCAGGATCTACAATTCCGACAAACAACTACAATGTTATATTGGAGATTTATTTTCACATCTTAATGCAATAAATCTGAACTATTTCTTGAGCCTACCGGTGCCTTAATAATAAATCAAAAACTATAAATAAATGGGTAAAATTATCTGAAGTGGCAGGTAAATAATCACTGTAATTTGTCTAATCAGTCCAGTGGCAACCCTGGCCGGGATAACAATCGCTGAGGTTTGATTGCAACTAGCATTGATAAACTGTGTGGTTCAGCCTTAGGCTTAATACCGCCATCTTGCTTGCAAATCCAGCCGCTAAGCAGCTTGCACAGTTGTGTTCCGGCGTGGAGAGCAAGACCGCCGGTGAAATTACTGGCACAAGAGGTATTCCATCTTAGCCCTGTAGCAGGGAGGTTTCACTCCGCACTGTAGGTACGTTCGACCGCCTTGCCTATGGCATAGGCAAATCGCAGTAGGTTGTCGGCTTACCGCGCGCTCACTCGCTCGCCCCCGCCGTGTCAGTGTAATTGAAAACGAATGCCGCGCAACCCTAGCGTGTCGCCGGGAGTAGCGGGGAGAAGGTGAGCGCGGGCGGCGCGTTCCTTTTGACTCGCGCCGCCTGGCGCATGGTGTATGAAGTAATACGAACTTTTTGTGCGTGTGAATAAAGTTGGAATTCGTTTAATCGCGGTAATAAAAAAGAAGTTTCTGTACGTTATTTATTCTGTGCCTCTGGGCCACGCATATGGAATCTTCTTAGTTCAGGGTTGTCTTTTGCTCGTTTGCCTTCCTATTTAAAAAAAACTGACAGGGTAAACACACATGTTGGCGCCCATTCAGTGATGGTACTTTTAATTTTTTTTCAAGGCGATATTGGTAACAATACTGTAAAAACTAGATGCGACTGGTGTTTTGGGTGCCAATCAAAAGGAAGGGGTGTTTTAGTACAGTAAGCACAAAATTCTGTACGTTGATGATGTATTATTTTATTTGGAAGCGGAGGAGGATAAGTTTTTGCATGAAAAACATGAACACTTCTAGGATGTATGAAACTCCTAAAATGAAAATATTGTCAAATCTATGGAGAAAAATAAAAAAATCAAAACCTACAAACCTAGTTCTAAGCATACGCACATCTCTGGTGCGCAGGATTCGGGCCAGTGCCAACAGCATCCTAAAAATGATAGCGGAGAGATTTGACAGTATTTAATTTATTTTATTGTATGATTATGAATTTTTAATTTTATTTATTTGTATTATTGTTAATATATATTTTATTTTTATTTTTTATTGTTACAGAATTTGTATTTTTTATTATTTTGGGCCTCTGATGCCTGTAGTAAAAATGATTTGATTTGATTAAAGTTTAGAGGGTGGAAAACGCTATCTAATCATCGCCGTTTGTATGGAGACCGCTTTTTGAGGCTAGGCACTTAACCGTTAATATCTTCACGCATCACTAAATTGCATCGGGGGTAAGCAGAGACGGCGCTATCATGACTGTATAATCTTGCGCAGTCTATCTAATTTTCGCGCATGCGTGGACTAAAGCGTCGCAGGCTTGACCAAAATGATAAATTCTTCAAAACTGAACCTTAAAATAAAAATAATAGGGATCAATTATTTGTGTTTTATAAAAAAAAGGAACCTTTTAAAAGTGGCAGACATCCTGCTGCAGGATAAAAAGTACAAATAAAAGCGAATTATTTTTACATTATATTTTTATTTTTTAACTTTACCTGGCAGTTTGAGACTTATCTTGCAAGTACATTTTGACTAACTTCCGGTGGTCCTTTTGGTACCAAATTTGGCGTGTACATGTAGATCCTATTACAATGAACTAAAATACCAACAACAAAAAAAGTTGGATATATTTTTTTTTTAAACTTATTTTACTTGCATAAGACATTACTAGCCCAAGAGGTATTCCATCTTAGCCCTCTGGGTTGGCAACGCATATGTATGCTATCTCCTTGGTGTTGAGGATATCTATAGGCGGTGGTGATCACTTACCATCAGGTAACTCACTTGCTTGTTTCCCTTCTTATTTTATATTTTAAAAAACTAATAAAAAATTTAGCCGTACAGACTTTTTGTAAGTACGTCTTGATAAAAGATTTGGGGTTTAATTTGTCTAAGTCTATTTCGGTTCGGAAGAGCTTTCCAGGTAGCCTTCGTCTGATAATAAAGACACTAAGATAGTTTTAAATATGTGGAAAAATACAGTCTTGAGTCACGAAACAAGTTCCCATCGAACTGATATTTTTATATGATAAGTATTTATAATAATATCTCCATATTTATTAAGTGCATAAATGTCAACAATGTTGAAGGTCAAGGTTACTGATGTAGAATCTTAATGTTCTCAAAGATATTACCGGCCGGATAGCCTAGTGGTTAGTGACCCTGACTATGAAGCTTGAGGTACCGGGTTCGATTCCTGGGAGGGGCAAATGTTTGTATGATGAATATGATTGTTTGTGCCCGAGTCGTAGATGTTATATGTATTTAAGTATATATTTATCTATATAAGTATGTATATCCGTTGTCTGGTACCCATAACACAAGCAGCTTTAGTTGCTTACTTTGGGACTAAGTCAGTTGGTGTTAACTGTCCCAAGATATTTATTTATTTATTACCACGGAGCACATAGAGTGGTCTTTTGAAGTGAACTGCAAAGCCGATAGGTACTTTGTAAAGGTTTCGCGGGTGGTAGGACCTTGTGCAAGGTCCGTCCACCATCTTGCTCGCTAATTCTGTCGCTAAGCATTAGTGCTTGCACTGTTGTGTTCCGGTGTGGAGAGCAAGACAGCTGGTGCAATTACTGGCACAAACGTATTCTATCATAGCCCTCTGGGTTGGCAACGCATCTGCAGTCTCCTTAGTATTGCGTGTATCTATGGCCGGTGGTGATCACTAACCATCAGGCGACCCACTTGCTTGTTTGCCTTTTTATCTACACTAATCTACATATAATAAAGAGGTAAACTTTGTTTGTTTGTATGTAGGGGGTAATCTCTGAAACTACTGACCGATTTCAAAAATTCTTTCACAGATAAAAGTCACACTATTCCTGGCGGTCATAGGCTACTAATTACACGCGAACGAAGTCGCGGGCGTCCTCTAGTTTTATATAAAATAAGTCCATATTAACTTTGATTTTTAAATTTCATTTCAATTTCAACTTCCGTTCAACAGGTACGCAAAGTAAAGGCAGATTACGAAGGAAACGCTGCCATGTCGGATACTGCGGATGTTTACAAGAATTATTTCGGGCACATTCCTACGGGGGTGGATGACCTGTTGTTTACGGCGTTCAATCCTTAACCCCACGGTTCACAATGTATATGGTCAATATGTAGGGTTTGGTATCTCTTTCGAAAGGTTGTTGGAAGAGATCGCTGCTTAGCGATAAGACCGGCTGTTGAATCCCATGTAAAATTTCCCTGTGTGTGTTCCTTTATTTTCGTTTACTTGTGTGAATCAATAAAGAGTATTTGTTGTTGTTGTTGTTCTGGTTGTTCTTGTTGTTCACAATGACTACTGAACGGTTAAATTACTGTACAAGAGGTATTCCATCTCAGCCCTCTGGGTTGGTAGCAGCTGTAATCTCCTTGGTGTTGCGGGTGTCTATGGGTGAAGGTTGTCACTTAACCATCACCGTGGTAGGACCTAGTGCAGGGTCCGTCCGGATCGCTACCATCTTGCTCGCTAAACTTCCGTTCCGTTCCGGCGTGGAGAGCAAGACCGCCGGTGAAATTGCAGGAACCAGAGGATTCCATATTTAGCCATCTGGGTTGGCAGCTCATCTGTTATCGCCTTGTTGTAGCGAATGTCTATGTGCATATTGGATGCGTTTTCTATTAAAAATCAGGTAAATGCGAGTCTGGTTCTTTCAATTAGGGTTCCGTGCAAATGTACGGATGTTCATTGTACAATTGGATTTTCCAATGCATACAATAATTTCATATAAATGCAAAACGAGTTTTGATTTGCAATGTACTAAAATAGCATACGTAGTTGATGGAGTAATTGTACTTGGGGACTTTGCTATTATGAGGGGAATAAAGTTGAAGATTGATGAGCAATAAAATACATGTAAAGGCTTGTTCTTAGTTCGTTACGATTTCGATTCGTCGTCTGTTTATTTAATTTGTTGGTTCTCCCGCGTTCAAGCTTTATAAAATTAATGATTAGTTTTAACTAACTTTTAATGTTGTAAGACCAATTATAGTCGAGGAACTATAGGGGTCACCTCGGGAGTAACCCTCGAGTCGGGGGTCCCTATAAAGATTTCCCTCATCGTTAAAACAATGCATGACCCAAACTAAAGTATTAAAATGGTGTTCCTACTTGTACTAATAATATTTCTTTTTTTTGAAAAAGAGATGTTAACGGGCATTAAGCGACGTTAAACGGAAGTGATCACAGCCTCCTATGAGAACCAACGACCCTAAGAGAGTGACTAATCCTTTGCCCGTCTTTAGCAGTCCCCCTCACCATAGCCGTTCTAATCTCTAATTTACGATACGAATCGTAGAAGTAAGCCTCTACGAGTACTTTACACTAATATTCAAAGTTAAAGTCAAAATATCTTTTTTCAGATTAGACTTACAGGCAGCACTTATAAATGTCATAAATTACCACCGGTTCGGAAAAACCTCTGATGAGAAAATACCGGCAAGAAACTCAACTATGTGCTTTTTAGGGTTCTGTACTCAAAGGGTAAAATGGGACCATATTACTCCGCTGTCCGTCCGTCCGTCTGTCACCAGTGACCCTAACATACTTGGAGTTTGCGGTGGACTGAAGGATTAGAAGATAGCGTTTAGGAAACAAATTAACTTTAATAAACACAGAATAAATATTTAGCAATACAATCATACGAATTTTCTTTGATTGACAGAGTGACATAATCAACATAGGTTCTAGTTGCCTTAGTAACCTTTACTTTTTTAATATCTCCTCTCAACAGAGACCTATGAGTTCTGATATCTTTCTGATTCTTGGTCTTGCTAGTGGCTTAGTGAAAATATCTGCCAGCTGATCTTCACTGGACACCTTTTCAACATTCAGTTCACCGCTAGTCACCAACTCTCTTACAAAGAAGTGTCTGACGCGAATGTGCTTAGTCCTTCGGTGGAACTCTGGATTTTCAGCAAGCCTTATTGCAGCTTCATTATCCACTCTTAAGCATGGAATCTTCTTCAGCGTAACAAGATCTTTCATGAGTCGAGACAGCCATATAGATTCTCTAGCTGCTTCACTAGCGGCGACGATTTCAGCTTCTGTAGTTGAAATTGAGACACTTGTCTGTCTCTGACTCAACCACGAGATCGCTCCTCCCGCATACATACACAGCACTCCGCTTGTGGATCTTCCAGTGCTAATATCACCTGCATGATCCGCATCACTGTAGCATTCCAAAATGCCCTTCTTATAATTCTTTGCATACTTAATACCTAGATCTGGCGTGTACTGCAAATAACGCATTATGCGCTTCAGTCGGACACAGTCTGCTTCTTCTGGCTTTTCCAGACTTCGTGAGACTATACTGACAGCATATGCAATGTCCGGTCTAGTGCATACCATTAAGTAAGCTAAGGCTCCAACGATTTGCCTGTAATTACTTTTCATATAGCTCATGTCTACTTTCTCGCTTGATACACTTTCTTTAACAATCGGTGTTGAGACCGGTTTACATGTATCCATCCCAAATTTCCGTAAAACCTTCTGAATGTATGAAGTTTGGAATATTTTAATGCCATCTCCTCTGCTCTCTATCTCTATCCCTAGGAAGTAAGAGGCAGACTTCGTCGTTATCTTAAACCGACTCTTGAGTTCGACAACCAGCTCGTCTATGAGCGCTTGACTGGATCCAGCTACCAATCCGTCATCGACGTACAGAGCCACTATGACCTTTCCGTGTGCTCTTTTTCTTATCAAAAGACAAGGATTTGCTTCACTTGCTTCAAAACCAATTTCTTTAAAGAAGTCTAAAATACACCGGTTCCAGCATCTAGGTGCTTGCTTCAACCCATAAAGACTCTTTCGCAATAGACAAACTCGATCCGAACCGTCGTTATAACCTTCCGGTTGTTTCATAAAAATTTCTTCATCCAGAGATCCATACAAAAAGGCAGTCGAGACATCAAACTGGAGCATCGCCATTCCTTCACTTGCTGCTACACTGAGCACAGAGCGAACGGTCCCCATTCTGTTAACCGGGCTAAATGTCTGCTCATAGTCAATTCCTTTTTTCTGGTGAAAACCTTTAATGACTAGTCTCGCCTTATATTTATCTACAGAGCCATCAGCGTTCATTTTTACTCGAAATAGCCACTTGCATGGTATAGCTTTTCTGCCTTTCGGTAAATTTACGAGCTTCCACGTGTCATTTTCCTTTAATGAGTTTATTTCGCTGTCCATAGCTTCCTTCCATAGCTTTTTCTCTGGGCTTGAAATTGCATCATTATGTGATGTTGGTTCATTGTATCCCATCATGGCGTTCATGATAAAGTCTTTGAATCGATCAGGAGGACGTAGCGAAGAACGGTCACGAAGTATCATCTGTTCCGGGAACACATCTTCGTGAACAGCATCACCATCATTCATAATACCTTCATCAACAACATCGTCATCGTCATCGATATTATTCCCCCCCGATTCAATAGACTGTTCAGGTATAATGTTGCGAGCATCATGATATTCCTCATCGACACCTTGATTTTCCTCATTTACGTCAATATCAAGAATATCAGGATTGCCTTTGTCTTCAACCCTTTCTCTATTGACCAAGATTGGACTTTTCTCTTTAATAAGCGTCGAGGATTTTCTTGAGATATCCACTTCAATCTCACCGCAGTTTTCAGTTTCAGAACTTGAGGGTTCATTCATTGAAGTCCTTAGCGCTTTCTCATTGAAAACAACGTCTCTTGACCTTACCAATGAATTTCTATCTCGGTTCCAAAGCCTGTACCCGTCATCATTGTCGTAACCAATCAAAATGCAACGTGTAGCCTTCTTTTGCATTTTCTTTCTCCTCTGCTTTGGTATATGCGCATAGCAAAGAGAACCGATTATCCTCAAGTGCTTTATCTGAGGCTTTTTGTTAAGCCAAAGTTCATAAGGCGATTTGTGCTCCACTGTAGTTGGTCCTGTCCTGTTCAGAATATAAACAGCAGTGTTTACCATCTCAGCCCACAAATTCTGAGGTATCTCTTCATGCGCATGCATCATCGCTCTAGCAGATTCGACTTTAGTGCGGTTATCTCTCTCGCTACAGCCATTTTGTTCAGGGGTGTACGGCATAACGAGCCTTTGCTTTATACCACTTTGGTCAAGTAGATCTCGTACTCTCTTGTTATCGTATTCGCCTCCGTTATCGCTTAAAAGCTCCTTGACTACATGTCCAGCATTTCTAGCTTCAGACAGCATTAGTTTCAGCTTTTCATACACGTCGGATTTCTTTTTCAGGAAATACACATATCTGTACCGTGTAAACTCATCCTTAAATAATACGAAGTATCGATATCCAGAAATACTTGAAGGAAAGGGACCACAGACATCAGAGTGTATGCGTTCACCAGGTATCGTAGCTTTTTCGCGAACACCAAAAGGTTGCCGGTGCGCTTTTCCAAAAATACAACCTTCGCATAGGTCTCCACTGTTCGATGTCTTCACTCCTAACTCCTTCTCTATCAATCTTTTGACATGTTTCTTATCTTGATGCCCCATACGCTCGTGGTATAGTTGCAGCTTGTCTTCATGTTCAATTAAATTGACAGAAACAGCAGGGCGTACGGCTTTGCAATCAATCTTGTACAAACCACCATACCTTTGCCTTTTTCCCGTTACAACAATCTTGCCATTGACCTTCATGGAGCAATATGTAGTCCGTGACTCAAATAGGCTTGTTGGGTTCTTATCCTGTGAACTTAGAACCGAAAAAAGGTTCTTGCTAATCTGGGGAACATACCAAACATCTCTCAAAAAAAGGTCCTCAATCTTATCTTAAACATTGGCCTCCACATGAACTGTGCCTTTTCCAATAGCCTTTATCATGTTTCCATCTGCCGTAGTTACTGTGTGAGCTTCTCCAAAATATTCAAAATCTTGAAACAGATCTCCTCGCATAGTGACATGATGTGTAGCCCCGTTATCTACATACCAGGCATCACGATCAGAGCTAGAATCTGTTGAGTTCACCGTTAGTAACATCATGTTAGAACTGTAAGATTTGTTTTCCTTCTCCTTGTTGCCAACCTTCGGGCAATCCTTTTTGAGATGACCAGGTTCCTTACAAATAAAACATTTATATTTTTTCTTTGTTGCTTGGTCTTTTTGGTCATATCCTTTAACAACCTTTTTGTTTTCTTTCACATAAAGCGCAGTTTCACTTGACTCACCGTCAGCAATCTTTGCACTAAGCGCTTTTTCATATGCACACAACTGGCCTGTAATATTATCTACCGTTCTATCCTTCTTGGACATTAACAGCCAACTCGACTTGAAGGAGAAAAAAGTTTCCGGCAAGGTGTCTAAAATTTTACAAATCAGAAGAACCTCAGGCAGTTCAACCTTTTCTTCTTTTAGTAACTCTTCCTTTAGACTGTGCCACAGATTCTTTAATTTCGATACATGAGTCGACATGTCATCTGACGGATCCCTCTTGAGCTTGAAGAAGTCCAGACATAGATCGTAGAGTCGTCCCTCATTAGGTCCCTCATATAATCTATGAAGCTCCTCCCAAACTTCTTTCGGAGTAGACAATCTTATTACTTTGCCGAGTGTCTCATCTGTCACATTATTAGTTATCAAGAGTAAGGCTGTACTCTCTAACTTCACAAAATCTCGTAGATGTATCTTAAATAATTCCATCGCAGCGTCACCGCTCCCTTCTGCGGGTGGTGCCGGCTTTTGTGTTCTGCCGTCCACAATATCCATGAGTCCGTCCATACCTCTCAACAAGGCCGTCATCCGGTACTTCCATGAAACCCAATTGTGGCCGTCAAGTTTTGATTTGAATTTTCGTAAGCTCCATCTTTTCTAATTTACTTCAGGGACTGGGCCCATAACCACTTGGAGTTTGCGGTGGACTGAAGGATTAGAAGATAGCGTTTAGGAAACAAATTAACTTTAATAAACACAGAATAAATATTTAGCAATACAATCATACGAATTTTCTTTGATTGACAGAGTGACATAATCAACATAGGTTCTAGTTGCCTTAGTGACCTTTACTTTTTTAATAAACATGACTGGCCAAGTTTAGTTTATCTCTATCTACGTCCCTTTCTTATGACACTAGTTAGGCAGAGACACAGGGAGGGGTTAAACTAAACCTGGGCTGTCATGTTAAGGCCGCAGGCTGTACTTGTATCTCATGAACTTTGATAGTTAGGAAGTTGAAATTTACACAGATGATGTATTTCTGTTGCCGCTATAACAACAAACACTAAAATTCAGGATAAAATAAATATTTATTACAGATAATGGTACGGAACCCTTCGTGCGTGAGTTCGACTCGCACTTGGCCGTTTTTTTTGTGATAAAACTGATAGAGTGTGGTACTAACCCGATAAACAGCCAGGGGTACAGTCGTTTGAGTTCGCACAAGTTTATGACTGATTATAATTGCATTTATGACGGCTAGACTAGACTAACTGGTTAATGCGACCGATTTATTATGAACCTACAATTACTAAAGCTTAATCAAATCCTGTGCTACTTTGCTGAGATATAAGTTCAATTAAATAATTAAAACCATAACACCTGATAGATCGATACGCATTATGAAGTAGTTTAACAGATTGCGAATTTATGGTATACTAGCTTTTGCCCGCGACTTCGTCCGCGTAGACTTGTTTAATAGAATCTGTATTTCCTGGACAAATTAATGAGAATTACTTGCTTTGCTGCTCATGACGTCACGGCGGCGTATAATTTATCGTTATCCCGTGGGAACTATGCATTTTTACGGGATAAAAGTATCCTATGTGTTAATCCAGGTTATAAACTATGTGTGTGCCAAATTTCATCCAAATCCATTCAGCAGTTTTTACGTGAAAGAGTAACAAACATCCATCCATACTTACAAACTTTCGCGTTTATAATATTAGTAGGATGTATCTATGGCAGCGATGAATAATCATTTTAATTAATAGTATCACAGGGCAGTGTGTATATTGTAGGATTTGTTTTTTGCTTGGTAGCTGATCGCACTGTATTAAACTGCGATTACCGTCTTTTTGTAAATATAAAATAGAAAGGCGAACGAGCAAGTGGGTTACCTGAAGGTACTGTACTGATCTTATACCCTAGGCCTTGTTTTTTTTTAAAGGTTGTTATAAAACCTCCCTTTTATCTCGACATAAAATTAATAACTGGCTGAATGTAAAAAAAAAAAGAGGAAAAAGGAATGGGAACGTTCGGGGCTTTTGAGAGGTTGACAGCGGGCAGAAAAAGATAAAAATATAGAAAATTGGGAGTTTTAGAGTGATTCGTGGAATATAGAAGATATATTGATAAAACTGAAGTGGCCCGGGACAGAGTTCTCGAAGGGATCTCAATAAGTAAAGTTTCAGTAACATCGAATATACGGTAAAGTATTCTACGGCCGAGAATGTCAAGCAAGACCTTCAGTGTCCAAGTTAAGTAGTTAGTTGCTAAGATAGCGAGTGCTTTCAGTAAAACTATTGCTGAATGGCCCATGGAGAGCTATCCCACTACGGCGATCTTCAGACGAAAATGCCAGTGACAGTTGAAGGTGTCAGTTGGCCTGTGACAGTGTAATCGTGGGGACTCTAATGAGCCTAGCAGGGTGCTTGGAGGCCTGGCGTAGGGTTATTTATACCTAGCTGTTAGCTGCTTAAATTAGCTACATGAAAATATCAAATATGCGCTTATAACCCTCACTATTGAGTAAATAATACAAATTTAAGTTTGGCTTAATTTTCTAAAGGTTTTATGCTGGTTATAAATGTGTCTTGTTAAAGCGATGTGATCAGTGATTGTGGAACCAGATACGCCTGCCGTACAAAATTATTTTCAGTTGTACGTGTATTGAAGTGGTTGATGTGATGGCTTGGACTGTCAGTGAGCTGTCACCGAGATGTGCTGTCGACCTGGACTGATGCAGGGAAGGACCTAGAAGTGATAGCTGGGATACCAGTTTGAAAGTTAAGTCATTATTTATAAAGTGAAGTAGTCTTTTAGAGAGTATCGTTGGCCGGGATGCCTACTTATATAAATAAATGATAGTAAACTTAATTATCGAGATCAAACAACGTGAGCTAGTGTACATGAGTAACTAGAGCCGAAACCCCGACAATAATCTTTTAACCTATTTCAATATTTAAATAATCATTTTAAACCTGTCAATAATACAAATTCATTGGATGTTTACCTTAGATACATAGACTCTAGGAGGAGTGGACGAATTTATTCATATTAGACTCTAAATCATTCTAATTTGTGAGCTAAGGACCAGTCATGACGTGAAGAGGGAGCGGAGTAGACTTCAAGGAGATTGCGGAATGTAGCAGAGGTACTGCCTTCGGTGCGGAGCTTCGAGCTGGACTCGCGGCAGGGAGCTGAGGCCTTGCTAACGTCATAGCTAAGTGGAACTAAATAACTCGTTTGACATTAGATTTTAAATACAAAGTGAAACTTGTTTGACGTTAGATTCTAAACACAAAATGAAACTCGTTTGACGTTAGATTTTAAATACAAAAATGAAACTCGTTCGACGTTAAAATTTAAATAAGAACGCGGAACCCTCTTGACATTAGATTTCAAATATAAACATAGAACAGATGTCATTTAGATTCGAGGATCATTTTACATAGATTTTTAGACAGACCGGTTCAGTTTTAGAATTGTTTAGTTTTGAATTGAATTTATTTTTATTTCCTCAAAACCAACCTTCGTCGTAAATAAGATAAAATTGAACAGTTGTTCGAATTCGAATTCTGAAGTGCAACGCTTTAAGTTTTGAAATAAGAATAAGATCCGAATGGAATTGTCTGGCATTGAGACTCGATTAGTCAAAGCGGACGAGTAGAAACAAGCGACAGTTTCACTGTTGATTACCAAACGTAAGTTCGATTGCCCTATTTATTTGAATTAGATATATTCTTATAATTCTCTTTAAACTTGTTTAGGCCTTTAACCTATTAGGGATTCTTCTGAGCTTCACAGTGGCAGTTTGAGTTTCATTTAGACTTCGCGTATTCTTGGTCATTCCTATTCTGCCTATAAATAATGCAGTTAGAACATATAAAGCCTTTCGGTATCAAGTTTAATACTTAACTGACGAATTTATTTGTGATTTATAATCGTATTACTTATTACGATTCTTTTCTAAATTACCCAACTGTATTTGGACCAAATATCGTTTGAATATTTAGATCGATCTTATGGGGTAATAAGCGAATCTTGCCTATTTGGTATAACTTAATTTATTTCATTTAACCCATGCCTCAGTAACACCCTTCAATCTTACTTAGTCATCCGTTACTGAGCGTACTGGACGATGTTGATAATTTGATGTGAACCAGTAAGGTAATTCGCTACGATCTATGCTTACTATCGTATTCTGCTTGTTTATCGAATAGAACTAGCGTGCCACAGATGCGAGTACTATTCTTGCAAGTTGTGTATTGATGGTCGGTATTGCGCGCAATTAGACTGCACAAAGTACCTCTTCAGACTCTCCACCGTGTTGTGTGTGTTGTCTGGTAATTGAGTCGGTAGTTTACTCAAAATTATAATTAGGGAGAGGAGCGGACCAATAAGCATGTGGTCACCAGGGGTCGTTTTCACCTCTGACCGCTGAAAGTAACTCCTCAGCTGAGCCTAACCAGCTTCAGCACCGTAGGACCGAACTACCGACTGAGAAAGGTCTCAGGCCAGGGCTGCAGTTAAAAGGACGTGTCCAAGGGCATGTCCGAGTGGCAACGGGTATCTTTGTGAGGCATGCGGGAGGGGGTTACACTCCTTTTTCGGATGTTGACGAGATTACCTTACACGCCGCAATTTACTCATACATTCTTATAGAATTACCTTACTGAGATCGTTTCATTGGGAAGGATAGATGAGGGTTCGCGAGCGTAGGGTAATCACTCCGTGTAAATTATAGAAGTGTAGGGACGAAAACCGATCTTAAGGAGTGATTACATATGTTTTAGTCCTCCTATTCTCCAGAAGACTGATGACGAACATAATGACTCTTGACCCTTAATATCATTCCCCAAATGGAATAAGATCGGCCCGTGGAGGGGGGCCCAGTTTGGAGTCGACCCCCACAGGTTAGAGCGGGGAGAGTGCTCTGCCTTTACGGGAAAATAACCATTATTAACCTAAATTATAAATAGATTTCAAATAAATTCAGAACGTACTTCGTATCCAATCTCGTAAGCTACTTTGTTATTATAGACATGAAGTAATGATTAGCAAATCTAAGCTCTTTCTCATTCGCAAGATAACCTTTAACTCACCTGTGAAGATTGGATTAATCTACAATAAACAAAAAATTACACAACGTAGGAAATACCTTTACCACAAGACGATCATGCCTTAAATGCTTTCTGTATTAGGAAGTATTTATTATATTAATTTGTACGCCAAAGGGTGCGAACAGTTCAGTACCTACTAGATCACCATCGCCTTTAGAAACCTGCAACACCAAAGAGACTGCAGATGCGCTGCAAACCCAGAGGGCTAAGATGGAATATCCCTTGTGCCAGTAATTTCACCGGCTGTTTTGATCACCACGCCGGAACACAACGGTGCAAGCAAGGTTGCACGGTTGGCGACCCATCTGAAATCTCAAACGGAAATTAGTCACATTTTTCGCTATTGTCATTTTCTTTTAAAAACAATAAAAAAAAACATTTTCTTTATGACGAATCGATATCCAGCCTAGAGAGAACAAGACCACTGCAAACCGTATTGTTCTCGCGCACGCGTCTCTGTTCGTTACGTGACTCTACTGTAACAAAGGTGTATGTTGTTTGTTAACAACGCTACTTAGAACCTTGTGGCAGTGATGATGTTTATTTGTACGTAAATAAATAAGGTGGAACACTTTAAGCCGTCTAAAGGGGGGATTTAGGCTTGAAATAAAGTTTTTATTAAAAGTATCGTCTGTATAGTCCATTTATACTACTTGTCCCATCATGTAAACAAAATTCTAACCTCAAATTCCACTTGTCACAGTGTTTGTCGCCTAAAAAAAATTCGAGGCTGTAAATAGAAGAGATGGTTCATTACTTGTTGCTTTAGAACAGTGATTCCCAAAGTGGTCCAGGTGGACCCCTAGGGGTCCACGGGAGACTTGCTGGGGGTAGAAATGTAGCAGCAGGGGGTCCACCGAAACCAATAAAATTTTGAAAGTGGTCCACGAGAAAAATAAGTTTGGGAACTACTGCTTTAGAATGTTTTACTTGAACAATAAACAATATTTTAATGGCAACAATTAAAATTTTAGGTTAGAATATTATTTATTATTAGTTAGGTATTTATTTTTAGCAAAAAAGTTTTTGTTATTTTCGTTTTAATTCATTCAATTTTTTTATGAAATAGGAAGGCAAACAAGCGAGTGGGTCACCTGATGGTAAGTGATCACAACCGACACCCGCAACACCAAAGAGATTGCAGATGCGTTGCAAACCCAGAGGGCTAAGATGGCATACCTCTTGTGCCAGTAATTACACCGGCTGTCTTGCTCTCCACGCCGGAACACAGCAATGTAAGTACCGCTGCTTAGCGGCAGGATTAACGAGCAAGATGGTGGTAGCGATCCGGACGGACCTTGCACAAGATTCTACCACCCGCAAAACCTTTAATACCTTGGTATGATATCGTTACAATACACGCGATATAAACCGTTTTAATTAATAAATGTTTACAAGTCGCGAAAACACAAAAAAAAAATGTTTAAAGATTCCTGTTTATTTTGTAATTTGGTTTACCCACACTTGGTTAATTTTTCCGTCAAAAACGAATGCATTTGATACATGCTTTTGCTTCATTAATCATTTGTGAATAAATATGGATCATACGTGTATTTATGGAAATCAAAGCATTACTCAAAGTACTTCGTAATGCAAACATCGTTAAATGATAAACACATTACCCTACTTTGCGTCGCGCAGTCGGTTAAAAAGATGCACATGCGTACAACAAGCGAGATCCACAATCATTGTTATAGTGTGATATTTCACTGTAGCCTATAGTTCAATGGCTGTGACAGACAAACAGACAGACGGACGGAATCGTACTAAACGTGTCTTGACATTACAACAGGCTTCAAATCTTTTTTTATGATTTAATATTAACTAAAGACTTTAGGCAAAGTATGTGATAACGCTATTTAAACAAAACGAACATAATGTAAACATTTTTCTAAACGTATAACATACCCTTGACCCCCTTCGTCTGTCTGCCAGTTTATTGATTTTCAGTTTGAAATGAATCAGGCCGCCATTTTGTTTATTTTTACAACGCTTCATTTCCACGCTGTATGTTTTGCATGGCGCGTGAAATGTGCTGTTTTTCGAACGTCTTTCGTGGAATAAAGCTGAACAGATATTTACATATTTCATAATTGTTTTTTATTGTTATTTGCATGTAGGGTTACCAGGTCTGTCTTTGTGCAATTGGACTTCAGAATGTGAGGTTTTGTATTTTATTACGTTCTGCATTTGAACTGCCAGCTAGCTGCAAAATTGCGATTTGGATGCAGTTTTTGAGTGGGTTTTCTAGTTGGATCAAAACTGCAAACGCACTGTGCAGCCCGCTTGCAGCGTAAGGTAAAAGATATGCAATATCTATGTATAAATGTTTAGGGCAAATGATGATTATGACAAACAATGTATTAGGACAAACGTTTATTAGGAATTCCGAATAGGTCTCTGCATTATGGTAAAATCATGTACTTATAGAGTTACTACAGATGTACTTTATTCAGCATGTGTTAGGTATTAACATTGTATCCAGTAGTATTTATACAGGGTTTTGTTTTGTTTGACAAGGTCTCAGTGAGCCTTACCAACATACGAATACAAACTAATATTATAAATACAAAAGTCTGTCTGTCTGTTGGGTCAGCTTTCAAGCTTAAACGGCTGAACGGATTTGGGTGAAATTTGGCACAGGAATAGTTTGTAACTTTTGGGCTGACATATACTACCTTTTTGTTTAAAAATCTACCCCTTGAGGGGTGAAATCAAGGAAGAAATGTTGTATGAGAGATACTACTGAATTTCGTACGTAAAACGCTAATATCATTAAATAACCAAAAATTTTCTTTGTGTTGTTTGCGTCTACTATTTAAAATTACGATAATTTTAAAGTATTAGCTGAAGTCTCTAAAACTATACCTAACGCAAAGCCAAACTGATTCAGTCAAACAAATTTTAAGACTGACTCGATGACCTAAAATTTTGCTTCGTACAATTTCTTTAAACAGTAGTCGACTGTACTGTTAAGTTGGAGCGTGTCAATATTTGCCTGTGTGTGTAAACAGCGAGCACACAGACTGAGGTTGATGTTCTGTCAACCGTCACATGTTCTGTTTGTTGTTTTAGTACAATCGAAGACACATATACATATGTCACCATTAAAGACGGAACTGCGAGGAAGTGTCATTTTCCGAAAGGGAGGCATATGGTATGCAATATGAAGTTGATATATATATCTCTTTCAAGCATAGACAATTTCTCTCAGTTCCCTATTAAATGGTCGGCAAGTTTGTTGCTGTTTATATAATAGAGTTCCGCCTATCGGCTAACATATCACTTTATTTATTAACGTCTCCTTTGTTCATGTTTCCCAACAACTTCTGCAACAGCGTCTGTTGCTCCATGAGGAGCTCACTTAAATGGCCCATTTCCAAATCAATCTTCTTTAAATGACTTGTTGTCTGATCAATCTTCTCATGCATTCCTTGAATTTCTCTTGCGAAGTTTTCATCCACTATCTTAGTTTCTTTCGGAATCATCGATGTAAACTGATTTTGGAATGAAACGTCTTGACTTTTACCAGTTTTCATTTGGTTTGATCGCGCTAGCGCATACGCTGCCTTAATAATGTCTGAAGGTAGGTGGTTATCTGGATGGCCTGAAGAATGAACATTTATAGTCACCTTATCATCTTCAGGAGACAACAAAATAATTCTGGAGATAAATTTCTGAAAACATCTTGGCAACCAGCGGTGGATAATACTCTTCTCTACACGGAAAATCTGCTTAGTCTGTCGAACAAGTTTTGATAAACGAGCAGATTTCTTAAAAGTTTGGATTTCGAGAACTGCAATACCAACTACCATGTTCATAAGGGTAATAGTCACAAATATGAGAAACAAGATAAAGATAACTTGGGAAGATAACTCGAAAATCAATGGAGGATCATCCAGCATCGGGTCATTGATAAGGATGTTTAAATTCAATTCGCCTACCATCATTGACAACGTACTAATAATGCCCATTAGAGGATTGGAGAATATTTCTTCGTTAGGAAATACTACGCAGAAACAAATGGCGAACCCTAATAGCAGGCATAGATAAGGCATCAATAATTTCACGAACTCCTTTAACACCTTCTGGTACATGGCTACGTAGTCACCAAACATTGGAAGTTGACCTATCACTAACATTAAATTAGTCCAAGCTCCCAAAACAGCATACCCACCGACATGGTTCTGCCAGCTGTAGTCTTTACAGATGTTATAAAGTGAAAATACAGACAATATGACGTACCACTCCAACAAGTTCTTAAATGTAGTAAAATATTGACGAAAGCTTGAGTACTCTATGATGCCTGTGAATTTTCGGATAACTTCGAATGCCGCCATGATCGTCAGCGCCCATCGTTCAAACTCTATTGGATGGTATTCTAAAATGTCTCCCAATAGTGACTGTTTCTGATATAGCTCATTCGGTACTCCATATTTTTGGGAATGCTTTCCTTTGCAAGTCTTTACCAAAACGGCTAATACGTAAGTTGATAAAAAGGATGCAAACACGAAAGAGAAGATGAGTCTCGCTAAATAAAACTTTCTTACTTTTTCCCACTTCATAAATAGGAGAGCGGAGCAAAGCGGGTGTTGCAAAATATTGTTTTGACCTTCGTCGATCAAAGTGTTCAGATAAGTTATCTGGTGTGGGTAAGAGAACTTTAAAAGTCGTCCGAAATCAAATTGAATTTGTACTTCTTCCTTGCTTTCTGAACTATGACTAAACGAAATCCCACAATCCAAATTGTCTCTCAAAATTGCAAGTGACTTGGGAGTTTTCCTTGCGATGACGCTTAATGCTGTGTGTCCCTTTTTCGATTTTGAAGTAACATCAGCTCCTAGAAATATCAGTGTCTCGATGCACGGTGTTAAGCCTTCTATGGCAGCAAGGTGCAATGGCGAGTGTCCGTCCTTGTCTTTTTTGTTGACTTGTGCGCCCCAACGCGAAAGCACTTTGATGATCTCACACGCGCGGTCTGACTTGTTGACAGCACTGTGCAGTGACGTTCGATTATAAAATTCTTCTGCGTTTGGGTCAGCTTTACCCTTTCTGAGTAAGATTTCAACGCATTCCAATCTGCCATATTGAGCAGCAAGATGCAATGCTGTGAATCTTCTATAGTTCTTCATGTTAGCCTCAGCTCCGTTAGACAATAGCAGCTCTACGCATTCAGCAGAACCCCTAGCCGAGGCTAGATGTAATGCAGTGCACTCTCTATCTCTTTGCTTCGTTACTTCGTTGACAGGAATCTTTGTTTCTTTTAACAAGAAAGCGAGACAGCGTTGCGCGCCAAGTCCGGCAGCCAAATGCAAAGCGTTTAATCCTCCTGATGTTGCATACCCTGGATCTACTGCTTTTTCTATAAATAGCTCCATACATTCTACTGCGTCACACCTCACTGCGCAGTGGACAAGGTTATCTTCACAGCCAGCTCTTTGTACCACTGCTTGCAAAGAAGCACTGTGTGCAATTAAAATTTCAGCCACTTCCAAAGAATTCCCAAACGCAGCACAGTGAAGCGGCGCGAAGTATTTCGGGGCAAAATTCGGGTTGGCGCCTTGAGAGAGTAGAAACTCAGCTGATCTTCCTGCGCCTCTAAAGGCAGCTAAATGTAGCGCTGTAAGTTCAGCAGGGTCTGATGTGTGAATTTCGGCACCGGAATTCAAAATGTGGGGCAATAAATCATCTCGGGATAAAAATGCAGCCCATAGCAGCGTCAGATTGACAACGACATCTGATGCAGAGCTAATATGTTCCTGTATATTATGAGCAGTAATCAGTCCACATTCGATGTCACTGAAAAGCTTGCTAGCACCTAAGGTGAAAGCACGTTCACACAGACTCCTTCTCACTGTATCCTCATTTAGCTTGGCTTCTGGGTCGGGTGCAAGCACATCTAAATTCTGGTTCATGGGTAACTTATCTTCAAATGGTGGTGATGTCTCTTCAAATAGACATTCATTTGCTTTTTCTGGCTCTTCGTTGCCTTTTTCTAAGTTGAAGCTTCTTCTGCTACAGGTTTCAAGGGGGAGTTCTTCACTTTCTCTAGCTGTGGACTTCAACCTGTTAGTTACTTGTGACAAGTATGATGGTTGAGGTAGCTCGGACGCATTTGATTGTGACATATAAGCCATCTTGTGGTTACCAGAATTGTCCAAGGCATGCGTGCGACTAGCGCAGCGACAGTATTTTTAGCGAATTATCTCTTATCGGAGTTTTATTAACCTTGTCACCGTGACCTAACGATTTATCGCGGTATTTTACATACGTTGTGCGAAATTTAAATACCCCATTGTTGATTGAATTAATTAAATTGGAATGTTGCTCTCATTCATAGCGTTTCTTAGTTCTTGTGTTGTTTTTTGTTATCAGTGTTCCTTCAATCCAAGCTACAGTCGCAAATTTCTGTTAAGTTCTTCTTCCCCTCTGTTTGTAACTTAGCCATATTAGGTACTCATGCAAACAGAACGAAAATTTTCTTCAGAGTCAAAATTCATTTCCTAAAAGTGTCGCCGGTAGATATCAGTTTTTAAAAAAGTAGTCACAGAGCAGACTGCGGCATAGAAAGTTTTATTCCATAACAAAGTTCACAATTAATCTTAAAGCTGCATCTGACATTAATTTTCTGTCTTTTAATAATAATATGGATGTAATTAACTTGTACCGATAAAATTTAAGAACATTTAATGTTTTTACGTCGCTGATTTCGTTTCCGTGAAAATAAGTCTTTATCATAGAATAGGATGTAAAATAAAGAGGCTCATTTTACAATTAACATAAACATGCCTTATTGCACAGACTACTAAGAGATACTATGTATCCTTATTGCTGTCTTCACGTTGTATCTCTCTCGTTTGACACGTGAATACGAAAATGAAATGACAAATTCGTTTTTAATTAATACGGCGAAGTGAGTGCCAGGCGTGTCTGCATTAATATATTATTGACAATTACTTTTGTGCAGGTTTACTTTAATTTATCTTTCTCTGCTTCTCTGTCTAACTAGTGTGCTAAGGGACGCACATTTGGATAAATTAAACTCCGGCGGTAATGTTAGTGCCGCAGTGGTAGTATCGGTTAACCTCTGATAACCTTCATTCAAACAAATATTCGTTGAAAGCAATTTGTCTTCAGGTCAGGTTGTTTCTATGTTTTTCACGATCTCACGATTTAGACATTCTCGATTTCAGATCAGTTCCTGCTTCCCCTTGCATTAATTCATGTTATCAATATTAATTAAATGTAAATAAATCGATTAATAAATCGTACGATTGAACGAGGAAAACCAAGTTATATGTTTTTAGAGAACTACGAATCAAACAGAAAAAAACCGCACGAGTACAAGTACTAAGAAACGTTATCAATGAAAGCTAGAATCGCATTAAATAATTAAAATTCACAACACGGCACAACGTATAAAAATAGCGTGATAAATCATCACGTCAAAGAGACAACTTGAGCATTAAAACAAACTAAGATAAGAGATAAGGCGCAGTGGGTACATGACGCCGCGCCAGTCGCGCACAGACCATGGACAATTTCGGTTACCGCGAGATGGCATGGCCGTCACCGTCTACCGCGACCCCAGTGTCTCCGCCGCCGTCCTACCGCTCCCGACTAACCAGCAGCTTCAGCTCAAGAACGGGAGCAATGCGGGATGAAGAGTTCCCCCTCAACACCACCTATAAATACCTCAAAAGTTTCGACTTAGTCGAAGGCGTGCGAGAGCCAGGAAAAGCAAAGGAGTATCTATTTGTGGGACCTTCCCCACCCGCTGAAGATGCATCCAACATGTACCAGAGTTTTGATGTGCTTGCTCCCGACCCTGAAGCCAGGTTGACAGAGGAAACAGTGAGGAGGAGTCTGTGTGAACGGGCCTTTACCTTAGGCGCTGGGAGGTTCTTTGATGACGTGGAGTGTGGACTGATCACTGCAGATAACATAGAGGAGCACATTTCCTCTGCCCCAGATGGTGTCGTCAATTTGACGCTTTTATGGGCCGCCTTTTTAACCCGTGATGAACTGTTACCCTCCATTTTGAACTCCGGAGCCGATATACACTCAGCAGAACCTATAGGGCTCACGGCGCTTCACATGGCTGCGTTTAGCGGCGCAGGTAGATCAGCTATGTTTTTACTCTCTCGAGGCGCTGACCCAGATTTTGCTCCTAAATACTTCGCGCCGCTCCACTGTGCTGCTTTTGGGAATTCTTTAGAAGTGGCTGAAATTTTAATTGCGCACGGTGCTTCTTTACATGCAGTGGTGCAAAGAGCTGGCTGTGAAGATAACCTCGTCCATTGCGCAGTGAGGTGTGACGCAGTTGAATGTATGGAGCTATTTATAGAAAAAGGAGTAGATCCAGGATATGCAACATCAGGAGGATTGAATGCTTTGCATTTGGCTGCGGAAATTGGAGCGCAACGCTGTCTCGCTTTCTTGTTAAAAGAAACCAAGATTCCTGTTAACGGAGTGACGAAACAAAGAGATAAAGAGTGCACTGCATTGCATCTAGCCTCAGCTAGGGGTTCCGCTGAATGCGTGGAGCTTCTTTTATCTGAAGGTGCTAAGGCTAACACAAAAAACTACAGAGGATTCACTGCGTTGCATCTTGCTGCTAGGTGCGGCAGTTTGGAATGCGTTGAAGTGTTACTCAGAGATGGTAATGCTGACCCAAACGCAGAAGATTACGATAATCGAACGTCACTGCATGCTGCTGTCAACAGGTCGGACCGCGCGTGTGACATCATCGAAATGCTTTCGAGTTGGGGCGCACAGGTCAACAAAAAAGACAAACACGGACACTCGCCGCTACACTTTGCCGCCATGGAAGGCCTAACACCGTGTGTTGAGACACTGATATTCCTAGGAGCTGATGTTACTTCAAAATCGAAAAAGGGACATACAGCATTAAGCGTCATTGCAAGAAAAACTCCCAAGTCACTTGCTATTTTGAGACACAATTTGGATTGTGGGATATCATTCAGTCATTGCGCAGAAAGCAATGAAGAAGTGCAGATTGAATTCGATTTTGGCCGACTTTTAAAGTTCTCTTACCCGCGCGAGATAACTTACCTAAACAGTTTGATCGACGAAGGTCAAAAAGATATTTTGCAACATCCGCTTTGCGCCGCGTTTCTGTTTATGAAGTGGGGGAAGATAAGAAAGTTTTATTTGGCGAGACTCATCTTCTGTTTCCTTTTTGTATCTTTTTTATCAATTTACGTACTAACCGCCGTGGTGAAGACTTGCGACGGAAAGTATTCCAAGAAATATGGAGTACCGAATGAACTTTGTCAAAAACAGTCACTATTGGGCGATATCTTAGAGGACAATCCGATTGAATTCGAACGGTGGGTGCTGATGGGTATCACAGCTTTCGAGATTCTCCGTAAATTGACGGGCATCACTGGGTACTCCAGTTTTTGGCAATATTTTACTACATTTGAGAACTTGATGGAATGGTTTGTCCTATTGTCTGTATTTTCGCTTTATAATATTCGTGATGACTATAGCTGGCAGAACCACGTCGGTGGGTATGCTGTTTTGGGAGCTTGGACCAATTTAATGTTAATGATGGGACAATTGCCAATGTTTGGTGACTACGTGGCCATGTACCAGAAAGTGTTAAAGGAGTTCTTGAAACTGCTGATGGCTTATCTATGTCTGTTGCTAGGGTTCACTATTTGTTTCTGCGTAGTATTTCCTAACGAAGAAATGTTCTCAAATCCACTGATGGGCTTTATTAGTACGTTGTCAATGATGGTAGGCGAATTGAATTTAAACATCCTTATCAATGACCCGATGCTGGATGATCCTCCATTGATTTTCGAGTTATCTTCCCAAGTTATCTTTATCTTGTTTCTCATGTTTGTTACTATTATCCTTATGAACCTACTTGTTGGGATAGCGGTTCACGATATTCAGGGTCTCCGAAAAACTGCCGGTCTATCGAAGCTAGTTCGACAGACTAAGCTGATTCTCTTCGTAGAAATGGGCATGTTCAGTTGCTGGTTGCCAAGGTGTCTCCACAAATACGTCTATAGAACTGCGCTAGTGTCTCCTGAAGCTGGTAAGGTTATACTTAGCGTAAAGCCTTTGAATCCTCGAGAGAAAAGACTGCCTACGGACATTATGATGGCGGCATATGAGCTAGCACAATTGAACAAAGTGAAAACAGGCAAATCAGTTCAAGAAGTATTATACAAGAATAAATATTCATCGAAGTTCAAGAAAGGACCTGAGATAGCGGATCAAAACGTCGGTATAGAAATTAAAGGAATGCAGGAGAAGATGGATCAGACTACTTTCAATTTGAAGAAGATCGACCAGGAGATGAGGCATTTGAACATACTCCTGATGGAACAGCAGACGCTATTGCAGAATTTGCTAAAGAATTCTGAGAGAGCGGTATCTTGCTACACTGCTTCGACGGCATATCCTGAGTCACCTGTGTTCTTTTCGAGTACATATGATGTTCAGAAACAATGAGTACAGAGATACAGTTGCATGTGGATATAATGAGAAACGGTTATGCCCAAATTGGCTACACCAAACTTGAAATGAAATCGTTGAGTACCTATTTCTTTGAGAGTGCATAGATGCTTTAACTTGAGAATGAACTGTAAAAGACAAATATGTGTCAGTTGAAAGTTCTAAACAACTGAGTTTCAGTTATCTTGAGTTTCATATTTAGTTAACATTTTCGCAAGAAATGATAAAAAACCGATCGAAATTATGAACTTTTTATGTTTGTTTTTTGAAGTTGAGGCATGTCAGACCTTAAATTATATTAAGGGTTTTGTACAAGTTATTTGTTTTAATTCTTGCATTAAAAAACAAACTGGAACAAAATTACCTTGCTACTCCGCGAAACCACCAAACTAGGCTAGGCTAGGTTTCGCGGAGTAGCAAGATAATTTGTTCCAGTTTGTTGATATGAACCTCCGCAAAGTAACGCCTGAATCTATTAATTACTTGCATAAAAACATAACTGCAATACTAATGTATTTAGCAAAACATGCATACGTTACGTTTCTCAGTAAACTTTATAAAACTGACAAATTGTTTATCTTATAACACTTATTAGCCATTGTTAGTTGCGTTTAAAATGCAGTAGTTAACACATTTCTCAATTTTATCTTCGTTTTAGATAAAAACTTGTGCAAGTTTCACCGTTATTCGTGTCATTTAAAAAAACGAACTATAGGAAAATATTATATTCAAAAACAATGTCACACCAAATTTTGTTTTTAGGTCCTCTCCCTTATGGTCCACTTGACTGTCAAATCATAAATTTTTACCGTCTTTGACCAGTTTGAAGGGTCTATGATTTATTAATGGTTTGTCCCAGAACCAGACGCAGTGCACAAAGCCCCTTCTACGGGGCCGCCGCAATTTGCATTACTTACAATATTTTTTGACGCGAAAAATTCTTGATTGAATCTCGATGTTGTAGTCAGGCCAAAAAAAAATTACGTATGAAATGTTTAAAGTTTATAATGACAACACAAAGAAAAAAATATAGCATTTAAAATTTATTTCAATGTGAAAAAAAACGAAAGTAAATTTCGATTACAAAAATATGAAATGTTTTCTACTAGATTCAAAAATAGTATAAGTTAACTGTCCCAGTGCTTGAAACGTAGTTGACATCATGTCTCTTATTTATAGTCGTCTGTTCCCACATCTTCTCGTCAACTATTGGCACTGTCAAGGACTGGGGGTCACCTTAGGTACAGTAGGGGAAATATATTCACGTACCACGCCACGTTAGAACCCTATCGCAATGACGCGACGCGTGAAACGCCAGGCTATGTCATACAAAAATGTCATGCGTATGTCTCTTCGACTAGGTTCTACGGTGGTACGTGTTTCAATTTCCTAGACAGTTTCTGACATTAAAATTAATATGGTACTAGCTGCCCGCGACTTCGCCTGGACATATTTAGGATTACATACTAACTTGCACACCGTTTTAAGCCCCCTTCACGATGGAATTTCCAAGAATCCCCCCCCCCCTTTTTACGGGACATATGGTCAACCATTTTTGATTTATTTTATTTGATTCATAGGCCACTGTGGAATGTTGTCGCAATGTGTCATCGCTGGGATGTTATGACATTTATTAAGAAGTCATTATGACGTTTATTGTGAAAAGGTTCCACAGTGGTCTATGTCTCAAATTGGTTAACTATTTCTTTTGTCTCCAGTAGTTTAGGCCAGCGTTGGGCAAGCTTCTGTCTGTGTTCCAATATTAGCGAACAGAATTTACAGCGGCTAAGTTTTTGAATGCAATATATTTCTTACGTGATTTATTATACATAGCTTAGATACGTAGCTTAGTTATTGACCCTGACTACGAAGCTAGAGGTTGTGAGTTCGAGTCACATAAGGGGCAAATGTTTATATGGTGAATATGATTTTGTACCTGAGTCGTGGATGTTATATTTAAGTATGTATTTATCTTTGCATGTTTATCCGTTGCCTAGTAATAGTAAAAGCTTTGTTTAGTTTGGGACTAGGTAAATTGGTGTTAATTGTCCCAAAATACTTATTTATTTATTTATCTATTTCTGGGTCGGTAGGCGCCGTAGTTTAGCCATCCCTTGTTTATATTTATCACGTTAGCGGGACTTTAACGCGATAAAAGTGTATTGTTAAATTACCTCGACGTTTCGGTCATGTTTCACCGGCCGTGGTCACGAGGAGACTCTAGAAGAAGTAGTCAGTCTACTCGTGACCACGGCCGTTGAAACATGGCTGAAACGTCGAGGTAAATTAACAATACACAGTAACAATAACAGTAATTTAACTTTGTTGCACCTCGCCCGGGCTGCAAACTGCGCTCTTCTCGTTCATTAAAATTATCTGTTCCTCTTCACCGTACTGGTTTTCTGTCTAATTCTTTCGCCTCTCAGGCAATCCGTCTCTAGAATTCGCTTCCCCTGACCATAAGGCAGGCCCCAAGTAAGGTTGCTTTCAAACGAATGCTTCGTAAGCACTTTCTTGAGGAAGAGGGGGAGTAGTTGGATCCGTCATCACATGTGTATGTATGTGTATGTAAATGTATTTATATGTATTTATATTATTTATATATTTAGTGTATCGATTAATACTAGTTAATAGGTACTTGTCAGGTAAATTATTGTTTATCAGCTTTTTACTTTTCTTTTTGTGCACCCATGTTTGTTACTTTCTTATTTATAGTGTGGTTGACTGGTAGAGAATGCCTACTGGCATTAAGTCCGCCAATTGTATTTGTTTTGTAAACTGTGCAATAAAGCTTAAATAAATAATAAATAAATAAATACACTTTTATCGCGTTAAAGTCCCGATAACGTCATATGTGTGAAAATCGCGAAAGTTTTGCGAAAGACATTTTATCCATAGTTTAGGCTGTGTTGTATGTCAGTCAGTAACAGAACTCTTTTTTATCTGTAGATAATTTATCAGGGTAACTTTTATTTGTAAGATATTTTGCTATGTCAATATAAGAGAGCGTCTGAGAAATAAAGTATTTTATTACTATAATGTTTGTTTTGCTTTTTAGGGTTCCGTACCCAAAGAAACGGGACCTATTACTAATCCGTCCGTCTGTTTGTCACCAGGCTGTATCTCAAGAACCGTGATAGATGGACAGTTGAAATTTTCACAGTTGATGTGTTTCTGTTGCCGCTATAACAACAAATACTAAAAAACAGAATAAAATAAATATTTAAGGGGGCTCCCATACAACAGACGTATTTTTTTGCCGTATTTTTATAGATAATGATACGGAACCCTTCGTGCGCGAGTCCGACTCGCGCTTGGACGGTTTTTTATCTGATAGAGATTATAAATAATTTAAGGTGTTAAGTTTTGCCGCAGAGGTTCATTACCAAGGAGAATGATATATTGTGATAACAGATATAGATAAAAAATTGAAACTAAGTTTTCCAAAAAGTATGTCGTCTGTTAGTCTGTCTGTCCGACTCTCATAGGGTATCTCTCTGCATCTGTATATGTATTTTGAACCGTAACAGATAAACAACAACACATGTTAATAATTCATAAAAAAACAACCTTTAGAAAATCATGTCATTTTGTTGATTTTTTAGGAGATTTTAACCCCCACCCCGCCAACACGCCAGGGCCCCTATTCTGGGTTCATGCGAGATTCATCTCGCACGAGAATAATCCCAAGGAAATCTGTAATTTTTGACGTATGTGGCATGCGAGACAGCGTCTCGTATGACACGAGAATTGGGGTCCTGAACACGACTAGAATAGTTTCATTCGTTAGAAAATGACGTGATTTTATTGTTGCCAGCTCTTAGTCTATAAGGGCCACAGATGGGAAAAATGATCAGTTGATCACCCTATGACAGTGTTTCTCAACCTGGGGTCCGAAAACCCCTGGGGGTCCGCGAATCTATCCTAGGGGGTCCGCAGACGAAATAAATTTTAAAAGTAAAAATTATGAGGCATAGCGACGCGGGAGATCGTTTGACGGGCGTCGCATTTTTCGTGTGAGTCAAATAGACTCATGTGAGTTTTGTATATACAAGTATCCAAGAGGTTTTTTTGTTTAATTTTGAGCGGTCCACGGGTCAGGGTAAAGTTGCATTAGTGGTCCGCCCTTAGAAAAGTTCGAGAAACACTGCCCTATGAGAAGCGCTGATTTGTCGCTGGCTATTTGGTTCTCGAATGGCGGCCACGTATTGGCAAGCGCAGCGTAGGACGAGCAGCCACAAGATGGTCCGATGACCTCATACAGGTGGCAGGAAGGCGATGGTTGCATGCTGCTTCCAACCGGCCACTTTGGAAATCCATGGAGGAGGCCTATGTCCAACAGTGGACTTCTTGTGGCTGAGATGATGATGATGATGATGATTTGGTTCTTCCCTCCCCGAGGGCCTAAGGATCTCTTACCGTTCAAAAGCCAATACTGAGGCTACTACTTCCTGCCGCTTTTTTTTAGGACTTTCAACTTATGTGATATTAATTAATGTAACGTAGCGTAACGTAAGCGGCAGTGTGGCGAAACTGGAAAACGCAAGGCACAGAATGCTGATGTTGCGGGTTCAAGTCCTGCCATTGCCCTAATTTTTCTTTGTGTTGTTACAATTTTAATGTAATGTGCTTGTATTTATAGACTAGGACCATGTTTCACCACTCTCTGATAAGTTCCCGATATCTAACAAATATTATGTATCTATGATGCCGTCTTTGTATCAGTCCATAGAAAAAACAGAGACGGCAACACAAAAATCTGTTGAATAAAATACCAGGCCCCCAATTCTGGCGCTCATCGAGATTCATCTCGCATTCGAGATGTGTCAAAAAATTACAGATTTTGATGGGATCTGACAGCTCTTTTTGGCACATGTCGAGTGTGACTTCATCTCTACTGACGCCGAATTGCCCCGCTGGCCCCCAATTCTAGCGCTCATCGAGATTCATCTGACGTTCGAGATGTGTCAAAATATGACCGATTTTGAAGGGATTTTATAGCTCTCTATCTCGAGTGTGGCTTCATCTCTACTGACGAGAATTGCCGCGCAGGAACTTAACAGACAGTAGTGAAACAGGTCCTTAGGCTTGTAACCATCAATACTTAATCACTTCAACTAAGTACTTAAACGCGCCATTTTAAAATTCAAAAGCATAATTGATTGTATTACGCGATAGTAAGTTAATCACGCTTCGAGCAACTTATCTTTGCTAGTGGTGTAAAAGAGAACTACCGTTCTCACGTACCTTGTGAGCGCTTATTGTAGGACGGTGGCGCCACAGCAAACGGCAGCTGTAAGTTTGCAGAGCGATTGATTAGCTTCGAATAGAGAACAGCCCCTCTAGCACACTAGCGTTTATTGCTGACATAAAGCATTCGTCCCTTTCGCACACGCATACTGGTTAGAACGGGATAAATGCTTTATGTCATCGATAAAAGCTAGCGTGCTAGGCCACCAGGTGTTCGAATTTTAAATAGTGTCGTAGTGTTCGATTAATAGTCCGGTCGTAGGAGATTGAATTAAAAAAAAAAAAGGTTTAATAATATTAAAATTGTTCGCCTTTGCTAACGTTTTCAGTCTGTTTTTTATTCATTAAAATATTTTTTTTGTGTCAAAAAGACATGCAAGCAGAAAGAAAGAAAAATACATTTATTTAAGGCTATTTAACACAATACATATAAAAAGATACACGCATCACAGAGAGTACAAATATAACAAATACGTCATGTTGTGTTGAATAGAACAAAAATGCCCCCCTTTAACATACTACTTAAGTAGGTACAGTAGGGGAAATATATTCACGTACCACCTTAGAACCCTATCGCAATGATGCGACGCGTTTAACGCCAGGCTATGTCATACAAATGTCATGCGTATGGCTCTTCGACTAGGTTCTACGGTGGTACGGGTTTCAATTCCCTTGACTGTACTTATATGTTTTATTAATTTTTACCATCCCTTGGTATTATAATTAAGATATTTTCAGGCTGTGTAGGCCTATAGAAAAATAAATACGTTACAGACAAACATACATTACGTCAATTGGATAGGCCAACCGGTATTAGTTAGATCAGCGTTTCTTAACCTTTTTTGTCCACGGACCCCTTAGGAAATCAAGCACAATTTTATGGACCCCCTTAATAAAAAGCAGCTATAATTTTCAGACCATTTATTTTAGTACTACATTTTTTTTTTAAATATGCGTGCGTAGCGATTACAAGACTTTTGGTGGCATTCATTTATGATTGATAAATGGTCCATAGATAAGACTGCGGAACCCCATACACATGCTCGCGGACCCCCAGGGGTCCGTGGACTACAGGTTAAGAAATACTGAGTTAGATCTATACAAAGTACTAGCGGACGCGCGCGACTTCGTTCACGTAAAATTAGTAGCCTATGTCCGTCAGGAATAGTGTAGCTTTCCATCTGTGAAAGAATTTTTCAAATCGGTTCAGTAGTTCCAGAGATTACCCCCTACATACAAACAAACTAACAAAAAAACAAACAAACAAAGTTTTTCTCTTTATTATATTATTATTATAGTGTAGAAGTGTAGATTTAACGTTAGGTCTTACTGGTAATTACACGTTTTACCTATTATCGCCATTATTTCCCAATTAAGTATTTTTCAAATAGATACCTCGCCATTTAATAAACCTATAAATAAAAATGACCTGCCACATAGTTGTAAATAGCACAAGAACTAATATCCGTAGTGTTGGGCGCACTTCGGTTTTCGGCTAACGTTATTCGGCGAAATCAAGCTGAACGTTTTAAAGTTTTTTTAAACATTTCTTGCTGCATAAATATGCGTCATTATTATGTGTCACTGTGACGTTTGCCCTGGAAGAAAGGCTTAAATAAAATCATAGTTAAATAAAAATATAATGTTTAATTAATGTCATTAATATTTATAATGAAATAAAATTAATGTTTTTTTTAAATAAGGAGTGTAAAAACATAAAATAGTAATCCATTTTAAAATTTGATGCAATCAAAAACTGTGCAAATATAAAATACAAATAAATAACTCTGTATTGAATATCGCACAAAAACAACACAAATGTTACAATTAGGAAATAATAAACAAGACAAACACCAAAATGTCTAATTTTTTAAGCGATATTTTCCTGACAACCTACCCCTGAATTATTTAATTATTATTAAGACTGATGCTAATTTAATTAAATAGGATTAATTCATACCAATTATGCGGTAATAATGTGTATTTCTATAGTTTACATCGTATTTGTTTGAATAGCACATTTATTATTATTTTATTTATTTATTTAAAAACCAATTCAATCATTTAGGTTCCACTCCGTTGGGTTAGGATTTTTTAATGTATACGGTTTTAATTTCATAGAAAAAAGTATAAATAGTATTAAGCAGTCTTCTTTTCATAAAACTTTCATACTTTACGACCGTATAATTTTCGGCTGGGACATCACTCGGCGTTCCTGTAGCCCGAGCACGAATATTGGAGTCATGCGTTACGTTTTCGTATCGCCTTTACTATTCGATTACGTTTACTTTACTTTAACACAAGCTGTCGGTAGCACGAATCTCTAAATCTGACTCACGTTAACGTATCGAGTACACGCTACGATAGTTAAATAAAGCTACGAATCTACTGGATAGGTACGTTCGGATACCTCACTGAGCGAAGTCAATTACTAAGAATCATTTTAAATAAGTTAGAAATACAGGAAACGGCTTGAATATTACAGAAATCTGTGTAATTTGTATATTTATTTATGAAATTATACGAAAAATATATATACAGTAAGACAATAATTAAATATGTTAATATAATAATCATTGGGACGAAAGAGTTGAAATTTTCGAACGTTGTATTTTGACACTTGTACTCTTGTACTCAAAATATAAATAAAGTTCGAACGGAATTTATTAGTTGTCGTTATTTACATAGTAAATAAAAAGTAAAAGTGAATAATTTGTATTGGAAAATAAAACCAAGAAACATTTTCTCGCAGTTGGCCATAATGGCAGATTTCATGGAGAGGTAAGCTGTTAAATTAATTCTTACAACTATGATAGAACTACAATCAAGGACTAGCTCCTAATCTTCTAATTAATTAAATATTTGTTGATACGTTCATACTTTACAATATAGAAATTGATGTAAGTAAGTAGTTCATCAGTCTCTCAGTAAACATTCATTGTAATTTGAGTTTTATGAACGATACTTTAATTAACTTCCATTCTCGTCTAGTAACAAACAATAAATATAATAAAATAATAGAATGTACCAGCTGCTTCACTTATTGCACAGATCGTAAAAGCCAACCCCAGGCATGGACAAATTTCTCAGAAATCATGTCATAGGCAGTAATACTAGCCAATCTTAAATGCTATTGACACCTAATAATATGACTAATGTGGGTTTTCGTTACCTTTACTCTGTAAATGTTAAAAACGTGATTAATTTGCGGGTGGTAGGACCTTGTGCAAGGTCTGTCCGGATCGCTACCACCATTTTGCTCGCTAATCCTGCCGCTAAGCAGCAGTGCTTGCACTGTTGTGTTCCGGCGTGGAGAGCAAGACAGCCGGTGTAATTACTGGCATAAGAGGTATTCCAACTTAGCCCTCTGGGTTGGCAACGCATCTGCACTCTCTTTGTTGTTGCAGGTGTCTATAGGCCGTGGTGATCACTTACCATCAGGTGGCCCACTTGCGTGTTCGCCTTTCTATGTTGTATAAAAAAAAATATATATAAATGAATAAACTTTATTTCAGGTCCTCACGTGATTCCTACGGAGATAATGCTGTCACCTACATACAAGTTCAAAATTGTGTACTGTGAAGTGTAAAATATGCCCGGAGCATAAAGTTCATGCTCAGTTAAATAGATGCGCACTCATTTTAGACGAAGAGGAAGAAAAGATTTTCTCTGTGAGGTGCGAAGACTGTGTAGCTTTACAGGGGGATGTAAACATGCCGTTGCATCACAGAAGTGAGGAACCTTCCTGCACTTTTGTTGAGTGAATGAAAAGACCTACAATAATTACCTATGTAAAGAATGGAAAGCCTACAGGAAAATACAATCCCCAAGTGCAGCTTCAAATGTTTTTATCACAAAAGAAAAACTTATTATTGTGTAGCTGACCCAGACTATCCCAAAAATAAAAAAGTGAATATAATAAATGTATCATTCAACCTTGCATATGTTGAAGATTTAGTTAACCATAAGTTATTAAACTTTTGGAAAACAAATATATACCCTTTATTATATCATTATATATTATTATTATATCAAAGTGTAGAGTGAGTGTGCTTATGTGTAAACGAGTGTTTATTTAAATAAAAAACCTATTTGAAATTACATACTAGGTTTATTTTATTAAGGCATTGCTATTATCGGATGACCTCATACAGGTGGAAGGAAGGCGCTGGTTGCATGCTGCTTCCAACCGGTCACTTTGGAAATCCATGGAGGAGGCCTATGTTCAACAGTGGACTTCTTGTGGCTGACATGACGATGATGATGATGACTGCTATTATCTCCAGTCTTTGTTTTTTTTATCATGTATGGTCGTTCTGAGCTGCTGCATGTCCGTTTTCTTCTGTCTTCTGGACATTCAAATTTACTTCGAGTACCTACATCCTGGTTTCAAGCGCACTTCTGATACTTTTCCCATAATATAGTATCATATTGATACTTGAGCGGTATAATTGAGCATATCATTTGGTAACTAAAAAGAAACAAAAACCTAACCTCAAACAATATTTACAATAGTCAAATAAAATTCATCAGTTTTGTTATAATGATGTATTTCCTAAATTACATTTTGTTAAATACATACATAGAAATGACCTTTACATAAATACATTCTTGAATATGTTGATAAACAATGTGCATCATTTTTCTTGCAAGTGTTTTTCCGTATTTCTTGTTTACTTGGGACAAATATAAATAATTTGTTTGGTGTTTAAATGCTTGTGCTTTCACACTGGGGCAGCATACAGTACTTGTAATACGAAGGATTAATAATTTTTAATCACAAAACATTTACAATCTCGATACACAAACAGAAGCCCGAGCAAGAATATTGGAGTCATACCTAAGTAACTTTTTAGTATCGACTACTCGATAACCTAACGTTTACTTTACTTTTACGAAAGCTATCGGTAGCACGAATCTTAAAACCTCACTCACGTTAGCTCGATACGTAAACGCGACCACAGAGTACCTTTTTAATATACAACGCGACGATAGTCAAATAAAGTCATGAATCTACTAGCTAGGTATGTTCAGAAACCTAACACTAATCATAGTAAGTTACTATGGATCATTTTAAATATGTTAGAAATACAGGAAACAGCATGAATATTACGGAAACCTATGTAATTTGTATATTTATTTATACAATAAAAGGAAATGTTGAAATATGGCAAGAAAATAATAAATATGTTAAAATTTAATCATTGGGCCGAAAGAGTTTAAATTTTCGAACGTTGTATTTTGACACTTGTACTTAAATTATAAAGATCGAACTGTTCGATCGAAATGTATCAGTTTTCATAATTAAAATTAAAGTAAGGATGAAAAGTGAATAATTTGTGTTGGAAAATGAAATCAAGAAACAGTTTCTCGCAGTTGGCAGATTTTATGGAGAGGTAAGCGGTTAAATTCATTCTTACAACTTTGATAGAACTACACTCAAGGACTAGGTCCTTAATGGGTCCTTATTAATTTAATATCCATTTTCATACTTTACAATATAGAAATTAATGTAGTTCCTTAGTCCCTCAGTAAACATTCATTGTGATTTGGCTTTATTTTCCTAGACTTTCTACTTACGGATATCCATATTGTGAATATTTGTTTAAGACACGAAAATTTATCTAAATCCTCCCGGGGCTGCAGAGACGCCACTGGTGCACATCACCAACTGTAGCTAGCCGACAGGCTAGGCTGTGACGAGACAGGCGATATCCGAACTGATGAAAACAAGCAAAAGCTAAGCACTATATGTATAGTAAATGCGCCCAACCTTTTTATAACGTACCACATATTAATGTCATAAAAATATACCTACTTAGTGCCTACTTACTGTACAGTTCGATTAAAGTTTGAATGTCTGCATTACTTGACAAGGTCCTGTTTGATTTACACTGTTTTTTGAGTAAATATCTGTCCAGATATACCAGGTTACCACCTTTTTAAGGATCTTATGCCTTAGTTTAATATGACAAAACGAATTGTAAAACCAGCCTTTTTATACTTTTCACTGTATTATTTAGTGATTTGACTGGTCAAATGTAAAAAGCTGGACAGGCGGAACACCATCTAACTTGCCTGAAGACACCTCCATAAAGCCTAATTATGCCCGGCTTTATCAGGATGCCTAGTACCATTAAATGTACTTTTTTGAATGTTCAATATAAATGTTTGTACCAGTGACATGGATGTTATATGTATTTAAGTATGTATCCACACCATATTTTTGTGTTGTTTGTGTTAACTTTGACATATTGGTTAGTACACTCACAGAAGCACAGATTAGTTCAATTTGTGTACATCGTCCCAAGATATTTATTTATTACCAGAGATTACCCCCTACATACAAACAAACTAACAAACAAAAAACACACAAAGTTTACCTCTTTATTATATTAGTGTAGATTGAGAATAATTATTGTGCATTTTACAAGTCTTTCGCTAAATCTCAATTTTGCTGCAGGGTGTTAGATTTTTGGGGTAAAATGTAGCTTATATTTATCCTAAAAGAAGGACAAGTTATCTCCATCATGCATTATGGCTAACGGATTTGGATTCTTGGTCACTTAGAACCCTGTCACATTGAGTTATTGTTGTGAGATGGCATTTTGTACTGCTGCAGCGCACACAGACAATAAGTACTCATCTAATTTGTTACCTTTCGTTTTTTTTCTTCTCAATTGTTTGTAAATTTGATTGTGTGTGCTTGTAGTAACATATAAACGTTTTATCTGTCTACCTATCTGAAGAGTCAAAATGAAATTTATTGTGAAAAGAATCTCCGTAGTCAGAAATCAATTTAGTTGACTGTACCTATAATGGAAAAAACATGGTTATAATTAATTTTTAATCATATTTTAATTACTTGCCATTGTTATATACAGATTGAAGAATGCCACCAGCTATGTCTGAAGACAACGACACACAGCCACAAGAAATGGAGAAGCAAGACATCACTTGGTAAGCATTTTTAAAGTTGGATCGAGTGGCTTAGGTATGAAATTAAAATTTGTAGTCTTTACGTTTCTATATCCTAAGCACAAAACCACATTTCTGTCACCCTGCTGTCTGTCTGTGACTCACGCACGGGTCAGTAGCTTGTGAACGGAATTTTGTATATTTTGTTTAAAATTTCTACTCAAAGCTGAATACTGATTTACAAATTAAATTTTATGCAGGGCATACTATGAAATATTATTATTTTATGTTACCCTAGCATTTACGGTCAGTCTCAGAAGTAGCTGAACATTTTAGTACCTTGTCGCTGTCAGTGATGTGACAAATTCGAGCAACTCTCATTTCATACGTTACCCCGACAAGGTTCTTAAGTGCTACTTCTGAGGCTGACGGTAATAGGGTGATCATTATCATTTTTAAAATTTGAAAGGTTTTATGAAATAACTAGCGGCTCGGCTCGGCTTTGCACGGGTACAATTTGGATTCAATGCACATAAAAACTTTTTGTAAAATTTTTTTTAAAAAGGAAACAGTGAAAACCGTATCAAAATCCGTCGCGTGGTCTAGAAGGAGTAAGCGGCCGCAAATATGAGAACAGACATTTTATACTATGTAAAGATAATAAATTATTTCTATAAATTTTAGATGCAGATACATGGAACACTTCTGACTGCAGCCGCCGGACCGAGCAGACCGCCGCCGGGCCGAGCAGCCCGCTGCCGGGCTGCGCACCCCCGGCCCCGCGCCGAGCGCCGCCGCGGGCCGCCGCGCCGAGCAGCTCGCCGCTAGACCGAGCAGCCAGCTGCCGGGCTGCGCACCCCCGGCCCCGCGCCGAGCGGCGCCGCGGGCCGCCGCGCCGAGCAGCTCGCCGCTAGACCGAGCAGCCAGCTGCCGGGCTGCGCACCCCCGGCCCCGCGCCGAGCGGCGCCGCGGGCCGCCGCGCCGAGCAGCTCGCCGCTAGACCGAGCAGCCAGCTGCCGGGCTGCGCACCCCCGGCCCCGCGCCGAGCGGCGCCGCGGGCCGCCGCGCCGAGCAGCTCGCCGCTAGACCGAGCAGCCAGCTGCCGGGCTGCGCACCCCCGGCCCCGCGCCGAGCGGCGCCGCGGGCCGCCGGGCCGAGCAGCCCGCTGTCGGACCGAGCAGCCCGGCTATGAGGCAGTGCCGGATTAAGCCAGCGCGGGGCCTGTAGCAAATTCTGTCAAGAGGCCCTTAGTTTGCTTTAGGTTCTCAAGTTTAGGGTATTAAATAATTTTTTATTGCGGTCAGACAGGCGTAGAAGCGGCGCCCGTAGCATTAGCTACTCTTGCTATGTGGCTAATCCGGCACTGTGAGAAGGAGACTGACTGCAGAAGAACAATTTTTAAGACCTGAGAAGAATGCGAGGAGTCTCAGAGAGGGATTAAATGTTCGTCGTGCTGGAAAGAGCGAGGATTCGGCAGAGAGACATGGAGCTCCAGCTTTGAGTTCGATCGATGGCTTGAATTAATGAAAGAGGCGATGTATGTTATTACGAGTTTCTTAGATGTGAATAATTGAGATTATGAATGAACGCAAAATGTAAGTCTGTATGTGAGATGAGCGCTCAGGTTAGATCGCGAGTAGATTAGAAATAGCATGATGACTAGTAAAGAAGAAAAATTGTATTTTTAGTTATTGTCTACTATCACTATTGGGTGAAATATCGCCCCATGCAAACACTATACAAAATTATATATGTAGTTATTTTAAATAAAAAAAACAACGAATAAATATAAAATAACAAAGCCTTCATTTATTTACCAACATAGGTGCTCCTTTTAACTTACCTACCCCTTCTAAACCACATATCTGATTTTGATATGGTTATCACTCTCATTTAGAGCTTTTTTAAGGAAGGTTTTTAAGTAATAAATAAGATTAACCTTATCCATACAAGTTTGCCAACCTCTCTTAACTACATAACGTAACTTATGTTTCGTCTCTTTCATTCGAGGGCAATTGTGTAGACAACACACGTTTATGAATCAGGGGGTTAGTTTTTGTAGTGGTAGAGGCGCACTGTGAAGCCAGTATATATTTGCAGTACGAATGAACGGGTTCGACCAGGGTAGTACCACACTCGCAGTACATCAGCGTGATGTAGTAGCTTGCTACTGCGTTTCGTACAGTGGGTGATCGATCCGGAGGCCTAAGGGCTTACAACACATTAGTGGTTCTCTTGTGTCCCGCATTGCCTACCTAATAAATAAATAATAGTGCATAAAACAAAAAATAAAACTGAAATCACAATCTTTTAATAAATTAATAATTAAGCAATTATTTTACAATTAAGATAGTGCCTATTAGTAAGTAAAATAAATTAACTACATGGAGTCCTTACAATTTTTACATATTCAATGAGTGAAAGTGTTTTCTACAATAGTAAGCAGGAGTTAATGTTTAACACCTTTATTTGGAAGTGTGATTCATCTATACAGACACAAACACCCGATATTCCATATTTTGCGTAAAATATGATAAGATAATATTGATATTAAGACAAGCAATAAGTAGTACCAATAATAATGGTAGAATAAGCTAAGAAAATTTAATCTATAATATATAAGTTAAAGTTAAATGAAATTTTCAGCAGTGTACTCAATGGTACTTAGTAATTTAGATGAGAAATATATTTTTTAGGAAAAAAAGTGCGCTCGAGATGGGCAACTGTTGATGCTTTTACCACAAAAGATAATATTTGTACTGAACACAGTTTACAAATAATTAATCTTAAGAGGAGTGTGAACCCAGCGCTGTCCATACAAACTGCGATAACGTTTTCCACCCTCTAAACCTTAACCTATAGCCATGATTTTTTTGTATTTTATTATTATGCCCTAGAACTAGGTTCGTATGTTTTGATTTTTTAAATATTCTTAATAGTTTCAAAAATATTAACGCATTTGTGTTTTGTATAAAACACCAAACCAAATATTGCAATATTTTCAGCACCAATGCAAATAAACCTAGTTCTAAGGCATTATGACAACATACCAAAAACCATTGCCATAGGTTAGGGTTTAGACGGTGGGAACCATTTTCACTGTTTGTATGGGGAGCGCTTTTTTGGCTTGGGTTCACACTCCTCCTAAGACAACTTGAAACACTTTTCCTTGCTTAATCAAATCCCTTTCTGCCCTTGTATTAGGGAACTTTATGAAAGTTTCAGCAATGGGTGAGCTGCAGAGAACATCCATCACTTCTCTAACATTTGCTGACACTAGTAACGCTAATGTGATTGTTAGTCTTTAAGGTATTTATCTATGGGCCTATGCAGCTTGAAATATTCTATTCTATTCTATTATATGCCTGCCCACATTGTTCTGGTATGAGCTAGTAGCCAAGAACGACAAGGAACATAAAACCCAATATAAAGACAAATAACATAAAATAATTTGTTTCAATATTCATACCTTATTCAAATTGAAAACTAGGTACCGACCTATTAAATAAAATACCTTGAGAATTCTATTACTCGACTTTAAACTTGTTTCGTTGCGGAGTTCTTCGCACAGGAACGCAAATGCCTCTTTATTTGCATCTGACAAAATGCAATTTCACTGGCATCTGATATATCCAGAGGATGTGTTGTTTTTCTCATCGTAACTCGTTGACTCATTCCCCTTGAAAGAAAGATACCTATTTATAAATGTATTTTAATTATTTTACTTTCAAAAAAATAAAAAGTAGAAGTAATGTTCTTAGATTAGTTACCTCGTTTCTCGTTCTTCATTTCTGGATTATTTGATTAAACCCAGGTAAAATAATAGCGCAAGGCACTAGTATGCGAATTTTTACGCAATGTTATGATTTTTTCCGGTGATATTTTGAAAGAATAACACCAAAAACTAACCGCAACTTGTTCTCGCAAATTGTGTCACCATCAAAAGTACAGTGAGAAAGTTTGCGTGTTTCTCGATAGCCAGCCTTCGTAAGTTTACTTTACCTTACGTCAAAAAAATATTCGTGCTACCACTTTTTGACAAATACTTTACGCAAACTTCACGTTTACTACTCGATGACGATACGAAAGTGAATGTCAAAGTTAGTGCTATCAAATTTTAGTTCCAAAAACGCCCATGGGGGCGCTGCTCCAAACCTCATACAAATCTTCTCGATGGCGATACGATAACGTAACTACTCGATAGAAGGAAAAAATATTCGTGCTACCACTTCCATACATTCTGTGACGAATACTTCACGCAAACTTCACGTTTACTATTCGATGACGATACGAAAGTGAACTTCAAAGTTCGTGCTACCAAATTTTAGTTCTAATTACGCCCACGGGGGCGCTGCTCCAATCTTCATACAAAGTTTCTCGATGGCGATACGATAACGTAACTACTCGATAGAAGGAAAATATTCGTGCTCGAGCTACTGAGCTCTGATTGGCCGAATAGCTCGCATACCGGAACTGGTCGGCGGCGCGCAGAAGTGAAGCAGGCGGCCGATAACAATTAAACAGATATGCAGTTGGCGCGCCGCGGCATAGCGTCGACCTTGCTTGTACTTGTGGGTACACAAATGTGACAATGCAAGGTGGTTAAACTGTTATATATGTTTTTTTATGTAGAACATTCAATTTGTTTAAAAATGATATGCAATGACAACGACAACTTGTCCCGCCTGGAATGAAAAAATTAGAAGGCAAAAAATTTAAAAATACTCTTAAAAATTGCAGCTGAGAGTGCAGCGCAATCCAAGCATCTTAAATACTCAGCTTTGGAACCAACGTACGACTTCGTGCCTGTTGCGGTTGAGACGGCCGGCTCCTGGGGTGTGGAGGCGAAATCGTTGGTCTGGGAGATAGGTCGTCGGTTGCGGGACAGAGGTTGCGACCCTCGCTCCGGGTCGTACCTGGTTCAGCAAATCTCGCTGGCTATACAGCGGGGCAACGCGGCAAGCGTGATGGGCGCGTTTGAGCCAGGTGCGATGCGGAGTGGGGGTTTTTTTTTAGGTTAAGTTAGTGTTAGCAATAGTTTTAATTCTGTTTGTGTTATTGTACTGTCTAAATATACCTATGTTTATTATTTAATGTTAGTTTTTAAGTTTGACTGTTTGTAATTTAATTTGATGTGTTTATTAGAATAAATTAATTTGGATTGTTAAAATAAAATTTACATTACATTACATTAGTTTATAAGATAAGATTAGATTAGATTTACATTAGATTAAAATTATTTTCACTTAAAAATTGGCTTTTTAATAAATCATTTTACAGTATGAACGAATTTTTTACCGATGTACAGTAGTTTTTTTTTCGAAATTATCATTGCACCTAAGTTGTTTGTTTTTAGTTTTAAGTATTATACTATTATACCTATTGTACGTCCGAGACGGATATACTGTTGAGACTATTTTTGTTTGTCATCCATGTACACAGTTATGCAACATTTTTTTTCTATTCTATTCTATTCTGGAACTTGGAATCGGTAGCAGACCATTTTAGGGAGTACGGCCCACCCGGCCCCCCTCTATACAATACAATACGATACAAATATGTATATGCTTTTGGTTATGTATGATAGTCTCTTGCCTTCTTCAATCTGAGCCCTTAGTAAGTATTCTGTCAAAAAAAAACGTCTCGAAAGCTAACGTTAACTTCCAAATTGTATGGAAGCATTTTGTTGCAAATACGTGCCGCAAGAGGCGCTGTCTTCGCTTCCATAGGAATAGAGAAGTTTCCGCCAACGCGTTCGTTGCGGTTATTCTAACAAAAACTTGCACTAGTCGCTCTGTACTCGACTGTACTTAAGCTAGGCGGCGCGCGCGCCGTTTTTGTCAAACGCTCTGCCGGCAGCGCTGCCATATTATCTAAGTATACATAGTCTTTGGCTGATTACCGCCACTGAGTTCACCTGAACCGATCAGGGCCCCTATTCTGGGTTCATGCGAGATTCATCTCGCACGAGAATAACTGTCAAATCCCAAGGAAATCTGTCATTTTTGACGTATGTGGCATGCGAGATAGCGTTTCGCATGACCCGAGAATTGGGGTCCAACTTTGTGAACAGAAGGTACGAGTATATAGGGTTGCCAGGTAAAAAAAATACTGGCCAAGTAAGGGTCAAACTTGTAAACAAAGACTACATTACATCTACTCGATAACAGATGGCGTTATAATAAAAAAACAAGTTTCTTGTTTGGGACCCTTTTGAATTTTTGTATTTATTTTTGTTATTTGTTGCTATAGCCTTAGCGACAATGCTTCTATTCCGTGCAGCGTATAGTTTATACATAGAAGTCGATGTTTACAGTCAGGGAATTTAATTTCCAACCCACCTAAGGTTCAATATCATATAGCAAACTGCCACCATAAGAGCTAACTAGAGCAAGACGTTAGTTTGACATATCGACCTTAATGTATTGCGAATGTCTGACGGCATTTCAGCGAAATGGGTAGGGAATTAAATTCTTTGACTGTACTGCAACCAGCAATTGCCTAACAGTGAGGTTCTCTATTGCACTAACAAGTTTATCTACACTAATATAATAAAGAGGTAAACTTTGTTTGTTTGTAGGGGGGTAATCACTGGAACTACTGAACCGATTCCAAATTTTTGGAATCGGTTAGGGATAGGGATAGTGATCCCTGACGGACATAGGCTACTAATTTTACGCGAAAAAGTCGCGCGCGTCCGCTAGTTTATAAAAGAAAGGTAATGTTCAATTGACGTAACTGTTCCCACCGAAACGCCGGCGCCGATCTATTCCGGTCCGAACAGCCGCAATTAATAAGCCAAATGCACAATTTAATCAAGACTGACGAGCATAAAGCATTTGACGTTCCGGACTGGAATCTGGTATGTGTGTTTGAATATAATTCCAACGAAACATTGACGGGAAAATAGGGCCAAGTTCGATAAAAAAGCCGAATAAGTGCGAATTAAATAGTGCGCATAGAGAGGGCTACGCACAAATATTGAGACATTTCCAGTTACTTTAAATATCATAGACTTCTTATAGGTTTTCCTGTAATCTATAAGAAGAATTATTTTCTGTATTTTAGTTTCAAATATTTTAGGCCCAGTATGTTTCGGAGATTAGGGGGTTATGGTATAGTCAATTTTCGTCTATTTTAGCTTAAGAGGGGTGTGGACCCAGCGCTGTCCATACAAACGGCAATAACGTTTTCCACCCTCTAAACCTTAACCTAAAGCCATGATTTTTTTGTATGTTGTCTGTATGTCTGTGTTTTGATTTGTTAAATATTCTTAATAATTTCAAAAATCTTGACGCTTTTGTGTTTTGTATGAAACTTCTAAAATGCAAATATTGTCAAATCTAAGAAGAATATTGAAAAAAATAAAAACATACAAACCTAGTTCTAAAGCATAACGACAACATACCAAAAAATCATTGCCATCAGTTAAGGTTTAGAGGGTGGAAAACATTATCGCCGTTTGAATGGGGAGCGCGTTTTGGGGCTGGGTTCACACTTCTCTTAAGTGGCAGCTCGTACGAAGAGTGATTAAATCCAGAGGTCCAGTGGGGCTTTAAAGCCGGCGACGGATCAGCGACTCTCTCGGGGTTGCTGGTTCATAAAGCGAGAGTTATGCGGCGTCGTATCCTTTCTATTAATTTGAACTCTGCGCGTTGTTTGCGTGTAATCAGCGATCTATAAATACGCGGGATGTGCAGTGAATCAGTGCGCGCGAATAGATGCGCGTACGCACGGCGTCACGCGCCATCTTTAGTGCGCGTATAATATAAATAAATAAACGCACTCGATGGGCCTAGGGTGCAATTTTTGAATCTTATCAGGTGACTAAAGCGTACCATAGTGGCCAAATCTCTGTCACCATGGCCATTTTGGCGTGTTTTAGTCACACGGTGAGGTTCAAAAATGACGCCCCTGACTAGTAATCAGAAAAGGTACTTATTCACGGTTAACTGTATTCTGCGTTACCTAGAAGAGATCTCTTGTATCTCTCTCGTTTTGTTTTAAAAAGAAAAATAACTGCTGAGTTTCTTGCGGCGCGGCGTTTCTTCTCCGCAGAATCTTCCATTTTGCGAAGCGCTAGTAGATTCGGACATGTAAAAGAGCCTATTATGGCCTACTTGCAAAATATTTTTTTTTCTATTTTTTAGGAATAATTTTTCTTTTTTTCCATTTATACAGCAAAGAGAAAAACTTTTTTATTCAGTCAAAAGAAACCCCCCTCCCCCCCCCATATGCTGCTGCAAGCAGTAGTGCTGGTTTTTAGTGGAACCCCAAAGTTAAATCATAAAACCTTAAACCCAAACCTGTCGGGTATGGGACCCTGAACTTAACTACATACATACTAAATAGTGATACTGTATATAAGGACCCCCAATTCTAGTAATGGTCAACTCGAGATAACATAACATTGAATTTATCTCCCAATCTTAGTGCAAACTGAGATCGAGATCCAAAAACTGTAAATAAATAAATAAATAAATTTGATTTGATTTAAACGCGCTCATATATTTTAATGTATATGTTCATATTACAGGGATCAAACGATAGCCTGTTATAAGTGACAGCTAGCGCCATCTATCGATATATATGAAAATATCAAACTAATAGTTTGGTTTGTATTCGACTAAACTTTGTACGGTCCTATAGATAATATATGTATAGTGTAATATTGTCAGAACTTTTCTAATCATGACCTCATTCGTTCTTACCTGTAGGCAATAGTGGTAATATTCCTGCAACGAATTCTTCTGTATTTGGTACCTTAGGTGCCAAAAAAATGAGCGTTTACCTTATATTTTTAAGGAGTGGTAGTGAAATCTAGATTTGAGCGCTATGTCCTGGCACCAAAGCTCATCGTTGGCCAAAGGTAACAGCTAGCGCCATCTATCAACTAAGTCTGAAACTAAAATTCAACTCTAGCTTTCAACATTTAACTATGTAGAGCTTAAAATCTGGATGCGAATGCGCCACATCGTTAAAAAGTGATTCGCAATTCGCAAATGATTACGCAAGCAACTCGCGATTAAGAACGAATAAGAATGAAGTATAGTGCCGCCATTTGTAAGTGACGCTCAACGCCATCTATCGCTTGTTGTCGGCACATTTGGAGGGTCCAAGGAAAAACATCACTTCACAGTATAATCACTAAATAAATTGAAATTTACTAATGAATAAATCCAGGCGTTACTTTGCGGAGGTCCATATCAACAAATTGGAACAAATTACTTTGCTTCTCCGAGAAATCTGTGCACCTAGCACCAATCTTCTCAACACGCTTTAACTGGCTACCCAGTGTGTCTCGTTCTAACTAGTCCAGTAGGAGCGAGACGCACTGAGTTAGCGAGTTAACGCGTATCGAGAAGATTCGTGCTAGGTGCACTGTGTTCTGTAAGAAAACCCTGCATAAACTAAGTGCCAATGACTTGTACTTTAGATGCCAATCAAAGGGGCGTTTACCCTATAATTATGAAGTGTAGAGCCAACATAGAGTAGAGACGGGTGAACTCGTCTTAAGAACGCGTGTTAACTCGAGTCAGGGGCGTATTTACCCTAGGGCCATCCAGGCCATGGCCGGGGCGCCAGGCTGCGAGGGGCGGCAGCCGCCCCTAAAATGAAATACTTTAGTCATTTAATGGGGCGCCAAAGCTAAATGGCTTGGGGCGCCAAATCTTTAAAATACGCCTCTGACTCGAGTTGGATTCTACCTAATTTGAGTTATCCTTCCAACTACTTTTGCAGGTGGTAGGACCTTGTGCAAGGTCCGTCCGGATCGCTACCACCATCTTGCTCGCTAATCCAGCCGCTTAGCAGCTTGCACTGTTGTGTTCCGGCGTGGAGAGCAAGACAGCCGGTGCAATTACTGGCACAAGAGGTATTCCATCTTAGCCCTCTGGGTTGGCAACGCATCTGCAATCTTCTTGGTGTTGCGGGTGTCTATAGGCCGTGGTGATCACTTACCCTCAAGTGACCCACTTGCTTGTTTGCCTTCCTATTTCATAAAAAAAAAAACAATTATTATTATGTTTAGTAATTAATTGTCCTAACATAAGAGTTCAGGAGTGCGTGACTAAAGCTCGCCAAAATGACCATTTTGGTGAGCTTTAGTCACCAGAGTTGCAATTTTTGAATCTCATCAATTGACTAAAGTTCACAAAAATGGCCGAATCTCTAGGAAAAAACGGCCAGTTTGGTGAGCTTTAGTCGCCTGGTGAGATTTAAAAATCGCACTTGAGGGCCAAATTATTTACGCATGACGTCCTGCAAACTCGAGGTCGACTCGAGTTGTGAATTTTTCTCCAGTTAACTAGAGTTGTGTTTTTCCGAGTTGAATTGGTACATCTTACCAAAAACGGTGGCACATGCGCATGGGCGTACCCAGCTTCTGGCCTAGAGGGGGGCAAGTCAGATGCTAGATTCGGTAATCTTCGTCCGCCATCGTCGCGCGCGGTTTTTTGGCAATTGCACCGTGCATTTATGCGAGTTCATGTTCATGTTCTGCGTGATTTCCAGGGGGGGGGGGGGGCTGCTACCCCCTGCCTCCCCCCCTGGGTACGCAAACGCAATACGCAACACGCAATACGGATACGCAACTTTGTAGCACCTCCGGCGGTTACGTGAAATTAATAGTGTTTTTTCCGAGTTGGCATAGCTCTTATTACAGAATAAAATAGAATTGTAATTTATTTCCTCGAATATGGTACATGATAAGAAGATGGTACCTACAAATAATTCAGTTCAGGATATCCTGCTAAATTCGGCGTAGAAGTATTAAAGGATAAAAAGGAGAAAATATAATATGTGCTTTTACCCACGGCTACGCCCGTACGCGGTTATTTATGCATTTTATGGATTTGTTTGGAATCGAAATTATTATTTTTTGTATTTTTTTTATACATCCAAATGAAATTTAAAATGCTATGCAATGAATGACAACACAAAGCAAAATTAGGATAATGGCAAGACAGAGTAATAACTTTAAATGCAAGGTACGGAATACTGATGTTGCAGGTTCATTGCGCCAACTCTGGCTACCATTTTTAATAACTGTATAGACGTAGGCGTATTCCCCAATCTAATGAAATGTAGTAAAGTAGTTCCTATCTTTAAATCAGGTAATAAGGATAATCCTTCTGATTATCGCCCAGTGTCCATTCTACCAGCGTTTAGCAAAATATTCGAAAAAATAATGCTAACGCAAATGATTTCTCATTTCAATACAAATAAAATCTTACATTCGCAGCAATTTGGATTCACTAAGGGTAGATCTACTACAGATGCAGGTCACAGTTTGATTAAATTTATTTTGCAAGCTTGGGAAGAGTCGCATGACGCCATAGGTGTTTTTTGCGACCTTTCCAAAGCATTTGATTGTGTAGACCATGACACCTTAATTTGTAAATTAAATTTCTATGGCATTCGTGGCATCTCTTTAGATCTACTCAAGTCTTACCTAGTGCAGAGAAATCAGAAGGTAGCGATAAATGGAGCAATATCATCGGGATCTGTGGTCGAGATGGGAGTGCCTCAAGGATCAATACTTGCTCCATTCCTGTACCTTGTTTATGTAAATGACCTTACATATATGGTGAGCCGAAGATCAGGCATCGTCATGTTTGCTGACGACACTTCTTTACTCTTCAAGGTTAATAGGAAAGATACTGAATTCATTGAACCCAACGACACCCTGTCCAAGGTATCTGAATGGTTTGCTGCCAACAACTTGGTATTAAATCCTAATAAAACTAAATGTATTAAATTTTCATTGTTAAATTCAACTAATATAGTTTCAGTCTCAAATATCAAATTAGATGGTCAAACGATTGAATTCATAAAATCAACTGTGTTTTTAGGAATAACACTCGATTCTAAACTGCAGTGGGGTTCCCACGTCACAGCGATAGCAAGTAGGTTGAGTTCAGCTGCTTTTGCAGTAAGAAAAATTCGGCAGCTAACCAATGTAGCGACGGCACGGTTGGTCTATTTTGCCTATTTTAATAGCATTATTTCGTACGGCCTTATTTTATGGGGATCTGCTGCAGATATTGAGTCAGTTTTCATTTTGCAAAAAAGGGCAGTTAGAGCAATTTATAATATGGATACTCGTGAGTCATTAAGGGAATTTTTCAAGGAAATAGACATCTTAACCCTACCGTCGCTATATATTTTTGAAATAATCATGTACGTTAGGAAAAATATATGCAATTTCCCTACCAACGTCGATAAGCCAAAGGCTACTAGAAACACAGGAAAGCTTAAAGTTCCAACTTACAGACTGGCTAAAACCAATAAGTCGTTCATGGGAAATTGTGTAAGATTTTACAACAAAATTCCAAAAAACATAACTGAACTAAATGATACAAAATTTAAATCTATTGTCAAGAAGACATTAATTTCTCGGGCGTATTATAAAATCAATGACTATATCTTGGACAAGGATGTTTGGAAATGATCCCGATCTGTATTGGCGATCCCTGGCCCCAAAGATTGTACACCTGCTGTGTTAAATTGTTAAATTGTAAAAATTTTGAATATTTGAGATGTAAAATAACATTGTAATTATGATTTATTTAAAAAAATTACACCTCGTTGAGTTTCTTGCCGGTATCTTCTCATCAGAGGTTTTTCCGAACCGGTGGTAAATTTTTTGACATTCATAAGTGCTACCTGTAAGCCTAATCTGAATAAAATATTTTGACTTTGACTTTGACTTTGTTCGAGTCCTGCCATTACCCTAATTTTTCTTTGTGTTGTCATTCATTATATAGCATTTTATGGAGTTTTACGGGATAAAAAATATCCTATGTTTTAATCTAGGTCATGATAACTGGTACCATCGACTGGTACAGTCAGCGTCAAATATACCAGAGCGGGCAAGCTGTCAAAAATACCTGAACACGACTCTATTTTAAAATACGCTCGGGCGTGTTCAGATATTTTTGACCACCTCGCCCGCTCTGGTATATTTGACGCTGACTGTACGTACACTACTATTAATGTAAATAAGTGTAATAAATAAACATCGTAATTATTAAGTAACGATCACTTTATTTATTTGGATTAGACAATGGCCTCCAGTTCGTCTAGAAAAGGAGCTTCTGCAAAAAATCCCCTTAAGCATGGGGTATCACCTGATGGTGATGAACCATTATATGCGGACAAATGTTTTAGTTTCGCGGAGAGCGCAACGCTAGCGAGTTGTATGTGACGCCCGGCGCCATCTGTTGGTGGTTGTAGCAGGGGGGTTCCACTCCGCACTGTAGGTGCGCTCGCCGCACCACCCATGGCATAGGTTAATCGCGGTAGATTGCCGACCCGCCGCGCGCGCGCCCTCTCACTCCGTGCTTGAGATAGTATTATAGTAAGCAGCCCAACCCTAGCGGTGCGCCAGGGCATTACGGGTGGAAGGCGGGCGCGGGCGGCGCCTTTTTTTGACGCATGCCGCCTGGCGAATGTTTATGACGTAATACGAACTTTTTGAACCTGATCATAAAGTTGAAATTCGTTTAATGGTGGTCAAAAAAGAGAAGTTTCTGTACGTTAGTACTATTATTTATTCTGTGGTTGTAGGTACAATATAACATTTATGTTTTTTGTACACATTATAGTACAGTCAGCGTCAAATATACCAGAGCGGGCAAGGTGTCAAAAATATCTGAACTCGACTCTATTGTCAAATACGTTCGGGCGTGTTCAGATATTTTTGACCACCTTGCCAGCTTTGGTATATTTGACGCTGACTGTACCATTACAAGATGAAGGTCAATGATTAATTATATTTACACTTTGATAGCGTATGCGATGATATCAGCTTCGCGACCATTTCACTCACTTGAGTGAGCAGCACTGGCATTCTGCTGGAAGCAATAAATATAAAACAAAAACTCACTAAGTATAAAAACAAATGTGTAATAACGGCGTCGAGCCCCTCGGTCTGTGGGGTCCTAGCCTTAGCCAACTTTCCAATAGGTTCGTCGACGTCACAGGTGACCGAAGAGCTGGCAGCTGTCTCGGACAAAGAATAAGTCTAGTCATACGGAGAGGTAGGGTTGCCATCTTTAAAATTCGGCGAACAGGACAAGACGCGTGAAAACCCCGAATTTTAGAGCCCAGGAGTGTGATTTTCGAATCTCACTGGGTGACTAAAGCTCGCCAAAATGGCCGTTTTTCATAGAACTGCGGCCATTTTGGTGAGCTTTAGTCGCCTGGTGAGATTCAAAAATTTCATTTGAATCTCACTGTGTAACTAAACCTCACCAAAATAGCCGTTTTTCATAAAGACTCTGCCATTTTGGTGAGCTCTAATCACCTGGTGAGATTCAAAAATTGCACCCCAGAACCCGGTTGATCGTGGCGTGCGGCCACAGTACGTGTGCCGCGGGGGCCAGAGACTTTTAATTTTTAAACTCGGACTACAAACGAAGCCCAGCCCGGACGCTCCCCGGATGCCCTCTAAACTAGGACAATCCGGGGAAACCCGGACGCATGGCAGCCCTACGGAGAGGGAATGCTGCCAGCGTCTTCGGTACCATACCTATGGGGTATACTTTTTCAATATATTTAAGTTTTAATTTTAATTTTAATTCGTTTTTTATAGAAAAAACCCTGCTTTGCATATAAATCGCGCCCCTGCTATCAGGGGCGCGATTCTCGGTCCACGAAAACAAATGACAAACAATGAGTTTTGTAACTTCTTAACTTATCTTGAATGTGAGAATCTCGCATGAACTTGCATGCTCGCTGTTAACTTGCATGTTTTGTGTCAAAATACACATAAAAAATAAAATGTAAATTGGGTTTTAAAGAATGTAGAAGCTATTATCTATTTATAATCTCGCCGGTGCTAGGTAGCCGTAGGTGAACAGATAATTATAACTAAATTAGTTTATGACTATTTATGGGTACTATTTAGGATTAGATATTGATATGACGTTCGTGCGTATCTTCGTACAGTTGTCATAAGAAAATACGGAAGCAAGTAAATTTTACAGAAATTTAGTACCGGTTTTCCTCTCCGAATTTTGGTATTAGAGAAATCATACCCAATTACACTTTGAACTCAGTTTATCATTCATCTTTATGTCTAAACAAATAATGAAGAATTAAATAAACAAAACAACAATACAATTGGAAGTAAAATAGCAATAAAATTTTAAACAAAGTATTAAATAGCATTAAAATAAAAATAAAAATTATTTATTTAAATATGATATCGGATACAATGTAGTGGAAAGACAATGTCATTGTAAAACAATGTCAATAAATCTGACAGATTAGCATAATCAATCAAGATTCAAATGTTGTTGTATAAGCATAAAAATGAATCAGACAAGTTTTCATAATAATGCTTAATACTATAATGAGGCTTAATTAAAAAGAAATACTTTAATATAATTAAAGCAAAAAAAAAACCTTTTTCCTAACTGACTGTATCACAGTAGCAAAATGAAATAAACAGCTCTTGAACTATACACGCATGATAACAATTTATAACCGTAATTTCCAATGCTATTTAAAATTCAGTTGAATGAAAAGTATGAAAACATATATTTTTTCATGGAATATTTTATCATCTTAACAATTTATATTACTTTTTACCATAAACCTAGTATATACGACAGATTAACAAAGATGTTATAAATGTTATAAATTGGTCTACTCGTGACCATGGACGTTGTTATTTTGTCAAATTTCAGGGTAAATAAGCAATGATTGGCCTTATAGAATAAAAATGTTATGAAATGAAATGAAATGAAATGAAATGAAATGAAATGATTTATTTTGCAAAACATACACAGGTGTTAGAGATTCGTACATGTCAGTAGAAATTAATTACATGAAGGCATGTCCCGCCATAAATTGGCATGCAAATTCTTAACCTAATTTGAAAATAATACCACTAAAATATCTATCCATACAATTTGTCAAAATATTCATTTAAATTATAAAATGGTCGCGTAGTCAAGTAAGATTTTAATTTTTTAGAAAATTCATTAATATTATTACATTGCTTTATGTCCTCATTTAGAAAATTATAAATTTTTATACTATTATACTCAATACTCCTTTTGAACTGTACATAATTATTACATTTTGGTAACTGAATGTCAAAATTTGCTCTACATAATCTATGTGGTCTATTCTGACTATTACATACAAAACTGGACTTGTTCTTGTAGACAAAAATGCAAATTACGTATATGTAAAGCGATACCACGGTCAGTATTCCATGTTTTATAAATAATGGACGGCAATGTTCAAGAGGTTTTGCTTTTTCGACAAATCTTACAGCCTTTTTTTGCAATATAAGAATACGGTTTGCGTCAACACCATTACCCCAAGCCTCAAGGCCATACCTTATTAAGCTTTCAAAATAAGCGAAATAAACTGTCTTAAGTACTGAAGAGTTCAACATTTTTGATAGATTTTTTAAGGCGTAACAGGCGCTGGCCAATCTTTTCCTCAATATGCTTATATGACTTGACCAACGCAACTGTGTATCTAGTTCTACACCTAAAAACCTGACATTAGTGGCTTTTTCTATGAGCAGAGGCAAGTCATACGTTATACTGTTTGAATGTCTTAGAAAAGGGAAATATCTTGTCTTATCCATGTTCATTTTGAGGCCATTACATTCAAACCAATGTGTCAGGTCCGCCCAAGTCTGACTAATTTGAGCCTTAAATGTTACAAAATTTTGATTTTCAAATATAATACTTGTGTCGTCTGCATAGATATAAGCTGTTCCATAAGTTAAATTATATTGTAAATCGTTAACAAAAATAATAAATAGCAAAGGTCCAAGAACAGATCCCTGAGGAACCCCACAGTTAATAGTTTTTTCAGCAGAGTTAACGAATTCAATACACCCCACTCTGTCTACGTCAGCTATCTGAACAAATTGGGCTCTATCTGTGAGGTAAGACGTAAGAAGTTTCAATGTAGCCCCCCTTATTCCATAGTACTGCAGCTTATCTAATAATATTTTATGGTTCACACAATCAAACGCCTTACTAAGGTCACAGAATATACCAGCACATTTGAAGTTTTGGTTAAGATTGGACATAACTTGCCGGACTAATTCAATAATCGCTATTCCAGTATTCCGATTTTGTCTAAAACCAAATTGTTGAGAGCAAAAATAATTATTTTTTTCAAAGTGATTAATAATTCTAGTTGCAATTGCCTTCTCAAAAATCTTTGATAGAACTGTTAGCAGCGAAATAGGGCGGTAGTTGTTTATGTCCGTTTTAGAGTGCTTTTTATATAGAGGAATCACCTTTGCTGTTTTAAATTGGGCAGGGAAAATTCCATCACATATGCATGCATTGAATATATCACACAGCGGCACACACAAGAGTTCAATGCTATACTTGATCAAAGTGGTACTAATACCGTCCGGACCACAGGAACTTGTATTTTTTAGAGATCTGACAATATTTATTATTTCTATCTCATCAATAGGAGACATGAACATAGATTTTGCATTATTAATGTCATTATTTTGTAAAAGGTTCATATGCTGCCCGCTATGTTCCGGTTTAATATCAATAACCTGACCCGCTCTAATAAAGTGGTCATTAAAAATGTTGCTTATTCTTACAGGATCATTAGTTATTACATTATCATCTAGTAGTTTAATCGTCCCTTTACCTATTATTTTATTTTTGCCTGTATTCTCATTCACAATATTCCATATGGCTTTACTTTTTGATTTAGCTTTTTGTATCGTACTTTTAACATGTATATTTTTAGCCGTAAATATAAGTTTCTTTAGTGTAATGTTATAGGTCTTATAGTATTTTTTAAGATTTTTATCGTGTCTGTGTTTACGAGTTTCTAATAATAAGAGCCTTTTTTTCCTGCATGATACTCTAATTCCACGTGTTATCCACGTCCTATGATAGTTTCGTAATCTAACTTTTTTCAAAGGTAAATGTTTATCAATAATTTTATTAATTATCTTGTAGAACAATTGTAATTTTCCTTCACATGTTTTTTCTTCAAATACGTTATTCCAGCAAACACTTTTTAAATTATTTTTAAAGTTCTTTAAAGCACCTTGGGAATAACTTCTTTTGACATGTAATTTTACTTGCTTTACTGGCACTATTAATTGGTCGAGAAAAAATACGATTTGAGCATCGTGATCCGAGAAGTTGCAGGGAATAACATGTGCACTATAGCTGTCGTACATATCAGAAAATACATTGTCTACCAAGCTTTGAGACGTTTCCGTTACCCGGGTGTAGTCTTTTATAGTAGGCATCATGTTATGTTCCCTAAGTATTTGAAGAAAATCTTCAGCCACAGTTGTTCCGCCTTTTAAATCAATGTTGAAGTCTCCACATACGACAGAACCATGTTTTTTATTATTTACTAAAAACAGCTCTAACTGTGCTAGAAAACTTTTAGTGTCGCTGCCTGGACTTCTGTACACTGTGCTTACAAAAATCTTACATGTCTCTAGTTGCATAGAGACACAACACACCTCAAACAATTTTTCTTTATAGTAGTGCTCAACATTGCACACTTGACAACCTTTAGAAATATCGTCTCTGGCAAAAATGACACATCCACCTCCCCGGCTAATCGATCTAGAGCAACTCGCTATAATCTGGTAGCCAGGTAACTTAATGCTCGTGTCTTCGTCCGGCCTTAGCCAAGACTCCGTTATACATACAAAACATGGCTTGACAGCAAGTTCTACTTCTATGAGAGATTCCAAATGCAACATCTTATTTTGTAGACGATTAATGTTAAGATGGAGCACAGAAAAGCAGTTATTATTTCCTAAACGATGCATTCCCGTGAAGCTATTAGAAACTCTCGTTCTTGAGTTAGATCTAAAAAAGTCTCATTATTCTCATCCATAGGTGTTTCTATAACTTTTGAGCTATGTTCAACTGTCTGGGCCAGATTACAGACACAAGGAAACAATGTTAAAAGTTGTACTAGATCATTAAAAATTGTGATGAATCCTTGTCTGTTTACATTTCCGAAATGAGAAAACATATGGCTATCGTAAGACAAATTTAAATTAGAGTCTAAAATGTAGCAGAGTTCATGTTTTAAATTAGTTTTACACAATATGTTATTAAATATTTCTACACGTTTATTAAACAAATTTGCGAAATTATTGACTTTGAAAGTCGGTGAACAAATAATAATATTCGTGTGTTGAACTGGGCTTAACTGTTCTTGAATATATTTGACAAGATTGTAATAATTTGTACTAGTTTTAAAGTCTTTGTCGCCAATACAAATAATGCAAAAATCGTTTAAAGTGAAGCCTTTAAGCTTGTCATGTAGGCCAACAAACAGTTCCCGAGTGCCCGCCCCGGGGGTTAAGTAAAGACACGTTTTTTTACTGACGAATTCCTGTTTCAGCAACTTCAGCATGTAATTTGAATGGTTGCTAATAACACAGAATCTCGATTGCAACAGTGTTGACTTCACTTTCATAGAAGAGTCAGAAATTCGATAATCGGCTGGCGTAGGAGGCACGTTCAAAGGTCCAATCTCAGTGAAATGTGGTGTTATAAACGTGTAACCATTTTTGATCTGTCATCTGTGTACCTAGGATAAACTGAATGCATATTAATTAAAATTCAAGATCATACTAATATAGCTACTTTTTAAGCTTATTGTAAACTAATAAATAGGAATGTTAGTTATCTGAAATTATCGTCTATAAATATATATGAATAAATAAACTGCCATTCAACTCCACAGTCCACAAGTCCCAACGCCATTGCGTTCTCTCTCTATTACTTATACAACTGCTATAATACATTACTGTCTCACGTGTATACGGACATCCAGTATATTATACGTTTATGGTATTTACTGTTTTCCATTACTACAGTATCTGTAATCAAGTCAACTTTATAGCTCAGTGTAGATAATTGATAAATGACGTTATAAATAGGTGTTAAATTGGTAATCCATATCTTCTGGTGGGGAAAAATGGTGTCGCGCTTGATTACAGCTTTAGCACTTTTTGTGGGTAAGTGTCATTTATTTAAGAACTTAAAAAATACTAAGTAAGTGAGGCGTCTAGAAAGTACTGAGCCCAAGGTTTTTGTTCCACTGATAACCAATTGGTTCCCAACTGTTGTCATAAACCAATGAGTTTTATTAACTTATTTAAATTATCAGACATCAGAGCCGTAAAAGTCCAAGAAGAATTTTGAACATGAATTAACGTGTTTGTTAGATTCTTCTGCTCTAAAAGATAATACAGTAAACTTACTGCACCTAAAGTTAATTCACCTAGGTTTATTTTTCTCCTAAAATAAGTTTCGGCCGGTCTTAGGCGGAGCTCCGTCGATCGTTAAATCGAATATTATGGGTGATTAAATTCTGGGCACTACTGAACTGATACCTGACGGTGACGATACAACTTTCTTACTAAGCAAATTTATCCATAGCTGCGGCCTCAGCCAACCGCATTGTTGGTGGCGAGCCGACCACCATCGAGCAGTACCCCTGGATCGTCCAGTCGGAGGCGCTTGGCATCTTCACTGGCGCCTGGAGCCAGTCCTGCGCCGCCAATATCCTCACCTCCAGATATGTTTTGTCGGCAGCACATTGCTACGCTGGAGTGTAAGTCTCACCATCATCTTCACATTGCTCTCCATCTCCAAGACAGGAAGGCATATGTATACCGGACTGCTAATTTTCACTACTTTAAGAAACATTCTAAAAAAAAGGAGAAAGAGCCTACCAGTGCTCTATGTTAATGGTGTAATCAAACTTGCCTACACTACATAAATTAGGCACCTTTTTGCTTTTTGCAGTCTTAACTATAGAAAGGACTTTGTTCGATGTTTCGTTCTTATTGCAATGACAGTTAAGTATTACAGGTAAACCCTAAACCCCTTATCACTTCTACTTCTCTTGCGACAATTAATCTCACATAAAAAATATATTCTTAAATTATTATAGGTTCTACGCTCCGCAATACCGCCGTATCCGTGCTGGTTCGACCTACCGCAACACCGGAGGAGTGATCAGCTATGTAGAGATTGAGTTCAATCACCCCACGTACGGTCTCCGGGGAAATGATGGTGACATCGCCGTAGTCCGTCTGCTCGATCCGCTGGTCTACACGCCTGTGGTGCAACAAGCAACCATCCCACCTTATGGAACGATCGTTCCTGATAATGCACCAGTGGTGCACGCTGGATGGGGATTTACTACAGTAAGTAACATTCATATTTCCTATATTAAAAAAAGTTCAAGCAATTACTGAATTGTAAAGGGAATTAAAGCCTATGTTTTCACATAATAGGTTCAAATATGAGTAGTCATCTCATAAATTCCATTATCATCTTGGGCTAACTCATTCCAGGGTTGCTTTTATGTCCATTAAATAAACTCTTCTCTTTGTCTTACAGCAAGGTGGCACACCCTCCTCCGTTCTCCTCGACACAACCATTTACACGGTCAATAATGAACTCTGTGCCGAACGTTACTTGGAACTACCCAACCCTGGCTTGGTGACTGAGAACATGATCTGCGCTGGCCTTCTTGACGTTGGTGGCCGCGACGCTTGTCAAGGTGACTCTGGTGGCCCACTGTACTACGGGACCATCGTGGTCGGAGTAGTTTCGTGGGGGCATGGGTGTGCGAATGCGACGTACCCCGGCCTGAGTACCGCCGTTGCACCCTACACACCTTGGATTGTCGCGACTGCTGTATAACGAGGATTTGATTAAAAAGTTTAAAATTTTTTGGTATTTCATTGTGTTGATAATTAAAATAAGTAATATTTACCACTAAAAAAATGTCTGGATTAAGAGAAATCTTCTACATACAAGTTTGAACTGACGATGCATCGCAGTGAATGAGGTGCTTGCAAAGATATCTATGTGCTTATTAGATTGAGTGTTTGAAACCGTCACTTTGTTCTACAAAATTGTGAAAATCGATCTCGAAAGTGTGCGGGAACCAACAGTAACACTACGGTAGGTAACCTACCGTAGCACGGCGTGGTCACAGAATAAATAATAGTCCTAACGTACAGAAACTTCTCTTTTTCGACCACCATTAAACGAATTCAAACTTTATGATCAGGCACAAAAAGTTCGTATTACTTCATAAACATTCGCCAGGCGGCATGCGTCAAAAGCCTTCCACCCGCAATGCCCTGGTGCTGGTGCACCGCTAGGGTTGGGCTGCTTACTATAATACTATCTCATGCGACACAGAGTGAGCGGGCGCGCGCGCGGCAAGTCGGCAACCTACTGCGATTAACCTATGCCATGAGTAGTGCGGCGAGCGCACCTACAGTGCGGAGTGGAACCCCCCTGGTAGTACTAAGAGTCTCTGAGCTAATCTGCTGAAAGACGGATGGGTGGACAGACTAGGCGAAGCTAAAAAGGTTCCTTGTTGAGACTACGTTATCATAAAATAGTACATTATAATACGAGTGTGCTTTATTGATAATTATACCACCTGGTATTAATCAAGCAAGCGGTACGCGAGCGCGATGTAGCAGCCGAGTGTGTAATCAGCAATACACACGCGTCTCATACGACGTTTTACGACACATTTGCAAGGAAAAAACAGACATATTGTTATATTAACTTCTTCGTTAGCATTTTAAAAAACTTCTCTTCGGTAAGCTGTCGAAGCCGCCTGAGGCTATCAGCGCAAGTCCGTTCGAAAAAATAACTGTTACCAGGTTAAATTAAGAATGCTTTATCTACACACATTTCATAAGGGCTCAATAACGCGTTCAAAAACCATAGACAATGACCAGCATTATTACAACCAATGTTATAAAACACTCATGTGATCCTATTATGAAACTCGCTGACGCTCGTTTCATAAAACCACACTCGTGTTTTAAGGCCTCTCATTATATAGCAGTTGCATAAAATACTATTGTTGATGTATCTATACGTATAACTTTTAGTGGGGTTCAAACTAACTTTAATCTGGGGATATCTATAAAACACTAATAATAAGGTAAGGTAAATAATAAGTGTAATATATCGAATTATAAGCCTAATAGCGAGGTAATCAGATAATCAGAGTTTATGCAACTGCTATATAACGAAAGGTCTAAACACATTGTTTTTACATTGTACTTTTTTCACATTTTTTGTTCTTCTTTTACATTGTTTGACAGCTGTTCCAAATTTAACCTCATAAAGTTACAGAAATTGATACTGTAATGACCATTAAAGTACAGATTTTACCTTCTACCACAGACAAGAAAGTTCTTATAATGAAATTGGTTGTAATAATGCTGGTCATTTCCTACGGTTATTGAACGAATTAAAGAGCAGTAATGACATCTGTGTAGATAAAAGGGGTTATAGACGCGCAACCATTTTTAACCTGTTCAAGTGTAGAAGGTTACAAGTAATGCAGAAGTTCGTACAGAAGTGGGCTTAGGTATTTAGGCCGAACTGTCATTTAAAACAGGTTACAATGACATTGTGTTTGTTTTCTACGTCTTACTTATGCAACAACTGTTGTAATACATTATTTTCTTACGTGCACACGGACGTCTACTATATTATACGTTTATGGTTATTACTGTTTTTCATTACCGCAGTATCTGTAATCAAGTCAACTTTATAGCTCAATTTAGATAATTGATAAATAATGTTATAAATAGGTGTTAAATTGGGAATCCATATCTTCTGGTGGGGAAAAATGGTGTCGCGGGTGATTATAGCTTTGGCGCTTTTTGTGGGTAAGTATAATTTATTTAAGTATTTATAATATACTAAGTAAGAGTGGCATCCAGAAAGCTCTGAGCCCAAGGTATTTTAAAAACCTTTTAGTCCCGTGTTACTCTCCACTATTAAGGACACTTAAATTAAATTATACTGTGAAAATGGATTTTGTTGAAAGGTTTGAAAAAAAAATTTTCCACTTAGAGCTTACAATGATGTTAAAATATTATATAAAAGCAGAGCGTTAGTGGCCTATTGGTTAGGAGCCTGACTCTTGTTCGTAAAGTACCGAGTTCGATTCCAAACTCGCCATAATATCAATGAGTTTTTCTAACTTATGTAAATTATCTTAGAAATTTGTAGTGGCCAACGTGCTTATTAATACGTCGAGGGAAAACATCATAAAGAAGCCTGCATGTTCATGTTAATTAATGTGATTAACCATGATCGTATCGGGTTGGTTTCCCTGTCACAACGGTTGCAGAAGTACCAACCTGACCTGCTAAATCTGGAATCTATGTTAAAGAGTACTCTTAATTTAAAACGGTGTATAAATGACTAGGTGGATAGTTAATTAATTGGAAAGAATGAAGCTGTTAGGGTAAGGAAAAACATTCAAGAATAATAAATTCTTCGCAAAGAATTCATCGGGTGCAGATTAATATGCTGTAAATATAAACTTAGTTAATACTTTTACGTCCAGTGCAAAGGTTAAATATTTTTAAGATAAGCTTTTAATAATTTTCTGCTCAAAAAGATAATACAGTAAAGTTACTGTACCTCAAGGGAAGTCTCATTTTACCTCATAAAATAAGTTATGGCCGGTCTTGGGCAGAGCTCCGTCGACCTTTAAATTTCAATTTAAATATTATTACGGGCAATTAAATTCTGGATACTACTGATATCTGATGGCGAAGGTACTGAACATACCATTTTCTTAACGACCTAATTTATCCATAGCTGCGGCCTCAGCCAACCGCATTGTTGGCGGCGAGCCGACCACCATCGAGCAGTACCCCTGGATTGTCCAGTCGGAGTCGCTTGGCGTCTTCACTGGCGCCTGGAGCCAGTCCTGCGCCGCCAATATCCTCACCACCAGATACGTTTTGTCGGCAGCACATTGCTACGCTGGAGTGTAAGTCTCACCATCATTTTCACATTGATCTCCATCTCCAAGACAGGAAGGCATATATATATGCCTCTTATATAAGACTATATATAAGACTCTTCCTCTTAATGGTTATTGTATGTCCTCTGACTTATGTATATGTATTTAAAATGTAGTTTATGTATGTATATATCAATTTGTATCGGTATATTATTATTTTAAGTATGAATATTTTATGTATATGAAGTTTAGTAGGTTTTGCTTAGTTTGCTTTTTCTGTGTGTCTACTCTAGATCTTGGGTCCTGTCAATCGCTCAAAGGTTAACTGGAAGAGATCCCTTAAAGGGATAAGTTCGCCTTTGTACATCTGTTTTTTCCTGTTATCTGTTATTTTATGTGTTTAGTACAATAAAGAGTCATACATACATACATACATATATACAGGACTGCTAAATTTCACTGGTTTGAAAAACACTCTAAGAAAAAAAATAAAGTGCCTGCCTGTGCTCTATGTTAATGGTCTAATTGAACTTGTCTACATTTTTACTAGTGTGCAGTTTTAACTCTTGAAAGGACTTTATATGTTCGGTATTTCATTCAAATTGGAACGATAGTTGTTAGAGGTAAACCCTCAACGCCATATCATTTCAACTTCTCTTCTTTCTTTATTCTTTATTCATTCATTCATTGCAACCATGGTTTTATAAGATGTTACAAATTAAAATGGGTGAGCGATACATAGACCCTAGTAGGGTGTAGCAATATACAAGTTATTAACATATTTTTTAAAAGCATGTCTTTCTTTATACCTAATCATAATCATTAAAAGTCAACTTACACATTATAGAAATCGGAACAACCATAAAATCATTTCTTTATAATTACAGTCATATTATTATCATTCTTCAATAGTATTTTATGCAACTGTTGCATAATGAGGGGTCTTAAAACACGAGTGTGATTTTATGAAACGAGCGTCAGCGAGTTTCATAACAGGATCACACGAGTGTTTTAAGACCTAATTATGTACAGTTGCATACATTACTTTATCTACACACATATCATCAGTACTCTATGATGGGTTCAGAAGCCATAGGGCAATGACCTGCATTGCTACTAGCTACTAGTGCTAGGTACCTATTAAATATCTATAGACTGTACACATAAAAATAATGTAATAAAAAATGAATTTGAACAAATATAGAAAGAAATTAGAAAAATTCTCATAATAATATTGGTTGTTATAATGCTGGTGATTGCCTACGGTTTCTGAACGCATTATAGTGCATTTATGATATATGTGTAGATAAACATTATTGCATTAGTCATTGAATACTACATTATGACGCCATTATTCATTATCAACATCACACATTGTCATACACACCAAATTGCAATTTTGTACCTATATCACTTAAATTAGATGATTTATATTGTATCGGCAAATGAGTTATTCCGCCATGAACTCCACACAAACAAGGCAAGGCAAGCCAACTCACATATAAAATATATTTCTGTTACAGCCTCTACGCTCCGCAATACCGGCGTATCCGTGCTGGTTCGACCTACCGCAACACCGGAGGAGTGATCAGCTATGTAGAGATTGAGTTCAATCACCCCACGTACGGCCTCCGAGGGTTTGATGGTGACATCACCGTAGTCCGTCTCCTCGATCCTCTGGTCTATACGCCTGTGGTGCAACAGTCGACCATCCCACCTTATGGAACGGTCTTGCCTGATAATGCACCAGTGGTGCACGCCGGATGGGGAACCACCACAGTAAGTATATTTCCTAAATTACTTAAAAATAGTTTAAGCAATTACTGAATTAAGCCTACTTGTATTCACCTAGGTAATCTGATTTGCCATCTCATAAAATCCATTATAGGGCCAACTTACTTCCAGGGTTGCTTTCACGCTTCGAATAAACTCTTCTCTTTGTTTCACAGCAAGGTGGCACAACCTCCCCCGTTCTCCTCGACACAACCATCTACACGATCAATAATGCTCTCTGTGCTGAACGTTACTTGGAACTACCCAACCCTGGCTTGGTGACTGAGAACATGATCTGCGCTGGCCTTCTTGACGTTGGTGGCCGCGACGCCTGTCAAGGTGACTCTGGTGGCCCACTGTACTACGGGACCATCGTGGTCGGAGTAGTTTCGTGGGGGCACGGGTGCGCGAATGAGACCTACCCCGGCGTGAGCACCGCCGTTGCACCCTACACTCCATGGATTGTCGCGACTGCTGTGTAATGCGGATTTGATTAAAAAGTTTTCATTCTTTTGCTATTTTATTGTGTTAATCATTAAAATAAGCAATATTTACAATTTACAAATTTCTGAATTAAGAGAACTCGTCTACACAGGTTTAACTGACAATGCATTCAAAAGGAGGTGCTTGCGAAGACATCTCTGTACTGACTAGATTAAGTGTTCTAGATTGAGTGTTTTAAACCATCACATTATCCTATAAAATGGAATGCTGGCACCTCATCTCACTAGCTCTGCCTCGCTTTTTCGGAAGGCGCCGCAACGTTGTTAGGCGCCCGAAGGTTACAATCTTTGAGTGCTATTCTAGTGCAACCTATAGCATGTTCTGAGCCTTTTGCTCAATGGGAACTACTGATGACGAGCAATCGAAGCGCTCGCTATATACAATTGGACCTTTATTTGGAAGAGCAGAAATTCGACGTGCAACTAAACTGCGCTTAGTTCGAGCTTTGGTTTTTTCGATATTTCTTTACGATATCGAAACCTGAAGCGTAAGAAGCCGCGATAACAGAAAGATCGACGTATTTGCGATGTGTGTTGGAGGAGATTGTTCCGCATCCTTGGACTGCTATGCGAACTTCCGAGTCCATATTTAAAGACTCCAATATATCCAATAAACGTGCCCTCTGTTTCTTCGGACACATGAGGTCTCCGAGGCGTTGTCTGGAGAAGCTTATCATCTTGGGCCAAGAGGAAGGCAGATGTGCTCTGGGCAGGGCGTCAACGTGATGGTTGGATACAGGGAGGAGGGCGGTGGGCGGCAGCATGCAGCTTGCGGTCCACATACCTTATAATGACTGTCTGTGGAAAGAAACCATAAGTGGTCGCACTGGTCGCGACCCTCAGCACTGAAGGACTGATAAAGAAGAAGCTAATTGACCTTGAAAGTTAGTTACGATATTAAAAGGAGTCCTATCGATTTCTCACTAATTTTTAAGGCCCATAACAGCCCGCGGCATCGCTGTCACAGCAAATTTTAAATGACGCAGTTAACGTAATATTGCTTACGTCATAAACTTATTATACATATCCCAATACGTAGGAGCTTTTCGCTCATTGCCGAATCCCCGGTTCCAAAGCAAAACCAAACGTATTGTCCAGTAATAAGCGACAGGGAACATCCGTCCGCTCGTTCCACTTCTGGTTATTCCAGCGCATCGAAATGTCCTAGCGTAAGCATAGTATAAGACTAGTGACCAGCCCCGGTTTCGCACAGGTAGGTACAACCGGGATGTAACGTACATAAAAACCTTCCGTAAAAAAAACTCTAAATGACAGTGAAAACTGTATCAAAATTTGTTGCGTGGTTTAGAAGGAGTAGGCGGCCGAACATACAAAATAAGGATTTAGGACAGACAGACTTTAAAACTAAGTAAAGAAAAGATAAAGACGTACCCCCTTATTCATAAAAAGTTAACAATCTTTTTAAGCTAACAAATGTTTTGTCCCTTTCATTTGAGGGTAAACGTCATAATGACAGATAAAGACATAAAACATATTAACTAAAAAACTTTTACGAAGCATTTATGAATAAGGGGGTTACGGTGTACATTACGGTGGCGCCTCTAGCGAGAAAAATCGCCAATAACATTATTAGTTGAAACCTGTGGTTGAAACCAGTCTAACCACATTTATAATGTACTAGCGGACGCGCGCGACTTCACGTAAAATTAGTAGCCTATGTCCGTCAGGAATAGTGTAGCTTTCTATCTGTAAAAGAATTTTAGAAATCGGTTCAGTAGTTCCAGAGATTACCCCCTACATACAAACAAACTAACAAAAAAACAAACAAACAAAGTTTACCTCTTTATTATATTAGTGTAGATGTAGATTAGTGTAGACTACTCTATGATTGAAACCAAAACTTGATACATACTCAAAATTGTACGGAGTGAGGTAGACTACTACCGCCTCTCTGGTTATTCGTTACATAGTTGCAAACTAGAGTTATCTAGCGGTATTTTCCTGTACATAACTTTTTAAATAAAGTTAAATGGGAAGTCCCTGCCTGGAAGTTGTGCTAGCGCTAACTTGGACTTGTCCACGTTCGCTTTTTGTCTTTTAACGCCATCTACCGGGGACATTGCGAACTAAGATAGCAAAAGCTACCTACCAGCCATATTGTAAGAAAATTGTCTCACAATAGTTTGAAATTATCTCCACAGATGGCGCTAGTAGACTGAAGCTAAAACTAGAAAATTTGCAATTAAATCGCGAATCAATAAAAAAAGCACAGAAAAACGTTTTCAAATCTTCATACTAAGCAAATATTCCTCCCACGATAGGTGAAGATATATACTAGACTCTATCACCTTTTTTTTTTATACAACATAGGAAGGCAAACAAGCAAGTGTGTCACCTCATGGTAAGTGATCACCTCCGCCTATAAACACCTGCAACAACAAAGAGAGTGCATATGTGTTGCCAACCCAGAGGGCTAAGATGGAATACCTCTTGTGCCAGTAATTACACCGGCTGTCTTGCTCTCCACGCCGGAATACAACAGTGCAAGCACTGCTCCTTAGCGGCAGGATTACCGAGCAAGATGGTGGTAGCGATCCGGACGGACCTTGCACAAGGTCCTACCACCCGCAAAACCAATAGTACGCAACCTATAACGTAGGTTTATGCAACCAGCCTGTGCTGGTTGCATAAACGTACACAGATACTTTTTATACACACCACTGTAGAACCTTTTCACAATAAACATCATAACACAGCGTACGCTGTAAAGGCTTAATTTGGTAGACAGATAGATCATGTCCTGTTTTAATACTCAAAATATTTTTTATCTACACACATATCGTTACTGCTCTATTATGCGTTCAAAAACCGTAGGAAATGACCAGCATAATTACAACCAATGTTATAATAAGAATTTTCTTGTCTGTGGTAGTAGGTAAATGTGTGCTTAAATTGTCATCGCATTACCGATATCTCTAACGTTATGAATTTAAATTTGGAACAGCTGCCAAAATTCATGTGGGTCTCTATTCTAGTATCCATGGATATTAAAATAGCTATCGATACGAAACGTCAATCCAGTGTGTTTTTTTGATATAAACCGCACGACATTGGACTTCGTATGACATGAGAACAGGGATTTCATTCGTTTGTCTGTGATTGAAAAAAACGTTCGTCTTGGTACAGGATCGAATTGCCGCCATTACTATTTTCATTCGTTTATTGCTGTTTTCTGTTACGGTTTTTTGCAGTTATGATATGTGTGTAGATAAAGTAATGTATGCAACTGTATATAATTAGGCCTTAAAACACTCGTGTGATCCTATTATGAAACTCGCTCACGCTCGTTTCATAAAACCACACTCGTGTTTTAAGGCCACTCATTATATAGCAGTTGCATAAACTACTATTATCCCATAAATATGCATAGACAATATAATGCCGGAAAAGCCGCAAGTAAAAGCTTTTATACATATGTTTAGTTCTTAAACTCGTAACATCTGTAGGATAAGATAACATGGAAACCTGTAAAGACAAGGATTAAATGAGATGTCGGAGCAAACCTTTGAAGTTAAGCCTATAAAGTAGGCCCCACTGTCTCGGCAGCTCGCAGATAAAAACAAACTCGGATATTAAAGAAAAAGAAAGCAAGATAAAATAAATTAATTCTCTTAAGAGACCACGGAGCATGGAAATTTGGAGAGAATCATTTGGTAATGTTTAGGGCCGCCGCTAAGCGCAGGCGTACGAAGCGGGTGCACGCCTATAGGAAAATAGTATGGGAGCGTGCGTAAACTCGCGCGGGTGCAGGTGCGGGCTCATACTATGTGATCGATAGGCGTGCACCCGCTCCCTGCACCCGCGCGCCGTAGCGGACGCAGACACAGATAAAACACCTGATGTAAATCACAGTTCGTCGATCACTGTTATTTTTATGGTGTTGTATCTGATGATAAACATAAATAAGAGTTAATGCCGCGTAGCAAATCAGACCCTCTGTTCTGGCGTTCTTCGAGATTCATCTAACGTTCAAAATTACAGATTTTGAAGTGATCTGACAGCACTTTTTGACATAACTCGAATGTGACATCATCTTGCTGACGCGAGAATTAAATAAGACCACCATGCTGTCAACTTGATGTAAGTATAGAGTTAATTTATTTGTTTAATCTTTATGGCATAAAATTAAGTTAAAATTTTATCAATTTTATTTACTTGGTCTTTAGGCTTAAGGCATTCCCTACCAGTCAATCTTTAGGCAAAGCAGAAATGCTTGTCTAATTCTGTTATCAACGCGAAACAAACCAGCATGCTTGGAAGCATGCTCGCTTGAGGCATGATTGGCATGAATGGTAAGGTAATCTCCGTTGCTTTCCCTGCTCGGTGGGCTTGCTTCGGGATGAAGGTAGTGAACCGAAAGCCCTTCATCACCTGGGGCTCCCTTTGTCGAGTCTATTTAGGGAAATAAATACGTTTTACGCCCCTTGAATTACCCAAGACCATTGTTGCTTCTAGTAGCATAATTCAGTAACATTTAATTAAGAGAGTCTGGTTTGATTCGGTGGCGTAACCACAGAATAAATAATAGTACTAACGTACAGAAACTTCTCTTTTTCGACCACCATTAAACGAATTGCAACTTCATAATCAGGGACAAAAATTTCGTATTACTTCATAAACATTCGCCAGGCGGCATGCGTCAAAACGAAGGCGCCGCCCGCGCCCGCCTTCCACTCGCAACACCCTGGCGCACCGCTAGGGTTGGGCTGCTTACTATAATACTATCAACGCGCGACACAGAGTGAGCGGGCGCGCGCGCGGCAAGTCGGCAACCTACTGCGATTAACCTATGCCATAGGTAATGCGGCGAGCGCACCTACAGTGTGAAGTGGAACCCCCTGCTTTGGGGCAAAAAAAGAATATTTGCGAGTAGGACACCTAGAGTTACAGGGATGCTCACCAGGGGCCCACTGAGCTAGAGGTCCCTGGGGCACGGTACCACAGAATATATTACGTACAGAAACTTCCCTTTTACGACCGCGATTAAACGAATTCCAACTTTATTCACACGCTCAGAAAGTTGGTATTACTTCATACACTATGCGCCAGGCGGCGCGAGTCAAAAGGAACGCGCCGCCCGCGCTCGCCTTCCCCCCGCTACTCCCGGCGACACGCTAGGATTGCGCGGCATTCGTTTTCAATTACACTGACACGGCGGGGGCGAACGAGCGAGCGCGCGGCAAGCCGACAGCCTACAGCGATGTAGGGTGGGTTTTTGCATGAACATATTATATAAACATATATATGTCGCACAGACGCAGCTTACTTGCACGAGCACGGCACTGGTTTCGCGGAGTAGCAAGTTAATTTGTTCCTGTTTGTTCAGTGTAACTAGCACGAATATTCTCGATACGCGTTAACTTGCTACGTACCTAACTCAGTACATCTCTTTCTACCCAACGCAGTAAAAGAGAGACACACTGAACTCGCAAACGTCATCTGAATTTCCAAACTCGGGTCTTTATTAATCGACTTCAAAAAAAGGAGGAGGTTCTCAATTCGTTTCGATTTTTTTTATAGAACATAGAAGGCAAACGAGCAAGTGTGTCACCTGATGGTAAGTGATCACGCTGAACATAAACACCTGCAACATCAAGATTGCTGATGCGTTTCCAACCCAGATGGCTAGGACGGAATACCTCTTGTGCCAGTAATTGCACCGGCTGTCTTGCTCTCCACGCCGGAACACAACAGTGCAAGCACTGCTGCTTAGCGGCTAAGTTCTTGCAAAAATTCGTACGGTCAGCTTTAGATATAATAGCTTTAGATAGCTGAACATCTTAGTACCTCGTCGCTGTCAGTAATGTGACAAATTTAAACTTCTCTCATTTCATTCGTTAAAACGACAAGGTTCTTAAGTGTTAGCTACTTTTCAGGGTGATTGTACCACTCACAAATTACCTAAGGAACCCTAAAAAAGCCAAATAGCAAGGTAACAGAATATATGCCTCTTCTAATTAGGACGGCGGCATACAAATACCTCATTGGGCTGATAATCGCCGGCTTGCCGCTTGCTATGCAAATACCCTAATTACAGAGAGTACCGCAAAATATATTACGTAAGCCTAAATATAGAATATTTGTTTTCTACACATTTACAAAAATAAAACAATATTATCCACTTTGATGTTCTATCAAATGCTCAAAGGTTAACCGGAAGAAATGCCTTAAGAGGAGTGTGAAAGCGCTCTCCATACAAACGGCGATAACGTTTTCCACCATCTAAACCTTAACCTATAGCCATTTTTTTGTGTGTTTTTATATTATATTATACTCTAAAACTAGTTTTGTGTAGTCGACCAAGAAATTGCTTGACCACTTTTCGACCGTGTTACAAAGGGATAAGGTTCAAAAGTGGTCAAGCAATTACTTGGTCGACTATACTTGTTCCCCGACAACGTTCTACAGTGGCCTATGAATCAATTGGTTGACTGTACAATAAAGAGATTTAGATATATATTTAGTTTTACGGAATAGGGACTTAGGGAGGCAAACGAGCTTACGGGTCAACTGATGGGAAGTGATCGCATCGGCCCATGGGATCCAGCAATTGCAAAAGAAACGCTGATCCGTTTAATGCGTACTCGTGGACATCCAGATCTAGTCACCGTATGAAACGCAGTAGTAAGCTCACGCCAGTATTCTGTGAGAGCGTAACTACCCCGGTCGAGCTCTATCAGTACTGCTATGCCAGCGACTGGGTACAGTGGCATTCCATACACTTAGGTTTTATTTCCATCTACATTTTGGTACCTAGGGTACCTCCGGTCTAGACGGGGTCCTAGTCCTCCCCCGGGCCGATCAATAGGACCTTCCTGTCCCGCGCATGCGCGCACGGGACCAAATCCGGGACACCTCGCTCCACAACACAACACCGCTAAGAAAACACCTGAAAAAGCCAAAAACCCACCAAAAACACAGTGCCCACGGCGGAAATGAGTCCAGATCCAGAAACTGAGGGTATGTTATTATAATTAATTAGTTTTTTTAAGTATTCAGTGCGTCAAAAGCAACAATCTAGTGTGGCCAAGTTAGTTTTGCGGGTGGCGAAATCCGGAACTAGTTTTGACGCATACGGGGGTTTGTGAAATACTTAGGAGTGGCGCCTTTCTTGACTGAAGGAGTAACTTTGCGGAGAAGGGAAGATATATTTGAGGTTATGTTTGGAATTGTTGGATATGGACAGTATTTTTATAAATGAATAGATGTAGTAGTTAATTTTGGTGTATAATATGAACAATCTTAATTATAATGTTAACTAGTCAAGTCTGTTATAATACCTATAACGGTATAAAAAGATTTCCAAATTGTTTTCTATCGTGTTTGAAATCTTTAGTTTCCAAGAGAAATAGTGTGGCAGATTTTATATGTGTTTATTAGTATACGGCATCATAAAACGATTATATTGGTTTTCTCTACGGATATCAATAATGGGATCGTAGCAAGTGGCATCCCATGGTTTCTGCTTACCCCCTCCAGAACACAGGCGTGATTATTATAAATAAACATAAGCAGTACCATTAAGAGATCTATAATAATATACACACCTACATACCTTTTTTTAGAATAGGGAAGCAAATGGGGTCACCTAGATAGATAGATAGATAGTTTATTTGTGAACATAACAATAATAGAAAGAAAATATAGAAAGTATCACCATCACCCATGATGATTTGTGTTTCTTGAACAATAAAGAATTTACATACATACATGATGATGATGATGATAATGATGAATAATAATAAAAAGAAATTTTTGTTTTTTTTTCAATAAAGAATTTACATACATATATATAACCAGGGACGTTAACAGATCGCTGATCCGGTGCCGATCTACAGGTCCCCTCTCCTGTGAACCTGTGGGTCACTCACTCACTGTACGAAACGTAACAGTGAACCGCTACACGCCGTGCGGTATTTTTAGACAGGCTATTTGTAGCGTCGCGTTTAAAACAAAAGTGAGATTTAGTTCTATTGAAATAACACCGGCCAAGTGCGAGTCGGACTTGCGCAGTGTAGGATTCCGTAGTTTTTTTTTTATGAAATAGGAAGGCAAACAAGCAAGTGGATCACCTGATGGTAAGTAATCACCACCGCCTATAGACACCCGCAACACCAGAGATTGCAGATGCGTTGCCAACCCAGAGGACTAAGATAGAATACCTCTTGTGCCAGTAATTACACCGGCTGACTTGCTCTCCATGCCGGAACACAACAGTGCAAGCACTGCTGCTTAGCAGCAGGATCAGCGAGCAAGATGGTGGTAGCGATCCGGACGGACCTTAGTTACCTGATTACTCGTAAACTTGTAAGGCCAACTTAGGTGTGATAGTTTGACATTTAACTTCATCGTATAAACAACTACCGTGAATGTTTTCACGTATCCAAAGACAACCATTTGGCTGGCAGGGGGGGGAGGGGGCACACTTGACTTTAACAAAATTTTGCATTTTAAAGCTTAATAACTCACTAACGGATGCCTCAATCAAAAAACTGTTTGGAATAACCCGCAATATTATAATATTTTTAAAATTGCTATCCAACGACACCACACACTATGGGGTAGACAAGAAAAAAATACATCCCCACTTCACGTGTAGGGTAGGTAACCTAAAATAAAATAGTTTTCAAAATTTTACTTTACCACTTTACCAAAGTGATTAATAATATATATTTATAACATTATCGGGACTTAAGCGCGATAGAAATATATTGCATTGTGGACATTGTGAGCATTGTGTGTCGGTGTAGTGACATGCCGGTGGAAAATAAACAAGACAAAGTGCGGGTAGTTCGTAAAACTCGCGCGGCTAAACAGAAGTAATACCCTCCATTTAAGTCTACTCGTGACCACGGCCATTGAAACATGGCCGAAACGTCGAGATAAATCAACAATTTATTTCTATCGCGCTTAAGTCCCGATAATGTTATAAATATGTGTGAAGGTCGCGAAATGATTAATAATATGTATATCCACGCCATGTTACACCTTTTGAGTACTAAAAGTCCATGAGTTAGGCTGTGGCCCGACATGGGCCAGACGGACGGATGCACATGGCAAAACTATAAGGGTACCTTGAAATGAAAATGAAAATGAAAAATTTATTTTGCAAGTAGGCCATATAGGCTCTTTCATTCAACAAGTAATCATGTTTTGAAAAGAGAAGTAATAAAAAAAATGAACTGCTGAGTTTCTTGCGGCGTTTCTTCTCAGTATATTCTTCCATTTTCCGAAACGCTAATAGATTCAGACATGTGTCTGACATGTGACGGAATCTACTAGCGTTTTAGTTCTCTTTTCAAAACATGATTACTTGTTAACTACGGAACTCTAATGAAAGAATCATTCACGTAATAAAAGCCGAGATATCGCCCGACATGTTTCGGACCAGTCCGTGGGCCTTGCTCATGAGCCCCACGGCCAGGGGGGCTCATGAGTAAGAAACATGGGCTGGTTATTTATTTCAATATTACAGTGACATAATCAAAAAACTAATCTCATCTTTCTTTTTCAGCGTCAGAGGACATGCTGGAGTCCATAGACGAGTTGAAAGAGCGTCTCTCATCCATGAAGAGGCTGATGGAAGAGAGAAAGGCTGCCGGTACAGGGACCAAGGACCTGTTCACCGGCCACGCCGCCAGCCTCCAGGGCACCAACATGATCGACGGCAACTTCCTCTCCTTCGTCTTCGGCGGTTCCCTGGTGGTGATCCTCAGTGTTTCGGTTTATGCCTTCTATAATCTGTATCATGCGGTGCTGAAGAAGTTTCCTTCGGCACACACGGAGCTGTAGGTTCGGGGTTTGCAGGTGTTAGCTTTAAGTCTTCTTGAATAAATGCGTTTTCGATTTTAGTGGTGTTTGATTTATTTGCCTTGTTTGAATAGTAAAGGCCTCCGCAAAGTTGCGCGAACTCACGGGGCGGGTGCACGGAGCGGGGGCACGGAGCGGGTGCACGCCTATGAAAAAATAGTATGCGAGCGTCCGCTACCACTGAAAAAAAGGGACCACCGAACAAAGTTCGTTTAAATTAGCAAAACTATTCGCTACTAATTACTAATAAATATTCAGACAAATCAAGAGTTAGGTAAGGTGTAACAAATAGTTCGGTATTCACTTTTTTATGAAATAGGTAACATAACTTTTTTTTTATGAAATAGGTAGGTAAACAAGCAAGTGGGTCTCCTGATGGTAAGTGATCACCACCGCCTATAGACATCAGCATCACCAAAGAGATTGCAGATGCGTTGTCAACCCAGAGGGCTAAGATAGAATACCTCTAGTGCCAGTAATTACACCGGCTGTCTTGGTTACGTGTAACAAAACTATTTTTTTCTGTGAACTCGCGCGGGTGCGGGTGGGGGCTCATACTATTTGTTCGATAGACGTGCGCCCGCTCCGTGCACCCGGGCGACGTAGCTGACGCTCTAAGATCTTTCAGTACACCTAGCGCGAATCTTCTCGACACGCGATAACTCGCTACGTAACGCAGTGCGTCTCGTTCTAACCAGCCCAGTAGGAGAGAGACGCACTGAGTTACGTAGAGAGTTAACGCGTATCGAGAAGATTCTTGCTAGGTGCACTGAGTATCTTGTCTAAACTCTATACGTCATTTCACCGAAAGTTTTGTTTCACCATATTTTATTTCATCGAAAGGCATTTTTTGCAAGGAAGTTTTTATTTTTGTTATGGATTCGAACGAACGTACTATACCTACACGATATATGTATCACCTTTATAGCGCTCAGAGTGGTCGGACCGGGTCGTCAGCGCTGTAATCGCAGACTACGATGTAGACGCGATTCGGAACGCCGCCATTGACAAGTAAGCTGTCAACGGCATATCTGTCAAAGTTTTTTTTAAATGTGATGGACTAAGGTAGTCAGTATTTAAGCTGTTCATGCTGTCATAAAATGTTGTTATTTTTATGAAACAAAGCGATCACAGGAAAGAAAATTATAAATGTTATTTTTATTAATTAAATAAGGCTATCAAAAAATCTGATATTATTTGGGGTTACTTAGGTAGCTAATTATAATTAAAAAATATCTAAGCACTTTGCTTGAGCTCAGCAATAGCGAATTGAATACCTTTTTGTTTTAACTAAATTATGAAATAAGTTAAAGCGGCAAGGTACTAAATTAACAAGATTTGCATGAAACTGACTGTACCACGTAACATAACCCTTGTTATATAATTTAAGGTTTCAGCTTAGACTTCAGCGTTCAGCTAACTTAACGCCAGAGCTTTCTGCCATAATAACAATTCAGTTTAATTTCAAATTCAGCAACCGGAAGCTCCGCTGAAAATAAACCGGACATATACGAAAACCGACCCAAAACCAGAAACCTTAAGGATTAAATTCCAATGACTTAATAGAAATAAGAGCTGAAATTTAATACTGAAAATTAGCCTTTACTTATTTGGGATAGAGTTGGTTTCGTTTTGAAAGGTTTTGACGCGTAATAGACGATGCACCTAACACAAATGTATACGAGACGCCGTAATTTGTTACGTAACTCAGTGCGTCTCTCTCTGACTGGGCTAGTTAGAACGAGACGCACTGAGTTACGTAGCGAGTTACCCAGTTTAATACAAATTTGTGATAGGTGCCCCGGCGATGCATAATGCAGTTTGCACGGCAGTGTAAACGTGGCGCTCGGAGCGTTTTGTCGAAGGAAACTTGTATGTTACTAGATGTAGTTAATAGGCTAGTTGACTCATATCAAATTTGGCGCAATAATTAAATATTTCCGGCAGTGTTTGACTTACGAAACTGAAATATATCGATTTCAGGTAATTTAAGTCCACGATGGTTACATAATTATAATTGAAAAATTTAAATTTTTTATATTTTTTTTAAACGCATTAAACCCTTTCGGCCATGTTGTGACTTCATTAATTTTATAAACAAACTAATGTCAATGACAGTGGTGCCATTGCTACGGCAATTGCCGTGTTCTACGGTAATTTGACATAATTAAAAGGAAATCTACGGCCTACGGCAGCAAATCTATTACCGTAGCAAAATCTACGGCAATTTTGAAAAGTCGTATTTTGGTTAGGTTCCAAGCCAGATAACGCAAAAAAAAACAATGCGTATCTTTAACACGGAAATCCCCGTTTGTTGTTTCATGACTAGCCACAAATTTAGCTTTACAGTTGCGCGTGGCGCTTCTATCTTGTTATTATTTTGTAGGTATTGAAATTTTATAGTTCCTTTTTTCTCCGCTGCTATTCGTAAATAAGTTAAAGTAAATAAATAAAAATGATTCAATAAAATTGTAAAATAAACATATTTTATTTAATTTATTTGCTACGGCAGCCGAAAATAGCTTTTCCTTTAAACCACGGCAATTTTCCTTATCGAACACGGCAGTAAAAAAAATGTCGCTGGCAACACTGGTCAATGATGTGTCAGACGGACGTTTTATTTCTGGTGGTTGTGATCGTGATGATCTTGTTGTTTTAGAAGTTGTAAAAAATCTCGTCTACGTTTTGCTATTCCTATTTTCCCATTGAATCTATAAAACAATCATGGATTCATGAAAGCGGAAAGTACAAATTTGCCAAGAATCGACGCACTAATGGTCGGTAATTTTTTTGCTTTGAACTCCGACTTTTGTTCCGCCGCTGAGGAATGTCAAGACTTCTGTGTAAGTACAGTGTACATACAATAATGATAATTACTATACTTTTCGCGTAAACTAGTGGAAGCCATGGTTTTTAATAAAAAAATGCGATTTCTAAAACGGTGAATGTTGGATAAAATGTCAAATGATTGTTTACAAGACGTTTGAAGTCACAGCACAGATAATATACAGACTAATATGGCGGACGCCGTTTTCTCCTGTTTATGAAAAGTTAACTTTTAAAATAAAGTTTTGCGGTTTTGTAGGTCCCAAAAAAATATGGTAGTATTTTTTTTGATCTAATAGAACAATGAACAATTATTTTAGGGTTACTTTAAAAATGAGTAAACTAGCCTATTCTAGATAAGCATTAAGCAGTTTTAGTTAGGACCGTTTAACTACAAACCAGCTGCAAAATTGCAAAATAATATTAATAGGTATAGTTTATAGATTCAGGTGTTACTTTGCGGAAGTCCATATTGATACTAATGGAATCAATTTCTTCGACTCGTCGTCGACTGACAGTCGAGAGGTTAATAGCTCCTGATGATGCCTCGCGGAGAGGTGAAACACGTGTCGAGTGGTATTTTTGGTGTTGGTGGTTAGGTTGTGGTCGTGTTTTGTGTTTATTTTATTTATTTTATAAAGTATTCAGCACAGGCGTTGTCTTTTTCACGATTGCTGACACTGGGTTCGCGGATTAGCAAAGAAATTGATTCCATTAGTATTAATAATAATAAAATCACTTATTCTCAGGCTACAAATGCCCATAGACAAATACCTTACAGACTAACATACATAAAAACATATAACTAAGAATAAAACTATGTCGGCGACGATTCGGCGTGGCTCCGTTTCATCGTTGATTCTGGTGTCAAGTTCTCCAGTGGCAGGCTGCCCCTGAACCGCCGGAACACGACTCCCTTCGGCCAGAAGTCCGCACATGAGATGCTCTCCAGCAACGGCCGCGGCACGCGCACCACGAACGAAGCAAAGTCCACGCAGTGGCGCGGACGAAGCTGGAACACCCTCAGGTTGTAGCCGGACTTCCGGCGGACGTACTCCACGACGTCGTCGACTGTCATGGAGCATTTTAGCTTGAGCAAGGCCCGTTCGGATGACTACCACTATCTTGCTCGCTAATCCAGCCGCTAAGCAGCTGTGCTTGCACTGTGCATCTAGCACGAATCTTCTCATTATGCGTTAACTCGCTACGTAAGGCTGTGCGTCTTTCTCCCACTAGGCTTATAAGAACGAGACGACCAAGTTACGTAGCGATCTAACGCGTATCGAGAAAATTCATGCTAGGTGCACTGTTGTGTACCTGGTGAAATTATTGGCACAAGGTATTCCATCTTAACCCTTGGTTGGTAACGTATCTGCAATCTCCATGTCGCAGGTATTTACGGGTGATACTGATCACTTACCATCAGGTGATCCACTCGATTGCCTTCCTATTTTATAGAGAAAAAAAGATCTCTAATGTGGTTTTATCTCTACTAAAGCGAGAAATACGTTCAGTTAATTAACGCGTCTATCTCTTGTCGGCATCTAACATTTCTCACGCTCTGCAAAGCTCGCAAAACCATTGTAACAACGTTGAGGTTGAGCCAGTATTTTGGTTAATTGTAAAGAATTACCATTAACTCGGGTAAAGTAAAAGAGAAGTTTCAACAGCCGACTACCGACACAATAAATGGAGGATCCAAGGAAAGGAACATCTCTAGTGTTTTTTCAAATGATCAATCTTAAGAGGAGTGTGAACCCAGTCCGAAAAAGCGTTCCCCATACAAACGGCGATAACGTTTTCCACCATCTAAACCTTAACCTACGGCAATGATTTTTTGATATGTTGTCATTATGCCATTAAACTAGGTTTTTATGTTTTGATTTTTTCATATTCTTCATAGATTTGAGAATATTTGCATTTTAGAAGTTTCATACAAAACACAAATAATCAATATTTTTGAAACTATCAAGAGTATTTAAATATCAAAACATACAAACCTAGTTCTAGGGCAAAAAAATCATGGCTATAGGTTAAGGTTTAGAGGGTGGAAAACATTATCGCCGTTTGTATGGAGAGCGTTGGGTTCACACTCCTCTTAAAGCGTAGAGTTCGCTATGAACTAGGAATATTTAGAGATTTAAATCTCATTAAAAAAAGAAGAATCTTATTAAAAAAGTGACTAGAGATGTTGTATCTGTGGATACTTCAAATAGTAAGTCAAGCATAGAAGATTTACTTTGAACAAAAACCACGTTTGGGGTATAAGAAAACATTTACTAGTCAACTATTAAATTGTGACGTCATATTATCAGGTCGTTTTGTAGGGAGCCTTTTCGCGGGGCTTGCGCTGCATCGTTTTTTTACTCGCAATAATTCGCGAAATAGTGTTCATATAAAAAAAACTAAAATCACAGTTTTTTTTAACGAAGTCTTTGAATTTCAATAGTATCAGAAAATTTTTAGTCAACTAGCCAGTTGTCCAAAGAGGCAATGTAAATGAAAAACGATTTTCGTAAAAATAATGCCGAGTGAGTGGCATACTTTAATCGTACTGTAATGATTATTGTGAAGGGATTCTATAGTTGTCTAGAAGTCATTTTGGTTGGCAGTAAGTTGGCAGTACGTGATGTTATTGCTGTAACTTTGTACTTATTTAATGAGTCAATTTAAAATGCTTGTGAAGGACAAGCAAGCCTCTTTCGTTTTGAATCTGTATATTTATATTACTGGCCAGTGTAAGACCTCGTGACAGCAGCCCAGCTCGAAGAGTTTTTGGAGTCAGTCGTTCGCCACCCGCTGAGGCTGCTGCCACGAGGTTCACCCATATTGTACATACATTTAGTTCATTAAATTAGCATTATTCATAATTTTTCATTTCTTATTTATTATACAGTCCACAGGAATTCCTCACAATGCTACTAATGCTATGACACGATAAAATTTACATAATCTTATGAGATTATTGCAGTGCCCTAATAAGCTGCCATGTGCTCACTTATCTGTGTATCGAAAACCTTGTAAGACATGGTCACAATAAATATAATGAACGAATAGTCATATGATCAAACCCTACAGAACCCTTCGACGATAATTAAAGGTTCAAGACTAGTCATTGTTTGACAGTTAAGGTCTAAACAAGACGTACGAACTACGAACTTCGTAAACAAGTTAGATTATTATTTTCTTGGTAGGTAAGTATGTATTTGTATTTATAAATAGTTTTCGGTTCGAAGGACCAAAAGATTTAGAACTTTGCCCACAAGTTTGATTGTTAGTACCTATTTAAACAAAAGTACCAAGAATACTTTTAATTGAGCAGACTACAATTGGCTTGTTGGCAGTTTTTTATGCTAGTGAAAATAGACCCTACGGATGACATCGTTATTGCTGGCATGGCGAGGTATTCGACCCGCGCTTCTGCCGCAAGACATGCCATGATGACCTAGCCTGTCGGTCATTTTCCCGCATTGGCAGCGACGTGGGACGTTTGTTGATGTCCCTAATCTGAGGCTGGTAGCGAGGCGGAAAGTGGTGTTGTCTATAAGGGTAACACAAGAAAAAAAAGCGAAAATTAAAGGCTTTCTTAAGAGAAGAAAAAATTATGTTTTTAGTTTTTTTCTATGGTCACTATTTGATGAATTATCGCGAGAAGAAAAACGATGCAACGCAAGCCCTGCGAAAACACTCCTTGAAAAACGGTCCGACAATATGACGTCACAATTTATACTTTGGCTAGTAAATGTGTGGAGCATACAACTAAAATCGAGTTTTTTTTATAATAAAAAGAATGTTTATACGGTTACTCCCTTAACAAAAGTTGGTAATGTGGCGAAACTGGCAAACGCAAAGCACGGAATGCTAATGTTGCAGGTTCGAGTTCTGCCATTACCCTAATTTTTCTTTGTGTTGTCATTATCATTAAAATTTATTTGACAGTTTTATCTTTTACCAAATTCTTTCAATTTTTATAGCAGAAGAATTCAACATGCCAATTGGCATTGTTTTTTTTTCTTATGAGTGAGAGATCCATAGGGCCTGGTGGGTGAAAACTATAAGACCGGCAACTGATTAGCAATTTTTAGTGTCGCTAGTTCCCTTGGGCGGAGGTAATTACTTCCCATCAGATTACCTTCATGCTCATTTACCACACTGTTATATTAAAAAAAGTGTTCTTAGTAAGACTAGTCCGTGTAAAATCCACTATCACGTTTCGCGGTAACTATGCATTTTCTAAAGTAAAAAGTAGCCATTTTTGTACTAGTTACAGCCTAGCCAAATTTCATTATAGTAGTTTATGCAACTGCTATATAATGACAGGCCTTAAAACACGAGTGTGGTTTTATGAAACGAGCGTCAGCGAGTATCATAATAGGATCACATGAGTGTTTTAAGGCTTAATTATATGCAGTTGCATACATTACTTCATCTACACACATATCATAACTGCAAAAAACCGTAAAAGAAAAAACCGTAACAGGAAAAACCAACAAACGAATGACAACAGTAATGGCGGCAATGCGATCCATCCGTCAAGACGAACGTTTTTTTTAAAATCATAGACAAACGAATGAAGTACCTATTTTCATGTCACTCGAGATCAAATGTCGTGCGTTTATATTAAAAAAACATACTGAGTTGACGTTTCATATCGATAACTGTTTTAATATCTATGGATACTATGGATGGAATAGAGACCCACTTCAATTTTGACAACTGTTCCAAATTTAAATTCATAACGTTAGAGATATCGGTAATATGATGTCCATTAAAGTATAGATTTATCTACTACCACAGACAAGAAAATTCTTATAATAACATTGGTTGTAATAATGCTGGTCATTTCCTACGGTTTTTGAACGCGTTATTGAGCACTTATGATATGCGTGTAGATTAAAAATCATTTTAGTGTTTTGTCAGCAGCTTGTCGCAGTTTTGTCGCGAAGAGCTGACAAAAAAAGAGATAGAGTTGCTTTTCATTCAGTCACATGACAATATTAGAATTAAAGTAAAGAGTAAGAGATTAAGGAACAACATCCAAAACGGAACCTTTTCGCAGCAAATTTAATTAAACGCACTGGGTTCCCTGTGGGACAAAAATGATATTACATTACTAACTTGTCCAACAACAAACTGAACTCATTAACGCTGAAACCTATGGCTGTCTCTGTCGCGCGCATTCATAAATTTAATGAAAATGGTGGGCGGGAAAGAGAGCGATGAGGGAAAACAGGGCGGGAAGTGTGACGTGCTCAGAATAAAGTACGGCTCGATGGAAGCATATGGCGTGTCAGAATGGGTGGGAATTACTGGGATGGACGGTTTTGGAACTGGTATTTTTGGAAGTATTTAGGAACAGGTACTTTTGGAGTAACTTCATTACAAATGATGTTCCGGCATGGGGAGCAAGACAGCCGGTGCAATTACTGGCACAAGAGGTATTCCATGTTAGCCCTCTAGGTTGGCAACGCATTTGCAATCTCCTTGGTGTTGCGGGTGTTTATAGGCGTTGGTGATCACTTACCATCAGTGAACCACTTGCTTGTTTGCCTTAATATTTTATAAAAAAAATGGACAAAAATTTGAAAATGATAAATTAACAAAGGCAAATGACGCCGCAAACACCCTTGTGTGATTAACACTTTAACTAATCTTACAACACAAGGAGGTTTTTATTTCCACAATATCATTAATGGCACTTCATCATCAGCCTATGTTCGTCCACTGCTGGACATAGGCCTCTCCCATAGCACGCCACTGAGCACGATCCTCGGCCACTCTCATCCAGCTCTTGCCAGCCGCCTTGCGAAGATCATCGCTCTACCGAGTCTGAGGACGTCCCACGCTACGTTTGCCGATCCGTGGTCTCCACTCAAGAACTCGTTTACCCCAACGGTTATCGGTTCTTCGGGTTATATGGCCGGCCCACTGCCACTTCAGCGTGCTAATGCGGTGGGTTATGTCGATAACTTTGGTTCTCTGTCGGATCACTTCCATTCGTATTCGATCTTTTAGAGAAACTCCGAGCATAGCCCTTTCCATAGCACGTTGAGCAACTTTAAATTTGTGGACCAGCCCTTCAGTGAGTGTCCATGTTTCGGCACCGTATGTCATGACGGGCAGGACGCACTGATTGAAGACTTTCGTCTTTAGACTCTGTGGAATTGGCGATGTGAAGACTTGATGCAGTTTCCCATACGCTGCCCATCCCAACTGTATTCTTCTGTTGGCCTCTTTCTCAAAGTTGTTTTTACCCAATTGCATAGTTTGCCCGAGGTAAACATACTCCTTAACAACCTCGAGAATATTGCCTTGAACTGCAATTGGTTCCGGACTTACATGTTCATTGAACATAACCTTGGTTTTATTCAGGTTCATCCGAAGACCAATGCGTTGAGAAGAATCAGCTAGGTCATTCAACATATGTTGCAAATCTTGCAGCGTTTCCGCCACGATGACGATATCATCTGCAAATCGTAAGTGTGAGAGGTACTCGCCATTTATGTAAATGCCGCGCCCCTTCCAGTCCAGCGTCTTGAACATATCCTCCAATGCATTTGTGAATAATTTGGGGGATATAACGTCCCCTTGTCTCACACCACGATGCAAGAGGATGGGTTCAAACTGCCGATTCTGGACTTGGACGGCCATAGTAGCGGCGTTGTACAGACCTCTCAACACTTGGATGTATCGCCAATCGACTTGGCATCGCTGCAAAGATTCCAGAACAGACCAGATCTCGATCGAGTCAAAGGCCTTCTCATAGTCCACAAACGCTAAACACAAGGGCTGATTATACTCTTCGGTCTTCTGTATAATCTGCCGCACTGTATGGATGTGGTCTATGGTGCCGTATCCCGATCGAAACCCGGCCTGTTCGGGGGGCTGGAACTCGTCGAGCCTTCGCGCAAGACGGCACTTAAAACGCAGAAATTAAATAACTCTGCATTATACAACAAAAACAAATTGTAAAATTTTGTTTATTTCTGACTTAAATAAATATTTATCTCAGAATATTAAAATAAGTAGAGACAAAGACAAATTACGTTGAAATCGGTCTGTCCTTTTAGAGTCCACTATCCTATTGACAGGATAAACATAAAATGACACTCATGTTTATTGTCGGGTATTAGATGGATGAAAAGTAAATTGAAACTGGCAATGAAAATTTTACCCTTCGGCACTCTTAGACTACCTCAGTTAGTTGGACTACCTCAACCGTGCCGGAAAATATTGAAAAAACTCCATCATAATCAAGTACAAAAATACTCCCAAAAATACTCGTTCGGGGCCGCCCTTCGCTTCCCTAAGGCAACAAAGTAACAGGTAAAGGTATTGGGCAGTGGCTGTTGCAGTCGCGATCCCTAGCCTCCGCGAGCGGTCGTGTGGCGAAAAACAAAATTGTTTATGATCAATTGTGTTTTGGCTCTGGTGTATTTTTTGGCTGACAACTGAGGTAAGTAATAAAAAATAAGACGTTATTTATGGTATTTTAACGTTCGATGCTTAAATAACACGTTAAAAATAAGAGAGAGCCAAGTTCGTTCTTTATAAAATAAGGCGTAATTTATTGTACTTTTTAATGATTGTTTTTAGGCTGCACGTGCTCTAATTCTTTGCCTATCGCATAAGGCACAAAAAACGTCATATTTTAACTGCGCTGAAAATCAATAAAAAGCTTTTTTAAATCAAATGAGATGCGTTATTAATGCATTACTTACATATATAGTAGTACCTACTTAAACAACGCATTATTTGATAATGCTAACTAACATTATAAAATTAGTTTTTAAAATAACAACATCTTATTAATGGACTCTACATTTTCTTCGTTAAAAACTTTACACTAACATGAATTGTATTATTTCAACTACCATCGCAAAGGCTTTATGCTTTGATTCCTTTTATCTTTTATAAGCAAAAGCGCCGAATTTCGACGTTTTTGGCCCATTGTACAACAAAGGCGTCTTACAAAGGCACTGTTGCTTTGCTCAACAAGTAGCAACCCTGGAAGGCTTTATGGCGCATTGGATCGGGTTCGATTTTATTTCAAAGGACGATGTTAAATATTTAACAAGATTTCCGTCGTCTTCGCGGCCTTTTTCGTTTTTATCGTCACTTTATTGCGATTTTTATAGGGTGTGTACGTATAATACTTAGTTTAAGAAAAATTCAATTTGTTTTGAACAGTTACCACTAATTAATATCTTCTCTAAAATTGGGTTCATTAATATCAGACATTTCTCTGTTATTAGAAGCATAAAAGATAAAAGCATGTCATTTTGAGCCCAAATCAGATAAGATATTATTGTTAGTAAAATGCACAAAATAAATATAAGAAAATGGTTTCACAATTTCATGAAATATTTTTAAAGATATAAACATAATTATCTACCCTTGACAATGGTATTTCATGCTGTTAGTAAAATTGACACTTCTTAATGCTCAATGTCTATAACAAAAAGAGCAGGGCGCGTTTTGATAATTTTTTTATAGAATTTAAAAATGTTAAAATAATGTATGAAGCAATATGAGTAACTGCAGTAGTTAAAAACACTTACCTGACAAGATGATGATGAAGTTATCGTCACTAAATTAATGTGAGGTGCTTAAAAGAGCAATTAATTATCTTGAAGTGCCCACGTAAGTGCTGAATCAGGAACTTGCAAGGTAGGAGTACCAGACACAAAAAATTAGGGCTAACTGCTCTCTTGCGGCGTTCCTTATCAGTAGTAAACCTGACTAGAAAAGAAGGTAGAGAGTTTGAATGTAAACATTTATTACTTATTTATTTTAATTTGCGCCTGAATCGTGAGTTATCCTTGATAGAACAAGAAACTGTGGAGTGCCACAAGGTTCGGTGCTAGGCTCATTGCTCTTTCTTTAGTGCAAAAGCTAACGTGTACTTATAACAGATAAAACCAATTGATTTCCGTTTTGTATTTTATTAGCTTGTGATAGGAGGCTTGTGTAACATATAATAATGGGATCATGGTTCAAAGCGTACCCCGTATTAGGAAACGGGATTTTTTTTTGTAACGAAGTAGATCTTGCTCGAAATATTAAGCGAAGGACGTCGCGAACAATGAATAGTCGAATATAATGAAGTCTAATCTTATTTTAATTACACGCCATTAAAATTTTCAATTCAGTTGTATAAGGCGGCCATTAGACGCCGCGCCTGGATTAACCTTCGATAAATTTATAAGGAAGTAAATGAGGAATACTGTATTGAATTTCTTTAATTTTGTAAAGCGATTCGTGTCGGTCGTTTCTGTGCTCGTTACTTTTTGTTTATCTCTAGTTTAGGTTTCCATAGTTTAGGTTCTGGACTTTCTGTTTCTGTAAGTACGAAAGTTTCCATAAAACGACGTGGATGGGAAAAAAAAATGGCAAAATAGTTCAAACCACAAATTTTGGTTTAAAAGATCCTAATTTTCGTCACCAGAAGGAACACATAATCATCACTCTCTTAGTACTTTTTGTGGTATTTCGCAACTCGTTACAAGCTTTTATTGATTTTCCAATATTTGTTTCGTTTAGGGTAAATCTTTCAACTCAATTTGGGTTTACTTCCAGCTGTCGGATTGTTTCCAAATTTGATATTTGTATGTAGTTTCAATAACATAGCAATAATGAAGCGTCGTCGACAAAAAATGGTATTAATAAGTTTTTTTCAAAAATTAAACTTAATTTTCCTATTTCCTCCTTAAGGAGTTGAATCAATCGGCTTTAAAATTCTGGTTTTGTCGCACCAAGAGCCGATAAACGAGCGCAATCATCACATCACGAGGCTGTTACAGATGAAGAAAATAATAACGATGAAATAAAAAACCTGATTTTAATAATTTTGTATACAGTAGCCACTTGGATATTATCACCAGTAACTTTTTATCCCAAATTCAAATACTTACTAGAAATGATAACACATCTCCAATCCCCACAGGCGAAATCTAGTGCCTGGTTGCCGGCATTGTTGCCAGCAACAAAGGGCTAATTTCTATCATCGCGGCATCTGACGAGGGTTGACACTCTGATCTGTAAAGCTATGATGAAAGAATTATTTATTACCATCACCCACGCGAGTGGCAACAGTTTAGCCAAAACATGATTCTGTATTACCTAAGTTATTTGTATAAGTGCTTTCGTATATCGTTATACATGTAGCTTTTAATGTAGAACAGTCAAATTATTAAATTTAAATGACTGTATTATTGTCTGTATCTGTATTATGTTCAACGAGACCGCCAATTGGCTGTTAATTTTTTTGCTAACCACGTCCGATTGAGTAACTATTGTGAGGAGTTAAGTTTTCAAATGGTTTCTCATTTTTGGCAATATTTTTGAAAATAAGCTAATTTTATTATTATAATTATAATTAAATTTCAATTATAATCTTAACTTTCTGTCGTTTTAGTATTAATCACTATTAATCCTTTGCCTTTACGCATTAAAAAAACAAATCGGTTAGATGATTGTGTTTTTTGGTTTTCTTTACAAATATTACAGTCTATTGTGGCGCAAAATGTAAATGACTGATTGATGTTGTATCATTATCCTGAAGATTATTTACAGATGTTTTTTTTCCTGTTAAAGTTGTGTATTTTTCTTTAAAAACATACGTGTGAAGTGAACGCTGTGTGGAAAACTGGTACAATATCGAAATAAGCTTTGTAAAGCGATTTACAACTGTAATGCCAAGTCTTTCATCAGCGATGTGTGATTTGGTCGAACAGCCTCCCAAAGACATTGGAATGTGTAACACCACCATTAAAATGTCATTATTTTTCGTTTCGTTATTATTTTTCCATCGAACTCATTCATCACCGCAACTAAAATTACTGAAGACTTCGGCCTCCATCATAAAAAAACCTTTTTCAAATAAAACATGGCTGTATGGCTTTAGAGATCTTTGTCTGCCCTTAATTGGGTATACAAAAATATTTCACAAAAAATTCGTTTTATTGCTTATTTAAAGAGAAAATTGGGCGTCGTATCGTACCTTTACCACATTAGCCCACAGGGCAAACAATTACTTAACAACTTAACATCAATTACTTTATAAAAATAAAAAAGAGGGCGGATAAAAGACGTACACAATATTGTTAATTGCTTTATGAGCATACATAAAATCACATAAATAAGGCAACTTGACAAAGATTAATTTAAAAAAAGCAACTAAGTTACAGAAAAGAAAATAAAAAGATAAAATTTTAATTAAAATTAAAGGGAAAAATGTCACCCAAGCCGCTGTTTCAGGGCAGGTTGCCCAGAAAGCTGGCGGCGTGACCTCTCTGAATGGCAATGCCAATACATTGAGCGAGCAACGCGCCACTCCTCGGGTCACCAGAGGTATCAGCACTTTTTATTTCCTTCATTTTTTTTTATTAGAATGTAGGCGTCGGGTTCCCATGGGCCAATGGTCAAGAAAATATAAAGTAGTTGATGTAATTTTCTCTTGTTCTTACTCGCGTATTTCAGTATTTTCTCGTCAATATTAGGTCACAGTCAAGGTCTGGGACTGTTACCTTATTTACAGGGTTACTGGTAAGGCGACCTATTCCTGTCAAGGGGTTATGGGGGAATTTATTTGCAGTAAAAAAAGTCATGTCGGAAAATTCACTGAAAATACGTACAGAAAGTCATGAAATAAGAATTTTCTTATTTCTCGGAAAATCACAAATTTCGGACAGGGTATCACATGACCTTTTTTGCTGCAAATAACCTCCCCATAACCCCTTTTCAGGAATAGGTCGACTTACCAATTACCCTGTATATGAAGAGTGATCAAATACGGGAGAAGCCATTGCCCAGGACCGAATCTCTATGAAAAACGGCCATTTTGGTGAGCTTTAGTCACCTCCCGAGATTCAAAAATCGCACCCTAGGTGTGCGACAACTTGTATGCGATGAAAGTACATCTGGAATTATCTGGTCCTGTTTTAGCTATAAATAAAGTAAAACAAAATCCCGTTGGTACCTAGCCACGTGAAATTAATACACCCGCCCGCAAAGAAGGTCGTAAGGCATTAACCTTTTCGCAAATATTTTTAAACTACCCTTTCAACCTAAAAGTCCAAAACATATTTAGCTTAACAGAAAAGGTCCTGAAAATATCAGACATTTTATTTCCAGAATATATCGAACTAAAGTTAAAGACAAAGCTTTTTCTAGTTATCATTTAATTTTGTATACATATTTAGGGTCCGTTTCACCACTCTCTGATAATTTCCTGTGGCCCGTTTCACTAAGCTACAAGTTACAATTTTACAAGTCTAAACCAGCAACATTGGTCAATAATGACCAATGGAAATGGGCATTATTGACCAATGTTGCCGGTTTAGACTTGTAAAATTGTAACTTATAGCTTCGTGAAACGGGCCACTCGTGAATATTATAGCTCCAACAGACATCTGTGATGCCGTCTCTGTTTATTCTATGGACACAAACAGCGACGATATCACATCTGTTAGATTGATATGAGGATCTTATCCGATAGTGCTGAAACAGGGCCTTAACGTAGTCAAAGAATAAATAACAGTACTAACGTACAGAAACTTCTCTTTTTCGACTGCGATTAAACGAATTTCAACTTCATTAACACGCGCAAAAAGTTCGTATTACTTCATACACAATAGCCAGATGGCGCGCGTCAAAAGGAACGCGCCGCCCGCATCCGCCTTCCCCCCGCTACTCCCGGCGACACGTTAGGGTTGCGCGGCATTCGTTTTTAATTACACTGACACTACAGAATATAAATAAAGCAGTACCGAAATTTATTAGGCCTATTTGTTGAGTTAGATATACCTACGCTCCGGTGGAGCATTAGGCTTGTCCTCTTAATATTTGGTTTTATATAATAATGCATTTTATACAATAAATTACTTAAAAGTTCGTAACACGTCATCGTATTTCTGAAAACTCATCAGTACAGCTATAATTAATGGTAAAAGGGTGTTTGAACTGTAATATACTAGACACATAATATAATAAACACGTAATTTACTAGACGCCCTACGTGTACAAGTGAGACAGTATTATGGCAGTGTCACGCGTTAAAAAGAGAGAACAGACATAATAACATTGTATTTTATTGCGTAAAAGAGTGACTGAGTGAAAGGCAGCACCACAAAATAAATAACGTAGGTACAGAAACTTCTCTTTTACGACCGCGATTAAACGAATTCCAACTTTATCAACACGCTTAAAAAGTTCGTATTACTTCATACACCATGCGCCAGGCCGCGCGAGTCAAAATGAACGCGCCCCCCGCTACTCCCGGGCGATACGCGATACGCTAGGGTTGCGCGGCATTCGTTTTCAATTACACTGACACGGCTGGGGCGAGCGAGCGAGCGCGCGGCAAGCCGACAGTCTACTGCGATTTGCCTATGCCATAGGCAAGGCGGTCGAGGGTACCTACGAGTGGAAACCCCCTGGCAGCACTAACAACATCCTGTACTCCTAACACGAATCTTATCGACACGAGTTAACTCGCTACTTAACTCAGTGCGTCTCGTTCTAACTGGCCCAGTAGGAGAGAGACGCACTAACTTACGTAGCGAGATAACGCGTATCGAGAAGATTCGTGCTAGGTGCACTGAAGATCGTAGGGATAGATTTCAAAGCTCATTTCAAGAGCGTTGGAACAAATTACATTGTCGCTGAGGTCCTAACTTGACCGGCCAAGTTTATAGTATTTTATGCAACTGTTGCATAATGAGGGGTCTTAAAACACGAGTGTGGTTTTATGAAACGAGCGTCAGCGAGTCAGCGATTATGTACAGTTGCATCCATTACTTTATTACACACATATTATAAGTACTTTATGATGGGTTCAGAAGCCATAGGGCAATGACCTGCATTGCTACTAGCTACCAGTGCTAGGTACCAATTAAATATCTATAGACTGTACACATTAAAATAATATAATAAAAAATGAATTTGAATAAATATAGAAACAAATTAGAAAAATTCTCATAATAATCTTGGTTGTTATAATGCTGATCATTGCCTAAAGTTTCTGAACGCATTATAGAGCATTTATGATATATGTGTAGATAATAGTATTTTATGCAACTGTTGCATAATGAGGGGTCTTAAAACACGAGTGTGGTTTTATGAAACGAGCGTCAGCGAATTTCATAATAGGATCATACGAGTGTTTTAAGACCTAATTATGTACAGTTGCATACATTACTTTATCTACACACATATCATAAGTACTCTATGATGGGTTCAGAAGCCATAGGGCAATGACCTGCATTGTTTCTAGCTACTAGCGCTAGGTACCTATTAAATATCTATAGACTGTACACATTAAAACAATGTAATAAAAAATGACTTTGAACAAATATAGAAACAAATTAGGAAAATTCTCATAATAATATTGGTTGTTATAATGTTGGTCATTGCCTACGGTTTCTGAACGCATTATAGAGCTATTATGATATATGTGTAGATAAAAAAGTTTTTCTCTCTATGCATCTCCTTCTCATGTCACTAGTCAAACAGAGAACCAGGGATAGGGTAACCAACTTTTTTTCTATCAAATATAGTATTTTCGAAGCTATTACCTTTAAAAATATAGTAGATTAAAATTATTGGGGTTTAGTTTAAGTATTACTTTTGTAATTTTTCTAACCGTACTTTTTAAGTTTCTTTGTACTTACTAACAAAATTATGGATCGCAAATAATAGTCTGAAATAAAAATATTCTATTCTATTCTATTCTATTCTATTAAACATAGTATTTGATTTCCTAAAATAGTAGGATACTATATTAAATAGTAGGGTTGGCAACCCTACCCAGGGAGGCATAAATTAAAACTCTCCCTTGTGATACTATTGCGTGTTAAGTTGTTGTCGAATTATGTTTTCCTTCTTATCTAATCTACTCTATTAACTACTAATGTTATTAATAGCGAAGCTAATATAAAATATATTTTGATAGGTATTGATCTATGCCTGCCCATATTACCAGGGGGGTTCCACTCCACACTGTAAGTACGCTCGGCCGCTTTGCCTATAGAGTAGGCAAATCGCTGTAGGTTGTCGGCTTGCCGCGCGCCCTCGCTAAGACAGTGTGATTCAAAACTATTGCGACGCAACCCTAACGTGTCGCCGGGTGTGTTGCGGGAGGAAAACGGATGCGGGCGGCGCGTTCCTTTTAATGCGAGCCGCCTGGCGAATGTGTATGAACTAATACGAACTTTTTGAGCGTGTGAATAAAGTTGGAATTCGTTTAATCGCGGTCGAAAAAGAAAAGTTACTGTACGTTACTACTATTATTTATTCCGTGAAATTACTTCGAACTTTACTCCACACTTTGACCGATCAAAAATAGGACACGTCAATGAGTTAATTGTACTTCTACGAATAGTGTATTATTATTAACTGTTTGAACTTTAACAAGGTGAGCTGTTGTTTCAAATATAAAACCAACATGGCGGCTTGCGTCAAATGACCAAAATAAGGCTTCAGTTTGTAGGTTAATAATTGATTTGTTTGACGTCAGCAGTGTTGACACAGACAGACTATTACGTGACACGTGCGCACTTTTTACTGTAACATATACTATGGCCATACTGTAAATGTTGTTGAAATATTTATATTTGTTTGTAAATGCGTTGTCGAAATGGTTTTAACGATTTCGATGAACTTACCATAGGTTTAAGGACGAAAAATCGATCGAACTAGGTCTCTTTGCTAAGAAGAAAAAGAAAAAGTTTATAGTACATTTTAGGGTTCAGTGCCCAAAGGGTCAAACGGTACCCTGTTACTAAGACTCCGCTGTCCGTCCGTCTGTCTGTCACCAGGCTGTATCTCATGAACCGTGATAGATAGACAGTTGAAATTTTCACAAAAAATGTCTTTCTGTTGCCGCTATAACAACAAATACTCAAAAACAGAATAAAATAAATATTTAAGGGGGCTCCCATACACCAAACGTGATTTGCTCGTTTTTATAGATAATAGTACGGAACCCTTTGTGCGCGAGTCCGACTCGCACTTGGCCGTTTTTTTTATCTCGGATATTTATTTAGTAGTGGAAAATCCATTAAAGACTTTAAGATCGAAAAATCTACACTCTGCCGTGACCGTGAGTCGAATTCTGCTAAAAAGAAAATGAACGAAAAAGTGTTGTGTACAGTAGGGGAAATAAATTCACGTACCAGCTTAGAATCCTATCGCAATGACGCGACGCGTCAAATGCCAGGCTATGTCATTCAAATGTCATGCGTATGTCTCTTCGACTAGGTTCTACGGTGGCACGTGTTTGGATTTCCTTGACTGTACATTTTTTATCCAGGATAAAAATTCCGTTTAGAGCTTTCCCTGGAAACAGAAAAACAGCTAAAAGCTGCGTAGGTCGTAAAATATAATACGAAACGGAAATATATGAAGACCGTAATATTATATTATAACTGTGTCTTGTTTAATGTAAGTATGTCTCTCTCGTTTTAATGACGTAGTTAAACGGAGAATTACAAAGAGGCAGGTCGTTCTCTTACTTAATATGTGTAATTCAAAAGCTTTATTACAGGGCCAAGTTACTAAGTAAGTAAAATTATTTTATCTACACACATATCATAAATGCTTAATAACGCGTTCAAAAACCATAGAAAATGACCAGCATTATTACAACCAATGTTATTATAAGAATTTTCTTGTCTGTGGTAGTAGGTAATCTTTTCTTTATTGGGTAGTATCTCTTAGTAGTCTGTATTTATTGGTGATTACATTACCGATATCTCGCGAGCTCGTGACGTTATGAATTTAAATTTGGAACAGCTGTCAAAATTCAAGTTGGTCTTTATTCTAGTATCCACAGATATTAAAACAGTTATCGATACGAAACGTCAACTCAGTATGATTTTTTAATTTAAACGCACGAGATTTGATCTCGAGTGACATGATAATAGGGACTTCACTCGTTTGTCTATGATTTAAAAAAAACGTTCGTCTTGACGGATAGATCGAATTGCCGCCATACTTGTTTGTTGGTTTTTTGCTGTTACCGTTTTTTGCAGTTATGATATGTGTGTAGATAAAGTAATGTATGCAACTGTATATAATTAGGCCTTAAAACACTCGTGTAATCCTATTATGAAACTCGCTGACGCTCGTTTCATAAAACCACACTCGTGTTTTAAGGCCTCTCATTATATAGCAGTTGCATAAAATACTATTTACTACCTTTTTGTAGACAAAAAAAAGAGCAGGCGGGTCATGATTAAGCACAAGGGAACCAGCCACTAAAAGGGACTCTGATGCGTTGCCAGCTTTTAAATCCCCTCACCCAGTGAGCTTCAATCTTACACTTGCCGTACGAAACGCAATAGTAAGCTACTAAGCTTGGGATAGCTAAAAAGGATCTTAGCCTCGGAAATGCAAGTGTGTCACATATTTTTATGACGCAAGTGCCATTTTTTTTGTAAAAAAGGAAGCAAAAGAGTGTGTGGGTCACCTAATAGAAAGTGATAACCTCTGTTGATGGGGAACAGCGACGTCAAAAGAGACCCTGATTCGTCACCGGTCTTTAGGTTGGTCCCATTAAATACACAGACACACAAACACAAGGTAGTGGCACTCTCTTCGACTGAAGCCCCTAATTTTCGCTTCCATTTAAATGACTACAATAGAGTGGTCAGGAAAACACGCTAACCGCAGGAAAACTGCGATATGCAAGAAACGCGAATCCATTAATTCATGATAGTTATAATTTTCCGTATGTGGAGCATTTACACGATCAATTAATTATAAACGAACAAGCGGGGTCACTAGATGGTAAGCAATCATCGTGACCCATGATAACTTGCAACATCCGAAGAATCGCAGACGCGTTGCCGGCCGGAAATTGATTTTGATGTTTGGAAATGATCCCGATCTGTATTGGCGATCCCTGGCTCCAAAGATTGTACACCTGCAGCTGTGTTAAATTGTTAAATTGTAAAATTTTTGAATATTTGAGATGTAAAATAACATTGTAATTTAGATTTATTTAAAAAATTACACCTCGTTGAGTTTCTTGCCGGTATCTTCTCATCAGAGGTTTTTCCGAACCGGTGGTAAATTTTTTGACATTCATAAGTGCTACCTGTAAGCCTAATCTGAATAAAATATTTTGACTTTGACTTTGACTTTGAAAGGTTTAAGGAATTTTCTGCACACGTGTGTAACAACAACAATAGACAATCCTTATCCTTTATTGTACACCACATAAAAAAGACAAAAAAAAACAAAGAAACAAATTAGTAAAGTAGATTAGGCGGTTTTATCGCTTCGGAGCGATCTCTTCCAGACAAGCTTGTAACTTTTTAAACGAGCCATGGCACCAAGGGGCCAATATTTTTTCAATCGCTTGGCCAAACTTGGCGGTCTGGCTCGGGCAATAGGCCAAGGACGGGCACGTGCCATGTCTAGGACGTAACGATCAATATAGAATAACTGGCTCAATATCGTACACGATTCATGGGAATGATACGTTTAATAATAGAAGGTTGCTGGCCTAGTGCGGCTAAGAAGTCGTGTTCGTGAGATATAGTCGACCAAGAAATTGCTTGACCACTTTTCGACCGTATTACAAAAGTATAAGGTTCAAAACTGGTCAAGCAATTTCTTGGTCGACTATACAGAGTTCGATCCCCAGCGGTCGGCATATAGTCAACCAGGTTAAGTGAATATTTTGAGCAGCGGTGTGGAGAGCATTCTATAAAAACGGTACGGATATGATGCGTCACTGCGATTACGTACCGGCAGCGTATTTTGAGTAGCGGTGGGGGGGGCATGCAGTAATAAGTTTCGGATACTATGCGACACTGCGATTCCGTATCGTCAGCGTATTTTGAGCAGCGGTGTGGGGATCATGCAATGATATTATAATGCATGGATGTACAGTGTCATATTAAATGACAGCAGAAAAACGGACCGACATCAGAATACAGGTTGACGCCAATGTTACAAATGCAAATTATTAGTTTACCATTTATAGTCATTGGATTTACAACTTGACGTCAAACTGAATTCAATAATAATTTATTAAGTTTCGTTGCAAATAGCTTTATTTTTACAAAATAATAGCATTTACAGCAGCGCCGTCGGCCGACAGACTTACAGCGCCAGCGATTGTCGATTTATTGTACTTTTGTTCTACTTTTGATGCGGCCATTTTTTAAACGCTGACTAGAAGTCCATTACTTATAGGTCAGTGGGGGCATGCGATAAAAACGGTACGGATGCGATGCGTCACTGCGATTCCGTACCGTCTCCGTATTTTAAGCAGCGGTCTGGTCGAACCTTTATATGTACAGTCAAGGAAATTGAACACGTACCACCGTAGAACCTAGTCGAAGAGCAATACGCATGACATTTGTATGACATAGCCTGGCGTTTAACGCGTCGCGTCATTGCGATAGGGTCCTAAGGTGGTACGTGAATATATTTCCCCTACTGTACATACTGCACATCTCCTAATAAGCACACTATGAAATGTAATTACTTGGTCTATGTCTGTAGTATATAGTGTAGTAAAGTCACTAACATATATATATATATATGTAGAGGTTCACATTGTTGAATCTACATAACAGTTCTATATGTTAATGCTGTGTCGACAGCTATTAGCACTGGTTATCAAAATAAGACCTTGTGCTGCGTAAATATCATATATTCGTGAATACGGTGAATTTAGACGACCGGATAGCCTAGTGATTAGTGACCCTGACTATGAAGCTAGAGGTTCCGGGTTCGATTCCCGGGAGGGGCAAATGTTTGTACTCGAGTCTTGGATGTTATATGTATTTATCTATATAGGTATGTATATCCGTTGTCTAGTACCTTTAGTAAAAGCTTTGCATATATTGGGACTAGGTCAATTGTTGTGAATTGTCCCGAGATATTTATTTATTTATAATAGTATAAGTACATGATTAAATTTTTCGTACAAGCAAAATAAAAGTTAACTATGACTGTGGTGTAGCAATTAATTCCTGAATTATTTAAATAATGAAAAAAGGAAAAAAATACTGAATAACCTCATGGTCACCCTATATTTATTGAGTTAAGGCGAAAAACATAGTGTTTAGGTAGGATGACAATTATTTGGCTAAAAACTTAAATTGAAAATTTAAAAAAGGACCACAAAAATTAGGTATGCAGTTAGACGTAAAATTGTAAATCCGATGACTATTAATGGTGAGTTTGCATTTGTAACATTGGCGTCAACCTGTAGTCTCATGTCGGGCCGTTTTTCTGCTGTCATTTAGTATGACATTGTATACCTATAACATTATATTAATTGGTACAGTCAGCGTCAAATATATCGGAGCGGGCGAGACAGTCAAAAATATCTGAACTCGACTCTATTGTCAAATACGTTTGGGTGTGTTCGCATATTTTTGACCACCGTGCCCGCGCCGATATATTGGACACTGACTGAACACTAAGTCATTTTAGCTTGACCGCGTCGTAGCTCTGCGTCGTAGCTCCGCGTCGTAGCTGATGCTACGCGGCGTAGCGTTCGTAGCAGTGCCTACGCTGGCCGTAGCAAAACGAGTTTCTAACGAGCTTACTTCACACTAATTGCTGTTCTTTGTAGTCCATTTATCACTGTTTATGTTTAGAATATACTTGACTACCGAGCCGCCGTGGCTTCGCACGGTTACAATCAGTATGTAATAGACATAAAATAGTATTTTATGCAACTGCTATATAATGAGAGGCCTTAAAACAACAGTGTGGTTTTAAGGTCTCGCTGACGCTCGTTTCATAATAGGATCACACGAGTGTTTTAAGGCCTAATTATATACAGTTGCATACATTACTTTATCTACATACATATCATAACTGCAAAAAACCGTAACAGCAAAAAACCAACAAACAGTCATGGCGGCCATTCGATCTATCCGCCAAGACGAACGTTTTTTTAAACCACAGACAAACGAATGAAGTCCCTATTGTCATGTCACTCGAGATCAAATGTCGTGTGTTTAAATTAAAAAAAACATACTGAGTTGACGTTTCGTATCGATAACTGTTTTAATATCTGTGGATACTAGAATAGAGACCAACTTGAATTTTAACAGCTGTTCCAAATTTAAATTCATAACGTCACGAGATATCGGTAATGTGATCACCAATAAACACAGACTACTAAGAGATACTACCCAATAAAGAACAGATTTACCTTCTACCACAGACAGGAAAATTCTTATAATAACTTTGGTTGTAATAATGCTGGTCATTTTCTATGGTTTTTAAACGCGTTATTGATGTGTAGATAAAGTAATAAAAACCTTCCTAAAGAAAATTCTTTAAATTACTATGAAAACCACACCCGCCACAAGGTCACGGTCACGCCACAAGGTCACGGTCAGCACGGGACGGTCTTGAGGCGATCCTTGGGGGAGGCCTATGTTTAACAGTGGACGTCTTTCGGCTGAAATGATGATGATGATGATGATGATGACTATGAAAATCGTATCAAGACCCGACGCGTGGTGGAAGGAGAAGGCGGCCAAACATACACTATAAGGATCTAGAACAGACAGGGACAGATGGCGACTTTACTTTTTACTGTGCAAAGAAGATATTTACTTAGGAGCAAACGAGCATAGGGTTACCTGATGGTAAGGGGTTTCCACCACCCATGGAAATCGGCGACTCCAAAAGAATCGCTGAACCGTCGCCCTTTCTTCATGTTCCTACTTCCTTGAGCTTCCTGATCTCTTACTTACCGTACGAAACGCAGTATTAAGCTAGTACTTTATGCCGGTATTCTATGACAAAAAAGTGAAATTCAAAGCGGCTTTCGATCTTCGGTTTTACTCTTGCAAAAGATATTGTCTTTTAAAGTAGATTTTTGAAGTTCAAATGAATAGACATTTTGATTCGTTAGTAGAAGAGTTGCTCTAGACAACAGGTCCCCAAAATTTTTGTTATCGTAGACGACGTTTTTGTTGTGTCCCTTTGACTTGCTTATAATCATTTTTACAAATCTTTACTTTTTTCTTAAAAAATGGGTTTGTTCGACACCATTTTAAAACGAAAATTGCTCTTAAGAAAATACTGAGACTTCCCAAATTTGAGTATATGAAAATTCATGAAATTGTTTAAAAAAAAAATCTATTAAGATAATTTAGATAAATATGAGGGTATCCCTAGTAATTGACATAAGTTTCAGTGGAAAACAGTGTAGGGACACCCCTTACATCTCAATGATCCCTAAATGATTTTTTGGCATGGACCCCTTGGAAGTTTAAATCGACCCCTGGAGTTGATATATTATCAAACCGCGATTGGAATATAATTGGAGAGTAACGTCAGCACACTGTCATTTCATAGACTTGCGGCAAGCTTCAGTGCTATATGTATGAAATGACAGTGGGCTGACGTTACTGTCCAATTATATTCTAATCGCGGTTTGATAATACTACTTTGGGAATCGCTGTTTTAGACCAAGCTAGATATATCTAGGATAAAAATAGATATTGATCCACTACCTGCCAGCTGGCAACAACGCTAGGCTACTCAAGTGACTGTTATCTACATCTACACTAATATTATAAAGAGGAAAGATTTGTACCTATTTTTGTATGTTTGTATGTTTGTAATGAATAGGCTCAAAAAGTACTGGGCCGATTTAAAAAATTCTTTCACCAATAGAATGCTACATTCTTCCAATTTGACATAGGCTACATTTCATTTTGAAAAAAATTAGGGATCCTTGGTAAAATTTGAACAATGTAACCGAAGGTGTAGAAAATTGAGTCTTAAAATTGATTGTACCCGTGCAATGCCGGGGCGGGTCGCTAGTATGATATAAATAGCACTTTATACAATCAATACTGTCTTGAACTTTCGTGATCGCTCGTTTTATTTTAGTCTTCGCTTTCTTTAAATTGAATTTAATAAATTAACATAAAACTACCGCGAGACTCGGACATATTGATAAAAACGGATCACTCACGTATTATAAAGTCGAGAATTGCCCGACATGTTTCGGGTCAGTCAGGTAAATTTAATAAACATGTTGATAGACTATTTTTGTAAAAATCAAGTCGAAATCTATCTTGACTCGGTAGGATCCAAGAAGCATTTATAAATTTTAGATAATTATTCACCGATTTGGAAAATTAGAAGATCATTAAAAACCTATAATTAGAAATACTGGCTGGATACTCTATGGAGTTGTAATTCTTTGAAAAAAATTAAATAATGTCACAATTTTTTTTAATACAATAGGTAAACGCTGATTGGAGTCAGGAATCACCAATTCAAGTCAAAATAATTTTAAAACTGACTAAACTGTGTTAAATATAAAGTTAAAATAACATTTTAGTATTGATTTGTTTAAAAAACTACCTCGTAGAGTTTCTTGCCGGTATCTTTTCATCAGGGGTTTTTCCGAACCGGTGGTTATTTTATGACATTCATAAGTGTTTCCTGTGAGCCTATTTAATCTGAATAAAGATATTTTACTTTGACTTTGATTCAATACTTAATAGCTGTTCTATTTCTGCCTGGGGGGCATGATTAAAACTCGTAAGCGAGATTTATGCGACTTCTTGTTTTAGTTTCAAACATACTTATGAAGTACAGTAGGGGAAATATATTCACGTACCACCTTAGAACCCTATCGCAATTACGCGGCGCGTTAAACGCCAGGCTATGTCATACAAATGTCATGCGTATGTCTCTTCGACTAGGTTCTACGGTGGTACGTGTTTCAATTTCCTTGACTATACGAAGGAAACTTTCAGGGCACTTCTGTAGCCCTAACATGACCGGCCAAGTTTAGTTTAACTGAGTTTATCTCTATGTGGGTCCCTTTCTTATGACACTAGTTTGACAGAGACGGAGAGAGGGATAAAGTAAACCTGTGCCGGTCATGTTCGATCCACTTTGACTGATGCGATAGTTTATAATTCTGCTTTATGGTTAAACTAGCGTCTTCCCGTGACTTTATCCACGTAGATCACATTTTAACCCCTCAAATTTTGGAATCTCCACAAATCCTTCCTCATTGCTCCTTTACACTCCCTAATGTACCAAATTTCAAGTCCTTAAGAGGAGTGTCAACCCAGCCATAAAAAGCGCTCCCCATACAAACAGTGATAACGTTTTCCACCCTCTAAACCTTAACCTATGGCAATGATTTTTTGAAATGTTGTCATGATGCCCTAGAACTAAGTTTGTAGGTTTGATTTTTTTAATATTCTTCAAAGATTTGCCAATATTTGCCTTTTAGTTGTTTCATACAAAACAAAAAAGCGTCTGTATTTTTGAAACTTTTAAGAATATTTAAAAAATCAAAACATACAAACCTAGTTCTGGGGCATACTGACAACATACAAAAAATCATGGCTATAGGTTAAGGTTCAGAGGGTGGAAAACATTATCGCCGTTTGTATGGAGTGCGCTGGGTTCACACTCCTCTTACCTTCAGGAGTTTAGGTAGGCGTTGTCTGTCAGTCATAAAAATATTTTATACACATGTATAAATGACAAGTAACATCCATTATACATCTATGTATGTATAACGCTATAAAGTAAAGACACGCTGTATCTACGGTTTCTCACCATAACCACTCATGGTGAAAAATTATAAATACAGGGTGGGTGTTTACCAAGGTATGTATTCCCAAAAATGGCAATGCCAATACGTTGAGCTAGAAACGCACCAGTCCTTCAATAACAACTACAAATACTCTTTATTGATTCACACGAGTAAAAAACATTAAAAATACACACAGGGAATTTTTTTTTTATAAAAATGGCCGAAATTTCCCACAATCATTTTTATAAATTTTCTTTACTGTAATAACTTCCAAATTTTTGTTTCTTCCTCATAAACAATCTTTTAAAAATTTAAAAAAAACCTCTAGTGCCTATGTTAGTCTTATCAATGTTATTAACCCCAATATAATTTTGTCGTACGTGAATACAGTTACCAAATGCCTCTGAAATATATTCTCTATTATGTGAAAATTATAGTTAATTCACTCCTCGTGGCCGTTTGTTTGTTCAGTCAAAATCGAGACTCAATTTACTAGACGAAGCAAATTCCATTACAATATTAACCTAATTGTTGGAACAGGACATCATCTAGACGTTGAATATAATTAATGTATTTACGTCGGTGTACATTGCAACAAACTTAACACATTGAAAATTAAACGAAAAATTAAACAAATAAAAGTATTCTATTCAAGTTCTAAATTTTTGTTACCGTTCGATTTTTATTTATTAATGTTAATCATTCAAATTATTAAATTAAAATGCTATGTAAGGACAACACAAAGAAAAATTAGCGTAATGGCAGGACTCGAACCTGCAACATCAGCGTTCCGTACTATAATATTGCTTGCATGACCTCTTGCATGTCTGATTGCATGCTTGCATGCCATCATGCATGCTTGATTACATGTTTGCTCGCATGCCCGACTGCAAAATTGCCTGCGCCACGCGGGCGACGCCGCGGGCAAAACCTAGTTTTTAATAAAAACCATCCTTCACGCTCACACAAAAAGTATTTTATTAGGTAAACCGTATTTATCTAGGTCCGGCCAATTTCCCAGACGTCTGCGCAGTAAATTGAATGGTGCTTGAATAATTTACTATCCTGATTAAGTGTCCAGGGCTGCCTAGAATATTGCAAAAAAAACATTTGAAACAGTTAAACTTTACAAATCTTTCAAAACAGAAGGTGAGTCAATGGCTTAAACAACTTTTTTAAAATGAAAAGTTATGGATAAAGAAAAGCATCGTGACGAAACTTGCACTCATCTGCAGAGTTTCAATAGGACTAACACCCAATTAAGAGTAAGAAAGTAAGAGAAACCTTGACGTTAAAGAACAGTTAAACATCTCAAAAACCGCTTGCTCTTTTGCCACCTAACATAGTCAAAACTATGGCTCTAACATGACTTCCTAATATTAGTTTAACTCTGTGTGCATCTCTTTCTTCTGAAACTGGTTAGACGGAGCCGCAGGGTTAAATACAAAACTAGCGACTCGTCACAGCTTCGCGTGGGTGCAGTTTACTAAAGTGACTTGATTAAAATACATTGATTTTTCTCTACAATCCATACAATCATCCATCCAATCAAAATCCATCAAAGTCAAAGTCAAAATATTTTATTCAGATTAGGCTTACAGGTAGCACTTATGAATGTCAAAAAATTTACCACCGGTTCGGAAAAACCTCTGATGAGAAGATACCGGCAAGAAACTCAACGAGGTGTGATTTTTTAAATAAATCAAAATTACAATGTTATTTTACATCTCAAATATTCAAAATTTTTACAATTTAACACAGCAGGTGTACAATCTTTGGAGCCAGGGATCGCCAATACAGATCGGGATCATTTCCAAACATCCCTGTCCAAGATATAGTCATTGATTTTATAATACGCCCGAGAAATTAATGTCTTCTTGACAATAGATTTAAATTTTGTATCATTTAGTTCAGTTATGTTGTTTGGAATTTTGTTGTAAAATCTTACACAATTTCCCATGAACGACTAATTGGTTTTAGCCAGTCTGTAAGTTGGAACTTTAAGCTTTCCTGTATTTCTAGTAGCCTTTGGCTTATCGACGTTGGTAGGGAAATTGCATATATTTTTCATTACATCATTGCGTGGTTTCTAAGGAAAAAACGATTGAATATATGAGGACAGAGGAACGATGCACCTGGCACGAACTTGCTACAGCGCGTTAACTTGCAACGTAACTCAGTGCGTCTCTTTCCCACAAGGCAAGTTAGAACGAGACGCACTGAATTAGCCAGTTAACGCCTGTCGGAAGGGTTCGAGCTAAGTGTGTGGATAGCGACTTTATTTTATACTACGTAAACACTGAAAAAACAGTTTTGTTACCTATTACATAAAACAAGTTTAGTGACTACCGAACTATTTGTTACACCTTACCTAACTCTTGATTAGCAAAAAAGTCATCAAATGTGTATCAGTAGCAAATAGTTTGGCTAATTTAAACGAACTTTGATTACCATTAACCAAAATCACGAGTAGCCAAACTAGTTCGGTTGTCCCTTTTTTTCAGTGAAGAAGAAAATACAGATTCGATATGTTTGCCAACCCTAGACAGTCTGCCTTAGGCTTTCCTGAAAAATATTTGCCTAATTTCGAACTCGACTTTTCAGACTGCGTTTGTTTTCGGAAGAATACTTAAATTGCGGCCGAGTTGGAAATTTATGATGCAATTTTTCTTAGTTTTTATTGGTGTTCATTTTGTTATTATTATTTTTTATTATTATGTATGTTTTTCCCATTCACGGGACAATAGTGCCCCGGACCTTTGGGAGGCGTGCGCGGAGCCGAAGCCAACACGTAGAGGCCCTTTAGACAATTTAATGAAATGTGATGAATACACCGGGCGGATGCTGTCCCTGCCCGCATCATAGGGACACGAGCAGAGTCAGCCCCCGCCAGGCGTATAGACTATTGTGGAAAGATGGGACCTAAACCGTACAAGACTATAGGGGGAAAACGATGGACTAATGACTGGGCTATTGCGTGAGACATCCGGACGTCTGCCAAATAAAAATGTCTCATTATTTTTCATTTATTATTATAAGCTCACGCCTGTTTCCTTTGGGGTAGGCAGAGACCACAGAACGCCATTTGCTCCGGTCCTGGCATACTTCCCTCGCTTCCTCCACACACATTCCTCTCTTCGTACATGCTCGGCGGTTCCGGGTACTTCTGATTTGACCTGTTCATTTTGTTTTAGTTTTTATTAACTTCACTTCGTATAGTATTACTCGACTATTGTTTTGTTTGGCAGTAATTTTATTTATAGCTTTTTTATTGTTTTTATTTGTCTTAATATCATTGCAGTTATTTATAAATTTTCCAATTTTGTAGCTCGATTTAGATCTGCTTGTAATTAAAGAATCCTCTTAAATTTGGTAGGTTTGCGTAGTAGCCATTATTTTTTTTAAAGTATGTATAATCAACAAAAAAAACACAATTAAAAAAAATACTAATTTCCATCAGTTGTTGACATAATTTTTTTGCATCAAAAATCAAATCTTCTGTAAGTGTGAATTTTGAATCTAAAGAAGAATTTATTTTATTCTTTACGTTAATACCACTAAGACTTGGTTTGCCTTCAACGCTTTTACAATTCTTCTATTATTCCATGTGTGCCCGGTGTTGCTTACCGTCACGCAACCCGTTGGCTCGTTTGCCCCCTGTATTTTTTACATTACAACTAGTGTCCGACCGAAATTTCGGTTTCGGTTTCGGTTTCGGCCAGTTTCGGCCAAAAAATCAAGTTTCGGCCCTAGTTTCGGTTTCGGCCAAAAACAGCCGAACCTTTCGGCCGCGCCGAAACTTACAACATCGTACCTTCGGGTCGCGCTCGGCTAACGTCGGGCGCGCTCGGCACGGCTGGCAATATGGCGTCGCTCGCCTGACTCCGCCAGCAACTACACTCGGCGTCAAAAAAGTCGCACCTTTTGTAGTTTTGACTTTAAGGGAATATAGCTCTTAACTTATTTATTGTACCCTATCAGTATTAATATCATTTGAAAGCACAATTAATGGCATTTAAAAACAAGGATCGTTCTTTGCCATAATAACAATGACCACGAAATGTTGGCGTCTTAAAAAAAAAGTGCTGAAATACTCATTAGTGGGATCACTAATTGTGCCACCCTGGATACGTATAAAAGTGGGGGTAACGATGAATTATGGGTCATTTACTATCCAGACATCACAGAGGTCACACCTGAACAGCTCCAGTAAGAAAAAACTTTGAAAAATGGATACCACGGCAGAAGAAGCAGCTCAAGTGGTAGCACTACTGCAATCAGGACTACGGCAGGCTGGTGTTGCTCGGCAACTCAACTCAAGCCGTTTTCAGGTGGCTCGAGTATACCAGCGGTTCCAGGAGACTGGAGACTACATCAGAAAGCATGGATCCGGGAGACGACGTTGCACTTCCGTCAGGGAAGACCTCTATATTGTGTCGACGTCATTGCGGAGTCGATTCTCCAATGCTGTTGAACTGCAACAGCATCTCCGAACAGCTCGGAGGACGTCGGTGAGCATCTCTACAATCAGGAGAAGGCTACGAGAGAAAAAAATGCTGCCCCGTAGGGCTGCTACGGGCCCGCAATTGACAGCAGAGCATAGGCGAATCAGACTTCAGTTTGCCCGAGACCACGTGGATTGGACGTTTGACCAATGGAAGTCTGTCCTCTTCTCCGACGAGACGAGAGTGTGCCTTTTCTGCAATCATAGGCGTAGAAGAGTGTACTGGAGGCAGGGGGAACGGTTCTCACAAGTCTGCATTGAAGAGACCGTCAGTTACGGAGGAGGATCCTGCATGTTTTGGGGCGGTATTTCAACCCAGGGCAAAACCGACCTTGTGTGCGTCACCCGCACTGGAGGTGGACGTGGCCAGGGGTCCCTGAATGCTCATCGCTACATCACAGAGATCCTGGACGACCATGTGGTCCTATATGCTGGTTTTGTCGGGCCTGAATTCACATTTATGCACGACAACGCCCGCTGCCACACGGCGTTGATCGTTCGGGACTATCTGGATCAGGTTGGGATCTCTGTGATGCAGTGGCCAGCGAGAAGTCCTGACCTGAATCCCATAGAGCACCTTTGGGATGACCTGAAACGGCGGGTGAGATCTCGTGATACTGCCCCTGCCACCATTGAACAGATTCGGGACGCCGTCATCGAGGAGTGGAATGACATCCCTCAAGAACGTGTCGTGACATTAGTGAGGTCAATGAAGGATCGCATGGAGGCTGTAATTAGGGCTAGTAGAGGCAACACTAGGTTTTAAGTTTAGTTTTATGAATTTCCTGATTTCGGGTTTCCTGAGCAAAAGGGTCTTGACAAACAGACTATTCTGTAAGGGTTCCTTTGGAGATGATGATGAGTTTAGTTAAAACGGAAAATGTTAAAATAAAAATAAAAGTTTAAAAACTGGCAGTGTCCCATTAATAGCGTAGCGTGCGTATTTGCTGTACTTGATAGTTGTAGTTGACGCACGACCAAGGCATTGGATTTGAATTATTACGCTATTAATGGGACACTGCCAGAAGACTTAAACAAAAGTTAATTAACAGTACTGTCTAACACATCATAAGACATGCCTTAATCTATAGGACAATTATAGTGATCAATTATAACTTATTTTTTACTTTTTAGTTTTTTCCGTAGTCGGGTAACAGTTTTTAAACTTTTATTTTTATACCACCATTAAAAAATCGCTAACTTTGTGTAACAAATAAATAATGTATTTTTTTCACTTTATAGGGTAGTTAAATTTTCAAACAGAACCTCTGTAACTGTGCTGAAATTTCATTGTGATAAATCTTTGAAAGTAGAAACCTGTAATGATAGGTCGGCGAGATATTAATTTTAGCAAAAAACGGGCTTACTAACATTTTTTCGACTTTTTAAGGACTTTTTTTTTATAAAAGGTTCGGTTTCGGTTTCGGCCGAAACTACAATGAAACCGAACCTTCGGTTTCGGTTTCGGTTTCGGCAAAATAACATGTTTCGGTCGGTCACTAATTACAACAAACTTGAAACAACAAAGTAGCGATCCATACGAGGCTCTGAACCCCAGGTCCGTATCACAATATGCATATTTACGAGGTAGTGCGCCGCAGACGGATCAACGTACCAGTACACGCAACGCCGGGGCGCAAGTGTAAGCGACGAGCGATTTCAGTTGTCAACGCATGTCTTTAAATCAACTTCATCAGTACCTCTAATAAGTGCCGCTGTCGAAACTTGGTAGTCAAAGTCAAAATATTTTTATTCAGATTCGATTAGGCTTACAGAAAACACTTATGATTGTCATAAAATTTACCACCTGATATCATCTGACAGTTCGTTTTAAATTTTCCGAATGTGAGAACACTGTACAGATTAACACGAAAATTGAGGACCGCAATCATGTCGTTTAATCTTTCCTCGATACCGACGAATAAAGACGAGGGTTATAAATTTGACGTGTGTATATGTCTGTTTAACTGCGGCGTTGTGACTCACAAGACGTTAGACGGATTTTGATATTCGAAAACTGACTTAATCAAGGCGATTCCTAGAATTCATAAAAGTTTGTTCAGTCATTTGAGTCCTTTTCCTAGTTGATAATTTCACTGCTCCAATTCATCTGAAATTTGCCATAGGGTCTGTCCCACCACTTTCTCATCAGTTCCTGGTCTGACATCCAACAAATAACTGTGATGCCGTCTTTGTTAATTCTATGGAATACAAACAGAGAGAGTATGAGAGATCTCTGTTAGATATGAAATTGAACTTACCAGAGAGTGGTTTTACGTACAAGGCTTTAATGTTACCTACAGACAGACAATGTTATTGTACTAGCACATTACATCCTGAGGATACACTCACTTGTCGCAAGAGCCAAAGGTGAGGGCAATAAACATGCAACCAGAGGCTTTCTTTATTACCGCCCGACTTGTGTACACAATGTTACGTCTTCCCCTGGCCAGGAAGTGGAAATTTCTGCTCGCGTAGCGGGCGGTAAATTACTAGTTACGGCCCGGGGTGACGTTAAAGGTTAAACGCTGTCTCCCCTGCTTTGTGCCACTTGCGCCCTTTGAGACACGCTCGTTCCCGGCGGACCGAACGATACGTTTGTTATTCGGGTAAACATTCAACAGCGGCATCTGGAACAAAGCTCCTGTTTGAGGTAGCTTTAGCTTTTCAATGGCTGAAAAGGAAACGCGAAGGGTTAAGGGGTTTTGATATTTGTTTATAACGTCATAAAGGGTTAGCTAAGGACGATTCCAGGGGGCCATGGGAGCCATGACCGCCCCTGGACCTGGGCTAAGTTTCGGTCGAACAATGATAATTTTTCTACTCCATTGATCTGTCCTAACTGGACCTCGACTCCTGACTTGAAGGCTTCTATGTGCGCTTGAGGTTAATCTTAGTATTTTTTGTATATAACATAGGAAGGCAAACAAGCAAGTGGGTCACCTGATGGTAAGTGAACACCACCGCCACAACACAAAGGAGATTGCAGATGCGTTGACAACCCAGAGGGCTAAGATGGAATACCTCTCGTGCCAGTAATTGCACCGGCTGTCTTGCTCTCCACGCGGGAATACAACAGTGCAAGCACTGTTGCTTAGCGGCAGGATTAACGCGCAAGATGGTGGTAGCGATCCAGACGAACCTTGCACAAGGTCCTACCACCCGCGAAACGTTTTTAACTACAAAACATTCTTATTAAAAATTCGTTGGTTAATAGCGCCCGTGCGAAGCTGGGTCACCAGTTTCTTATATTTGAACTGTTATTGTACATTAGGGGGAAATATATTCACGTACCACCTTAGAACCCTATCGCAATGACGCGACGCGTTAAACGCCAGGCTATGTCATACAAATGTTATGCGTATGTCTCTTCGACTACGTTCTACCGTGGTACGTGTTTCAATTTCCTTGACTGTACAGTCACAAGCGCCAACATCAATACAGTCCATCTTCCATAAATATGTATTCACAGACCTTATGCCTATAACAATAAGGTTGATGTTTACATAATTTTGACAGGTTGGGAAGGATTAGCTGTATACATGTTGGTGCTCGTGACTGTACCTACTTAAAGATTTTTACTCTGTGTCATAAAAAGATCAATCGTTGTACTACTGGGTTCTGTTACACGGGAAATCCTAGCTCAGGACCCAAAGCCATGAGTATTTGTATTACTTTTGAATAAATATATTTCATTTTATTTCATTTCATTTCCAATATCAAAACATAACCCGCGTCACAAAAGAAAAGTTACCTGCCAAAACGAGAAATGAAGTCGTAACAAAACTCGACTTCTGCTTTCTCCCAGACTTCAATATAACTTATTTCGTTTCCAAGAAACAAATAGCATTAGTGAAGTGGAAAAAGTTTTTTTAATGGAGTCACAGTGCTGTGTCCCAGGAAGGTTGTCTCAGGGGAGGTTTTATATACCTCCTGGTAAGGGATGACTGGAACGTTTTTAATCTTAGCATATTAAAGGTTGTAAAAGCGTTGTCCCTTGTCAGTGCCCGGCCGGCCAAGTTTAGTTTCTCTGAATTTATCTCTATGTACGTCCCTTTCTTATGATACTAGTTAGACATAAACGCAGAGAGGGATTAATAAAACCTTAGTCTGTCATGTAAGAGCCACAGGGGCCGCCTAATTAACACACTAAGCACTTTAAAAGCTACTAGCAACCCAGGACACATGGGTACAATTGGCTACTTGACTAAATTTTTTCGGCTATCGAAATATAAAGAGTTCGTTAAAAGAAGAAACACTGTGTTTTTAATTTTTTTCTATGATCACTATATCATGAATTATCGCGAGTAGAAAAATGATGAAACGCAAGCCCCGTGAAAATGCCTTAGCAAAACGGTCGGAAAATATGACGTCACAATTTATACTATGGCTAGTAAATGTATGGAGCGTGAAACTAAAATTGAGTTTTTTACAATAAAAAGAGAGTTTATACGAATTAAAATTGTAATGACAACACAAAGAAAAATTAGGGCAATGGCAGGACTTGAACCTGCAACATCAGCATTCCGTGCCTTGCGTTTTCCAGTTTCGCCACACTGCCATTGCCCTACCCTGCGAATTTTTCAATGTGCTTCGTCTTACGTTCATTACATTATTGATTTTAAGGGTACAACTACCCTCGGTGTCATCTATATGAAACTTTTTAACAAGTTATCATATTCAACTGGGTACCTTACAGCTACCGTCAGATGACGAGAGATGGCGCCGTTTTGTTATTAAATTTTGTAACCGAAAATTTCTTTCGATTTTTATTTTAAATAAATGAATGTATGAATGTTAAATACATTTAAAATAAAAATCGAAAGAAATTTTCGGTTACAAAATTTAGAGTTTATACGGTTACTCCCTTAACAAAACTTGTTTTATTTTTATCAGGGCTCTAATGCGTATTCTTTGAAACAACAAATTTTAAATTTTTTTTTAAATAAGTTATATACCTTTGAATCGCTATTATAGCTCCCATAACATATGCATTTTTAAAATTATTTTTAACCCCTATTAATTTAAAATAACGCTCTATAACAACTTTACACTTTCACACCATTTGATTTAAGGAGTCAAGTACCCAATTAGAATGTAATGTACCTACATAAAAACCTTCTGTAAAATAATCCTAATGACAGTGCAAAATCGTATCTTAATCCGTTGCGTGGTTTAGAAGGAGGAAGCGGCCGAAGATATAAGGACATACAGGGATGGATAGCGACTTTGTTGTACATTACAATTGTACAATTAATTGTACCAGCAAAGCCAGGGTGGGTAGCTAGCATTGTATATTTGCGGGTGGTAGGACCTTGTGCAAGGTCCGTCCGGATCGCTACCACCATCTTGCTCGCTAATCCAGCCGCTAAGCAGCAGTGCTTGCACTGTTGTGTTCCGGCGTGGAGAGCAAGACAGCCGGTGTAATTACTGGCACAAGAGGTATTCCATCTTAGCCCTCTGGGTTGGCAACGCGTATGCACTCTCTTTGTTGTTGCAGGTGTCTATAGGCGGTGGTGATCACTTACCATCAGGTGACCCACTTGCTTGTTTGCCTTCCTATGTTGTATAAAAAAAATCCCTTTGAAATCTTTGCCTGAAACAATGAACGGAATCGCTCATATTTCTCCTGAAAATAATAGGGAGCATTTTTCATCCTAACGTAACTTATATGTACTGCATTGCAGCGGACGGGTTGTTTTGTTAAATATTCAGTTACCTCCTTTTTCCCAGAATCTATGGACGTATCATTTATATTATAAAAGGCTTTCCTGACTGACTGACAGACGGTACACTACCTAAACCGCTTAAGTTTTTATGTCAACAAATTACACAGACACACATCGTCCTACAAACAAACGAACGATTTGAACGAAACTCTTTTGTACACACATGGTATGCAGCAGTTGCGTGACCACAATTGTAGTTGCGTTGCCTATACCTAGTAGGAAGAGAGAGACAGAGAGAGAGGGAGTTTCAAGGCACTCTTGTCGTGAGCGTAAAACATCTGCATCTGTCCAACATATATATTTTCATGCAATACATGTGTGTTATATGATATGAAGTTAAGTAGGTTTTGCTTAGTTGGCTTTTTCTTTATTTTTTCTGTGTGTCTGCTCTAGATCTTGGGTCCTGTCAATCGTTCAAAGGTTAACTGGAAGAGATCCCTTAAAGGGATACGTTCGCCTTTGCACATCTGTTTTGTCCTGTTATCTGTTATTTTATGTGTTTAGTACAATAAAGAGTCATACATACATACATGTCATGGCGGAGCTAGCAATTCTCAAACCTATATCGTTCAATTCTTTGCAAATCTTTTTCATTCTAATTGGATCACGCAAAGAAACTCCGAGCATAGTCGTAAGGCAAAAATAATGTTCTAAAAACATCACAGATTCTTATGTACCACCCGTACATGGCGACAAGTTCGCTCTGGTCTGATAAAGCGACTCCCAGCTGCGTCGTAATTTACGCGGCGTACATTATACAGTGAAGTGCTGGGGACACACTAGCGCTACTTTGCAATACAATAAAAAAACCGGCCGAGTACGATCGGCCTCAGAAGTAGCTGAACATTTTAGTACCTTGTCGCTGTCACTAATGTGTCAAATTCGAGCAACTCTCATTTCATACGTTACTACGACAAGGTTCTTAAGTGTTAAGCTACTTCTGAGGCCGACTGTACAAGGGGAATTCGCGCACCGAGGGCGCCTCTACCAACAGTTGCCACCCCAGTGGCCCTAACATGACTGGCCAAGTTTATCTCTATCTGCGTCCCTTTCTTATGACACTAGTGAGACAGAGACACAGGGAGAGGTTAAACTAAACCTGGGCTGTCATGTTAGGGCCGCAGGCTAAAATTGAATACCTCTTGAGCCAGAAATTTCGCCGGTACACAATGCAAGCGCTGCTGCTTGGTGACTGGATAAGCGACGAAGGTTGTAGCGATCCGGAAGGACCTTTCACAAGGTCCTACAGCTCGTATGAGACAGCGTGGAAATGAAACATCGTGTCATAGATTTGATTAAAATAAAATACGAAGATACTAGAACGTGACGTTTTCTAAGATTACGTCCTGGAACTCCCACGGATACATTTACTCACACATACTAAAGTTACTATAAGACGCTAACACACACAGAGAGAGACACAATGATGCAAACTGGTGGCGCGTGAGCAAGTTGAGGTATCCCTGTTGTATAACTTCGTTAGCACTCCTGTACATGTCTTGTACACTAATCTACACTTCTATCTACATCTACACTAATATAATAAAGAGGTAAACTTTGTTTGTTTGTATGTAGGGGGTAACCTCTGGAAGTACTGAACCGATTTCAAAAATTCTTTCACAAATAGAAAGCTACAACTATCCTTGACGGACGTAGACTAATTTCATGCGAACGAAGTCGCGGGCGTCCGCTAGTATTGTATATATCTGTCCCGTTATGCAAAATGCTGAACAAATAAAACGTATGGTGATATATTTAATAAGAAGTTTTCTAATTTCAGGTACGAACTAATTAGTTTTTCTTTTAAAGATTTGTACAACGAGTAAAAGCACAAGAAAGCATTGTGGTACCTTTATTCCGCCTTATCACAAAGGCATTTCAATCACGCAAGCGTGTGATACGATTGCCAGTCGGATTGCGACTATTTCAATTAGGCGACGTTAGCCTAATTTGTGATGTCCGCGCTAGAGACTGGTGACCTATCTCCCGCATTTTATTTGAATCAAATTTCCATAGTCGCCCAGAAATAACATCCGCGAATGTGTACTCAGCGTAAAGCGCGAAGCGTACCACGTAAGGCCCATTACTCAGCCTGTTGCTGTCTGCTGGGCTTTATAATCTCGCTGACACAGTATCACGGCGAGGCAATATCACACTGTTAGCTTGGTGATATATATCACCGGGAAGATTATTAAATTTGCTGATACGCAACATATATCTAAAGTCAGTCAGTGTTATCACAGAGATGATATGTGTAGTCGACCAAGTAATTGCTTGACCACTTTTCAACCCTATTCCTTTGTAATACGGTCGAAAAGTGGTCAAGCAATTTCGTGGTCGACTATACGTATACAAGTTACTCTGTGTTTCGTACCGGAGGACTAAGTTATTAGTTTTCTGTTATAAGATAAAGCTGTGGTTTTTTATAAACTGATAGATGGAGTAAGTATCAAAGATAGATAAAGGTAGATTGCGCGTGTAAAAAATCTACAGGATGAATTAATAAACAAAATATACTCACAACAAACTGCAAAGACGGAGCTTTCAAATTTATCACACCCTTTTTTGCGTTGCGTCTTAGGTTAAAAATAAACATGGCTACATTTTTGTTGTTCATAGGCAATAATTTAGGCGATATTCCCCTGCGGAACAGAATGAAATACAGACGCGCGAAATTGTAGCGAAAATTTTGTGTAACCTCTGGGGAGGCCGAAAATTAAATGCCTCCATGATGGTGCTTGTGCGAGGTAGATTGTATTTTAATTATTACTGCACTCCGTTACTGGGATTTTATTTTCGTTTTTATGTGAAACGAGCATGTTGCGAGGGCGGACGGGACTTATTCGCGCGGTTTGACACGAGCGCGGCGGCGCGATTGTTGGGGGCTGAGGAATTTCCTTTAATAATAAAATTGAATTGTGTTAAGAATTATAAGGTACAGTTAACATATTTAACTAGTCTAATGCAGCATTTGTATATTAGTGGCATACGGCGAGGAAGCGGCGCAGGCGCGTGTCGTTTGAAGCTTTATTTAAACAAAATGTCGATTGCCCAGTTATTACCAAAACATTTTTTTTGTGTTTTTTTAATAACATACATACGTTTCTTGATCTATCAACTTTAATAGGGGGATTAACAAATTATACAATACAGACATAAAAATAAATAGCTTAAACTAAACAATACTAGGAAAACTAAAACTATGTCGACTATGACCTTAAATTCATTTCCTTCTACTCCTTTGACTTTTCAGTATTTATTTATAATTGGTATATATATATTGTATTTATTATATTGATATTTTATCTATTAGGTATATGTATTATATTTATTAGTTTATTATATGTTAATTTTAAATGTTTTTTTAGCTCTTGCTCTTTGTCTGTCCCTACTATGATACTCCTTTCACACACTCAAAGGTTAACTGGAAGAGATCCCTTAAAGGGATAAGTTCGCCTTTGTACATCACTGTATCTCTTTTTTTAATTTATGTTTTTTGTACAATAAAGAATTTACATACATACTATGTCGAGTCTCCCAGGTATCTTTTCTCTCTGTATTGATTTGCCAATCCGTTGAGCAAGAAACGAACCAGCTCTCGGGTCCCTAGAGAAGGGTGCTTTTTTGGTTCATTTTCGATCTCCTTACCCCGTTATTCAAAAAAGTTAACAATCTTTTTAAGCTAACAAATTTTAATGTTTTCTCCCTTTCATTTGAGGGCAAACGTCACAATTCAAATTTCAAATTATTTATTCAAAATAATCATGGTACATATAAACGATGAATTGTTAGTAAGCACTACATAATATCTATGTGTTAGTTTGTACAGATCAAAAAATACTAAACTATTGACTCGACATAATAATATAACGCCTAAGCGCTCACTACAAACGAAAATAATTCTTAGTACACGTTTATTATTAGGAATTATAGGTTATTATAGGTTTACAATGACAAATAAAGCAGGTTAATTAACAAACGTTTACGAAACGTTTATGAATAAGGGGGTTAATCTGTTTAATGTTAATTTAACTTTGTTAATACAATAAATAGCGATTAGATGGCCTGAAAAACTAGCTTAATATTCAAGAGTAGGTCGTGTTATGCGTAACCAAGCGCTGTTCTTGACTGAAACATTCCATTCTCCACATTTAACTTAACCCTAATGCATATCTATCCCGATAGAGAATAAATCTCCAAAAAAATCAATTTATTCAAGCCTAAAGTCACATGAATATATTCAGAACCGCCTACGAATAGCTACGACATCATAAATTGTAAGTATCGATATTTTGCTTCCATTGAAACGTAATATCTGATATCGTATTTCAATTTATTTGGGAGCCACGTCATTTGTACTTTATTTATGTTGTTAGAAGTATGTCCTTCTCTTGTTACCACACTGGTTTCATAGCTATTTCGTCCTTATACATCTCCACAGGTATTTTTCTATTGTTTTGTAGTGGAGTGGAGACATTCTGAAGAAAGGTCAAGTCAGGAGTACCCTAAACCCTTCTTGCTTACTTTATGACAGTCACGAGCGCTATCATACTCAGATCTTTTATCTCTGTTAGCAACAGGGGCGTATTTACCCTAGGGCCATCCGGGCCATGGCCCGGGGCGCCAGGCAGCGAGGGGCGCCGAAGGCGCCTCTTGCTGCCTTCTCTGGGTGCCTTTTATTGTCAAGCTTACCTACATTTATTTATAAAATTTTATATTTTCAACGTCATTATCATACATACACAAACAATTGCATAAATAAAACATACAATTGCAGAGGTCAATCCTATGACAATGCTAGAGTAACATGTCTGGCCAGTATAATGGCCTCCAGGCCAAGATAAAACAAATATGCCAATATGCGACATACGTAGAGGTACATTACGCGGCACATCCGTTAAGCCTCCGCACATCAGCAGCTGAATGTTGCCTAGAAGCTACAAAGTTTTTTGGATTGCTGCAGAATCTGTACGTTTTTTTTACAGCGTCAACGGAGCGCACTAAATACTGCAAGATTTCTTGACGGCACCCGAAAATGTAACTTTGAAAACCTTATCCCAGACCAGATGGCCAGCTAGGGACAACGCTTGTTCCAGTCTTAACAAGGACTGGAATCAAGTATTAGCGGCCCTTGAAGCCACAAAATGTGACTTTGGCAACCAAACCACTTTGATCAGAAATGAAGCTGCAGGGCCTGCAGGGTTGATTAAACAGTTGAATTCCCTGGAAACAGCGATCTTTTCAGAATTTTGGCGCGCTATTTTATCACAATTATAATCATTTGTTCAATTCAGACAAATAGGCCCATGGCAATATCATTCATAATTTACAATAAGTACATATATATTTTAAAGCATTTTAAAGCATTTCTTTTTCATTTTCTTATGTTTTCGCGACCTGTAGACATTGAAATAAAACAATTTAAACGGTTTATATCGCGTGTATTATGTAACGAATCTAATTCCCGACGTTTCGAGCCCTATACAGGTCTCATGTTCACCGGCGGACTGACAAAACAATTTTTAGAATACAAACTACCTAATTCGTAGTCACCCGTACCTCTCACGAGGACTACGATTTGAGACATTCAGGCAACAAAAAAAAACTACCCAATTTTGAAAATAATTGTTTTTTTTTTAATCGTTCTAATTAACGCAATAAGACTCTACCAGCGCTTCGGAAGTGGCATCTGCTGAGAAGAATGCGCCGCAAGAAACTCAGCATTAAGCCTTTTTTAAACCAAATAATTCAATTTTTTTTTGACAAACAATAAGTTACATAAAGATAAAATTAAAATTACAAAAATGGTAATTGAATATTCAAAATAAAAATTAAAATACCAACAGTCATACGATCTAATGTCGAGCCTGAGATTTAACCAACTGTAGTACTAGGTCCCAGGCTGGGTTTTTTCAATTATTTTTCAAAATTAGGTAGTTTGTATTCTAAATTTTTTTTGTCAGTCTGCCCGTAAATATGAGATATGTCAAAGGCTCGAAACGTCGGGAATTAGATTCGTTACAATAAACCGTTTAAATTGTTTTAGTTCAATATTTTAAAGCAGTTTAATATAGCTTCAAAAGTTCTGCAAGGGGTTGGCTTGGACCTGGAGGTCGTTGTTTCTAACCTTTATGACTCTTTAATAAATTTCATTAAAAATAAAAGAGAACGTTTCGACGATTTCGAAGAGGTGGATAAAGCCAAATCAAGGGAAATTAGATACAATGTCTGAGGCAGAAGTTAGAAGGAATGCCGTAAACCTTCAAAATGTATAGGTACCCGTCAGATCTCGCGGTAGACCTACAAGATGAATGTGTTCTAATAGACCGCTTCCTGGCGGCCTATAAAAATAAAATAAAATGAGTCTAAGGAAACTTCGCTTATTTATAAAAAATAAGGACTTAAAAGAAGCTTTCCCATATGTAGAGATTGTATTACGCATTTTTTTTTGCACCGCAGTGGCGAGTTGCAGTGCAGAACGTTCGTTTTCTGTACCCAAAAGGATAACGAATTAAGTATATACGTTCCACTATAAGCGAAGAAAGCCTGAACAGCTTAGTTGTTCTGAATATAGAAGCTGAGCTGACAAACGTCATAAATTATGACAGCGTAATTGATGATTTTATCAACCAATTTGTACACAGAAAAATAAATGAAAATATTTATTTACTTAGTTTTTTTTTTGTTAAAGAAAACCCTGAAAAACCTGCAATCCACGTAGGTACCTATTGCAGGTTTTTTTTCTTAATAAAATACTTTATCGTCATTTAATGGGGCGCCAAAGCTAAATGGCCCGGGGCGCCAAATTTTTAAATACGCCTCTGGTTAGCAATATTGAAGTTTATGTTTTTTTTAAAGATTGGAAAAGATTGGTTGTACATACACATGTTGGCTGTACCGGAAAGGTACGAATATGGTGTCATTTCGTTCTGATATATTCGTTAAAAGGTAATTGCACTTCCGGCAAAACGAATAAAGTTAACACCCAAATGAACCCTTTCGACGCGTGACAAAAAATCGTCAACGTACTTTTCGTCTCTTTTTCAGTGCGACAAAATACTACTACAGGTTGGATGGTTTTTTCATTGAAATTATAAGGTATTTTCATATTCGTTAATTAAAACTGATAAGTGATGCATGATGTTTGTTTGTTCTTTAAACTAACGAATGCTCACGTTATTCCTTCCGTGGAATTTCTCTTCTTGGGATAAAAGTAGGCTTTGTTTTTTCCGCAGCATGCCAAATGTTATCGAAATTCCTTACGTAGCAGAAGACACATTACACGGACAAACTTACTCTCGCATTTATAATTACTATTATACGTGTTATGCATTATTTTCTAGCTTAAGACACTGGCAAAAGCGATTGATTTTCAACCCCAGAGAGCTAAGCTGTCTTGCTCTCTACGCCAGAACACAACAGTGCAAGCACTGCTGGTTAGCGGCAGGATTAGCGAGCATGATGGTGCTAGGTATCCGGATGGATCCTGCACAAGGTCAAGCAAGGGTGGGTGTTGTACTTAATGGTTCAAATTCACGACGCTTACTGTACCTACCCTTTTTTTGTGATGTTTTGTGTAACGACACGGCAATCTCCTTAAGTGCGGTAACAAGCATTAGAATCCCGAGAAATAGCTGAGCACTTGTACGACACAAACGGAAAAAACGGGGGAAAACGGGGAGAAACGGGAAAAGTTCTAAACGAAACGCCGCAATAATCAAAGCCTTACAAAGGAGAAAGTGGGAAACTCCAAGACTCGAAGGTCCCATTCAGAGAGGTATTTAAGAACATGTTTAAGCAGTTAGAGTGCGAGTATGCGAATCATAATCAAAACCATTGTAAACATGGTTGTAAACATTGCAAACAATGGAATGATATTTATTCCAAAAAAATGGTTTAACAATTACTTAGTCAAGTATACTTTTACTAATGATTAATATCAGATCTGTAATCGTTTTGTACGACCAGCCACAAGTTGGTCCGATGACCTCATACAGGGGGCAGGAAGGCGCTGGTTGCATGCCGCTCCCAACCGGTCACTTTGGAAATCCATGGAGGAGGCCTATGTTCAACAGTGGACTTCTTGTGGCTGAGATGATGATGATGATGATGATGAATCGTTTAGTAACGATTTTTTGTATAGATGTATAAAATAGTAAGGGAACTTTAGTTTTATTATTTATTTATTTATGCCATAAATTAACACTTACAGTCAAGCCTTAGGTACAGTAGGGGAAATATATTCACGTACTACCTTAGAACCCTATCGCAATAACGCGACGCGTTAAATGGTACGCTATGTCATACAAATGTCATGCGTATGTCTCTTCGACTGGGTTCTACGGTGGTACGTGTTTCAATTTCCTTGACTGTACATGTCAATTTAAAAACTTAGAGATAATTAGAATTTAAAAAAGAGATAGAATTAGTTAATTAAAAATTATATCAATAAAAGAAAAATAATAGAATAATCAGAATTAATCACAAAATTTAAATTCAAAAACGAAATGAGCAAGTGAGTCACCCGATGGTAGTGACCCAGAAGGCTAAAGCTAGGCTAGGCTAATTGTTCATGTCGATTTTGTGTTATATTGGCAATAAATGATTTTTCTTTCTTTCTTTCTTTAAGATAAGATAAGATAAGATAATCATTTATTGTCAAGACTGAGTACATTGTTATAACATGCCATAAAGTATTGAGTATCAACAGTTTGCCCTTTTCGGACGTACAATTAATATCGAGACATACAATAATTTTTAATTGATTGAAAACAAATGGTAATTCTAATAATTTATACATAATATTCATTTAAATCATAAAAACATTTGAATAGCAGCCAGTCCTTGAGGTTCCTCGTAAATTGCGCCCCTTCTATCGACTTAATACTTTCTGGTAAATGATTATAAATTTTGATGCTTGCAACGTAAGTGCTCTTATTGAGTACTATGTTTCTATCTTTCTTTCTAAGACGAACCTGTCTTTTTTTTTTATACAACATAGGAAGGCAAACAAGCAAGTGGGTCACCTGATGGTAAGTGATCTCCACCGCCTATAGACCTGCAACAACAAAGAGAGTGCAGATGCGTTGCCAACCCAGAGGGCTAAGGTGGAATACCTCTTGTGCCAGTAATTACACCGGCTGTCTTGCTCTCCACGCCGGAACACAACAGTGCAAGCACTGTTTACCGGCAGGATTAGCGAGCAAGATGGTGGTAGCGATCCGGACGGACCTTGCACAAGGTCCTACCACCCGCAAAATGGTCACTAAGCTGATAAAAATCTTTACAAAACCGTTATAAAAACGTTGTTCGAAGGACACTTTCAGAATAACGCCGCCAAAACCGCCCCATACTTCCTGTGGCAGAAATTTATCTTGATGCTTTTGTATGCCTTACATTGTAAAGGGTTTACGTATTAAATTACCTAACCCTCTGTGAAAGGGTTGGTTGTTTGAGTTTTTTCCTGTCTGCATGTTTGCAAAAGTTACTTTGTTCCCTTTTTAGCCGACTGCGACGCAATTTATTATGTTTTTTGTTAATATAAATTGAGTCCAATACCTTTTATCTTCACTAATCTACATCAACACTAACACACTAATACAATAAAAAGGTAAACTTTGTTTGTTTGTTAGTTTGTTTGTATGTAGGTAATCTCTGGAACTACTGAACCGATTTCAAAAATTCTTTCACAGATAAAAAGCTACATTATTCCTAACGGACATAGGCTACTAATTTCACGCGAACGAAGTCGCGCGCGTCCGCTAGTATAATATATTTACGCTCAGTCACAATTATAACCTTTATAAAAACAATATACAACTAGTACAATAACTTATAGAAACCGTTAAAGTTTTCTATCATAATAGTAGATTATTAACCTCCTTAACGAACAACAAAACTTTACAACAAGAAATCAATACATACAAGCTATGAATCCTTACGAACCTTGTCATTACATTATTGAAGAATTTCTTGTTATAAATAAAACAACGACCCTCTCCTCTATACGTCAATACATACATATTTAATGATACATACGATACGGTCTCCTATGAAAATATTATTTTTATGTCCCCGGCGGAACAGGCTGTAAAATCATAGTTTATAGACGAAAACTTTATTTCATTTTTCCAACGACGTAACAATAGTAGTTTATGGTTTGAACGTAAGCTGTAGTTTTAGTGCTACGTATCGTAACCACCAAATTGATTGACCAATTTCAGTGAGGTTTCTTTTGTTTTAAATACGGGTTTTCGAGATTGTATGATTTTTACCGAATTTTCATCCAACCTAACCATTAACCTATGAAGGGCTGTCATTTACACTTACTTGTCAATTTACTATGCTGTACATTTCTGGCAATTAAAATTTTGTTAGAAAGTTAATTCATTCTGAATTTTAGTTTATTAATTAAATTAAGGTTATAATTAAGTTAAGGAACGATGTTACTTAACTGTGCTTTAATTAATGCCCCCATGCCAGTAGCACACTGTATTTATGTCAGATGACACTGATGACACGTACAGTCAAGGAATTAAATTTCCAACCCACCTAAGGTTCAATAGCATATAGCAAACTGTCACCATAAGAGCTATAGAGCAAGACGTTAGTTTGACATATCGACCTTAATGCATTGCGAATGTCAGACGACATTTCAACGAAATGGATAGGGAATTAAATTCCTTGACTGTACAAATACAGAAAATTCACCTCCAACAAAAGCGATGTTTAGGTATAAGTAGCGTCCTATTGTATGCCTCTCTGTCTACCGTATAACTCGTATTCATTCGCACGCGCGGCTACTCAATTGCACCGGCCCCAGTGCAGTGGTACACCGATGTTGTAGCTTCTCGAAGTAAGCCGCGCCAGCCGTAAGGCCATTTGTCCACCGTCGTTGTCGGAAGGACGTCGCCGAAAACTAGATGGCGGCTGTGTGTCCACCGCATGCCCGTCACCCAAGCCAGGGAGGTTCCACTCCGCATTGTAGGTGCGCTCGCCGCATTACCTATGGCATAGGTTAATCTCAGTAGGTTGTCGGTTTGCCGCGCGCGCGGCCGCCCTCTCTGTGTCCCGCGTTGTGATAGTATTATAGTAAGCAGCCCAACCCCAGCGATGCGCCAGGGCATTGCGGGTGGAAGGCGGACGCGGGCGGCGCCTTCCTTTTGACGCATGCCGCCTGGCGAATTTTTACGAAGTAATACGTACTTTTTGCGCCTGATCATAAAGTTGGAATTCGTTTAATGGTGGTCGAAAAAGAGAAGTTTCTGTATGTTAGTACTATTATTTATTCTGTGCCCAAGCGCCGTCACTCCGTCCACCGAAGTATCGCAAAGTTCGGCGCTACCGCTATAACTCGGCCCTAGATAGTGACGGGCCGAAATGACGGCAATACAAGACACGTTTGAACTTATCCATCTACGCCGGCGCCGTGACGTCGCACCGCAATAGCTGTGATTGACAGACTGAACCACCGAGATCGTCGCGGTGGACAAACGATCGCCGTTACGTCATCTTGATCTCGGCCAGAAATAATCTCGTTCTCAGTGACGTCCCGGTGACGGCGGCGGTGAACAAACGGCCTTAGGCGGACGAAATATACTTTCAGTATGTTGGTATGTAATATGGCGTAATTTATGTAAGAACTTACGTATTCAGATTCATATTCGTGAACAGCTTGTCCCCGATCTAGTTAAAACTTGTCCCGCTAAACAAATCCGGAACAACTTTTGCAAAATGCATGAGTATTTCAGTCACTGCAGGCAGAGTTAGAAGCGTTCGGAGCTTCAAGATTTCAGCATTTTAAAGGTCCTTGCATGCTTTAAGACATGCTTTTGCGGGTGGTAAGATCTTGCGCATATGTTTTACTCGTATTTACATTTTATATACATATTTCTGTAATTCTGCAATTCTCAGTCCATGCGTGACCGATCTCACACGAAAAGAACTATCAAATCCCTTTGGAATCTGACTTTTATTTTCGTATCTCGATTGTGAGACAAATCTAGCATGATAGAATTGGGGTCCTGGACGTATCGCTAGTAGGAAAAAAGATTTTTTTACAACCTGCGTACGGCCATATATGCTTGTAACTGTTAGTAACATAATCTTCTTGACTTCGAGTGTTAACGAAGTCGTTAAACGACCGAGAAGTTCCGATGTGATCGACGATCGCGATAACCGGCCATTGTTCTCGGTGATAACGGCTTGATAACGGGAGGTAACTTCAGTTGAGTCTTGCGTTACTAAAGTCCGAACTTTTATTGATTTCAGTAAAATGACAGCTTCTGTGCTGTCAGAAGAGTGACGTCACTAGTTTAATGTTTAGTTTCTGCCGCTAAGCAGCAGTGCTTGTGCTGTTGTATTCCGGCGTGGAGGGCAAGACAGCCGGTGCAATTATTGACACAAGAGGTATTCCATCCTAGCCCTCTGGTTTGTATGTATGTATGTATGTATGTAAATTCTTTATTGTACAAAAAACATAAATTACAAAAAGAGATACAGTGATGTACAAAGGCGAACTTATCCCTTTAAGGGATCTCTTCCAGTTAACCTTTGAGTGTGTGAAAGGAGTATCATAGTAGGGACAGACAAAACGCAAGAGCTAAGTAAAAAAAAAAGTAATGATAAATTAATATATTATATAAACTAATAAATACAATACATATACCTAATAGATAAAATATCGATATACTAAATACACTACATATATACTAGTTATAAATAAATAATCAAAAGTCAAAGGAGTCATAAGGAATGAATTTAAGGACATGGTGTGAGCCACATCTTCTTCAAGTTCTCCTTAAGAAAAACCACGGATGGCGACTGCCTGACAGAGGTTGGCAACGCATCTGCAATCTTCTTGGTGTTGCGGGTGTCTATAGGCGGTGGTGATCACTTACCATCAGGTGACCCACTTGCTTGTTTGCCTTCCTATGTTGTATAAAAAAAAACTGTATCTCTTTTTGTAATTTATGTTTTTTGTACAATAAATAATTTACACACATACAAATAGTTACAAAGCCGTTACGAAAATGATATTAGTTATTTTAGAAACGGTACAATGTTATTGATTTAGATTCTAACATGAAAATTGTATATTATCAAATAATAAATCAGACGCGCTATAATAATTAAAAAGTTTTTTTTTATGAAATAGGAAGGCAAGCAAGTGGGTCGCCTGATGGTAAGTCATCACCACCGCCTATAGACACCCGCAACACCGAGGAGATTGCAGATACGTCGCCAACCCAGAGGGCTAACATGGAATACCTCTCGTGCCAGAAAATGTTTAGAATGTGTAAATATTAAGCTGAATAAATTAAAATTTAACAGCAAGCGTCTTTTGATTTTCGCAAGTCTCAATTAACAGAAGGGAACCAATAAAGCCTGCTGAATAATTAATTTTTAATAACTGAATAAAGTCCCTTCAGTAGGGATCAAATAAAGAGGATTAAGAATACAAGATCAAAACATACTAAGAAGGTCAAATCTAAAGTATAATCCTAGTAATATTATTAATAAAATATAAAGAACTTAACCTAATAAAAAAACAAAAATTAAGTCACGCCTGTTCCCGGAGGGGTAGGCAGAGCCTACAGATTTCCGTTTGCTACAAATACTATGATCCTGAGAAACAACCTTTGCTTCACTTACTCTCGTAACATTCTTCATGCATGCTCGTCGGTTTTGGATGCTCCTGAGCAGGCCTCTCTGCACAATGTATCAAAAAACAATTTTTTTTACTATTAGCACACTTTGATACATCTAAAATAGTTAAAATCACTAACGCTCTTTGTTTAAATATGCGCTATTATTATCAAACCGTGATTACAATACGATTGGAGGCAGAGGCGTAGCGACGTAAAATGGCGCCCAGGGCTCGCATCCAAACTGCGCCCCTTTGACACATTTTTTTTATTATTTTACTAATTTTGTAATGTAATGTATCTAAAACAAACAAAATATCACAAATATGTTTCCGTCTGGAATAAATGTATCTACAATAAGGATTAAATGATCCTCAAAAGACTTATTTGGCCATGTATACGAATTTGGATTGTATTTTTTTTAATAGGTAGTTAGTAAATTTCGTTTTTTGCGCCCCCCTTATTTGGCGCCCAGGGCACATGCCCTGCCTGCCCCACCCTGCCCCTGATTGGAGGGTAACGTCAGCACACTGTCATTTCATAGGCTTGCGTCAAGCTTTATTCCTATATCTATGAAATGGCAGTGTGCTGACGTTACCCTCTAATTGTATTTCAATCACGGTTTGATAATACCGGTACACCATGTCTACATTTATGAATAAAACTATAAACATTTAAGTACAAAAGGTGTTCAAAAAGGATTGATAAACACAATAATAAAACGGTCTTTACAAAAGACTTGTATACTCATTTGTGTCATGTGAAACCTACACAAATACTCTCTGATAATGACCACTATATGGCTGTCAGGCTTTCGGCTAATGAAGAGAATAATTGGGTTACCTTTATTGTGTTACCCGTAACACGTGTCAGAGCGTTACCGTCACAAAAGTGAGTGTAACATTCTATCGTATTTAGATCTTTTATGTTTAACAAGCTAGCTTTTGTTTACGTAAATTCTAGATAACGTATTAAATCTCGTCCCCTGTTTAATTTAACCCCCTTAATGTTGGGAGTTTCAAAAACTATTTCTTAATGCGCTCTACAAGTTCAAAGTACACATTCAAAATTTCTTGTCTCTATCTTCAGTGTTCTAGGCAGTTCCTTATCTGTCAGCCAGTTTTTTGGGTGGTGGAACCTTGTGCAAGGTCCGTTCGCATTGCTACTACCATCTCGCTCGCTAATCCTGCCGCTACGCAGTAGTGGCTGCAATGTTGTGTTCCGGCGTTGAGAGCAAGACAGCCGGTGCAATTACTGACACAAGCGGTATTCCATCTTAGCCTTCTGGGTTGTCAACGCATCTGTAATCTCCTTGGTGTTGCGGGTGTCTATGGGCGGTGGTGATCAGGTGTTTTATGTAGTTAGTTACAATCAATTAAATAGTCATCATGCGTTTCTGTTGCATGGTTACTGTAGTTAAAACATTCATATGCGTTGAGACACTTAATAACTCCGCACTGTAGGTACGCTCGACCGCCTTACCTATGGCATAGGCAATTCGCAGTAGGCTGCCGGCTTGCCGCGCGCTCGCTCGCGCGCCCCCGTCGTGTCAGTGTAATTGAAAACGAATGCCGCGCAACCCTAGCGTGTCGCCGGGAGTAGCGGGGCGAAGGCGAGCGCGGGCGGCGCGGTGCTTTTGACTCGCGCCGCCTGACGCATGGTGTATGAAGTAATACGAACTTTTTAAGCGTGTGAATAAAGTTGGAATTCGTTTAATCGCGGTCGTAATAGAGAAGTTCCTGTACGTTATTTATGCTGTGGCGTAACTGAGAAAGTAGCGGCGATAATTCCTCAGAGAAAAAGGATGACAGCAACTTTGACATTTTCTTCTCATAACTTTCAGAAATGGCTATGCAGACTGAATTTAGACTGGGCTACCTTAAAGTCATTTATTATTCAGGTAGAGTTTACTGCAGTGTAAACCAAAGAGAATAACTAATGGCGGTATCAAAGGATTCCAAACTTGGGTGCAATTAATTCTCATTTAAAATAATTTACGATTATCGTCCGTTATTATTTACGGCACACGATATCGGAATTCTATCACGGAATAGTCTTTTGTTTTATCCTATCTTAAGCCAACTTACAATGGTGCGACGGCGCATCGCAAACTCTTGCCGCGCTCATCGACGCTTTGCAAAAAGTGTTGCGTGATTTTTATTTTATCTGAGAAAAAACCGGTTTTTATCGGTTATTTCTCTTAAGTAAAAACCGGTTGTAAACGGTTATTTCTTAGAGAAAATAACCGGGTTTAAATTCCCTAGTTAAAATCCCTTTTATTGAGACAAATCGTGTTTTTAAACATTTAAACCCATGTTCTTTATGTTATGTTTTAAAAAATGTGATTTCTTAGCGAGTTACTACGAAGGTTTAGGTTTTGGGTTCCATTTCCTTACGTTGTATTTTTTTTTGAATTTTATGAAATAAGAAGGCAATAAGCAAGTGGGTCACCTGATAGTAAGTGATCATCACCGCCTATAGACACTCGCAACACCAAGAAGATTGCAGATGCGTTGCCAACCCAGAGGACTAAGATGGAATACCTCTTGTGCCAGTAATTGCACCGACTGTCTTGCTCTCCACGCCGGAACACAACAGTGCAAGCACTGCTGCTTAGCGGCAGGATTAGCGAGCAAGATGGTGGTAGCGATCCGGACGGACATTGTACAAGGTCCTACCACACGCACCCGCATTGCGTGGAAAATGTTTGTATGATCAATATAAATGTAGATACTTTATGGATTATTACAGGTCTATGTATTTAAGTACGGGTATGTATTGGTATACATAAGTATGTATGTAAATCTGTTGTCTAGTAGGTACCCATAGTATAAGCTTTGCTTGGTTTGAGGGTAGGTCCATTGACGTAAATTATTTCAAGATGTTTGTTTATTTTATAAGCTACAGTTACAGTAATTTAAGTTCATTAACAAGTTCTGTAGCAAAGAATCTTCGGACGAACAAGTTAATTAAAATACGAAATTTTAAATAAAACTTTAAGATAATGTTATCTAAAGTTACATGTTTATTTAGTTCTTGAGCCTCTTCCATTTCTTTGTTGTTGTTAACTGTTTCTAAAGGACTCAGTTCTCTAAGAAGGCATTGCCCTTCTTATAGGACTTCACACAATTATTTTCATTTTTTGTTTTTTATAATTGTAATTCTGTGTTTATAATGATTTGATATCTCATTTAATGTGCATGAGAAATTTGTTTAGATGACAGCACAAATTTATTGACGATGCAAAAGTGATTTTTTTTCTAAATCCTACTTGTATAAATGACTTTTTATCTTTTTATCTTTATCTTTATCTGATACTATAAAAAAATTAAATTAAATTAAGAACATTACTACAATGGCTCAAAAACTTGAAGCGGGTGGCGCGATAACTTATAATACAAAAAATAAAACAGTACAAAAATAATACCAAACAGAAAAGCCTTTCTTTTAGGTTTTTATGACGACTAAGGATACTGTAGGCTACAAATTTAAATTAAACGTAAACATCGAAAGTTAAGCCTTCCCGCACCATAATCTAGGGTTTTACCTCAAACCTTTGCCTTTATTTGCTTAACAAATTAAGCTTAAAATTAATATTATTTATTTGAAATCTCGGCCAATGAGCCAACTTATTACCTACGAATTGTTCGCAAAGGTAACATTATGAAAACAAAACGAGAACTTTACCCTTCGTTTTACCCTTTAAGTTTTAATGAATGAGGTTTGGAATTGTTATTCAATACTCCCGACCCGATACCCTCCGGTGTCTGACAGCCGATCTCAAACATGATTCCCGCAAAGTCAGAGGGACCCACTTAAAAGACTGACAGGAGTTTATTTTACTTTACTTTAACTTGAGTGAAACGGTTTATCTTTCCACAGCGAAATAACCTGTTTAACCTTATCTCATTCTTCAATATTTTCCATTTACCCGAGGGTGTCTGATAATTGTTCTATAACGTGATACTCACAGTCTTTCTTGCGGATTGTAATAGTACCTAATGTTTGCCGGTGGAAAGACTTAGTGCAAGGTCCGTCCAGATCGCTACCACCATTTCCCTCGCTAATCCTGTCGTGTTCTGGCGTGGTGAGCAGAAATGACTGGCGTACAAATTATTCCATCTAAGCCGACTGGGCAACGCATTTGCAATCTCCGTGGTGTCGCGGGTGCGTACGGGCGGTGTTGATCACTCACCATCTGGTAACCCACCTGCCCGTTTTCCTTCCTATTTTATAAAAAAACAAAGTCGGGACCCATTAAAGAGCTGACCAAAGCCAATTTGGTTTTAATTTAACAGATTTTTGACCGAAACTGTTTATTTCGCCACTGGGAGAAGTTTTATCTCCATCTCATTCTCTAAAACATTGCTGTTTCAAGTGCACGTTTTACTATATTTGGCTCGATAAAAACTGACATAACCACAGTTTAATATGCCCTTCAGACCACCTTCAGACAGTTATATCTTCTGTGTTTTTTAAAACAGTAAAGTACTCGTAATTTAAGTGGGAAAACACTTTGACGTCACTTTTTTAGGGTTCCGTACCTCAAAAGGAAAACGACCTTTATAGGATCACTTCGTTGTCCGTTCGTCCGTCTATCTGTCTGTCTATTAATTATTTTCAGTAGTTGTAATAATTTTCACCAATAACAAACCCTTTATAGCCACGACGTAGGCCCTTCCAGAAAGTTGAGTGAGCTGTCATTCGCAGCAAGCTTCGTTAGCAAGTTTGACAAGTTATCCGAAACATTTTTCGTCTAATTTCAAGCACTTCCCTTTGTGGTATTCACTGAACATTCGTATGAACAAAAGGAGCACACTGGCCTACCTACGGAACTTTTACAATCATTAATAGATCCATGTTACTTTGCGGAGGTCTATATCAACAAACTGGAATAGATTACCTTGCTACTCCGCGAAACGGTTGTGCGATATGTTTATTTTTCGTGCAAAAACATATATTTATATTGCTATAGGACACTGACACTTTTGGATACCCATTTTTAAGATTTATCTGTAATTCTGTGAAATTGTTAGTGCGGTATTCAATAAAGCATATTGTATTGTATTATATCTACATTTCTACACTAATATAATAAAGAGGTAAACTTTGTTTCTTTGTATGTAGGGATAATCTCTGGAACTACTGAACCGATTTCAAAAATTCTTTCACAGATAAAAAGCTACACTATTCCTGACGGACATAGGCTACTAATTTCATGCGAACGAAGTCGCGCGCGTCCGCTAGTTGCATATAAAGTGTAAATACAGGTTTGTAAAAACTAAAAATAATATTGTGATGTACAATCGCCAACACACTTAACTGACCATTCGTGAACTTTATCCTCATAAGAATAAGGTGCACGAGTGGTCAGTTAACTGTGTTGGCGTTTGTACTTAACGACAAAATTAACGGTTTTCGTATTATTTCTTTATTTATGTTGTGAGACCTTGCTTCTTGCTAAATTTCATGGTTTTAGGTCAACGGGAAGTACCCTATAGTTTTTGGTTCCCTGGAAATGTATGAAATATGAGGCAGAAACGGCGTGATGATTAAATAAATAAATAAATATTTTTGGGACACTTAACACCAATTGACCTAGTCCCAAAATAAGCAACTGAAGCTGCTTGAGTTTTGGGTACTGGACATCGGATATACATACTTATATACTTGTATTTATATACATATGTAGATACATATAACATCCAAGACTCGGGTACAAACATTCGTATTCATCATACAAACATTTGCCCCTCCCGGGAATCGAACTCGGAACCTCTAGCTTCATAGTCAGGCTCACTAACCACTAGGCTATCCGGTCGTCAAAATGATTGACTTAGAAATTCGATTTATTCACAGCTCCAAGAAACTATAGACATGAATATTTGATATTAATTTGAACTTCACCAATCCACGTGTTCCTGAGAAAACGGGTCTTGACAAACAGACAGACGGGCAACACGGAACCCTAATTACGTCGAGGTTAAATGCGAATCGGTAAATTATTAGAAATTAATATTTATGAGGTAAACGACTAACAAATCCGACTTATGCAGTTATTTTAAGCTTAGAAGCCTTCCATTTGATACAAGATATCACAAGCTGTATCTATAGTTTGCTAATAAAGTACTTTTTTCAAAATTACTTGCTCTCTAAGCCTGTCACGGGGAAGATAAAATACCTGGCCATTCGTAACATATTGCCGCCGTTCTAGACGTCAAAGGAACTGACAGCGGGTTAACTAATGCTTCGGGCAAGTTATTGCCTTGAACCTAGTATAGTATTTTATACTTTGTGCTTGAACTCATTTTCCTAATTCCTAACAGCCTCCTCACTCCTCTGCCATGTTTTGGAGGGTCTTCATACAGCCTGTTACAGTACAATACGGTATTCAAATTACTTTTTTAGTTTCAAAATTTTTAGGATTGGTTATAAGGAGAAAACTTGTGTTTTTAGTTTTCTTCTGCGATCATTATTTGTCGAAATATCACGAGTAATCATTTAAAATGACGGCAGGCGCCCGCGGGCGTGCGTCGCGAAAACGATCTATCGCGCTGCATACAGCGAAAGGAGTCTAAACTAAATCGCGATTATTTTAATACTGTCCGCTTGTAACTCATTATCTCATAAAGAAATTTTCTAAATTTTTATCTGGATTCGAATGAGTATATTTCGAACCAAAAAATTAACTTTTCTTGGTCATTTTTTAAACATTACGTCGCTGTAGTTTCTAAAATAACGGATTTTTTAACCACTTCTTTGGACATAAATATATAATTAATGGTCCTTTACATCAATTTTGCACTTTTATGACATTTGATTTGAGTGTAATACCCTACTATGTCACGAAATGACTTCGGATTTCATCGGAAATGGCGATAGAAGATACAGAGTCTCTACGGATTAAAAAAAAATACTAGAGTAAAAAGATTGTAAAAATCCTCTTATAACTGACTAGCGGACGCAACTTCGTTCGCGTAAAATTAGTAGCCTATGTCCGTTAGGAATAGTGTAGCTTTCTATTAGTGAAAGGATTTTTGGAATCGGTTCAGTAGTTCCAGAGATTACCCCCTACATACAAACAAACAAAGTTTACCTCTTTATTATATTAGTGTAGATATAACATGATATTAATGTGCTAGAATAAACAGTACTGTAAGCTTGTGAGCTGGTAACAAGAAACGGTATAAACTTTCCGAAGAAGAAAATACTTGAACAATTGCTTTCGACTTTGTTGTATGAATAAGAAATTACGTTCAGATACGTTAAAGCAAATAATATGTTTTAAGAAGAAGAATTCCTACTCCTACATAATTTAATTTATGAATAATTGATACTTTACTCGTAATATACAAACATATTTGTTTGTGGCTCATTGTGATCGTATTATTTAATAATACTTTTTTAGGGTTCCGAAGCTAAATAGCAAAAAGGCAAACAAGCAAGTGGGTCACCTGGTAGTAAGTGATCACCACCGCCTATAGACACCCGCAACACTAAGATAATTGCAGATGCGTTGCCAACCCAGAGGGCTAAGATGGAATACCTCTTGTGCCAGTAATTGCACCGACTGTCTTGCTCTCCACGCCGGAACACAACATTGCAAGCACTGTTGCTTGCGATTAGCGAGCAAGATTGTTGTAGCGATCCGGACTGACCTTGCACAAGGTCCTACCACCCGCAAAGACAGGGGGACGAGTACACTGTTGAGAACAGAATTTTTTACAGATAAGGAATAATGGAAATATGGGTACCTTGTGTCCAGTCAGGTGTATTTTTTTCGATCATTCGGTACTTATCGAGAGGGTCCCTCGTTGAGCGGCGCCGCTATTCTTCACAATTACACCACAAAACACCTTGTATGTACGTTTGTCGTCCACTTAATACTGATTAACTACGAATTTGCTTAAGGCGGAGAGACACAGGGAAAAACCTCTATAATTTGAGAAAGTTGATAAGAACAACGTGCCTTTCGTTAGAAAAGTTCTTCAGGAAGTGAACGAGAGTGAGAGATGAATGAATGAATGCAAACCTAAGGGAGGCAAGGATGAGCGGTTGTATGAAAGATTGGTTTTATGTTGCCAGACTAAATTATTGCTGACTAAATTAGTATTTCCTAAACATACACAATTCCTCTTAAAATAATATAACTTTCTACTGTTATTAACCGTTTAAGAAATACTAAGTTCGGAGTTGAGATTTATTGTTGGAGTTACGTGAAGTCCCTATTTCCCTTTGAAATCTTAACCTCCTATTTTATTTTAATGTCTGAATTATGAAAATTTAATTCTGCAAATGTAGGTCGCATAGACTCTCTTACAAGTCTGATTTAACCAGCAGTTCTGTAAATAGAAGATTCTGCGGAGATAAAACGCGGGTGGTAGGACCTTGTGCAAGGTCTGTCCGGATCGTTATCACCATCTTGCTCGCTAATCCAGCCGATAATCGGCAGTGCTTGCACTGTTGTGTTCCGGCGTGGAGAGCAAGACAGCCGGTGTAATTACTGGCACAAGAGGTGTTCCATCTTAGCCCTCTGGGTTGGCATCGCATCTGAATTTTTCTAGGTGTTGAAGCAGTCTATAGGCGGTGAACTTACCATTGGGTGACTCTCTTGCTGATTGGCCTTCCTATTAACTCATTTTAAAGGAAAATCATCATTTTTCACAACTATTGGGATAATATTTTAGGTTACACACTATTTAGTATAGAAATAACTTCGTGTTTCCTATTCTTTTTGTCAATAAAATATGTAAACAAAAAGTTTTTTGTTTACACAAAGGGTAAAACGGGACCCTATTACTAAGACTCCGCTGTCCGTCCGTCCGTCTGTCACCAAGCTGTATCTCATGAACCGTGATAGATTGACAGTTAAAATTTTGTAAAGACAGATGATGTATTTCTGTTTCTGCTATAACAACAAATACTAAAAAACAGAATACTATAAATATTTAAGGGGGCTCCCATACAACAGACATGATTTTATTGCCGTTTTTATAGATAATGCCACGGAACCCTTCGTGCGCGAGTCCGACTCGCACTTGACCGATTTTTTATGACTACGGAAGCCTAGATAACATACCCGATTTTATATTATTTACTGATTAATTATACTCACTTAATCATTCAAGTTACAAGCATGAAAAAACATATTTTCGGTACTAACGGTACAAGGGGCATAATTAATTTTAATGATGTTTTACTTCACGTTTTTCCGTAGAAGATATCGCACGCTTAGTATTAAAGTGACCCATTTCTGAATAATACACGTCCCAAAATATCACCTTAATTAAAAGACATAGGGTTTAATTTTGGGAAATATCAAACTCAGAATTGAGTCACTTTAATACTAAGCGTGCGATATATCAGCATATTTTTCTAAAAAGGAAACATTTCCAAGCCAACCTTTTATCTCGGAATTCTTAGAGGCGTGTGATTCTTGTTTTTGATGTTTTAATATAAATTTAATTTTGATTATCTGCTTGAGCAAGTTTTATAACAAGCATTACTGTATGACTTTTCTCAGTAAAATGGATAAATAAAAATAAGTGTCTTTCTAGCAATGCGCGTTAAGAAAGTACGTTTTTATTCTATTAATTTTATGCGTAAACTATTTTAAAACCCTTCTATCTACACTAATATAATAAAGAGGTAAACTTTGTTTGTTAGTTTGTTTGTTCGGTTTTAATGTAGTTGCCATAAAAGTGGAATTTGTAACGCTTTTTTGCGTTATGTTAACAGGTTAAGGGTTTTCGCAGGTGGTAGGACCATGTGTAAGGTCCGTCCGGATCGCTACCACCATCTTGCTCGCTAATCCTGCAGCTAAGCAGCAGTGCTTGCACTGTTGTGTTCTGGCGTGGAAGGCAAGACAGCCGGTGTGATTACTGGCACAAGAGGTATTCCATCTTAGCCCTCTGGGTTGGCAACGCATCTGCAATCTATTTGGTGTTACGGGTGTCTATAGAATGTGGTAAACACTTACCATCAGATGACTCACTTGCTTGTTTGCCTTCCTATTTCATAAAAAAGCACCCCTTAAGACTGACAGAGAAGGGATGCATTGAAGGCAATGATATTATAATACATGGATGTAAAGTGTCATATTAAATGACAGCAGAAAAACGGCCCAACATTAGAATATAGGTTGACGCCAATGTTACAAATGCAAATTATTAGTTTACCATTTATAGTTATTGGATTTACAACTTTACGCCTAACTGAATAAACTAATAATTTATTAAGTTATATAGGGTTTTTTACAAAATAATAGCATTGACAGCAGCGCCGTCCGTCCGACAGGCTGACAGCGCGGGCGATCGTCGATTTATTATACTTTTCTACCTTTTCTTCTACTTTTGATGCGGCCATTTTTGACTGACTAAAAGTCCATTGCTTATAGGCCAGTGATTGAAGGATATATTCGTTTTAGGTCAGTTATGCTATTTCCACAGGAAGCATAAAGTTCCCAAAGGAATGACGCATGATTACGATAGTTGTAGTTTGCTATAAAACAAGGTGGATAAAATAACCTGACATTTCATATTTGTAGTGCAGCAATTTATTTTATGTTTTGCCTTCCCTCTGGGAAATAACGTTAAGTTTAGCGTTATGCCGGTTCGTTATGTTATGTCGTTCGGTTTATTGCGTTTCATTAAATCAAGCCCGGTTTCAGATCTTTACATTAAGGGCAATTGAGGGAATATTAAAGTAGGCGCGTTAGCGATTCTGGAATAAATAATAGCTATTAAAATATATTGCGAAGTTAACTGCTGTTCAGACACAGCCTTTGATCCCATTTACCCTATCACGGCCTATTAAATGTATTCCAAATAAGCTTTAATAATGTGCCTAAATATTAAAATAGTACTTTTTTATTTACCTTTAAAGTTTGTAAAAAAAGTAAACTGTCCCAGTCGTTGACACTGACCCAATAATTGACGAGAATATACGGAGACATACGAGTAAAAAAGAGACAATGATGGCAACTACTCGTACAAACAATGTCCTACGTGTCAAGCACTGGTACAACAACAACAACAACAACAATAACAACAACAAATACTTTTTATTGATTCACACAACCTAACCTTATTTGTATTCTGACTGTGTGTGGTATTGTGCTAAATTGTTTTAATTTTTTTAGAACAATTTTAGCTACTTTTGCGTCAGATTATGTAGTCATTGTTGGTAGAATATTAGATATGTAGCGTATCATTGTTATAACAAATGGACTATTGTATACTTAACAAGTTAAAACAAATTTCTATTGGCGGTCGCATCCAATTTGTATAAGCAAATTGAATCGCGGCGCCATATCAAATTCTACAAGCGCCAGGTTTTCGTATAGATCGGGAGCCGAGGCAATTATTCGTTACTATTTTATAGAATAGACAAACCACAGCGGCTTAATTTTTGACATTAACCAGGCGCGAGCCAATCACACATGCGAGCATATTTTTAGGAGTCGCTGATTGGCGCGGAGAGTGTCGAGGGTTCGAAAGTCAAAAATCGCTCTCAGCATTCGGGCCACCTCTTGGAAATGGGTTTCCGCCGTTCATATGAACAATCCCAAGATAGTCGTTCATCCGTCACTAGTCTTTTGGTAATCCCCTCCCCCCCTGTGTTCAAACCTTTCAGTTCCAAAGGTAAAATTTTGGATTAGAGTGCTCTTTTTGTCGAAAATCACTTGGAAGAATATGTATGAGCGAGAGCAGAAGCTAAACCTAAACATTCCATTTAAAGAACCTTTCAGTTTGATTTATCATGCCAAAAACAAAGGTTTCAGCAGAAAACATACTATAGCTAAAATTACAATTTGACCAAGTGTAATCTTTACTTAGTATAAATTAACGTCACAAATCTATTTTAAATCTATTGTCAAGAAGACATTAATTTCTCGGGCGTATTATAAAATCAATGACTATATCTTGGACAAGGATGTTTGGAAATGATCCCGATCTGTATTGGCGATCCCTGACTCCAAAGATTGTACACCTGCTGTGTTAAATTGTTAAATTGTAAAAATTTTAAATATTTGAGATGTAAAATAACATTGTAATTTTGATTTATTTAAAAAATTACACCTCGTTGAGTTTCTTGCCGGTATCTTCTCATCAGAGGTTTTTCCGAACCGGTGGTAAATTTTTTGTCATTCATAAGTGCCACCTGTAAGCCTAATCTGAATAAAATATTTTGACTTTGACTTTGACTTTGACTGTCCGTTCCTGTATGTTCTCACATCCTCGGCCTATGATGTTGATACGGTTATCACTATCGTTTAGAGAACTTTTCACGGAAGGTTTTTATGAACATTATATTAGCATTAAATTAAAATTGTAATGACAACACAAAGAAAAATTGGGGCAATGGCAGCAGCGGCAGTGTGGCGAAACTGGAAAACGCAAGGCACGGAATGCTGATGTTGCAGGTTCAAGTCCTGCCGTTGCCCTAATTTTTCTTTGTGTTGTCATTACAATTTTAATTACATAATTTGAATGTTAAAAACATTTAAAATAAAAATCGAAAGAAATTTCGGTTACAAAAATTAGATTAGCATGTTTTCTGAGCGTTTGGACTGCCCCATGACAAAACACTGGGTAGGGATCATTACTGGCCAAATTAAGTAATGATCCTTACCCAGTGTCGCACAAATAATAATTATCCGAACTTTTAACAAATTTTTAATTTTTTAATAATTTTCAAGTCAATTAATATAATGTACGTAATGTAATGTAATCTAATCTAATTCAACCTCGTAATTTAATGTACATGGGTCGATTGACCTGAATTTTTTTTTATATACTAATTGTACCCGTACGATGCCGGGACGGGTCTTTCGTTAGTAGGTATTTGAATAAAGTTTATTGATATTTTAATTCAAACTTAGGGTCATATACATTGTATGCGTCAATCAATGAAATGTTAGGCGTAACAAAATGCACTTTGCTATTATGTAATAGATAGATAGATTAGATAGATTCGTTTATTACTTATTGGAAATTACATTAAATTTAGAATGTCAAAGATAACAAATTCACAATAAGATCGTCAAAAGGTAAACAAAATAATAAAATAAAAATATCTAGAAATACGTCTAGAAAAATGTCAAAAATTCAAAAATAAAAAATTTAAATGTCACAATAAAAATAAAAACAACTCCTGGTCTATAACTGTTAAAGCATCTGGAGTTGGCAAACAAAATGAGGAATTCCAAACGAACTCAGAATATTAAGCGACGCCTCGGCCCAATCTGTGCTACGGATTCTAATCTCGTTTACAACTGTATTTTACCATTAAAACAGTATTGAAATATATTTTTAGATGACAATCGATTTACTATGCATGTACCCTATTTATTTAGGTAGCTTATAAATAGAACTGCCTTGAAAAGTTAATGGTATTTTTTATCAAAAATGAGCTCGTCATCGGAATTACATTTTTTTTATCAATAACATGTTTTTATTTTATTTTACAGGTAAGTTCCAGCTCGGGACAATTACGCAGTTCCAGTCTCTTCAGAATCTATTATACAGTTAAGTGACTATTACACTAAGTCGATCGCCGCATGCAACATGTGGTGACCGCAACAGTGCTAAGAACATGGTAGTCGGCAGCGTTCGGCGAGCGGCAGCTGCAACCGCCAAACACTGCCACCGCAGTCGGCGGACAGACTCATGTGGAGAGGACCTTCGTCGGCCGAAGTAGTTTGAAACAACAAACTGGAACAAATTACCTTGCTACTCCGCGAAACCAGTGCCGGGCTCGTGCAAAATAGCTGCGTCTGTGCGACACATATATGTTCATGCAAAAACCCACCCTCCTCCGCTTCCACACGAAACAACATATATCACACAGACTCAACTACACACCAACACCACGGAAGCGGAGGAGGGTGGGTTTTTGCATGAACATATATGTGTCGCACAGACGCAGCTATTTTGCACGAGCCCGGCACTGGTTTCGCGGAGTAGCTAGGTAATTTGTTCCAGTTTGTTGATATGGACCTCCGCAAAGTAACGCCTGAATCTATTAATTAGTTTGAAACAAGTTCGGCGACCGCATTAGTTGAACGATGTAGTGTAGGTCTAACTAATAAGGCAAACGCAGTACTAAACAGATTCGACTTATGTCGGCCATACTGTTATGGTTAATTAAAGCTTGTCGTAGGGTTCAGGTTAGCTGACGTCACCTTTGCAATGCTTGCATGCTTCCATGCAAAATCCGTTGCATGGTTTAGAAGGAGGAAGCTGCCAAAGATATGAAGACAGACAGACAGGAACGGATAGCGACTTTTTATACTATGTTAAGATAAAGATAAATATCTACATCTTGTAAAGATCGCTGTAAATCTACATCTACAATATAGATAGGCCTATCTGCTTTCCAGAAATTTGAGCTTGTTGTCAAATATTTTACTACGCCATCTATATTTAGATTTCATAACTAATTTATGGTTGTCCAGTTGACCTGCATAGCATTCATAATTAAAGGGACAAAATTAAAACGCAAGAAATTCATAAACCGTTTAATGCAAATATTAGAAATCGGTATGTTTTATTGATGATAAATATCTATAAAAAAGATTATGTGTATAGATATCAATTTTGTAACAGTATTTTTTTCGTGATACAAATTTTTATGATACTCCGTTGCACGGGGACAATTTGTCCTACTATTGAAAATCAACTTTTCGTCTTTTGGACAACCATTAAAGAACCGGGAAAATTGTAAACAAAATAAAATGTTTTGTAATAAAATGTTAGATAATACTCGTAGTAACATAAAGGATAACAGATAAAACTAATTACTTTTATAAAAAAATGTATTATCGATCAGGGACTCTGTACGTTTGATGTTGGACACATAAAAGTTGATTCGCCCATCTACACTAATATAATAAAGAGGTAAACTTTGTTTGTTTGTAGATATGTAAGGGGAAATCTACTAGAACTACTGAACCGATTTCAAAAATTCTTTCACCAATAGAAAGCTACACTATCCTTGACGGACATAGGCTACTAATTACACGCAAACGAAGTCGCGGGCGTTCGCTACAGTTAAATAATTATAGTAAACCAATAAATAAATCTTGGATTAAGTTAGGGAGGTTAATTTCACGGTTCCCTGCGCAAGCTGTGAGTGATTAACGACGGCTGTTTATATTATTTATTTACTAACAAATAATCCCTTTTAACATTTGCCCTTTAAAATAATCCAGTTCAGGAATAATATTAAATAATGTTAATCCTTTTCGCAACGAGTAACTACTAACTACGCAACTGTACCATTACCATGAGTTTCTATCGCAAATTCATATTACGTTACTACAGTCGATAGCGGTTAAATACGCTCCCATTTGTCAGTGAAAGAGTTAACCATAGTCGATACGGTATTTTTCGATGACATGTGTCAAATTTCTGACTCATGATACCAACATTCTACGGCAACAGCTACAAAACTTTAGTCACTAGCGCTTAGATTACGATAGGTAATTTACCGTTGGGCTCATACTAGCGATTTTTAGTTATCTAAGTGAGCGCTAGAGGCGCTGTACAATTCTCCATACAAATCGTTTACGCCGTCGCTAGCGAGTACGGTTACAGCTAGATGCACTGTACTCATGGTAAGGGTACTGGTACAATAGAACGGATTGGGAGCTTTCAGTACAATGGCGCTTAAAAGCTGTCCGTACAATTAATAAATTATGTATGCTACGGCAATTACAAATAGACTTGTTAATAAACAATGTAATGTAATGTGGTAATGTATCACACGAAGCTTAGCGGTTTAGAGTAAAGCGTATGTACAGTCAACCAATTTTATTCACACCACTGTAGAACTTTGTCGCAATGTGTCATCGTTGGGATATTATGACAATTATTGTGAAAGAGGTCTACAGTGGCCTATGAATCAAATGTTCACTGTACCCGTAGCTCCCTTAAAAGCTTAAACCATATTTATATTTACTTGTCTTAAATAGTAAATGGATTATTTAATATTATTATTTATTTTTCTTTTATAATTTTTATTTTAGAAATATCACATTCACCTGAGTCCATATATAACAACACTTCGCACGCTTAGTATTAAAGTGACTCAATTCAGAATTTGATATTTCCCAAAATTAAACCCTATGTCTTTTAATTAAGGTGATATTTTGGGACGTGTATTATTCAGAAATGGGTCACTTTAATATTTACTAAGCGTGCGACTTATATTTATAGATTGAATGAGTTAGAAGCAGCATTCTAAGTAAATAAGTAAAACCCAAAAAAATCTATTGATGGCGATATTTGTACTAAAAATAGACCAGATTAAATAGCCTCTCGGGTTTAGACTGAAATTTAGTTCTCTAATTTATTTAGTGCGTCAACTGCGAGAACAAATGGCGCAATCAACTCACTCCTTTTCAATTTATTTCGTCGGTTTTTATTAAATTTCGCCGTCACGGTGTTTTAGAGCCTTTATTTTCATTAAGTGCTTAATTATCACGATTCAGAATTTCGCACCTTTTTGTTTTTGATGAAACAAAACAGGGTGTTCTACGTTCTTAGTTGAAAGCCTTTGTATGTCCAAATGAAAAACAATGTACCGTTACTAAAATAATACTTTTTATTTGTGTAACATCTTGTTTTGAAAAGAGAAAAGAAAATATATATAAACTGCTGAGTTTCTTGCGGCGTTTCTCTTCAGCAGATTCTTCCATTTTCCGAAGCGCTAGTAGATTCAAACATGTAAAAGAGCCTATATATGGCCTGCTTGAAAATATTTTTTTCTTTTTCATTCATAGGTGTACATAATAAGAACTATAACTATCTTAATATGTATAACTATCACTACAACAATAACTAAACTAAAATAAATGCAAATAAAACTAAAGATTTTTTTTTAAATCTAAACAAACCTAGAATACTTACAACCAATATGATTGTTATTAATTGAAAGAAGTAAATAAATAAATAAAATTTACATAATAAAAAATTTAGGCCTTTTTTAGGAAATAGTTAAAGCCTTATAAACCTGGGGCAAATCGAGGTCTATGTACGACTATCTCTCCGTGATGTGGGGCATATTCAAAGAACCCAAACCAAAAACCTTGTTACCCTCTTGCCGACGGGATTTCATAGTAACAGCCTACGTTACCTAGTATTCTACAGTTGACCTTTTGAAAATACAAACAGTTAACACATAGATATTATAGTATGCAAGTCACGGTTGCCTTTGATCAAACATTTGCGAGCCGTGCCAACGTTTGTGGCCAACGCTTTGTTCATCGTCCGTGCTATACAATCAAGCTGTGCATAGTTTCAGCAGGTTGGATCACACGTCATTGTGTCGTGTTGACAAGGCAGGGTTCACACTTTCAGAATTCGCATTTGAATTTTACACTCTCACATTTTTTGAAGTATCCAAAAAAAAACTTAAAATCTAGATAAAATAACAATAACATAGACGCATTGTACCTTATACAATTTAATTTTAATTTTATTTTATTCTAATAATGACAATTACCAACTACCATACCCTGCCAATTTTTCAATCTTCTGCGTTCATACGGTCATTACATTATTGATTTTTTAAGGTGTAACTACCATCGGTGTCATTCATGAGAAACTTGATAATCTTAATCAACTTGGTCACTTGTCAATGACCGTAGCCGACGAGAGATGGCGCCATTTGTTATTAAATGTTTGTAAAAAAAAAGCAAGGTACCTACTTTGTTCTTTTAGCCTTTGGGCCTCTGCAAACTAACGCCTATTCTATTAATTATCTTTTTCTGTGTTTTTTTAATGTGGTGTGCAATAAAGAATATTTATTGTTGTTCTCTATGTGTGAGCCCCTGTACGCTAGGTCGATTTTCGCACAGCAATTTGCTCCAAATTGGGAACTGTTGTACAAATATTTGGATTCCTGCTATTTACAAGCAGTAAATTAAAGTAGACTATACTCGTATATGAATATAGGTATGCTATGCTAGTGCGGTCACAATGTAATGAGTGGGTTTAAATTGTTCGATACAATATTTAGCATGCGAATAACAATGTTGATCAAAGTTAGAAACAAATCAAAATCATGGATATCTAAACTATTTCATGATCATCATCATCATCTCAGCCACAAGAAGTCCACTGTTGAACATAGGCCTAAACTATTAAGTTTTTTATTCACAAGTTCTGTACGTAAAAAGAATTTCATTCCAAAATATGCCAAGTTAAAGAGTATAAGTAAAACTAACACACATTTAGTATTAACTTTCTGGTCATAATATATGTTATATATTATGTAGAATTGTAGTTTTGTCTCCATGCGCCATATGCATGTGTATTCATACCAAAGCAAGTCAAATCGGTCACTAAAAGTAGGAGACAATTCGCGTGCAAATTCTTGTACTAAAACAACACATGTTCTCCTGAAATTGAAAACTTCCTTCGTAAACAAAAAAGGCCTCACCCTAAAGCAGGACCTATAATGACCTATTCCAGAAACGTCAAGAAACCAATTAAAAAATAGATCGTCCATTTAGGCTCTTTGAAGATGGACACGCAAACTGATGTACCGAAGGTAAATCTAAATAACCTTTTCTGCCCTTTGTTAAAATTATAAAACAGCAAATATTTCCAAAGGAAATGCAGTAGTACAGTAAAAAAACACAGTCTTGTCTCGAACAGTCGGGCAGATTTCTATCTCGGGACGGTCCCCATGGAAACAACTGGGTGGTTTATTAGACAAGGGTTCCGCCGTAAATTGTTAGTTATGTTTGGAAGTAGACTTCCAAAGTTTCGTAGAAAACGTACCAAGTCCTTTTGGATGCTGAAAGGGGTTTTACTTTGACGTTTTAAAGCGAATTTACGTCATAGTATTGATATGAAATTGGTTGGTTGGTTTCATTTGGTGCCAGCACTGCTAGACACAATACGGGCACAATTTCATATCGTAAAGTATCGTATCGTAATTTCGTATCGTCCAGGCGAAGATGGCGAGACGGTCTCGATGCCGAATTGAATTGCCGGACGCATCTGCAATCTCTTCGATGTTGTGGGTGTCTATAGGCGCTGGTGTACACTTACCATCAGGTGACCCACTTGCTTGTTGGCCTTCCTGTTTCATAATATATATATAATATTTATATATATATATATATATATATATATATATAGCCCAGGACAGGGATATGTGGAACTAGAGGAGAGGCCTTTGCCCAGCAGTGGGACACTTGGGCTAAATAAACTAATTGGCAAATGAGCAAGTGACTCTCCTGATGGCAAGTGATCTGTTTCGAATGCATTTGTAAACTTGTGGTTACTGAAATGTCTGTCATAAGGAGAAGTTAAATGTGCCCTGTGACAGTCAACCCCTTAATAAATAAGTATTAAATAGGTCATTTGTTGATCATATCACACAATTTAATTTTTAAGACGGCGATATGTTTTGACAATAAATATTTGACAATAAATATTCTAGACGACAAAGTACTCGTACATAAATATATGGTCATGATCCTAAATAAATAAATAAATATTGGTTAATATCGGTTAATAATATCCTATCGGTTTGGTTATAAAAGACAGAACAACAAAACCTAGCAAAGTCTGCTCATGCCAACCTTTGTAGAAAAAATACAAGTTGTTTTCACAAACATTAAAAAAAACATTAATGCAAAAACTTTTCTTTTTTATAAAAATAGAATATTCCGATGAATTGAGAACTTCCTCCTTTTTTTTAAGTCATGAAAAATAGGTGTCATGACGAGCCTTTATTATAAATTGTTATAATCTTTCTCGAATATCACATATATTATAACATTAGCGGGACTTTAAGGCGTTTAAATCAGTGTTAATTCTTCTTTTTAACTTATCTTTTCGCGACCACCGCCGTTGCAATAGGGTCGAAACGTCGAGGTAAATCAACAATGATTGTATCGCATTATAAATATATGCCTTCATTACATTGGCTGTTCTTCTTAACATTTGTTTTTGTTTGGCTCTGGGATGCAATTTTTGAATCTCACCAGGTGACTAGAGCTGACCAAAACGGCCGCTTTTCATAGAAATGCGGCAATTTTGGTGAGCTTTAGTCAACTGGTGAGATTCAAAAATTGCATTTGAATCTCACCGGGTAACTAAAGCTCACCGAAATAGCCGTTTTTCACAGAGATTCGGTCATTGTAGTGAGTTCTAGTCACCTGGTGATTTAAAAATTGCACCCCTGCACGGTTTTCTTCGCTGAACCCTAGAATGGCAGTAAACACAGAGCGAAGAATCACGAAGCATTAATAAAAGAAAGCTACTTTATTCTTTATATCGTCTCCTCATTTTTCTGCGTTGCGGCGTAGAGCAGATGCAAAACTTCCATGGTTATTATTTATTTAAGCTTTTTACACCATAAGCTTTCCCGTGTCTTCGTTCGCTTTTCAGCTTCTAGGATAAAATGAGGGCTGTTTCCTTGTGGGGGTATCCAGTTATTAGTATATCAAATATGTTCAAAATGTGTATTTAGAAAGAAAGAAAATATTTATTCAGCAAAACAGAAAAAAAAGACTAAAGGTAAAAAATTACATTATTAATGCTGAAGGGCACCAGTATAAGCTGCTGCAGCGCTGATTTTCAGTGGAGCCCTGAACTTAAAAACTAAAGACTAAAGGACTAAGGAAAAAAAGACTAAAGGTAAAAAATTTCATTATTAATGCTGAAGGGGACCAGCATAAACTGCTGCAGCGCTGATTTTCAGTGGAGCCCTGAACTTAAAAACTAAACTAAAACGAATATTTAATAGACAGACAGGCAGACAGGCTCATTTTGACTATTACGGTTAAAATAAAAGAACCCTCGTGAACGATCGAGTTAAGTTATGTCTAAATAAAATTGATCATAAAAAAATGTGGTATTATTTTTGTCAAGTTTTTAAAAACAATGTTTTTTAATATTTTTGAAGATTTCATTATAATTTAAAAATATATAATAATGTTAGATAGTTTTCGCAAAAATGAAAACAAAAATGGCCTCGCCTCGGGCACCCTCAGGCGTAAAAAAATTCTTTGATCGTTCGTAAAATTTATTGGAAATTATAATTACTTTTGAAGCTGTTATATTATTATCGTATATAAATTACTTTCATACACTGTTTTGTTGGCTGCTTATGACAGATTAATTTAATATTCTTATGCTTTTAAGGCAAAATTTAAATATGACCTGCCATATTGGAGCGGTTTATTGAAAAAAAAAACAAATACTGTATCGACTGGAGTGCGATTTTTGAATGTCACCGGGTGACTAAAGCTCGCCAAAATGGCCGTTTTTTTTATACAACATAGGAAGGCAAACAAGCAAGTGGGTCACCTGATGGTAAGTGATCTCCACCGCCTATAGACACTCGCATCACCAAGAAGATTGCAGATGCGAGTGTGTTTTTCATAGAAATGCGGCCATTTTGGTGACCTTTAGTCACCTGGTGAGATTAAAAAATTGCATTTGAATCTCACCGGGTAACTAAAGCCCACCAAAATAGCCGTTTGTCATAGAGATTCAGCCATTTTGGTGAGCTCTAGTCACCTGGTGAGATTCAAAAATTGCACCCCTGATTCTTATATTTCAACTAGCGATCTACCCCGGCTTCGTATGAGTACAATTCAGATGTAAAATGTACACGAAAACCTTCTGTAAAAAAATCTAGTGGAGAGCAAGACAGCCGGTGTCATTACTGGCACAAGAGGTATTCCATTTTAGCCCTCTGGGTTGGCAACGCATCTGCAATCTCTTCGATGTTGCGGGTGTCTATAGGCGGTGGTGTACACTTACCATCAGGTGACTCACTTGCTTGTTTTCCTTCCTATTTCACGAAAAAAAAACTTATCATATTATCATAGATGTTACAGACTAAAGTAAAAAAAAAGCTACAGTTCATACTAAAAACAATCCCATATTCTAAACCGGGTAACTATATTATAATAAAATAACAATATCTTCAAGATTTTGCGATTATCATATACAGGATGTCTCCTTTTTAACCAACTACGGTAAAAGGTTTTTTAATTAAATTGCGCTGCATACGTGTCTTAATCTTGCCAGGTGGCCGCGCCGTATGCATTTAAATAGGCCTCTTATGTTTCCATTGAAAATATCCAGACAATTCTCAGACATGGCCTGTAAAACCTGAAGGTTAGGATTATCGTTTATTATGATGAAGGCTTGTTTTTTTTTATGAAATAGGAATTAAATTTAAAATGCTACATAATGAATGACAACACAAAGAAAAATTAGGGTAATGGCAGGATTCGAACCTGCAACATCAGCATTCCGTGCCTTGCGTATTCCAGTTTCCGCCATAACCCGCTGCCATACCCTGCGAATTTTTCAATGTGTTTCGTCTTTACGGTCATTACATTATTGATATTTTTTCTTTGGGTAAACTACCCTTGGTGTCATCTATGAGAAACTTAATCAAGTTATCTCATTCAACTTGGTCATTTATGAATGCCCGTTAGCTGACGAGAGATGACGCCATTTGTTGTTAAATTATTGTAATCAAAATTATTTATTTTTAAATTTTTTCGATTTTTGTATTTTTTTACATTCAAATTAAATTTGAAATGCTATGAAATGAATGACAACACAAAGAAAAATTAAGGCAATGGCAGGAAATAGGAAGGCAAACAAGCAAGTGGGTCACCTGATGGTAAGTGTACACCACCGCCTTTAGACACTCACAACATCGTGTAATTACACCGGTTGTCTTGCTCTTCACGCCGGAATACAAAAGTGCAAGCTCTGCTGCTAGCGGCAGGATTAGCGAGCAAGATTGTGGTAGCGATACCACCCGCGTTGTTATTGTTAAGTTTTTTAAACTTGAATGTCATATAACATCGGTACATCCCTTTTTAATGTTAAACTGGTTGTATATCGTTTTACAATAACTTAAAAATGTTTCTGAATTTACTGCGAGAGATCGTTAAAAGAGATTGGATTGCTTTTGTGTTGTCCTAACCACTGACACTTCTGGTAATGCTGCGTAACTTAAATTGTTTTAAACTTTCGCGACTTTCACACATATTTATAACATTATCGGGACTTTAGCGCGATAAAAATATATTGTTGATTTACCTCGACGCTCTACGTGTCTACTCGTGACCACGGCCATTGAAACATGGCCGAAACGTCGAGGTAAATCAACAATATATTTTTATCGCGCCAAAGTCCCGATAATGTTATAAAGCTGCGTAACTTGTTTTTTAAAATTAAATTTTAAGTCAGAAAAAGTAGTAAGTAAATTTAATTATATCCGATTTTTACATTTTAATCGATTTAACATGGTACGTTGTATTTTAAAAAACTAGCTTGTGCCCGCGGCTTCGCCCACTTAGACTTGTTTAACTGAATCAAGAAAACGTGCACCCAATTTGCAATCTGCAATATTTCCTGGACAAATTAATGAGGATTTACTTTGCCGCTCATTACGTCACGGCGGCGTATAACTCACTTATCGCTATCCCGTGGGAACTATGCATTTTTACGGGATAAAAGTATCCTATGTGTGTGCCAAATTTCATCCAAATCTATTCAGTAGTTTTTACGTGAAAGAGTAACAAACATCCATCCATACTTACGAACTTTCGCGTTTATAATATTAGTAGGCTGTTTTCCACGTATTCTTCATTCAGCTCGAGTGATAACAGCGTTGGCAAGTAGTGAGATAAGAATCTAGGGGCGTTTACGACCTGGCAGCGTCTCGAGATGGTTATCCGAGGATAACTCTGAGGAGTTTCGAGGAAATCTTGACAAATTTACAGACTGAAACGGTGATACTTATTTACCACTAATGGGAAGGTACTGATGGTGATGGTACTCTAAGTATATCATGTTTTATTTACATTGAAATGTTAAAAATAGAGGTGAAAAATCTGTACTGCCACACCGCCTGTTCTTTTCTAATTGCTTATGGGAATTTAAGTAGAACTCAATTATTGCATGACGCCACATTCATTTGACGGTAAAAACTAATCAACAACAACAATAAATATTATTTATTGTACACCACAAAAAAAACAAATAAACAAACTAGCAAGGTAGACAATAGGCGGTCTTATCGCTTAAGAGCGATCTCTTCTAGATAACCGTTTTGATAGTGATCAAGCAGATTAAAGTAGGTGGTGCAAACATGCAAAATAGGAAAAAACATAAACACGTAATAATTACCTTAATAATACTTAATCCTTCTACATTTCCGCTTAGATGTACAATTTCAGATCTCATCATAATAAAACTTCCAGGTATGAAAATAAATAATAAATTATAAATAACTAACTGTATATTTTTAAACTGGGACGATATTACAGATGTACATTGAAAGTAAATTAAAAAAGTAGCATCCTGTATTTACGTCAAAGGAGTACTTCAAAGGAGTCTTTCAGTTTCTTTTTAAGTGGATCATTTTAGACGCAGTTCGCCTTATTTAAAAAAAAATGCCATCATTATTTTTAACATAAATCTACCGTGAGACTCGGACATATTAATAAAACGGATCACTCACGACTCGACTTAAAATACGTGAGTGATTCGTTTTATTATTATGCTATCATTATTACTTGAAGATCCACTGGGCAAATTGAACCTAAGGCTAAAAGGCTAAAGGTTTATCGATATTTATTACAAGAAAAGGATAGAAGACAAACACGTACGCCATTTTGTAAACTACCTCCATCAATAACTCCAGACAGATCTGATCGGCCCATCAGATTTTATGGATAGGTACGTACCTAAGCATAAATGTTTATTTGGAGCTGTATGTTTTTATTGTTATTGAGCATCGGTTTTCTTTTTCTATATATATAGAACCATAAGAGAACCATATTATATATCTAAATATGCTTACAAATGATTAAAAAACAATTCTAATACTTTTACGTCACAGCCCTGGATCTACAATTTTTTAAATCGTTAACATATATTTTTAGATGTTTATATCTGGTTTATACTAAATCTTTTCGGAGGTATTTGTGTAATTTTATTTTTTATTTTATTCTGTTCTTTTTTTATATGTCCCTTTTAACTTAGAAACTATCAGCATAATATTTTTTTTTACTTAAACTCGAAATCAATTTACGTAACACAAAATATATACATGTTCCATTTAGCTGTGATAATTCTAATGAAAATATTTAAAAAATAATTGAAAATTACGTTGGTATGTTTGCGAACGAAAAAAATTGCTCTTAAAAGAGATAAAAAAAGTTTTAACTCTTTTGTTTTGGCAGATAAGTAACCCAAATAATATGTAGAAGTTAAACCCAGCACAAGTCGACTTGGATTCCCTCGCCGAGAGGTCCAGTGTTTGACTGATGCTTGACAAGGATGGCTAGCACGATACAACGCGACTAGCTTTGTCTCTCAGTGCGTTTCTTTTTTACTAGCTAAGAAGGAAAGAGACACAGTGAGCGACAAAAACATAACCCTTCCTTTTGGCTTTGCCGTAGTCGGGTAAAAAGAGCCCGCGTGCTAGCCATTAAGAGGAGTGTGAACCCAGCCTTCTTATACAAATGGCGATAACGTTTTCCACCCTCTTAACCTTCAAATACAGCCATGTTTTTTTTTGTATATTATCATTTTGCCCTAGAACTAGGTTTGTATGTTTGGATTTTTTAAATATTCTTAATAGTTTAAAAATACTAACGCTTTTTTGTTTTGTATGAAACTCCTAAAATGCAAATTTTGTCAAACATACAAGCTTAGTTCTAAGACATAATGACAACATACCAAAAAAATATTACCATATAGTTTAGAGGGTGGAAAACGTTATCGCTCTTTGTATGAGCGCTATTTTGGGCTGGGTTCACACTCCTCTTAAGCTCTTTCATTTGTCATTGTCTATTTAATCATTAGTCATGAGTCACGTTATTCCACTATGTATCTAGACCCACTGGCGTGGGTGTTAGTTTGTCCTATCCGTGGGCGAACTTGGCGCACTGAATGCCAAAGGGCATTTCGACTCCGCACTAAACGCCCACGGACCTACCCCGTGGGCGGGGAATCCCAATGGGGTTTCATTGTTAGTCATCACCGCATCTGAGTTTGAAATATGCAAGTTTTTGTTAAAAATTACGTTGTTTTGCTAAGTTACTTTGTTAGTTCATTGTCATCGGATCTTATTACCTATGAATAACACTCTAGTATGAATTTTTTGGGTGGTAGGGCCTTGTGCAAGGTCCGTCCGGATCGCTACCACCATCTTGCTCGCTAATCCAGCCGCTAAGCAGTCGTGCTTGCACTGTTGTGTTCCGGCGTGGAGAGCAAGACAGCCGGTGTAGTTACTGGCACAAGAGGTATTCCATCTTAGACCTCTGGGTTGGCAACGCATCTGCAATCTCTTTGGTATTGCGGGTGTCTATAGGCGGTGGTGATCACTTACCATCAGGTGACCCACATGCTTGTTTTCCTTCCTGTTTCATAAAAAAAAGTTGACGTACTGTTTTCACTATGTCGTGTGTTTTTCCGTTATTGGCTCCTATTTCCGCTTCCGGTGATCACTGGATCACTGCGGGGGAGGATTTGATTTGTTTCCTGAAGCCAACCGTCGCGTCGGTTTGCGGGAAAGGGTACAGGGTGATTGCAGAACCAACTTTTAATAGAATTGTCTTCAATTCATTTGTAAATAACGCAAAGGCAAACTGGAAATAACTTTCGCAAGACAATTATTTTCTAAATTTATGAATTCAAAATTTAGTGTTGTTATTCTAAAAATTTTCTTTTTAAGGCATTTGTTTTTCTTCACATGAACTATCTGTGTATCGTGATTAACCTGCTGTTTTTTTTTTCACTTGCTCAAGTCGACGGTTGTCTAAAAAAGATTGCTTTGAGCAATAAGTAAAACTTTAGTTTACTTTCTAACTAAATTATTACTAGATTGTACTTTTGTTCGTTGGTCCTCATATAAGGCTAAAAGAAAAATACAGCTCAGAAGTAAAGTTGTTCCAGCGTAACATTTTTAGATTATCGTAGAAAATGGATTTTTCACATCCATTTTACTTTAAAATGGAAATGGGAATTTTACAGCACATCGTAGAATGTGGCAGCCATTTTTAAATTATTAAAGCATTTTGCTTTGCTACGGCGTAGAGGGTCGACGTAGCTTCGTAACGGTGCTACGAGCGAGGCGTTGATTAGCAAGTAAAGTCGAGTTTAATAGCAATGGACAACATTAGAAACAAATATGGCTAGCGTTTGACAGATAACCTCAAAATTTCAACGAAAGTATTTATTGAAATAACAAATAATTAAAATGAAATAAATAAATAAATATCTTGGGACAGTTTACACCAATTGACCTAGTCTCAAACTAAGCAAAGCTTGTAAAATGAGTATTAGACAACGGATATACATACTTAAATACAAATAACATCCATGATTCAGGTACAAACATTTGTATTCGTCACACAAATATTTGCCCATACCAGGATTTGAACCCGGGACCTCTTGCACAGTAAGCAAACACATGTGCCACTGTGCCATACAGGTCGTCAAATTAATAGATATTATGACTTAAGACAAATAAAAATATAAGGGTTAATTGTATAAATCGGTAATGGGACCATACTCATTGTTCAAAAGTGCGTGATTACGAAGTGATAATAGTAAATTAGTTTGGTATTTTCTTATGTTTTCGCGACTTGTCGACATTGAAATAAAACAATTTAAACGGTTTATATCGCGTGTATTGTAACGAATCTAATTCCCGACAACATTGACAACCCAACAGCCATGAACTCGACGTTGTTACGGCGTTCTATCTCGCTCGCTCGCACTAGCGTTTTAAAACGTGCGAGCGAAACAGGGCGACACAGCTTCGACGTCGAGCTTGTCTCTGCTGTCTTTAGAGAAACACTGGCGAGATTTAATCTATCTTTACGAAGGCTGATGACCTTGATTAATTAAATTTTCTAGATATTAGCTCTTCAAGCCGAAGATGTAAAGTTCTAGACTTAATTGGGTAACAAGGGTAGGTAATTAAGTCCTGTTTATCTACCTATAAAGTAAAAATGCTAAAGTTTAACAAACTTCATTCAAATTAAATTTAAAATGCTATATAAGTTATAAGTTTGTGAGTGGTAATGTGGTGAAACTGGCAAAACACAAGGCAGGGAGTGCTGAGGCTGCAGGTTGGAGTCCTTGCCATTACCCTAATTTTTCTTTGTGTAGTCATTATAAATTTAATACAGCATTTTAAATTTAATTTCTACCTTCAATGCTTCGAGCAACTGCAACCGTGTCGCAGTAAACAGCCCGTCCAATGACATTGGCTTGACACTAGCAGCGCGCCGTGGGAACGTTACAGGCTAAAAGCATTTCGCTGTTCTCTGATTGCCATCTTGAAAGGATAATATCGCCTTTTGCTTTTAGTTCGGATGTTTTACATTTCAACCCGACTAGTAGAACAAAGAAAGATTCGATTTTTCAGATCACAGAATGGTAATTCTACAGATTGAGGTGCAAGGTCCGTCCGGATCGATACTTCCATCTTGCTCGCTAATTCTGCCGCTAAGCAGCAGGACAGCAAGACAGCCGGTGTAATTACTGGCAAAATAGGTATTCCATCTAAGCTCTCTGGGTTGACAACGCATCTGCAATCTTCTTGGTGTTCCGGGTGTCCATAGGCGGTGGTGATCACTTACCATCAGGTGACCAACTTGCTTGTTTGCCTTCCTATTTCATAAAAAAAACATTATTGGCAGCTGCTAACATCGAAGGTCTTTCTTGTAACGGAATTTGCCAGATGACTTAATTTTGTATCTGTGTTATCATTGCGTCTAATATTTAAACTTACTTTAACATGCTAATGTTTAATAGCTAAAAAACAACCTCGAATCTGGAAAGTCTGCAACAATTTGACAAAATTAACATTTAACGTAACGAAGTTTACCGTTGTGTTCCATATAGAATGTTACTGTAACTTAACAAAACATTTAACAATGCATATTCATTAGATCTAGAATTTAACTTCAACAAACAGACGAGTATTTGCCTGGATTCTACATTAATTCTGACTAACTCGGAACGTATTTCAGAGACACGTCTATGTGTACATAATATGCATGAGATAGCTACACTCCATTCCATTATATAACAAAGCCTATTATTATTATAAGCTCACGCCTGTTTCCCTCTGGGGTAGGCAGAGACCGCAGAACGTCATTTGCTCCGGTCCTGGCATAAAAAAAGCCTAAAACTTTAGGAACAACGATGTCTATGTACAATCACAGAATAATTAATAGTACTAACGTACAGAAACGTCTCTTTTTCAACCGCGATTAATCCAATTCCAACTTTATTAACACGCTTAAAAAATTCGTATTACTTCATACACATTCGCCAAGCGGCTCACGTCAAAAGGAACGCGCCGCCTTGCGTCCGCTTTTCCCCGCAACTGACACAGCGAGAGCGAGCGAACGGAAGCGTGGCAAGCCGACATCCTACTGCAATTTACCTACTCCGTAGGCAAGGTGGCCAACCATACCTACTTTACAATGTGATTATAAGCAACTGTAGAACCTTGTCACATAAAACTGCTGTATTTGTGGACAGCTGTATCTTTGGACACTCACTAAGTCTTGTATATATTTTTTTTATAATTATAAATAAATCATAATTAAAGGTCATAAAATATCTATACAGCCATATTTTAATGGTTGCATATTCGTATTAATTCGAATATACGAAGACAGTTTAGGTACATAACATTCCATAGGACGAATCCTAAATACGTGCAAGGAATTTTCTATTTTTCCACCCTTTTCAGTGAATGTAACAATTCTTCTGAATAGAGCGTAAGCGATATTCTTTTAAAAGTAAATCAATCGAAAGTCGAGAACCGGTGGGAATATCAAATAGCTCGCAAAAAGACAATTGTTCGATATCTTTTATTTTTACAAAGTGATCCTATTTCTAACCGACTGCGTGGAAGTGAAAAGAGGGTTATAGGTTTTCCTTTTCCTCATTTGTTTAATGTGTATATAACAGTTCTGTAAGTCTTTGTTTATTCAAAAAGAAAAATTTGCTTGCTCGCTAATCCTGCCGCTAAGCAGCAGTGCTTACACTGTTGTGTTCCAGCGTGGAGAGCAAGACAGCTGGTATAATTACTGGCACAAGAGGTATTTCATCTTAGCCCTCTGGGTTGGCAACGCATCTGCAATCTCTTTGGTGTTGCGGGTGTCTATAGGCGGTGATGAACACTTACCATCAGGTGACCCACTTGCTTGTTTGCCTTCCTATTTCATAAAAAAGCACGTTTTATGCGATGGAGTAGGCAAGTTTCGGCACATACTTATTTCGTATCCAAACACGGCTTTTATTAGGCTGTAAAACTTCTGTATGTACTTAGTATCATGTTTCTGTAGGTGTATCTATTATGTAGTGTGTGTGTGTATCTAGAGAGCGTCTTACAGATTCATGCTAGGTCCACAGCATGTAAATTAAGCAGTACCGCAACTAGGCCTATTTGTTGAGATAAATACTTGTCGTCTGTTGTCCTCTTATTTTAAATATTAATAAAATATTATATATTACAACGTTAATTTGGGTTTTGTAATGATCAAATAATGAACTGAATTAACTATTTTACATATAAAATTGGGTAGTTAAGCCTCCGTTTTCGAAGTAGCCGAGTTGCTTAGCAGCCATTTTACTAAGCAAAATATTTGTGGCATATTTAAAAAGATCGCAGACTATCCGGGGCAAACGCAATAACGATAAACGGAAAACACGACCACTTGTCTCAAGACGGCAACCGCGACTGACCAAAGAGTATTGTAATATAGAATGAGAAGAGTAGCAACTCTAGGTTTTAACTTGCATGTATGGAAAGTGCTGCTGTTAGTGTATAGTAAGTGAACTAATGCAGTGTACTTGTATAGCTATAGATAGGCATATATACAAATACGTGTGTATGCGCACTTGCGCGTGTGTGCGTGTTATTTTTAGATCCAAATGTACTCAATCAAAGTTTTGTTCCAGCAAATTTTATGAAAACTTATATAAGTTCTTACTTATGTAAGTTTTCATAACATTTGCTAGAACAAAACCTTGATGAGTAAACAAAAAGAGATACCCAAGAGCGCATCAACGTCCAAGCAAACGAAAGCCAGAGTTGACAATGGCCGCCTCCGACACGAGTGACTAGCAGTGACAAATAGTTTTTTTTTTAAATTTTGTAGTCACTCGCCAGCCGCGAGGAGACGCTGCTAACTGTCAAATTATATGAAGTTTTAAGTGTGCCCCGCCTGCGACTGACACCGCGAGAACCCCGTAGCGCTCTTGTTGAGCGTGCGTCTGTGTGAGTGCGCCGGTATCAAAAGTTTGTGCGTAGATTCTTTACTGCCTATATAATATACTGTCTCGGTGGTATGTAGCAGCTTATCATCCGAGCCCTAATTAGGTAAGTCGACACGAGCAGCTCAGGTTTACAACAGCGAAGCCCTGCCCTTTGATCTCGAATAACGGGCCGTCTGCGGTTACGGTTATCGAAACACGAGTTTCGGTTCATTGAGAAATGGTATAGGGTATCCAACTGTCATGTATTTTAAAGGACGTCCCGTTATACTGGTTCGCTAAGCCACAGTATAAATAATAGTAGTAACGTACAGAAACTTCTCTTTTTCGACCACCATTAAAAGAATTCCAACTTTTCATTCGCCAGGCGGCATGCGTCAAAAGGAAGGCGCCGCCCGCGCCCGCCTTCCACCCGCAATGCCCTGCCGCACCGCTAGGGTTGGGCTGCTTACTATAATACTATCACACACAACGCGCGACACAGAGTGAGCGGGCGCGCGCGCGGCAAGCCGGCAACCTACTGCGATTAAACTATGCCATAGGTGATGCGGCGAGCGCACCTACAGTGCGGAGTGGAACCCCCCTGGCTAACCGCACCAGCGACGAGTTCGACGCTGGGGCAGCACCCTGTCTTGCTCTAGCGCACTAGCTCAAGTGAGCGAGACAGGGCGATGCCCCCATGTTGAATTCGACGCTGATGCGCTACGCCAGTGTTTCTTAATCTGTGGTCCGCGGACCCCTGGGGCTCCGCGAGCATATATATGGGGGTCCGCAGTCTTATCTGTGGATCATTTAACAATCATAAATAGATGCCACCAAAAGTCTTCTAATCGCTACGCACGCATATTTTTTTGTAATTTGTAGTACTAACATAAAGGGTCCGAAATTTATTGCTGCTTTTTTTTATTAAGGGAGTTCATAAAATTGTGCTTGATTTCCTAAGGGGTCCGTGAACAAAAAAGGTTAAGAAACGCTGTGCTAGGCCAATAACAGTGTGGTTATCATTTTGGCCGTGTCACATGCCGGACAGTCAAAGAATCACATAAGTGACCGTTAAAGTCTAAACTGAGAGAAGGTGTCATTTTTCGAAAGGGGGGCGTATAATATACACTTTAAGTTTATATATCTATCCCTTTGGAACATAGACAATTCAAAGTCAAAGTCAAAGTCAAAATATTTTATTTAGATATTTATTTCAGTTTCCACTTTAATGTTCAGTTAAGTGTATTGCTGTGTGTATGATCACTGATCAGCCTCGGGACCATAGGGTGGGTAGGGTGGATTTTAGTAATAGTACTAAGACTCCGCTGACCGTCCGTCCGTCCGTCCGTCACCAGGCTGTATCTCAAAAACCGTGATAGATAGACAGTTGAAATTTTCACAGATGATGTATTTCTGTTGCCGCTATAAAAAACTAAAAAGCAGAATAAAATAAATATTTAAGGTGGCTCCCATACAACAAACCTGATTTTTTTTGCCGTTTTTATAGAAAATAGTACGGAACCCTTCGTGCGCGAGTTCGATTCGCACTTGGCAGGTTTTTTTCTAAAATCCTCCTTTTTGGACCCATCAAGCCTCCTTTATTAAAATAATATCTGGCAACACTACATTTGAGTGACCTTGAGCTTAACCCAAGTATAAGATAACCCTCGTCGCGAAAAATAGCTTAGCTAACCTTTACAAAAAATAAAACTTTTTATGAAGTCTGTAACGGCCTGATAAAATTTACAAGGTCGTGTCGTTTTTTACTTGGTTGTTATAAATGGGCTGGAGGGTGTAAAATATCTTCTTAAGGATCGTTCGGTCGTAGGTGTCGTGGGAAGTCGCCGTAATTGGACATAAGTCGTTAAGCTTTGACGGGGATCGTGACAAGAATCGAAGGCTTCGGGCTTGAAGCTTAGCTTAAAGCTTGGTTTAATTTCGGAACATAAAAGGAAGCAAAGCTGGGTGTTATAAGTTTAAACTATGTCGGTGTATATGTGTAACTGCTTGTCTGGTTGTGGTATTTTAAGCCACAGACCGATGGATAGTTTTTTTATTTGAATTCTCATTTATTTATTTATTTATTCATTTATTTATTTATTTATTTATTTATTCTGCATTTATTTCGGCAAACCCAAACCCAAGCCTGGGTTTGGGTTTGCCGTAGTCGGGTAAAAAGGAATACTTGATGTGAACTGATCATTATCACCGCCATCCATAGGAACTGCTGGTTATTGTAACAATGGGTCGGCTCGATCGGGGTAGTACCAGCCTGAGGGACTCGGACTGAGAGATTCGGAGTCCCACAGGGGACCTAAAAGCGTACAAAGGATCAGAGATTGTCTTGAGATCGCTAGTTTCCACGGACGGGGATCACTTCCCTTCAATTGATCCGCTCGCTCGTCTGTTTCCATTTTCCATGAAAGTCAAAGATATTATTATACACGGATGTACAGTGTCATACCAAATGACAGCAAAAAAGGGACCGACATAAGAATACAGATTGACGCCAATGTTACACATGCAAATTATTAGTTTACCATTTATAGTCATTGGATTAAGAACTTTACGTCTAACTGCATAAAATAACAATTAATTAGTTGCAAAGAGGTTTTTTTACAAATTAATAGTATTGACATCAGCGCGCTCGGTTCGACAGACTGACAGCACGAGCGATTGTCGATTTGTTGTACTTTTGTTCGACTTTTGATGCGGCCTTTTTTTAAACGCTGACTGGAAGTCCATTAATTATAGGTCAGTGATGAAAGTAAGTAAAATGTGTGTCTATAACTTTTTCTGTCAGTTTCACTTTTTCCTTTTCCAACGTTTCACTTTCAATAATAATCTAGCTGTAGCTGCGAAAACAAAAGAACCTTTTCTGAGTGTTTTATCAGGTTTTACCCAACGGTTTTTAGATTATTTGAGTGCTTTTACATTCAGCAAAAACTTGTCGCTGCTCCGAACCGTCACAGACCAATCAGTTCGGTCCACTGGTCTTTACGTGACCAACATGTCTGCCTGATTTCATGTCCTAGTTTCACCAAACACGACCCTATTGTATACAAAGAAGGCTCAAGTTACATGAGACTTGTGAATTTCCATCCGAGCTTGGAAATCGGAAGCCTTATTGGAAAGTTACAGAGTATAGAGTAGGTTGTGTTATTTAAGTATAGTTTGGTAGTATTGTCACGTACTAGTAAAAGAAAATGGAAGCCAAAACGACATGTTTGGCAAAGCTAAGGCTAAATCGAGGGTGACACGCTTAGAGATTCCGCAACGAAGATGTGGGGTGAAGAGGGTGAAACAATGCAACACATAATGTATGATTGTGATGCACTCATCAGAAAGTGACACACTCAGAAATTCTGTAACGAAGATTGTATCTTAGAATGTGTAGCCACAGAATAAATATTAGTGCTAACGTACAGAAACTTCTCTTTTACGACTGCGATTAAACTAATTTCAACTTTATTGACACGGACAAAAGGTTCGTATTACTTCATACAATTTGCTAGGCGGCTCGCGTCAGAAGGAACGCGCCACCCGCGTCGGCCTGCCCCCCGTAACTCCTGGCGACAGGTTAGGGTTAAAATGCTATTTAATGAATGACAACACAAAGAAAAATTAGGGTAATGGCAGAGTTCGAACCTGCAAAATCAGCATTCCGTGCCTTGCGTATTCCAGTTTCCGCCACATTACCGCTGCCATACCCTGCGAATTTTTCAATGTGTTTCGTCTTTACGGTCATTACATTATTGATATTATTGAAACTCAATCAAGTTATCTCATTCAACTTGGTCATTTATGAATGCCCGTTAGCTGACGAGAGATGACGCCATTTGTTGTTAAATTATTGTAATCGAAATTATTTATTTTTAATTTTTGTCGATTTTTCTTTTTGTATTCAAATTAAATAGATTATTTATTTAATTTGAATGTAAAAAAAAATACAAAAAGAAAAATTGAAAAAATTTCAAAATAAATAATTTCGATTACAATAGGTTAGGGTTATGCCATGTTAGGGCCCCTACGCCTGTGGCCCTATCATGGCTGCCCAAGTTTAATTTATCTGAGTTTAACTCAATTTTAGTCTCTTTTTTATTGCACTACTTAGTTTAACAGTGACGCAGGGAGGGAAAATTAAACCTGGACCGGTCACATTGCAATTTCCCTGTGTGTGTTCTTTTATTTTGTTTACTTGTGTGAATTAATAGAGAGTATTTGTTGTTGTTGTTATTGGACCCCTGCGGACCTAACATTATAGACCAGGGGTTAAACTAACCCCGAGATATAAAACTTTAAACCCCGCCTTATCTTAACCCAAACGCTAACATGACTGACCACACAGATAAAATTAACACCAGGGTTAAGACGGTGTTAAAAAAGATAAAACTGTGTTACTACAGAAATGAAAATATTGTTTAATAATTCAGTTCATTCATTATCTCGATTAACTGTCAAAATGACGCTAGGTTTATCACCGAATGTGGCCGGTCATGTTAGGCAAAAGGATAAACTAACCCTAACACCTGTCAAAAGAGTGCTAAGCACCGTGACACGTGCGGTCATGTTAGCCACCGGGGATAAGGCTAGTTCATCCCCGATGGGAGTGTTAAAAACAGATAAAGTGGCTGTCATGTTAGGGCCGCAGAGCCCAATAGTGCACTGAGGGGTAAATTTTCTGACATTATAAGTGCGTCCTGTAAGCCTAATCTGAATAAAATATTTTGACTTTGACTTTGACTTTGACTTTGACTTAAGTAGTTTTGGAAACGCTTACCACTAAGCTTGTCAGTGTAGCCTTGCTCTAAGGGTTTGCTGTTTTCGTTGTTCTTTCAGATAATGTTAGGACCTAGATTTTGCACGTAGCGTCCACGTTAGCCATTTCGATTTGCTTTCCAACGCTCTTCAGATGCTTGAGGGTTCGTTAAACTTTGAACTTTTTTGCAAGTAATACTCTTTGTACGGTATCTTTTTTATTGAGTGAGCTACTATTACGAGTATAGTTGACTAGAATACCAATGTGAAGTAGTTGCTTACTTTTCGTTTCGGCGAATGACAGATTTCGAGACCCACTTTTTAAAAGGGCAGCATCGGATCTAGGCCACTGATTAAATAATAATAAATAAATAAATATCTTGGGACAATTTACACCAATTGACCTAGTCCCAAACTAAGCAAAGCTTGTACTATGGCTACGAGACAACATACTTATATAGATAAATACATACTTAAATACAAATAACATCCATGACTCAGGTACAAACATTCGTATTCGTCACACAAATATTTGCCCATACCAGGATTTGAACCCAGGACCTCTTGCACAGTAAACAGACACATGTGCCACTGCGCCATACAGGTCGTCATTCCCATAAGCGTCGTTGCTTTCCATCAAGTGACCCGTGCTCGTTTTCCTCTTGCATTTGCATAGGATTCTTGATTTTAAGGTGTAAAACCCTCGGTAAAAATCTAAAATTATTTCGGTTACAATTTTTTTTTATTAGAATAGAATAGTATCATTTATTACAGGCTGCATAGGCCCATAGAAAAAATACCATAAAGACTAACATACATCATATTTATAAGACAGACAATAAAATTAGCACGTTACTTCGGCGACGTGTGACCTAGTTTCGGGGTGTCCTAGGCTCAGATAAATACCTAGGTGCAGCTGTTCTACCAGTGGACTGTTGTACCTTTTGACACTCCAAACCTTAAAGCAATTCTCTCTCATCGTCTGAGCAATCCCCATGTTTCTCTATTCCCTGCCTTCAGGAAGTCAAAGAGAAGGCAGGGAATTGAAAAGCATATCGATTGTTCCAACGATAATAGCAACAGTTGCTTCAACAATGTTTTTCCGGAGGTTCCAGGGCATCCTGCCCACGGCGAACATGGCCCGACGATGGCGACTCGACGGCGCCCCGCTTCGTTGTCACCTATCTAATTACTTTTATAGTTCATCGTGAATTTTATGGCGCATTGGTTTTGACTGTAATGATGTAAAGTTTTATTTGATTAAATAAATAAATTAGAGAGTATTAGCTTTAAGATAAAAGTGTCCACATGTACCCCCAATTATATCGACAGTGGAAATCTCAAATGTCGTAAAGGACATTAAGGGGCATGTCCCTTACGACATTTTAGATTTCTAGTATCAATATTGTCTTATCCGTCGCTGGTCAAACATTTTTTTTATACAAAAAGACGTAAGGGACGGTTAATACGTTTTCTCAATTGTATACTCAAGTAAATGAGCTTTGCAAGAGTACAATCAGTAGCAAAAGTAACTAACCACTCGAAGAAATTAAAAAAGTCTTCGCAAGGTTAATTTAATCGCTTCACAATAGATTCGATTCATTTATTTAGTACGAGTATTAAAAATTACATTCAATTAAGAATTTCAAAATATAACCAATTCCCAATAAGATTGTAAAAAAATTAAACTCACAAAAAGTGAAAATGTCAAAGCTAAGCAAAAAGAAAATAAAAAACAATAGGCTACATATATAAAAATGACTTCAAAAAATAAGAAAAAAAAATGAAAATGTCATCCATGAATAGTGAAAAGAATCGTGTGTCTTCTTGACATCTGACGTCCATTAATTTAAATTTGATTGCTCGTGCACTCTGGGCCAACGCATTAACCCACACCCTCTCGTTGCTCACCGAAGCGGCCTGGAATATTACAGACTGTGGAAACATCTGCCGGTGACTGTGCACACAGATTTCACAGACACTCCATTATTTTAGCGTAACACAAATTACTTCGCAGTTTCCAGAGCATTGAACAAAAGGTTACCATTTATCGGTGGGGTAATGAGCCGTGAAATAATATATTTTTTGGACGAAAGCACCACCCTGTTTTTTCGCTGTAAAAACACGGGCAAGGTTTGTGAAAAATACCGATTTCCGGTTCGTTGCGTTCTTTTTCTGTTTTTTTATTTTTTGCCCAGAGAGCTTGCTTTTAAAGGGCACGGATAGCAACCCTTTTTCTGAGTAGTAATTTACCTTCTTAAGTTTAAAAGTAATTTTAGTGGCATATTGAACAACCCTAATCGCGAGTTGTGAAAGCAATAAGCTGGCTGTCTATATATTCGACTAGCGGACGCCCGCGACTTTGTTCGCCCGGAATTAGTAGCCTATGCCCGTCAGGGATAGTGTAGCTTTCTATCAGTGAAAGAATTTTTGGAATCGGTTCAGTAGTTCCAGAGATTACCTTTCTACATACAAACAAACAAACAAAGTTGTGTAGATGTAGATGTGTAGATGTAGACGTAGATATGGAGATTTCTCTATCAGTCCAGCGCGCATATAGAACAGTGCAGTTTTAACAATGGTATAGTTAAAGACACAAATGAGTGACCATAAAACGGAAATGAGGTATCATTTATCGAACGTAAGGGAGGCATATATTGGCATTGGCACTATTATAATAAAGAGGTAAACTTTGTTTGTTAATTTGTTTGTATTTATAGGATAATCTGTGGACCTACGGAACCGATTTCAAAAATTCTTTCACAGATAGAGAGCTACACTATTCATGACGGACATAGGCTACTAATTTTATGTGAACGAAGTCGCGCGCGTCTGCCAGTACATTATATAGTAATGCAATATGAAGTTGATATATCTACCTACCCTTTTTTAGCAATATCTCTCAATTTAATTAACCATGTGACAATAGAAATACAAAATAACAGGAATAATGTTGACAAACAAAATTCTAAGTACAGTGCTGGTTGGAATAGTGTAAAACGGGCATCATTTTACTTCACAGAATATCAAGTTGACACGTCTTTAGATGATCGGCTTGGATCACACATAAAACAAGTCCTTAACCACTGTTTTATTGCTCAAGTCAGTGGTAAACCGACTTTATCGCCCAACTTTTTACATTCACGCGACATATAGGAGGAACTAAAAGTTTACCGATTTATACAGCTATTATATAACTTTATTACAGCTTTATTAAGCTCTAGGTTTTAAAATAGGGGATGATTTTATCGCGCCTATTAAATTTAGACTCAAAAGAATGTTTGGATTTGTTTTTGATTCCAAAATAAATTGGAGCGTAAGTTATTGTTTTAAAATTTTTTACTTGGTAAAATGTAAATTACTAACGAGCGATACCCTTTTTAAAAATAAACACATTATCCTTTTAAAAAAGAGTAAAGTGTGCCCATAATGTTCCAGCTCGTTTCTAAGAACTTTTATAACTCCGTAACGTTTCCCCGATAAGGATGGCAACACCCAACCGCTAACTTTTAATTAGTTTTCAGCCTCTACACTTTAGCGGGCAACACTTGCTTGGCTGCTAACCGAAACCTTTGCCTCATAAGTAAATTAAAAAAGTTCGCTCGTGTTAATTCTACATTGAATAATGTTGTCAGTTAAAATAAATCTTTGAATATTTTAATGAGTTTCGTATCTCAGAGTAAAGAAATTAAAGATGTTATCATACTACGCAATAGAAGTAAGAAGTGGTTGTTAGGTTTTAGTTTCCTGCTCGTGATAATATTAATTGTTTTTTCAAGGAAGAAAATTGTACGGTTCGTTGCTGCTTTTAATTTATAACGCTAAAATAAACTTTAAATTTTTGTAACCGAAATTTCTTTCGATTTTTACTTTAAATGTTTTTAACATTCAAATTATTCAATTTTTTTTTTGTGTTGTCCTTACATAGCATTTTAATGTAAACTTTGTATTGTAAACGTGCAATTACAAAATTTGCTATCAAAAGACAAAAATTCGGCAAACATTGTTTTCTAAACGGTTTTGTTCAATTAATTGGCGCCGCGGGAACAGCGTTTTAAAATGTGTTGCCAGAAACAAAGCCAAAAAACCGAAAGTGTCCATGTTTGGTACAAACACAAAATCATTGTTTTTTTAATTAAATTCATTGTGTTTCCGAAAGCAAAAGCAAAAGACTTGTTTGTTTGAACGACCGCCACGTGAATAGCATTTTGTGAAATAACCTTTCCAATTGAAAATCGCATTCAATTTTGTGCGATTTTTTGCGTGATACGCATACAAACATTCCGACAAACAAAAACTGTAAGGATAATAGTTTAGGCTTTTATATAGAGCTCTTATAAAGACCACACATTCTTTTGATATCAAATAAAAAAAAAAAAAATCCCGAGGATAAAATTTGAGTGTAATGTACAGTTAGCCTCTCAAGTAGCTTGACACTTAAGAACGTTGTCATAGTAACGTATGTAATAAGAGTTGCCCGAATTTGTCACATCACTGACAGCGACAAGGTATTAAAATGTTCTGCTACTTCTGAGGCGGACCATACATAAAATACCTTCCTTGAAAAAATATCTAAATGGCAATGAAAACAGTATCAAAATCCATTGCTTGGTTTAGAAGAAGGCCGCTGAAGATACACTATAAGGATTTAGAACAGACAGAATCGGATAGCGACTGAACAGTCATAAGCGCCAACATCTATACAGTCAATCTTCCATAAATATGTATACACAGACCTTATGCCTCTAACAATAAGGTTGATGTTTACATAATTTTGACAGGTTGGGAAGGATTGGCTGTATACATGTTGGTGCTCGTGACTGTACTTTATATTATTTAGAGAAAGATAAAGGAGCGGACAGCGTTTTTATAAACAAGATAAAGATGACGGTATACAGACATTTGCCATTTACAATTTTATAATACGTAAGTATCATCATATCATATCAAGGCACGGCAGTGCCTCCGTCAAGTTGAACAAACCAAAAAACAAACAACATAGCCGTACCATGGTTTTCTCGAAGCTGTACACGCACTTTTAACCCTCCTGTATAAATGTTTCCGTTTAATACCTAACCTTGCTAACAATACGGCCTCGTCATCTCTCCGTCCCACACAAGAAGAACAGCTCACTTCAATTATCGGATTAGGAAAGTTCCTTCGACCTCTGGCTGTCTTCCTCAATAATCGATTACCTAATCGACTTCGCTTGTACCTCCGACACGTTTAATGGAGATCGCAAGGGGGATGATTCTTCGGAAACTTGATTAGAAGAACTCCTTGTCAATTTTGATAAGTTAAAAATTTACAAGTTTTTTTTTCGTCGTGAATTTTATCGGACAAACGAATTCGTTGTATAACCAGGAAGTTGACAGAACAGGACGTGTTTAAATTGTAAATGTATTTATTTCATATTCCGGTAGAATTCTCATAAATAATACTTAGTAGACCATCATACTGTATGTCGTTGCTGCAGCTCACGATAACCCTGAACCTTATGCCACCCTGATTTAGGGAATGTTGCGCATATCCTATGTTATTATTGTCTTGTTTTGTTTTGTACGATGTTCTTTGTGCATTCATATGTTTTTGTTAACGCCGATAACATCTCCACGGAGCGGGAGACCTTTTTGTAAGACATACTATAGAGATATAGAGCTCGTGAGGCGCTGTCACTCGAATCACTCAAACAATTAATGTATTGTAAAGTATCTTTTTTGTGTGGCAATAAAAGATTTGGTATTGTATTTTTCTTATTTAAACAATAACAATGAGAAACTTAAGAGAACTAAGACAACCGTGCTTGTCCAGTGGTTGACGTCGTTGTTTCTCGTTTTAACTAAACGTTAAAACTCGTAATTTTTTACTATTGGATCACTGTCAGTAATTGGGACCTTAGATATTATAATATGTACCCTCTTACCGCCGATTATATTTTCATCGGACATGCCCGTATCGCTATCTATATGTATACAAAAACTATATGACATTCAATTTGTGTGTCTTAAATTTCAGACAATGGCGGTTAACACTATGAGATTCAACTCCAATAAGCAATTACTAGACCACATAACTAGATACATACAGCATGTAGAGGTAGAATATTCGGCGTAGCGGCCGCTGTTACCAAATTTCTAATTCTTCAGTAATGAATACAATTTATTGGTGAAATATCATTTATAAAATTCGCTGTTATCTGTCGATTAACAGCTTATCTGGCGATCGGCTTAATCGGCTTTTAATAGTTTTAACATACTAAATAATGTCCAACACGATTTGTCGTGACGGGAGTTATACCTAAATATGTTTTGCTAGGTAGTCTAATTGAAGTTGTCAGATAGAGTTGTATTTCTCGTCAATCGAGGAAATTGCAAGCAACTTTACAAACTCTGCGGCTAAAGTGGCCAAGTCTGTATGTTCAGATCGTCACGTGTTTCAGCTATCACTGTTACTGTGTCCGGTATTTTAACATGACAAAAACAGTGTACGTAGCAAGAATTTTTTCAATACGCGTTTTTCAATATATCGTTGACTCGTCATCGGACCATCTGACAAGATTGTCCGATGTCTACGAGTGACCTCATACAGGCAGGAAGGCGCTGGCTGCATGCCGCTTTCAACCGGTCACTTTGGAAATCCATGGAGGAGGCATGTTCAACAGTGGGCTTCTTGTGGCTGAGATGATGATGATGAGAGAGGAAAATGAGCAAGCGTGTCGTAATTGGGAGTAATCCACGTTGTCCTTTGAAACCAGCGAGGCCAAGAAAATCGGGGATCCGTTGCGCGCCTTTAGGTCCTTGGTGGGGCTCCAGATCTGTCATTCACCATTTGAAACGCAGGAGCAAGCTCACGCCGGTATTTTATAAGGGTTTGGTACTACCCCGGTCGATCCGGTCCATTGGTATTGCTCCCACAACACAACAGTGTCTACCAGAGGCGTGGCGTCAGTATAACCCGATTCCCGTAGCCTTACTATTTTTTTTTAAATCCTAATGATAACCCTACTCATCCGTCATTCTTTAACGAACGTCCCTCCTCCCAGCCTTACTGAAGTGAAATTTCACGCCACGCCACTGGTGTCTACTATAAATACTTCAAAAGAAGGGCCATGTTCGACAGTGGACTTATTGTTGCTGAGATGATGATGATGATTGGTTGTTCCAGCCATGTCTCGATGCCGCGTGGCCGCGTGCGTGGCGGTGCTGGGCGCGGTGTGCTGCGCGCTGCCGCACACAGTGCTGGCGCTGGACCTCAACCGCCTCTACGGACACCACACCAAGCGCTCTGGTGAGTAGCTTAGCTTTTTTTTAGGGTTCCGTACCTCAAAAGGAAAAACGGAACCCTTATAGGATCACTTTGTTGTCCGTCTGTCTGTCTGTCAGGACCGTTTTTCTCAAGAACGCGTAGAGGTATTGAGTTGAAATTAATATCAAATACTCAAGTCTGCAGAGCTCTGCAGCTCTGAGGCTTCACCAGGTGAAAAAAGCTTGCCAAAATGACCGTTTTTCATAGAAATGCGGCCATTTTAGTGAGCTTTAGTCACCTGGTGAGATTCAAAAGTTGCATTTGAAACTCACCAGGTAACTAGAGCTCATCAGAATAGCCGTTTTTCATAGAGATTCGGCCATTTTGGTGAGCTCTAGTCACCTGGTAAGATTCAAAAATTGCACAACTGGAAGTTGATACTAGTTTTAGCAGAAACTAGTGCTAAACGTTAGGTATTTCGTCAATTATTTAAGTTTAAGGAATGGTAGTGAGCAACGGTTAAAATAGCTGTAGAATTACCGAGATACATAGAAAGTACATTTCAATCTTCATTTACACTTACGACTCACTTAAGGACACAGACACACACATCTTCATTAAGACAAAAGCATCAACCGACGTGTCCCTTTATGCGTGGGCCACGATAAAACAGCTGTAACGGGTCATTACTCAGCATCCCGCGGGAGCTCCCCCGCTGTCTCGAGACGACATGTGGATGTCGCGCTAAATTATACTTTTTTGTTGAGGGTTATCATTGAAATTGCTATAAAGCCGCCGAAACTCTTTTTTACGTAATAGAGAGGCAACGGCAACGAGCTATGGAGAGGCCTACGCTTGGATCAGAAATGAGGAGATCCGCAGACGAACGAAAGTAACCGATGTAGCCCAGCGGATTAGCAAGTTGAAGTGGCAGTGGGCAGGGCACATAGCACGGAGAACTGATGGCATGGGGTCGAAAAGTTCTCGAAAGGCGGCCGCGTAATGGCAAGCGCAGCGTAGGACGACCAGACACAAGAGGTCCGATGACCTCATACAGGTGGCAGGAAGACACTGGTTGCATGCCGCGTCCAACCGGTCACTTTGGAAATCCATTGAGGAGGCCTATGTCCAACAGTGGACTTCTTGTGGCTGAGATGATGACGATGAGAGAGGCAAATGAGCAAGCGTGTCGTTATTGAGAGTAATCTTCGTTGTCCTTTGAAACCCTCGCGAAGCGTACGGGTGACTACGCTCGCTTAACAAATCAAAAAATATTTCAACATTAATAGGTGATTTAGCGATAGTCAAAAGGCATACCTATCGTGGGTCGGAGAGAACTTTACACACACAGGAGAGAGTGCACCAACAACACTAGTGTGGCTCTGTTATGAATGCATTATATTTAAATACTTCAAAAAGTCGTTTCAGGTTGTATTGCGGCGATAATAATTAGTATACAACCTTGAAAGAGTTGTAAAATATAATGATCCTTTTCCATGTAGACACCCAGCTTACTTTCAACTTTGTATTTTGAAACGTGAAGTTTATTTTAAGCTGTCGTGTTAAGCTTAGCATTTTCTGTTTAAAGAGAGTTTCAAGTGCAAAGTTGAGATCATTTTCCTACAGTGCTTCTTTGTAACTCCTGTTGTTTAAAAACCGGCCAAGTGCGTGTCGGATTAAAATTATAAATGATCGATGTGTCCACAAAGGATATTATATTTTAAAAAAGAATACTATGAGGGGTCTATATAACAGGAATAGAAGCCTAAATAATTATCTTTCGGATTTTTCTCTGTCTGTCTACCTGTCTGCATGTTTGTACACACATTATGCAAAAACTGCGGCTCTATACTGGATGTTGTTTCACAATTGTATTGCTAGAGGTCTAACGTAAAATCTGGTGCATGTTTTATCTTGATACGTCGCCTTGAAGCTGAGTTAGATGATTACTTCTACATGTACGAACAGGAGCAAAAACTAGTAAAAAAAAAAACAAATGTTTTCTAGAATTCTGAAAAATCGTCCCTGGTTTGAATCTTTACTTAGTATAAAACACAGTCTTTTCGCCCGCATCCTCCTTCTAAACCACGCAACGGATTTTGATGCGTCCACTGACTTTTAAAGAATTTTTGTACCTGTGCGAGACTTGGGCAAATCGCTAGTATTTCATAAACAAAATGACGAATCCAACTCAAACCACACGTCCCAAAACCGGCTCAGAAACAGAAACATCCCAGTCAAACTAAAATTCAATTTAAAAGAGCCGCAACGCCCGCTTTCCTAGAAAATCAATCCTTCAGCCGTCAGCGCGGAAGTTGGATTGAATGTCGATTGGATGTCGATCACGAGAACGACGCAGTTCCACGAAAATAAACGGGAATTTTAGTAAAGTCTGTCTATCCAAATTTGTCTTAACATCAAAATTCTAACCTAAAATTTCATTTTAGATTCAGGCGTTACTTTGTGGAGGTACTGGAGGTCCATATCAACAAACTGGACCAAACTACCTTCATCATCATCATCATCATCTCAGCCACAAGAAGTCCACTGTTGGACATAGGCCTCCTCCATGGATTTCCAAAGTGGCCGGTTGGAAGCAGCATGCAACCAGCGCCTTCCTGCCACCTGTATGAGGTCATCGGACCATCTACCTTGCTTTTTCGCAAAACCAGGGCCGTGCACGTGCAAGATAGCTGCGTCTGTGCGATATTTTTTTCATGCAAAAACCCACTCTCCTTCGCTTCCACACGAAACAACATATATCACAGAATAAACTATATACCACCATCACTAAACACTAAAACAACATGATTTACGCGCGTTTCGTCTCTATACGAGGCATCATCCGGACCAAATTGTACTAATATTCGGAGGAGGGTGGGTTTTTGCGTGAAAAATATATATACCGCACGGACGCAGCTATCTTGCACGTAATTTGCTCCAATTTGAACATAATATACGTATATTAAGTTAGTATGTATCAAAAGTTAATTTAACGCAATCTTATCCGTTTGGATTAGTTTCGTCCCTTTTGCTCGCTTTGAAGTCAACCATCAAATTAATCTGATTAACATGTTTGACAATTATAAGAGGCCTTTTGGGCTTAGTGGTACAATGAACCCGGAATTTTCCACGGAAACATTTTATCGACCGAAGTCAATAACCTTTACTTCCTAAAAAAAGACTGACGGACGGACGACTCATAGCCAGTATAGCCAATATAGTAGAATTTTTGATGGTGATGGTGAGGGTTATAACTTTGTATGTTTAAATAAGTAATCGACACTATAGTTTATTTATTTAGGTACTTAAAACAAAATAAGTCACGTGACTCGGCAAATCAACCAATCAAATCCATATTTTGGGTCTCCACAGACCCAAAAGATTGCCTTGATTGGTTGATTTGCCGAGTCACGTGACTATTTTGTTTACCTTATTTTAAGTATCTAAAGAAATAAAGTATAGCGCTGCTATTTTGCACGATTTGCTAGCACTGGTTTCGCGGAGCAACAAAGCATTTAATTTTAATTATCTCAATATGAACTTCCGCAGAGTAACACCAAAAATCTTTTAATTATTTACTAAGGGATTTTTGGAAATAAAAAGGTATTAGAGATAGGTGGAACTGAGTATGTAATTTACTTCTGCTTAATAAAAAAATACGTTACACCACTGTTTCAAATGCGACGATAATTAACTATTATGTCACAATACAACAAATAACGTCTGAAAAGTTGTAAACTCAACCCCTAATATCAACCGGTGTGTACCCTTTGCCTTAGGGAAATCATAACTGTTGCTTCATCATCGAGTTATGACGTCAATAGCGTACTAACTGACATTACTGACCCATGGAGACCTCTTCAGGATGTTAACAACCTCTACCAGGGTATTAAGTACCCTAAGAGTTATTTCAAAAGACCGACAGATACGTTAATTATGATCTGTGTAATAACTCGTTAAAATGCGGGTGGTAGGACCTTGTGCAAGGCCCTTCCGAATCGCCTCCATCTTGCTCGCTAATTCTGCCGCTAAGTAGCAAGCTTTCACCCTTTGTGTGCCGGCGTGGAGAACAAAACAGCCGGTGCAATTACTGGCACAAGAGGTAATCCATCTTAGCTTTCCGGGTTGGCAATGCATCTGCAATCTCTTCGCTTCTGTGGGTGTCTATAGGCGGTGGTGATCACTTATTACCATCATGGGATCCACTTGCTTGTTTGCCTTCCTATTTCATTAAAAAAATCTTTCGATAGAACCATGGCGTTTAAAAAAGTCGACCAAAAAACTCGCAACTTCCTAACTCATGTTAGTTAAGGCTGGTTGGGTTCCTGAATTAATAATAAATAAACATGCCTCATTACTTATCTTCTGTATTCATTAGACATAATTTCGTATTCATAAAGCTTTCGGTATCCGCCTCAGAAGCAATTAGGAAAAAAACAAGACACGCAGCCGCAAGTAATCATCTCTTTAATTAGAGTCGAGCCCGACGTTACACGTATTTGTTGGTATTATTCAGTCTCTACGTTTTTCAGGATAATGGACCATTACACAGGGTGATTTTGCTGCCCTTTTTTCGGTAGCTTTTTCTGCTTGACCTAGTTGTACGAGTACAGTTCATTGATGACAGAGTTTGCTATTGACTACAAACATCTGCCAATGATTCGCTTAAGTTATTATATTAGTACTAGCTGACCCGGCAGACGTCGTCCTGCCCGGAAAAGCAGCGCCACATTAATGATCATATACCAACAGCAGTGCCACCTACCGGGTCCAATTGTGTTTTCAGACCATCCAGGAACCCGTTGAAAAAAAAAAACAAACTTTCATCCAAATCGGTCCGGCCGCTTAGAAAGAGTTAGGTGACAAACACACGTACAGAAGAATTATATATATAAAGACTAGCTGACCCGGCGAACTTCGTACCGCCTAATTATTGGAGGCATATTTGCTCACCGTTTAGACCTACCCTGGACTACGACAAACATTTTAAAACCAAAATCAGCTCAATCGGCCCAGCCGTTCTCGAGTTTTAATCAGACTAACGAACAACAATTCATTTTTATTTATATAGATAGATAGATTAGCTATAGGCGATTAGGAGAGGGTTTTTTTAATGTTTCGATTGTTCGAACATCTCGATGGTTCTCAATTATTTCGTCTCGGACTCTAGTCTGACTCAGCTTGGTGGTTTCGATTTGCAAGTATGCGCGACGGCGAGAAGTTTCTGTCGATTGTTGTTCACGCACTTTGCTCGATGCTTGTAAGATTAAATGAGACCGACTGACCGTTGAACCGATGAATGAATGATGCGACAATCGAAAAACTTATCGATTGTTTTATAACCAGCGAGTCGATGGTTGACTCGATTGTATATTTTGACCACTGCGATTATTTCGATTGTTACAACATCTCCGAATCGCCATCGCTAATTAGTATGCTAAAGTGAGTATAAAACAAGTTGATGAAATTGGACCAGCGACCCTAACATGACAGCCCAGGTTTAGTTTAACCCCTGTGTCTCTGTCTAAATAGTGTCATAAGAAAGGGACGCAGATAGAGATAAACTAAACTTGGCCAGTCATGTTAGGGCCACTGAGCACAGCGACGACTCCTCGGTGGTTAGTGCTACACAGCCCAATTCGCAGCGCTCAGGACCCCAATTCTCGGTTTCTGCGAGATGCATACCTCAATGACAGATTTCCAAGAGATTTGACAGTTGTATTCGCGCAAGATGGATCTCGCATAAACCGAGAATCGCCCCGCAGGCCTGATATACAACATACAATAATAAGTTACGCAGATTGCACCACGCTTCCCACAGAAGGTAGCGCCACAGTATTATTTATATAGAGGTACTGTAGAAGCGCTATATGATACGCTCCCTCCCAGGGGGCCTAGCACGCTAGCTTTTATCGATGACATAAAGCATTTATCTCGTTCTAACCAGCGTTTATGTGCGCGATAAACGCTAGCGTGCTACTATAGCAGGAGCGCATAAGTGCGCATGAGTTCTGAGGAATAAAGAGCCACATGTTTAATTGGAGAAGTTGTCTGCGTCCATTTAATTTAGTCTAAGTACCTTTAATTTGTGGTATAGTTGACGGAGCACAAGGTTGGGAGGATAATACTTGAAAATTTTAATTCCCTTGGCTCATTTGTTAGCATATTTTACAAATATTTCTAACTCTTATTACTTATTTAAGAGCCATGCTCTTTTCGGTGGAGTAGTTGCCACAGTTGAACAGTCTTTCGACAACTACCTCCCTCCCTTACGACACAACTGATAGGTAATTTTCCGAAAATTCGCAAATCATGGATATTTTTAAGTGTATTTTTTCGGAAAAATAAATAAATAGAAAAATATTGTTGAGCAAGTGGTCTTTTAGATCAGAAAAAATATCAAAAAATATTGGAAAAATTGGAAAACTACTGGTTTTTTTTTCGAACGATATTTTTCCATGTCCCATCAGTAGACACAACCTAACCTTTTCCTTTATTTGCTGTAAGTAGTGGTTTTCCACTACCGTTCCTGCATTAATTTTTTAATTTTCTTTTCTTAAGAAGAGTATAGTCTTCTTAAGAAAAGAAAATTAAAAAATTAAAGGTTGCATTACTTCTAAACCACGCAACGGATTTTGATACGGTTTCCACTGTCATTTAAATATTTTTTATGTATTTTTTTAAGTAATACATTAACATCCTAACTGTACCCTTGTAAAACTAGACGGGACGCTAATATTTACTAAACCAAATAAATGCTATTCTTACTATTCATCATCATCATCATTATCTCAGCCATAAGAAGTCCACTGTTGAATATAGGCCTCCTCCATGCATTTCCAAAGTGACCGATTGGAAGCGGCCTGCAACCAGCGCCTTCCTGCCACCTGTATGAGGTCATCGGACCATCTTGTGGCTGGTCGTCCTACGCTGCGCTTGCCATTACGCGGCCGCCATTCGAGAACTTTTCGACCCCATCGGCCATCAGTTCTCCGTGCTATGTGCCCTGCCCACTGCCACTTCAACTTGCTAATCCGCTAGGCTGGGCTACGTCGGTTACTTTCGTTCGTCTGCGGATCTCCTCATTTCTGATTCGATCACGCAGGGAAACTCCAAGCATAGCCCTCTCCATAGCTCGTTGCGTGACTTTGCATTCTGATATTGGTTATTATTACTATTATTCACTTATCTAAAAGCTAATAGCCACACATCTTACATATCACATCACATAAACCATTTCATCTCGACGCGTTCATCTCGAGAAGACGGATGGGCTATTGGCCAAGTTTCTTTGTCCTCACGGCCGGGCTAGAGGTGTCTCGCTTACAGTAATTGGGTCCGGTATCAAAGGCGCATAGCCAAGATGGTAAGGCTAGAAGAGGATTAAATGAGGGACAGACGGACGGGTATTCTCGTACTTATGGCCCGACGATCATTATTGCCCATGTGTGTCCCTAAAGAGTCATTTACATGGAGCAAGTTCTATGCGAGTAGCTGTTAGAAACATAATATTTTTTGCCTCTGGCAACTCTCTCTCTCATTAATACATAATATTAAAGCTTGATGTCGTCGGCATTAAATAAATAATTAAAATTAAAACAAAAGTGCTTTCTTGAACAGTAGCATAGCGGCATACCGAGGTATGATATGCTCAATCGAGCCTCGGAATGTAATGCAACTAGTATGCGAGAACTTGCACCGTGTAAATGGGCCTTTATTTGTGTAACTCGCCCACCGTTAAACTAAACTCGTTTCTGTGACGGGCACTAGGACCCTTACCATGAGTTGGCAGTGTTAGTACTCGCTAGCGACGGCGTCAACCATTTGTATGGTGAATTGTACAGCGCCTTTGGCGGTAAGTTAAAGACCTAAAGATCGCTAATATGAGTCCAATGGTAAATTACCTATCGAAATCTAAGCTCTAGCGTCTAAAGTTTCGTAAATGTTTCCGTACACCATCGGCACCATGAGACACTAATTTGACACTTGTCATTAGTTGTCATTTAAAAATACCGTATCGACTGTACTTTTCGATGAAGACTCATGGTCATGGTACAGAAGATGATCTGTTTGCAAGTCATACATGTGAGTCGTGTTTGTCTGAGGTACTGTGAGGCGATGAATATTAGCAGTTGAATTCTTATTATATCGTAACTTAAGATTCTGTATTCTTTGTTTAAATTGTACAGTACTTATTACTGTTACATATGTTGTATATATTTTTGTACACAGGACAGGACAGGACTTCTAGTACATTCTAAGTTTTGTGGTCGAAGCCTAATTGATGCTTGAGGCTAACACACTTAGTTCGCCTTTGTATTCAGTTAAACCGAGTTCTAAGAACAAGACTTGAAAAGTTCGTTATGTCTAGTTTACACGAGCTTAGCTGCTTGTCGTTTAGCAAATATGGTTCTATTCAGTCGCAGATTGCTTAGTAACAAGATATTAGTATGAATGGCGAGTACCTAGCACTGATTGAATACCTGATAATATTCGAATACAGGTACACGATTTCATTTCAGTGTAATTTCTTTATTTTTTACTGGGTGCGTTTTTCGTACGTACGTTGTATGAATAAGTATGTTATGTATGTATGTATGTAAATTCTTTATTGTACAAAAAAATATAAATGACAAAAAGAGATAAAGTGAATAATAAGTATTTACAAATAATAATAAGAATAATAAGTATTTAGTGAGTGATAAGTATTTACATAATAAGAAAAAAGTTATTTATTTAGGCATTTACCCATTATTTACGTGACCATTGCAGCTAGTTCACCTTCTCCTGTGGCTTATGTCCGTCAAAAGGCTTAAATTAAAACAAAAGAGAAAGGATTTGCCTCTCATGGTACTTGTATCGTGTATGGTACTCGTATCTCGTATCCATTCCTATGTAAACTACAAACTAAGGCTCATGTTAATAAATAAATAAGAATGTATATGAATATGAATCAGTATTAACAAAGGTATCATCTCTTCCAGAATACTGTCACCCGTACGAGCCATTTAAGTGTCCGGTAGACGGCAACTGCATCTCGATCCAGTACCTTTGCGACGGTGCACCGGACTGTATCGATGGCTACGACGAAGACTCCAAACTGTGCACTGCAGGTACCAATTTAAACTTACCTACTAGACATCATATTTATTTAATCACCATCATCATCAGCTTATTTCAGTCAATAGGCTGACCAGTGATGCCAATTAAGCGACTTCGTCGCTAGATCTTGGGGGTTTTGGAACTACCTTGGCGATTATTTCTGCAAGTGTTTCATACTTTTAAGCGACTTCTTATGACCAGTGCTCCATACATCTAGTGATATTTGGATCCAATTTGACATGAACTGGAGACTTTGCAACATTTCTAGCGACTTCTACATAACTAAGTCGGCAACACTGCTAACCACAGGCCTCTTCCTTGGTGCTTGGCCTAAAATCATGATAAATCATTTACAATACAATAAATCAAGAACGTTAACCCATTGGGCTGCGTTTTCTGAAAGCAAGAGCTAATCTTGAGCCTCTAATATAATCAAATTATACGTAATTTCGTTAGACATCCTGTACATTTGTAAAGTACAATGCCTTCACACGAAAGCTTTTGGGTCTAGCCTCCTAGAAAGGTCATGATAGATTCTTCGCCAGCAGTTACCGAGGCAGAACTAAGCCAAACTCCAAAATGTAACCATAAAAGTTATTCTGTATTTATTTTGAAAGTGTGTTCATACTCGTAGATGATGGTCTAACTTCATCGTCAACTAAAGTAAATGGTGGCTTTAAAGCGACCATCTGCTACGCAACAGAAGATAAAGGGTGTTGCAAGGTTGTGTGCTTGGCAGTTCACTATTCAAGCCATATCCTAAATAAAGGTAGCTGCCAATTTTCATTTTACGTCTGTTTTTAAACCATAGAAATTTCTCAGCGCAATAAATAATCTTTAGCATTATTAAATGACACACCTGCGACAAGTTTAATTTCTGCCCTCATGGGAACAGAGCAATTTGTCCGCTTCATTGTGACCCGAACACGGGGAAGTTATTCGTGAATATTTAACGTTACATTAATTACGGAGTTGACCCCGGCTCTGGGGGGAAATATGGGATGTCGAAAATGGTAAATACTCGCTTACATGGGGCTGATGGAGATTTAAGTACCTAAGTCCTGTTAGGGGCCGACTTTTGAAACGTGATCGTTCGAAGATATTGTGAGTCGCTATTTTTGCAAGACGATTAATAGCATTACACTTCAATTGGCCTGTTGAAAAGAATTCTTCGAAAAGAAATGATTTGGTGAAATAAAAAAAATAGAAAGAATTTTAAAAACGCTCTAAAAGAGGCTTTTACGTTTTAAATAGTGCTTAGTTTTCGAATAAATGGTTCGCGGATGAATGACTCGAAATGGGCCTTTAAACTTTTCAAATGTTTCTCAAAATAATGAAATAAGATTTTCGTAGTTATAATGTACTTGAACAGTTTCTTAAGAATGTTTAATTTAGTTTGAGATAGATTTCCAACAAAATACAATTTTCTAAGTTTAAAATTGAATTTACTTAGGTAAGTAATTTCTTAACACAAGTTATTCATTTTAAGACGTAGTAATCAGTGATAAAGAGAATATCACTAGCGACAGTTTTCTGAAACTAAAAGTGTTAAAGGAATATTGAAGGGAACGCTACTTTGGGATTGGCTAAGGTGGTTGACACTTTATTGATGACATGGAGCATTGTGCTCGTTTGCGTCGACTAGAGGTTCCAAGACATCGGTCGTAGCCATGAATTTATAATATACTAGACGACCGGGGTCTGCAAGTTAGAAAGTTCACTGATTAATGTGTTTGAGCAGTTGCCGAGTAAGAAAAAGAAAACTAAGAACTCAAAGAGCTCTTTTGTCCATCTATCTATCTATCTATCTATCATCATCATCATCATCATCATCATCATCATCATCATCATCATCATTTTCCTTTCGCCCCTCAGCAGTGGCATAGGGCTCTTTTCCATTTGGATCGATCTTGCGCGGCAGATTCCAGATCGCTCCAGCTTAAACCGGCTGCTGCGGCTTTCAGCTCTGTTGAGCGACGCCCCGTTGTTTTCGGGCGGCCCATCTTGCGTCTTCCAGTTGGGTGCCGTCTATCTATACGCAAGTATAAATAATAACTTAATAAGTTTATTGTGTTAACTTAAAAAAAGAAACTTTGACACAACTTCAAAAGTCATCCTCTAAATAAATAACTTGGTTCTTATCTTGGCGACGACTTCGGTTAGAGTACTTTCAAAACACTTAAAAGCCACACTTCTTTCCTTCAAAGTTCACCCTTTCACAAGGTTTACTCTTATTCTGTCATAAACGTTGCATGTTTAAAACGAAGCACGTAAATTTTGATCATACCTGTACCCTTACCATGGGTACAGTGCACCTAGCCGTAACCGTACTCGCTAGCGACGGTGTAAACCATATGTAGGGGAAATTGTACAGCGCCTCTAGTGCTCACTTAGAGAACTAAAAATCGCTAGTTTGAGTCCAACGGTAAATTACTTATCGTAATCTAAGCGGTAGTGACTAAAGTTTTGTAGCTGTTGCCGTAGAACATTTGTACCATGAGTCACAAATTTGCCACATGTCATCGAAAAATACCGTATCGACTATGGTTAACTCTTTCACTGACAAATGGGAGCGTATTTAACCGCTATCGACTGTAGTAACGTAATATGAATTTTCAATAGAAACTCATAGTAATGGTACTGTATTAAGAGCGATGAGCGAGTATCAGTATCTCGTAATTAGTTCATTTATTGTTGGTTCAAAAACACCGCGCGCCTTAAACATAAATTATAGCTTAAATACGTTTGATGTATAAGCTACACTATTGTGAAGTTTCATTAAAATCCGTTATGTAGTTTTTGCGTTAAAGGGTTTCAAACATACATCCATCCTCACAAACTTTTTTTGAGGGTAGGGTAGGGCCTTGTGCAAGGTCCGTTCGGATAGCTACCACCATCTTGCTCGTTAATCCTGCCGCTAAGCATTGCAACAGTGCTTGCACTGTTGTGTTCCGGCGTGGAGAGCAAGACAGCCGGTGCAACTACTGGCATAAGAGGTATTCCATCTTAGCCCTCTAGGTTGGCAACGCATCTGCAATCTCCTTGGAGTTGCGGGTGTGTATGGTGGTGATCACATACCATCATGTGACCCACTTGCTTGTTTGCCTTCCTATTTTATATATTTAAAAAAAAACTTTCGCATTTCAAATATGAATAGAAGCACGACTAGTTAGGGTAGGATTATACGGATGGGCATTTTTAGGGTTCCATACCCAAAGGGTAAAACGGGACAATATTACCAAGACTCTGCTGTCGGTCCGTCTGTTTGTCTGTCCGTCGGTCACCAGGCTGTACGTCATGAACCGTGATAGTTAGACAGTTGAAATTTTCACAGATGATGTATATCTGTTCAGCTATAGCAACAAATGCTAAAAAACAGAATAAAATCAATATTTAAGGAGGCTCCCATACAATAGACATGATTTTTAGCCGTTTTTATAGATAATTGTTCGGAACCCTTCGTGTGCGAACCCCACTCGCATTTGATCGGTTTTTATGGTTCTTGTCGGGTTGATTTTTGATTTTCGAGCACTAGACATTAGCCAGCCGCGGGTCAATCAAATACGCGAGCGTATATTTTAGCCGTCATTTATTGCCGGCTGGCGAGTGTCGAGTGCTCTAAAGTCAAAAATCACTCAGTTCGCGATTTGCTCTTTCTCTTTCCCTCACTTTACAAAGACTTTGTAACTGATTAAAACATTAAAGTCCCTACTAATACAAAAATACAAGCGTTTACTTCGCTTTCTCGTCGCGAATTATTTGTTTACCTGCTGTAATGTATTCCGGGGTTCTTGGAATTAAGCCGCCGTTGCGTAGGGTTGCCACTCTGAACGACAGAAATTAATTAATTATTTATTTATTTAAGCTTCATCACACAGTTTATAAAACAAATTCAGTTAGCGGACTTAATGCCAGTAAGCATTTTCTACCAGTCAACCATAATATATATAAGAAGATTACATACATACGCTAGTCAAAAGTTGAAAGTTTTGTTACTTTAGAGATCCAACGGTCTCTAATTTCTCTATATTGTAATATGAACATATCATTTGTATGTATGGAATCCATCATGGATTCAACTAATTTGATTTATAGGTCACCGTAGAACGTTGTCGCAATGTGTCATCGCTGAGATACTATGACATTTATTGTGAAAAGGTTCTACAGTGGCTTATAGATCAAATTGGTTGACTGTACGTAAACTCTATTATATCTACATAATTAATTACAAGTACACAGACAAATACAAATAGTGATACAACGGCGAACTTATCCTTTCCTCTCTTCTCTTCTTTTCTTTTCTTATTTCTTTCTTCTCTTCAGTTATCGTTCTTTGGAGCTCTTCCTACGCCTCTTTTCATAAACGCTGCGTAAAGCTTTGTTAGTTAACATGTGTTAAGTCTTTATCTGTCATTGTGACGTTTGTCTTCGAAGGGAACTAAACTTTTGTTAGTTTGAGATTGGTAAACTTTTATGAATAAGGCGGTAAGGTAGGTATTAAGTTTATGAAGTAAACCGATATTGACAAAGGCATCTTGTATACCAATAAACAACATTGAAGTCAGATAAATATTTATGTGGGAATAAGTTTCAAAAGCCGATTGCCTTAAAACTAATTACGACTTCAAAACTACAAATGTTTATTAGTACGCAGAAGTTTCTCAGACTACCAATAATAGTTGTTTAAGTAACAAGGGCGGTAGGCAAGCAATTACAGAGTTGCCATTCAAATCGAACGTTTGTAATAACTTTAGTACACGTGTAACGTAGGAAGATTTTCATCACACTTGACTTATTAATTTGCGAGTAATATCTTTGAGAGTAGAGAATCTGTCAAGAGACGGCGGTGAGGGGGCGTGGGTAAATGAAAGAAAAACTTTACTTACTGGTCTAGGGCTTATTAAAAAATACCGCTCAATTTTGCTGCAGGTTATACATAAATGATTATTATTTAACGAGCTTTACCCGCGGCTTTGGTGGCGTGTAATTATTTCCTATGTATTGTCGGGATCAAAATGATTATTTATTCCCTGCCTTCACTTTGACTTTCCGAAGGTATTAATAGAGAAACATGGGAATTGCTCGGACGATGAGAGAGTATAGCTCTATGATTTAGAGAGTGTTAACATGTAGAGCCGTTTTTTTTTGTACAACATAGAAAGGGAAACAAGCAAGTGGGTCACCTGATGGTAAGTGATCACCACCGCCTATAGACACCTGCAACAACAAAGAGAGTGCAGATGCGTTGCCAACCCAGAGGGCTAACATGGAATACCTCTTGTGCCAGTAATTACACCGGCTGTCTTGCTCTCCACGCCGGAACACAACAGTGCAAGCACTGCTGCTTAGCGGCAGGATTAGCGAGCAAGATGGTGGTAGCGATCCGGACGGACCTTGCACAAGGTCCTACCACCCGCGTTGCCCCTTTCCTATTTTAATCGATGACATTAGCCATCTGTCTGACAAGTTTCATCTTATAAAAGTCCGTCCTGTGGCCGACAACATTGGTCAATAATGCCAGGCATTATTGGCCTACCTTAATACCAATGTTGTCGGTTTAGACTTGTGAAATTGTAACTTGTAGCTTTAGGGCTTATTACACTACGCGGTATTCAGTCAGTCTTGGCAAGCAAGTAAGCACGGCCGAACCCATTCGGTCGGTCTAATTAGACAGGCTAACTCTTATTACACTATGCTAAATCTTAGTAAGACTCGACTTTCGATCTTGATGATGCCTCGTATAGAGGCGAAACGCGCGTCGATCGTGTAGTTTTAGTGTTTAGTGGTGGTGGTGTGTAGTTGAGTCTGTGTGATATATGTTGTTTCGTGTGGACGCGGAGGAGGGTGGGTTTTTGCATGAACATATATGTGTCGCACAGACGCAGCTATTTTGCACGAGCCCGGCACTGGTTTCGCGGAGTAGCAAGGTAATTTGTTCCAGTTTGTTGATATGGACCTCCGCAAAGTAACGCCTGAATCTATTAATTACTTAGTAAGACTGTCTGAATACCGCGTAATGTAATAAGCCCTTTAGTGAAATGGGCCACAGACGTTAATGCGTGATTGACGGACAAACATCCAAATATCATTACTTTCGCATTTGAATACAATACGTATTATAGTAGGAAGTAGGATAGGATTTACGAGCAAGTGTGCACTCTACGAGTTCCTGTCCAATACAACACTTCAAACTTTGGAAAACATTCTCTTATTCATAAAAAGTTAACAATCTTTTTAAGCTAACAAATGTTTTGTCGCTTTCATTTGAGGGTAAACGTCACAATGATAGATAAAGACATAAAACTTGTTAACTAACAAACGTTTACGAAGCGTTTATGAATAAGGGGGTATGTCAATAACGCGAGTTTATATTATTACCAACGATTCGCCCTGGCTTCGCACGGCTACTATTAAGACTTAAATGGTGTGAACATACACCGGCCGCCTTCTTCTTCTAAGCTACGCAACGTATTTTGCTACAGTTTTGACTGTCATTTAGAGATTTTTTACATAAGGTTTTCAGTATAGTCGACCAAGTAACTGCTTGACCACTTTTGAACCTAAGCTGCTGCTTTAGCTCTTTGTAATACGGTCGAAAAGTGGCCAAGCAATTTCTTGGTCGACTATACATTCCGATTGTACCCGTGGAAAGCCGAGGTCGCTAGTGTAAAGATAAAATAAGGTAACATAAACTATTTGCATTATTTCGAAACGTTGGGCTTCAAAAAAGTTACATTAGTCGCAGCTAAACTCGGAAATGAAAGCCTAGATCAAAATTCAGGGTCTACAGATAACATAATCAATAGCGACTTTTGACTTTTGAGCGCGTGACACTCGCCAGCCGTGCGCCAATCAGTGCCGGCTAAATTTACGCTGGCGAACGTCGAGTGCTTAAAAGTCAAAAATCAACCTGGGAGTAATATCATGTGATGTGGAGGCTCGTTACCTGATATATCTCTTGGACAAGGCCGATCAAGGCCCGACCACATCAGGCGTTAGATAATATCATCTGTAAACCCAAACTTTCGATCTTGGATTACATTTTTGAGTATAAACAATAGTTATTCTCACGTATTTTTGCGTCGGGAAATGCCCGACATGTTTCGGACCAGTCCGTGGTCCTTAATCATGAGCCCCCGCGGCGGTGGCGCGACGACGACTGCGTACCGAAGCCCTGACAGCTCGGCTACTCGGCACAGGCGTTTCGGGCGGCGGCGAACAACTACCCTCGTTTGCTTCATTATTTTTAATGTCAAATATAGGGTTGCACACTACACTAACCACATCACTCTCTAAAGGCTCGGACACACCCGTCTCCGACGTAGTACTCAACACCGTTTTCCAGCTGGATGGAAGTTTTTTGTGCCGCGGAAAGTACGGGAGGCTATTGAAATTGGACGTCATCCGAATTTTAATCGTGATGGTGGATGGTCGGTGCCATCCAGCTGGAAAACGGTGTTGAGTACTACGTCGGAGACGGGTGTGTCCGAGCCTTTAGAGAGTGATGTGGTTAGTGTAGTGTGCAACCCTATATTTGACATTAAAAATAATGAAGCAAACGAGGGTAGTTGTTCGCCGCCGCCCGAAACGCCTGTGCCGAGTAGCCGAGCTGTCAGGGCTTCGGTACGCAGTCGTCGTCGCGCCACCGCCGCGGGGGCTCATGATTAAGGACCACGGACTGGTCCGAAACATGTCGGGCATTTCCCGACGCAAAAATACGTGGGTGATCCGCTTTATTAATATGTCTGAGTCTCACGGTAGTTTCATGTTAAAAATAGTTATTCTATGTATATTTTACTGTTTTCTTTAAAGTAGTTATTAATTCCGTTCGCACACAACCCTAGCCAGTTAATACGTCCTGGAAAGCCTTTTCCCAGCAGGTCTAACATGGCAGATCTCCCGACGTTCCAATGTGATTTTCTGACGGCACGACTGCGCCTTTGTTCCGCGTTCAGCTGTCGTGTACAAGGATCGCGTGTTACGTTAGGGATTATTGTTTCTTTAGGAAAGTGTTATCTTATGACGGATGACACAAGTGGTCGAGGATGTGCAGTTAAAGTCAATTTAATTCAATCCAGTCTTTGTATTATAGCGCCATCGGTGCTCTGGATGATTCTGCCATGCCAACATCGAGGTTGGAGAACACACAGTTTTATGGGCGTTTAGGACAGTCAGGAAACTGAGGAGCAGTCAGCCTTTATTTTTCGAAAGACTAAAATGACAACGTTCAACTACAAATGTCAAAAGTAAAAGTGATGTGAACAGCAGTGTTCCATGAGTTCGGTTTTTTGATTTAATTTTCTTTACAACTATTCAAAGTCGCTGTCCATTCCTGTCTGCCTTCATATCTTTGGCAACGAACTTTGATATGGTTTTTACGGTTACGGTTATTTAGATTTTTTGACGGAAGGTTTTATGCAGAAAAGGCGGATTTGATGTCAGATTCAGCATGTCCAATTGTCCATTATATATAGAAGTTGTAATGGTTCTCTAACAACCGATAGATGGCGCTAGGCATACAGCAAAACTAAAAAGTTTATCCACTACAGTAGGTACTCTACTACTGTTACAGTACCGCTTCTCTGGTTGCCTTCCCTTCTCTCCGGTGAACTGATAAACCGTCTGAGACTACCAGAATATAAAAATTTAATCTAAGAAAGCGGAAGTCTAATTCTTCATGACTGTCCGTCTGTCTGTCAATGTTTTCACGTCCAAACGGCAGAGAGAATTTTGATGAATTTTGGTAGGTACACACAGGTTTTGGTAGGCGAGACGAGTGCTTGAAAGAGGGCATGCCAGAGATAGATTGAAACGAAAAGAAAAAGAAAGAAAGAAAATATTTTTATTTAGTCTCATAAAGTACCACCACCATCTACAAAAATTAACTTACAGAATATTTATAACCTAACTATCGATGGTGACAAAATTTGACACCAATAAAGGGATCTCCACTCAGCACGTGTTGCCACACGAGACGAGTGCAACGACGCTGGTTTTCTGTGGAGCCCTGGTTGGGGTTGCGCGACAGCAACCGAGTGGAAATACCCCGAATAAGTTGTTATACACCCAGTAGCGGCGTTAGGGGGGGGGGGGGCGCGGTTGGGCGACCGCTCAGGGCGCCGGATATAAAGGGGCACCGCAGGCGCCTTTTTTTCATATGGGTTTGAATTGCAGTTAGGGGCGCCATGTAAATCTCGCCCAGGGCGCTGGTAGTGCTAAAACCGGCACTGTATACACCAGTCACTGCTATGGTGCAATGACTGAAATGAACATAATTTTACACACTCATGGTTACAGACTCATGGAAACGAGGCAATATCATACTGTGAAACTACCCGCTACCGTGAGATTCAAACATTACCATAAATGAAACACTTATTTAATCAAGGCACTGCTCGACAGCTTTCGGACCCGTCCGTGAGCAAATTACCCGTGGGGGCTCATTAGTATTACTAATCCTTACTAATTTAAGTAGTAAGGACCACGGATTGGTCCGAAACATTCCGAAACAAATAAGTCGAATCGACTTCAATAAGTAAGTGATCCATTTATTTCAATACTGCCATAATGCCTTAACTTCGCAAAGCCTCGATAGTTCTAACTCTGTAATCCCTTATCCCTATTTCGCCTGAGAAATATTTTGTTCACGGGTGCCAAAATATTTGCTAAATTCCAAACATGCTAACGCTAGTTTCTTTATAACTTGGCTGTTGACAACCCTGAATATTGATAAGGTGGAATATTCAGAGACGATACGGATTTAAAGAGGTATCTACAGTTTGTGCAAAAATATGTATACAGTCGACGTCAAAGATATTTTTTACACTTTTTCACCTTATTCCTTTGCAATAGGTGAATATTGCAAACATATCTTTGAGGTCCTGTGCCTCTGAATAGAGGCGAAATGCAAGGCCAAATTTTTACCTATTTATTTGCCTAAACGAGTAAATGTTAGGAATTAGTTGGCGATTTATAATGAGAAATAAGATTTATTTTCGTTGGAAGTTCAGAAATACTAAGGACTCGCCATCGCACCATCAATTAAATAGGGACTAAGTATACGGCGTAACAAACTGAAACGTGCAAAACAGCTGCCTCTGTTATGTTTTTTGCATTAAAAATATGCATGTCTCACAGACGCAGCTGTTTTGGTCGGCTACAGCACTGGTTTTGTTCTAGTATGTTCATATGGACCTCCGCAAAGTAACCCCTTAAGATCTGTTGCTACACGACTTAACTAATTTCAACAATAACAATGTTTCCAGCAAAACGGCCACCCGTCGAGGAAACCGCTTCGTTCCTGCAGTCATTGCTGGCGTCACATGGCCCCAACTACCTCGAGAAGCTGTTCGGGAGCAAGGCGAGGGATGCGCTGGAACCGCTAGGTGGCGTTGAGAAAGTCGCCATAGCACTATCTGGTAAGTCATTCTCTAGTCTACACTAATATAATAAAGAAGTAAACTTTGTTTGTTTGTTTGTATATAGGGGGTAATCTCTGGAAATACTGCACCGATTTCAAAAATTCTTTCATAGATAGAAAGCTACACTATTCCTGACGGCCATGGGCTACTAATTTTAGTGAACGAAGTCGCGCGCGTCCGCTAGTAAGTTAGATAGTGCGATTGCAGAATAGAAGTGTGGACGTCCGATCCAATGTTTTGTATACAATGTTCACAGTCCACCTTACTTAGGCCTCTAAGTGTATTAACAGTTCACGACTGTACTAGAGTCATTTCGGAAGTGTAAAAAAAACCTTAACATAATCGCTGAACTTTAATTAATTCCTCCCTGTGGTTTGGTCTAGTGTAATAAGAAAGGTACACACAGAGTAATAACTTAAACTTGGGCAGTCATGTTAGGGTCTCAGAGAAATGATTATAGTAGAATTATCAAAACTAGTTCCTTAACTGAGTGAGTGAATATTTTCTTATAGCGGTTGAAATGCTCCCAAAAATAATAGCCATATAAGTATGTACAGGAATGTACAGGAAAATAACCTTAAGCACCGTCTCTTATTGAAGCAAATTCGTTTCCATTTTCAGAGCAAAATTTTCATCAATATTCAATGTAAACATGTATGTAAATTAATGGAATTACCAATCAAGATTGCGCCTCGAGTATGTTGCATAAACATAACCTTTAAATTGATAGCCTTGTACTAAATGGCGCCCAAACTGGGACTCTGATAATGGCATACAAAATCTGCTAAACGACTCTCTCAGTACACTAAAATACAGTAACTCTTTATTGATAACCACAAAACAATATAAAAAGCTGCAATTATAAAAATACACAAGTCACACAGACAACCGTAGAAACACAATTTTCGCTAAGTGGAAAATAAGGGCTGAGTAACCAGCGCTATCTAATTTTGATAAAAATAATATTTTATCCTAATAATTCATGCGTCCAAATCCAAATTATTCCGTTTCTTTTGATGTGCGGATTTTCATTAAATTTACATGGCAACTTGTTTTCGAATACCTACCTAGGAAACTTTGGAAAGTTTTCGCTTTAAGAAATTAAATTATCTGCATTATTACTTTATACCGAGAACTCTTATAATCTATTAAAACTTATTCAACATCGTTTTCAGAGTCTCAAACGATTGAAGATTTCGGCGCGGCTCTACACCTGATGCGATCAGACTTGGAGCATCTTCGCTCGGTCTTCATGGCAGTCGAGAACGGTGACCTTGGCATGCTGAAGTCCCTTGGTATCAAGGACTCGGAACTTGGCGATGTCAAGTTCTTCCTGGAGAAGCTGGTAAACACCGGTTTCCTTGACTGAATAGCACCGGAGTCTGCCTCTGATTACTCAAACTACCATGTCGTCCAGTTTGCCCCCATCAGCTCTTCATTCTATAGCTACCTTCCCTACGACCCTACTAAATATAGGAGGAAGTAATTCTTCTTATTCTCACGTGAGATTGGTGTGATATGTATGAGGTTTTGAACAACAGTTTCTAGAGAGACGCTTGCCGGATGTCGGATGCGACTTCTACAACCGGCCACGTAGTCCCGTCTCCGATTCCGGCGACCGTTCCTCGACGCTTCTAGCTTTAGATAGTCAAGATTGCAATTTATTTCGTTAACAGCCTAGGGATAGGTATATTTTTATAACGTAGTTTGGTTAGGTTTAAAACCTACGAGTCCATTATTTTTTACAAAAACTTGACAAGTCCGCGACAGGCCGTGCCGTTTGGTACTCGCGTCCCTCCGCCGTGTGCCAACATTTCAACAGAAAGAGAACTCCACGCCTTTATGGATGCGTCGAAGAATGCATTTGGTGGCACTTGTGCGGCGTCACGGAGCGGCTTGTAGCGGTCGTTTGGATGCTTGTGTACATGAATGTCGCCCCCACGTAGTTGAATACCTAACCTTTCTACCCTAAATGAGTCAGAGGCGACTCCACAAACGTCAGCGTCCATTCGAAGCGAGATATAAAGCTAATCGATGGTCGATTATGTTCAAGTGATAATGCCCTTAGATAATAAATTAAGAATCGTTGAAAGAATGCATGCGCTTTATATCTGGCTTTTGGAAAAATCCAGATTAGGACCATGGATACATATCATGTAACTTAGCGTGTATAATACATATCATAGTATAAGTAGTGGATAAAGTACAATTATTTTAATATGATCGGTATTGTAGTGTTTATGAAACATTTTACTGTCTTACGTGTAGTTTAAGAAATTATGTAGAATTTCGAAATCATTGAAACATATCAATATTACCAAGGAAAGCATAAGGTGCTGCACCAACCGAAAACATATCAAACTATGTGATTACAATTAGATGTTAGATTATATGGTGTGTTATACTTATATTAGCCGACTTCGGCGAAAGGTTCTTTATTGTACCAAATATTAGAGATAATGTAGTTGAAGAAGTAATATAGATCATCCTTCATTATCTTCGACACATTTACCTTTAAAGAGTCTATTATAAAATTGTTTTATACTTAAACGTTGATCCGCGTTGACATCAAAATATAAATGTACGTGGAACCAACGTTATTCTACTCCTTAGTATAATCTTTGTAAAGTAATAAAACTTTTGTCAAATGCGGGCTAAGAAGACAACGAATTATGGATAAAGAAATTAAAGAAATATCATGTCGATAGCTAATCTATCGAGACAGTGTAAGCTAATCCAATTGAGGATACGCGTTGGTAAAAATAAGCATAAAAACGACTACCAGCTAAGTCAAAACCAACCGCTAGATGTCACTTAAACCAATTTTGTAAGACAGATAGAAAATGCATGAAACTGGTGTAGCTCATAGCATCTTACTTTAAGAAATCTGAAAGGCTAGCATATACGCTCACTTTCCCCCTTGTTGCTTAGTGCTTCTCTCCTACCGGAGTCAAGGGCGGATCCGGCCTTCGAATCAGGGCGGGAGGTCACATAGGTCACATAGGTCCAGTCAGGACAGGCTCATCAATGGAGTAGGAAATATATACCTGGCCGACCAAAACCAACCTATTAGAAAGAGACGCACTAAGCGACAAAGCTGTTATTGTATTAATAAGCTGAGTAACATCTGGAAATTGGCGTAAGTTAAGAGAATGTTTTAAAGCTACGTTTACAATTAAAGATATCTACATACGTAAGTACCTATGACTAATTGTTATGGCTGACATACAGATCGATGAAGGAGCCTGTATTTGCCAGAAGTTGTATGAACATAGGCCCTATCTAGTTGTTTCCATCGCCAAAACCAACACCTGTACAACCGATCTGTCTCCATGAGGATTTCTTACGAGGCTAATTTTTAAGGCATTCCATTAGATCAATACAGTAAGTGCGTTGTATAAGATTCTAGATCCTTCTGGTAGGTATCAAGTGGAAGAAAAGTAACGGAACCACCAATAAGCATCCGACCTAGGTGACCGTTAACGGCCGTTGCCAATATTCAAACTACACCTGTAGTAAGTTTTGTTAATAACAATAATTTACCTTTTTTGGATGGCTGGTCCAAAGCAAGCATCATCTGCGTCTCTTAAATTAAACTAAACTACCCTCACAGGTCACAAGGTTGTACATAGGTTATAACATCATTCAACCAAACACTAGAATCACTTAGCATCAGGTGACCCACTTGCTCGTTTTCCTTCCTTTTTTATAAAAAAAAACATCCTCTTAGTGCTTTTTCCCGTTTCTTCATTCAGGGTACGCTCAGACCTTGGTCTTAGATTTGGCAGGTCAGAGGTGCAATTTTTGAATCTCACCCGGTGTCTAAAGCTCACCAAAATGGCGGAATCTGTATAAAAACGGCCATTTTGGTTAGCTTTAGTTAAGCGGAGAGATTCAAAAACGAACCAAAGTCCGAGATGTAGCCGAAAGAATCTATAACCTGAAGTGGCAGTGGGTGGGTCACATTTGTCGCATAGCTGATGGCCGGTAGGGGAGGCGTGTATTGGAGTGGAGACCGCACAATAAACGGCCCGTGGGATGGCGGTGGACGGATGACCTGAAGAGGGTGGCCGGTAGCGGCTGGATACGGAAAGCGGAGGATCGTGTTTGGTGGCGCTCTCTTGGACAGGCCTATGTTCAACAGTGGACGTGAGCAGGCTGAAAATGATGATGAATGATGAGATTCAAAAATTGCACTCTACGTATTACATTGGAGCAACTGTCAACTGACCTCTGTAACACCTGCGACAGGGCAACTAGACCGATAATTTCTTCAGGATATTTTTCCTCGCCGTAACGGTTACCAATATTTAAATGTACATAAGTTAATCTCACTTTGTACCTACAGGCCGCAAACCGGTCACGAAAAGGAAAACATTGCCCTCTTTTCTGGCGGCAGTCGGGTGGTAAGAATTTAAATTCCATTTAGTCATTGGACAGTCTTAAGGCGCCGTACGACGAATTGACGGGAACGGGGTATTTTTAAGCGTATTTTCAGACGAAACTGTTGCGTAGTATGGAACTTTAGATAACTATTAAATACATATCTAAATACATAAAGTCACGCCTGTTTCCCGGGAGGGTAGGCAGAGACCACGGATTTCCATTTACTACGATCCTGACATACAACCTTTGCTTCACTTACTATTAAATAATTGTTTTATAGAAGCTTTATTCCTCTTTGATGTTTGATACAACCATACGACCATAGCAATTTTATGCCTTAATAATCAATTAACTTATATATTTTTTTTATGTTTACGTGCGTTTCTTTCTACAGTTCACACTAACAAACTGGAACATATTACTTTTCGCCGAATGGCAAGGTAATTTGTTCCAAGAGAGTCGATTTTTGACTTCCAAGCGCTAGACGCTCGCCAGCCGCGGGCTAAACAAAACGCGAGCGTTTATTTTTGGGCCTCCGCAGAGTCGCGCGGGTGCACGGAGCGGGTGCATACCTATTAAAAAATAGTATGAGAGCGTCCGCTAACTCGCGCGGGTGCTCATGCTATTGTTCGATAGGCGTGCACCCGCTCCGTGTACCCGCGCGACTAAGCGAAGGCCCTTAGCCAGGTTGTTTAGTGCGCGGCCGGCAAGTGTCAAGCGCTTGAAAGTCAATAATCATCGCACGGTTGGTTGATTAGACCTCATTTAATTATTTGTCCTGTTTGGTCTGTGCCATGCCCAGAGAATTAGCCCCGTGAAATCACCCCCTAGTTATTCCTACCTAGTCTTATAGTCACCTATGATAAGTTCTAAAATTAGCTTGTATAATAGATTTTTGACTTCTGTGTTTCACATAATAACTTGCATCAGATCTTAGTCTAAAGTGTACGGTTAAACAAACGGCGAACTTTGAGCTCTGTTAGTTAATTACGTGTTTTGACTAAGTATAAAATAAATGGCTTATTGTTCTTAAATGAGAAATAAATAAATATCTTGAATTCGAGTTTTATTTACGTACAATACGTGCTTAACTTTTTTTGGAAATGGCCATGGTACATGGTACGAGGTCTTAACGAATATTCGTATTCGCATTCGCGGATATTCGCATATTTTTTGCATGAATATGCAAAAAATATGCGAATATCCGCGAATTATGAACATCAGAAAAAAAAAACAATTTGGAGATAATACTTAGTAGATTAATGCAATCAAAATCCATTCATTTTTGTGTTTTTCAATGCAAGAAAACGTAACAGAACCTCGTAATCCCATTATCAGTTTTCACTTTATCATTTGGTATTATTTATTTATTTACTTTAGTTTGGGCAATGAAGCTTAACAATTCAATTTTCATTATAACTTATAAATACAAACAGAACGCATCTCCTTCGAACGAGACTGCCACGAAGCCATAGACAATTGGCGCCAAATTTGCACAAAAAATCGCATTCGCATTCGCAAATGTCGGTGGCAGATATTTGCATTCGCATTCGCATCCGCAAATGTTCAAAAAATGACATTCGTCACATCACTATTGCATACACGTTGCATTACATTGCGGGCTACCGGGGTATGATGCGATTGGTCGATTGTTCGAGCCGCGCAATGTAATGCAACTCGCATACGGCAGCTATATAGCAAGTAGAAAATGACTCTTAAGAGTCGTCAGCAGCAGTGGCTCTAACATGACCGCCAAATCAGGGAGCTTCCACTTCGTACTTTAGGCACCAACTTTACGTATTTGCCACATTAAATATACTTATCAGTAAGCAATGTTTTGAAAAATATGGCGTCTGACCTATTTTTTGAACATTTATGTCAGTGTCGAAGTTAATCTCGTGGCCGCGTGGTTATGGAAAGATAAGAGAAACAAATACAGAATAACCATTCGTTAAAAACGAAAGATTCGTAACACTATCAAAATTATACTAACCTAACATAACCAAGCAGGAATAGGAAATGCAATAAACCCTTGACCTCCAGCTGACAACGATAGCGCTACAATAAAATGGTTTAAACGTCTTTTAATTCCGACATAAAACGAAAATTAACCAAGCAAGGTAGTGGAATCCACGGAAATCAGAATTTCCGTGGTGGAATCGTTCTAGCTAGGCCCGGATACCTATCACAGATAATCAATCTCGAACAGCAGGTAGCGTTAATTTACCCTCAAAATTTTATCAGAGAGACACTAGCGACATCTGATGATTATTTACTAAAACATAGTTACAAGGGAACAAGAATAGAATAACACAATGTAGTAAGGGTACTAACTCTTGGAGTGAACAGTAGATGGCGCAAATTACGAATATATTTGTTTGCAATTGTAGGATTACTTACCTCTTTTTTTACAGATGGCGTTACTAGTACAATTACAATGACCGAAAATAAGCTAAATATGATGCCATGCGGGGACTCGTTCCCTAGCGAAAAATTGAACTCAACGCCGCTACCCGCTGTCTCGCGCTCGAAACTTTGTAAACTGATTCAGTCAGTCTTTACCGATGGCTTTTGTATTTAGTCGTATTTCCTCACTACTCACTAGATTCTTCTGCGTAGCAGTACCCAAAGTATAGTCAAGGCGGGTAACTTTGAACACTTGGGTAACACTGAACTGCCTTAAAAATACTTTGTCAAAGAAGAGATGATATTAAGGAACCCATTAATACAAATTTATTGCGATGTAACAATTTATAAAACCTAAGGCCGCTCAATGTTGCCAGTGTTCAAATTCATTTACTGTACCAGACATTGCTAGCATCTAGTTTCTGTAGTATTGTCACCATCACAATTACCTTTATATAAAGTATCGAATTTGCACGAGTACAATAAGGATGCATGTACTTCAATGATATTATATGTACTTAAAAATACTGTACTTAAAACTGTACTTAAAAATTTGCTAGAATGGTAAAACGAAAAAAAAATCCAACAAACAATCGGACACGTAGTAGTTTAATTCTAAATTAATACACAAATAACTATAATTCGTTATAAATTGATAATTTCTTTAATCAAAGAATACTCTTACATTAAATGCGATTCCACTGTCAATTATCAGGTCATACACATACAAAAAAATCAACAAGACAATAATTGTTACAAATTGTAATTATTAAGACATCATAGATATTATTATTATATACCATCTAAGTGAGGGCAGAGGAACTTAACAGTAAAAATATGCCAGATTTTCTTCAACAACTGTTACTAATACTGCGAATGCACATTGTAGGAATAAACAAGACTTTACATGATAGCCTATGTTTAATTAATCCCTTCCTAAAGCTCCTACTAGTGTCATAAGAAAGAGACGCACATAGGAGATAAATTTAATTTGGGCGATCATTAGGCCAATAGAATCGCTTCATTTACGTCGCCTCGGTCAGCACAGCTCTGGTGGAAACGGCTGATTGGTTCTTTACAAACATCCATCGCTACGCATCCTCGCACATCTCTGGTGGAAACGCAGCCTTATAGCTACAGATGCCCTAACAAGCTAGCATTTATCTCGGCCATAAAGTATATATCTCTTTCTAACCAGTTAGCGTGTGCGAAAGAAACGGATGCTCTACGTCCGCAATAAACGCTAGTGTGCTACTAATGATATCATCATTTATTCAGGAACAATACAAAGATTGTGTTTGAAATACAATTTTATTATTGCTGAGAATATCAACAAATCAGGAAATTGGCTGAGTTCTATAGTTCTTCCACTTGTTTAATTCGTACAGTCAGCCTCATAAGTAGCTGAACACTTAAGAACCTTCTCGTAGTAATGGTCCAGCAGTCCCCGCCTGTTTTTTTAAGTGATTAATAACAGGCTGAATCTTCGTGAGTTCGTTCGGTTCCACGAGACGTGCAAGTTTTTCGCATTTGCATATTCTCAAAGAGGTAGGTAATGTAGTGCCGTGGAATCGAAAACTTCCAAGAGTAGGACTAGGAAAACGTAGCACTACATTTTTAGGATTTTGTGGCCATTCAATAATAATATGACAATAAACTCGGAAAAACAATTGTATTACAAAATCGATGGTTTGAGTCGGAGCGTCTTCCACGCTGAATATGTCGAAATAATGAGGTCATAAAAATCATTAATAACCAGCTGATTTTTTGTGTGAAGCCACTGTGAAGCTTAGTAAAAATTAGTATAATTGAATGGCCACAAAGTCCTACAAATGTAGTGCTACGTTTTCCTAGGCCTACGCTTGGAAGTATTCGATTCCACGGCACTACATTACCTACCTCTTTGAGAAAATGCACATAGGAAAAACTTGGGCGTCTCGTGGAACCGAACGAACTCACGAAGATTCAGCCTGTTATTAATCACTTAAAAAAACAGGCGGGGGCTGCTGGACCATAACGTATGAAGTGAGAGTTGCTCGAATTTGTCAAATCACTGACAACGACAAGGTATTAAAATGTTTAGCAACTTCTGAGGCTGACCGTACTAGTGAATCTTGCGCATTTCCGTACGTTTACCTTTCACTGAAATCAAGGAAATGTTTACTATCCCTTTGCCCTCACTCTCTCATACATACATGTCTACATGAACGTAGGTTTCAATTTAACAAAATAATAACATTGTAAATAATGTGATACGTACTTCACTTTTTTAATTCAGGTGGGTAGATGTACTAGCATTTTATTCAACTACCTTCAGTAAAAATGTTCCGGTCATTAAACTGTGCAAGTACTCTGTTTAGGGTTCCTTACCTCAAAAGGAAAACAGAAACCATTATAAGATCACTTCTGTCCGTCTGTCTGTTTCAAAGTCAGGCCACGCGGTGCCAAACTTTAGTGGTTTTCAAGTTAAATGAGTCGTCTCCGTGGCAAAGTTTAAAATTTCTTTCCTTTTTATATTCCGTATTCAGTTCCCGGCAAACTTCTTGAGCACTGACCTTGACTGCGCAGTAGCCGTTTCTAGTACAAATGCTCCACTCGATTAATGCTCAAAATGTTTGCCTGCCTAACTATACTGAAAATAAAATAACCAATTTTTTTTTGATATGGTGAAAAGTATAAGAGGTTTGAAAGGATTCCGTTATTGAGACGATTTTGCCAATGCCATGTGAGCCGACACAGCAGAGGTCATTGTAACTACGGGGATATTGTAGCTAATGCATAAATATTCATTATAGACATTATTCTTTGTGAAAAGTGTTATACTTATTAGTACATCTGATGAAGATGGACTGTTTGACTACACACTTATCGTCGGTTGATTCACGAAGGGACGTATCTGCTAAAAAGTCGAATTTAAGTTATGTTTGCCATCGTATGCAAAGTGCATATTTTATAATGTCACGAAAGGACGGAACTGAATTAATATTAGAACCAGATTTACAGTCCATTATGAAAAGCCCTAACTACTCAATATTCTGATTATAAACATCACGAAAAGGCGTAAATCGCTCTAGTGTAAAGTTGTAAAAAAGCAGTTGCGCTCCATAGTCCGTCGACCGACGTTATTTGAGGGTCTAGGGGGTCTGAAATAATGTACCAAAAACCAATTAGCATGAATAGTCACATACAGCACATTTCTAACTTTGCCATGGAGGAGGATCGTACCTGACAAAATGATTGTCTATTAATTTAGTTTGCGTTAACCTGCGAGATATAGTTGATGAAACAAACTAGCGCCGCGCGCTGTGAGACTCGTACCTAACATAACACAAAGTACAGTCGCTAGATAACTTCAAACACTCGGGTAAAACTAAACGCCCTTTAAAACTACCTTCAGGAATGTTTTACCACAATATTTTTGTATTAATAAGCTCATTAAACTCATCTTGGCTTTGACCTTTCGGCTAAATTGAAGTTTCACGTTTAGTATTATTCTAAAACCGTTTAATGTTACCCAAATGTTTAAATTTACCCGGCGTTAAGTTGCGTTTCTACCCGAGATGGATGTGCGAGGATGCGTAGCGTAGGGATGTGTTTGTAAAGAACCAATGAGCCGTTTCCACCAGAGCTGTCCTGACCAAGACAAGGTAAATGAAGCGATTCTATTGGTTCTTACAAACACATCCCTCGCTACGCATCCTCGCACATCTCTGGTGGAAAAGCAGTCTTACTGTGACGCGTATCCATTTTAAATTACTAACACTTATTACCTACCTAAATCTTAAGTTTATTAATACACTACGTATACACTAAGCCCTAGCTAGTGTAACATTATACTTATTGCTAATAAACCTAAAACTTTCAACTTAGCACTTGAACAAAAAACATAACCTTAAAACTGTAAGGAATCAACTCTTGTCTAATGCCATTATTAGTGTAAAAGAGCCATTTACATTCACATCGTAGCCGAACCTCGATGGTCCGCAATGTAATGCTACTAGCATACGAGAATTCACCCAATGTAATTTGGGCCTTAAAGTAGGTACATGGGATTATCGGTTCATGAGAGTTTCATCTCGCACGGAAACAACTGTTAAATCCATTTCAAATTATTATATTTTGACGGCTCTCGATATGAGACGAATCTCGCATGAACCGATAATTCCTGTTTAGGGTCGTTTGATAACAGTTCACATTATTCACTCATTGCCTCATGGCTATTATAGTCCCTTGCTAAGCTCCCTTCTGGCCGCTCGTCCTCTCTCCGGTAAGCTGACAAAGCTGAATTATGAGCAAACAAATTGAGGTTGGGATGAAACTTATAAGACTAGGTATTCTTATCTCCTCAAAGGTACATTCACTCATTTATTCCATTTTCGGCAACTGTTATAAAACGACCTTTACAGTCCCTATAAGGTAAACACTCATAGTCTGCCCGCAACCCTCCGATGACACGTTCAATCTTATTCCAAGGCAATTGTGATGACGACCCTACAAATATTAGGTCCCAATGACATTAGGTAAAAAAAAAAAGTGTTTACCCTATCCTACAAAGCCGAGTGAGCTGTTATTGCAAATCTAGATGCACATTGTATAACATAATTTTATTTTATCCAGCATTGGACCATGAATCCAGTTAATAATGTATAAAACTTTATCTCTAAATAGTGGTCGTAATTATTTGATTCGCTATAGTGCTGCCATCTACACGTTGGTATCTACGATATTCATGATAAAATTTCAAATCAGATGTAATCAGACTAACAAGACTGATTTTAGCCTTTTCCACTAATAATAGTTGGCATCCCAGTGACTAGGTGTTAGCACTGTACAACTTTATATTAACTCTCCGTCGTAGCTTACTCACCATGCATATGTTTGCAATAACAACTATGACCGTACTTGCTATAGTTCAGTAACGTTTTAAAGTTGACAAGCTAGAAATTGGTTGCACCAAAGATTGTCGGATTATTAACCAAAACATAAAATTAACTCCATACCAACATTGGCAGTACTAACTTCTCTTAAGTCTTGAAGTTTAGTTGTTTCACATTAAAATTATGAGGTGCATTATTATTAAATCTGACTTCTCCTTGTTCGTTTCTTAACTGTCTTTTCCCTCAATTGGTCTTCTTCATCCATTTTGGAATAATGCGATTGAATATGTGCTAGTAATTTCTTCTCTCTGGTAAATTTTTCAGTACACATGTTACATGCATACAAATCTTTCTCCGCATTTGCAGCGCTGTTCTGTGGCGTAGAAGTAGAAATCTGAGACTCCTGTATAATATTATTAGTAGGTAGAACGTAGGACGGCTGTAATAGCGGATCTACGTTTATGAATGTAAAAAAACCATCTTTTGGTCGGGCTGAGTCTTCAAGTCTTGCATTGAAGGGTTGTGTTGATTCGGAGTCTGTTCTAGTTTCAATTTTTGACTTCCTTGTTCTTTTTTTTGGGGGCTCTTCAACCGGCGGTTGGGGTTTGGTTGATATCAAAAGTTTACTCGGGTTTCCAGTCTTCACGATCGAGTATGATTGTTTCTTCATGGCTGGAGTGGTGAACGGGACGGGTTGTGGAGCAGCAGGCGCGGGTGCCACGTTCAAACCCCGCGGAACTGTTTGAAATAACCCAACAGGATACGGTTGTGCGGCCGATACATGAGGAGTAATCTCTTCAGGAATATCTAAATCAATTATTTGCGGTTGCGTTTGTCGGTTCAGATTCATATTGATAAGCTGGCGCGGCACTTCATTAGGTTTAACCTGTGTAAGTTTAGGCCTGACTTCTGCCGGTGCGCTTGGTTTTTGAACTACGCGAAGGGCAGGTGCCTCCTGATTATCGACGTCTTCCATTAGGGTAAAAGTGTTGTTCGGTCCTGGCACTAATTTATACCGGCTTTTCAGATTTGGAGTAGCCGGGAACTCGACAGACGGCATGGCTGTGACATCAGCTGATTTCACTCCGGGAGATGGCTCCCTGGGTGTAACGACCATCCCTACGGCAGGAGCTGGGCGTTTTGTTTTGCTGGCGGGACCTATCTTGGGCTTGGGCTGCGGCTGTGGCTGTGGCTGTGGCGGCTGAGGTGGAGGCGGTTGAGCAGGGGCTGGTGTTACCGGCCGTAGGACCGGCGGTGGGGCTGGCGCCGGTACCGGCCTCCGGATCACACCATCTATCCTCGTATTGATATATTTAACAGTAGTCAATTTAGGTGGTTCTGGAGGCGCCAAGTTTTTAGTAAAATCTGCTTTTGGGTACACACCGGTTTTCGCACAACCGTGGGAGATTACGACCTCCTTTTTGAGGAAATTTCTGTTACATATCTTACACTGGAAAAGAACACCGACCCCATTTACCTTTATCATGCTGACGTGGTCCATTATATTGAAAGGTTTTGACCCTTTTTTTATTTCTATTGTCACAGCCTCTTGGTTAATTTGTTCAGGTTGTTTAACTTTTAGACTGGCATCTGAATCTTCTGATTCGCTACTTATTATTACATTTGTTTTGGGTGTAGCTACCTCAGCTTGTACTTGAGGTTTGCTTTGGGATATTTTATTTGTTGCTACTTTTCTTTTGACACTCCTTGCCTGTAAAGGAGCTTCATCATCAGCGTCACTAGTAGATTGAATGTCAATTGAAGATGTATTATTTTTAGGTACTTCAGGTTCACGCAGCACTTTCTTATTTTTTAAAGAATCTAATAATGCTTTTTCATTAAGCTTACTTGAATAAGTTTTTGGTTTAGACTGATCTTGTTTTGGTATTCTTAAACCTTTGCTGCTGCGGTCAGTAACAACATTGAGCTGTTTCAATGGCAAATCTGAATCATCGTCGTCGTCCTCGTCGTCGTCTTCCTTTTCTTTCTTTGTGTCATTGACGACATCAATTTGATTCTGAACCTTATTTTGTATTGGTTTGACATCTTCAACAGACTTCAAGGGGAGATCCTCAAGCCCTGCCATAGCCTTTTTAATCAACGCATCACAGATGTCGTCATTAGATATGTTGGATTTGTAAAGTTTTTCTTCCCAGAGCTTACTAATTTGGGTTTTGGGACCAGACCTACCTAGTGCCTTGCGCAGACTCTCTTGAGTTTTAATACATTTCTGTACAAATTCATGGAGCTCCTCCACTTTGGCCGAACACCGGAAGCATATTTTGTGCGGGAGATCATCATATTCAGCAATCTGGAACAATATAAAGTGTGAGTTTTCTTTGTATGCTTCTTTTCGCGTTAGTTATTACTATCAAAATAAGAACTTTTGATAGCAACAACATGGAGAAAATTTTCAAAAACTTATTAAAATTATTAATAATCCCAGAAACTACTAATTTTCGGACTACCACAAGGCGGCCAGACGGCCACTTCATACGAAATACGCGTAGTTACATCTACACGAGTAAGCTGGCTTTTGTATACCTACATATCTATGTGTGCGCACCATACTGCAAGTTAGTTTTCCGGCAATCCAGGGGGCGGGAGCCGCGGTACCTAATTCGATGCGAAGCGGCGCGTGACCATTTTGTATCAACTATTATTATATATTCTGTGGTACTACTATTGACGTAGCTAGGGATTTTGTTCAGGGGGCCAAGCCAGGCACCCTAACCCAACCACAAACATTGAAAATTAAATTTATTTTGCAAGTCTTATGTGGTATGACTTTTTGCCATGTCACGGTCTACCAACACTTTGGAAAATGGAAGATGAGCAGAGAAGCGCCGCACGAAACTCGGCAGCTTCTCCCCTTTTTTTTCTCTTTTCAAAAAGATATTGATGTCAGACATTTAATGAGATCATTTTACTAGGGCGGACAATGAGGTTTCTAGGGAGAGCGTTATTCACCCTTGTTCTCTCCTAGGTACGCCCATGAGTACTGTATAGCCTTTCTTATTGCAAATAAGCTTTTAATGGCCACATCTACACTAATATAATATAATAGAGAGGTAAACTTTGTTTGTTTGTATGTAGGGGGCAATCTCTGGAACTACTGAACTGATTCCAAAAATTCTTTCACCAATAGAAAGCTACACTATCCCTGACAGACAAAGGCTACTAATTCCACGCGAACGGAGTCGCGGGCGTCCGCTAGTAGAAAATAAACAGGGTCTTAACCCTTCAATGGTTCTTTTAAGAGACAATTTTTTTTACAGCAGAGAAAGGCTATTTAGTATGATGTCTGAAACTTAATAGATTTCAAGTTATTGATCTTTTTTTTTACCTATTGCGTCAGAGCCAAAAAGGAAGGGACTGTTTTAATAGTGGGTATATATGTGAATGTCGGTTTATAACTTTACTCGCAACTGCAAATTGGTCATTGGATTTTGACAAATGATATGTTGTTAGCATCAAAACCAATATATGTATAAAGTGGTATCACATGAAAGGTATTAAAGAGTCATCATCATCAGCCTATGTTCGTCCACTGCTGGACATAGGCCTCTCCCATGGCACGCCACTGAGCACGATCCTCGGCCACTCTCATCCAGCTCTTGCCAGCCGCCTTGCGAAGATCATCGCTCCGCCGAGTCTGAGGACGTCCCACGCTATGTTTGCCGATCCATGGTCTCCACTCAAGAACTTGTCTACCCCAACGGTTATCGGTTCTTCAGGTTATATAGCCGGCCCACTGCCACTTCAGCGTGCTAATTAAAGAGTACTTTACAAAAATTATACATTACATGTAAAATCAAGTTTTCAAAAGAAGCTTTTATTCGTAATTTCATTTAATGTTAATCAACATTCACTTAGCGCTCAATTCTTTTGCCATTTCTACATTCAGAATTATGCTTTAATTGACGACTCTTGGTGAGAGGTCCTAGCATGCTAGTGTTTGTGAATGAACCTTTATGACTAGATATATTCAATCTCACTCTCTATGACATTCCTCTTTCATTCAACTAAATGTATTTTCTAATAATTTATCCAAATTAATATATAGTTTCAATCACGTCAAATAGTATTTTTGTTACGTTCCTGAATATTTTTGGGGGTGATAGGACCTTGTGCAAGGTCCGTCAGGATCTCTACCACCGTCTTGCTCGCTAATCCTGCCGCTAAGCAGCAATGCTTACACTGTTGTGTTTCGGCGTGGAGAGCAAGGCAGCCGGTGTAATTACTGGCACAAGAGGTATTCCATCTTAGCCCTCTGGGTTGGCAATGAATCTGCAATCTCTTTGGTGTTGTGGGTGTCTATAGGCAGTGCTGATCACTTACCATCAGGTGACTCACTTGCTTGTTTTACTTCTTATTTCATAAAAAAAAAGAACAGCTAGCTTATTGCTCTTTTATTAGAGCAAAAAAAATCAATAAAATATTTTGATTTTGATAATGCAAAGTTCTGCGACTGGGATTTGCGGCAATGATGTAACCAACAACATAGCAACAGTGTAAATGAAGTTCTGTTTGCTTTTACAACGTTGTTGTTTAGAGGTCCATTATGATGCGGACATGCCTAGCATATTCCTTACTACCTAGCTAGTTAGCGTGTGCAAAAACAGATAAACACTTGATGTCTTCTCATGTATGTCCTTACACGAGTAGTTTAGTTTTAATTTACATAAGACATAAATGTCATCATCTGTCTTTTGACGACCTGTTTGGCACAGTGGCACATGTGTCTGCCTACTGTGCAAGAGGTCCCGGGTACAAATCCTGGTATGGGCAAATATTTGTGTGACGAATACGAATGTTTGTACCTGAGTCATGGATGTTATTTGTATTTAAGTATGTATTTATCTATATATGTATGTTTATCCGTTGTCTAGTATCCATAGTACAAGCTTTGCTTAGTTTGGGACTAGGTCAATTGGTGTAAATTGTCCTGAGATATTTATTTATTTTATTTATTTATCTTTCCCCTGTCCCTCGGCAGCAGCGAAAACAACATAGTTGTCAACATATGTCTGTAGTTTTGGCTGAGAAGTAAAACAGACAAAAATACTGTGGGTCAAAGTTTATTACATGAAAAATACTAGCCTTTTACCAATACATCTATGCAAAGTTGCATTACAATCTAGCATGCCATTTGGTAATGACTACCGAATGAGTACCTAATTAAACTGTGGCTACATTATATATGAAGAGCTGTGCATAATGTCGATTCTTGACATTGATATATAGATTACCACAGCTTCCTGCTTCCTATCAAATCAACTGACAATGGGGTTCTATATTACTTGCATATTGTTTGACAAAAAATTATGCTTAACTTTATGCAACTTGTAGCCCCCTAATGGCTCCTTTTCATTTTAGCATTGCTCTGTAACCACCATGCATTTAAATATAATTACTAAATAAGTCTGGATAGTTTGCATGACAAAATACGATCAATGGAAAACGTAATATTTTACACATAAACTTACCACAAATGGCATCAAATCTTGAGTCTTCTTTGCCGTCAAGGTCTCGGGATCGAATATGTTAAGAAACGGACCATCTTTGGTCTCGCACAGTCTACAGACTTTCATCAGGACTGGTTGATTGATGGAACACAACGCTGCAGCAATGGCTTCGACGTCGACTGAATCCACAACTGATGCTGTCTTGCCTACACTGCCTGATGGTTCAGCAGTAGGTGCTGTTTTTGCTGGCTTTGATTTACCTCTTTTCTTTGCCATTTTGATTTAGGAAAACACTAACTGGCCACTACAAATTGTCTGTCGTCACCACAAAATGGAAAGTAGACAGATTCGATCAAAGAGTTTCAATTGAAAGCCTTGTCATCTTTCAATGATTGATTATTTATCACACAACACACGTGAATAAAAGAGAATTTTAATATTTAACAAGCATGGTCTAAAGAAGTAAAGAAAGAACTGCAAATTATCAAATTAAGTCATAAACAAAACAATGTCGGACGATGGTTTGTCTCTCTCTTTCTCTCTCTAATTCTTTCTTCTCTCAATTTCGGTGTCGATCAAGAACCATAGACAAAAATTGTCAGCTGGCATGGCTGAATTGACAAAGGTTTGACTTTTGACCTACTTTTGACACACGAATATTTAGACTGTGTTTTATGTTTTATTTATTTAAAAGATTCGTTTCACATACCATTTAATCAAATTTCGGTTGTCACTGAAATTTGGTCTGACATTTGTATCTTACGGATTTTTATTCAACAGTGCTTTAAAGTCCCTTTTAATTTAATTTAAATAATTTAAAGGTTTCTTAATTTAATTAATCAGGCTATTGTACTCATGCATGACTATGATGACTACTGCGTCGATCTAGGCCTATTGTTGTCTAGCGTTAGATAGTTGAGGAAAAAATAATGTTGTTCATAATTGGTAATGTCAAAAAATGTATTGAGCTACAGAAATTTCGTATAATGTAATAATATTTACAGTCTCAAATCTAGGTAATTTATTTTTGATGTTTATTACCTATAATAATTGCTAAAACCACAAATTACTTAAAATATTTAAATTACAAACTCCAAACGTGATCCAAACAATAAACATATTTATTTTCAATATTTTCATACTTATTACAACTCTGTGATATCCTGGCAACACTTTGCTGGCAACCGCCATCTTGAATTTAGTATTGTGCCAGTCGGGGGGGTGGTGACATATTTTATTTAACCCGTCATCACCATAATTTTGTGAATTCGTTAAAAAAGGAAAACCAGTGTCGTTTCGGGGTGTGGATAGTTTATGTCAGGACTGAACGTGAGGATGGCGGGTCAGACAATTAACGATAGGCTTCTAGCCGCTCGCCACAGTATAGCCGGGCAGGGCTTAGCAAAATCGGTTTGCAAAGCCACTACCGAAGAAATGATCGCACCTAAAAAGAAACACTTAGATTGTGAGTATTGTTTCAGCACAATGTTTTCGTATGGGCCTTATCTGAGGCTAAGATAATATACCTTTGCGTCTAATATCTCGACATGACAGACTGGAAATCGTTCCAACTTATTGGTCGATAAATTAAATAATCTCGGTTCTTGTACTCTATAATCATGCGTGTCGGTCGTTTATAAAACGTTTCAATAGTGTCTAATAGTCCTTTAATCGAAACGTCTCACTCAATTACACAACGCACTTTTAATTTATTTCGAAACATTTTTCGATCCCACGAATTGTATGCAATTTGACATACATTCTTGTATTATGTCACAAGAGACTGGAAGATACTTGATTGATGAAAAAAACTTGATTGTATACATACCTATTTATGTAACCCCCTCGACTGTGATTGCATACTTGGCTGATATAACCAATGTTTCCAACTATGTATATGTACATAACCTTAAACTCTTGGTAGAACTGGTTCTACTATCTGGTTCATATACAAATTAAATGGTTTTGTTATAAATTATAAATAAGCACCAACAATCTTATGATGGTGTTCACACTGGGCTGCAAAAATGTACTTAATTGAAATGGTTTGGTGTTTATTAAATGCTTCACTTAATTGTTGTTATTGTGAAAATCAACAGTTTTTTCCTATTAGAATTGTCACCAAACAGTATTTAGTAATGATATATATTATTACATACAATAAAATAAGAAACTCAGAACATAATCCTTAATTCATTTATTAGGATGTTACCTAATTGATCATAACAATTAAAGAAAAAAACATACCAACTAATTGTTACTGTTTTATGTCTCAACCACATTGCCTTAGGCCTTAAGAAATGTAAAAGTAATCCCATAGACAACAATAGTTGTTTGTTCAAATAAAAAAAGTTTTAAAGCCATACTTTAATTATGTCGACTATGGTATGAGTAAGCTTAACTAAATTGAGTATTTGTTTGTCCCATTCACAGTAAATTATTTTAAATTACAAGCACATTTTCCTTAATCTTATTTACCCATGTGTATTTCTATAATTAATATGAGCTTTTCAAACATTGCGGAATCGTCATTGAAATAATTTCTTATTTTATGCAAATTTCATAAGTGTCATCCATAAATTATATCACAATTTTTAAGATTTCAAGACCATCTCTCCCATTGTCACATTTTTTTCAATCATTACAGAAGCTTTTCTGTTTGGGTTATACCCCAAGGAATGTGGTTTATGAATTTCTACTGGGCCCAGTTTCATAAACGCGACAGGCGATCAGTGACAGTGACAATTTGGTATACATTGCTTGCCCACTATGATGTTAAGTCTGTAAGTCTGTAGCATTTTTTTTTAATATGAAATAAGAAGGCAAACAAGCAAGGCGTTACTGGTCCACACAGTAATGCACGGCGAATTGTCACTGTCACTGTCACCTGTCGCCTGTCGCGTTTATGAAATTGGTCCCAGGATTACAAAACACAACACAACTTTACAATTATGTCAAATTGCAGTACTCGTAATCCTTGTGGTATAAGGGGCTATGAACGAAACAAATGAAATTGTGTACTGGTACAGGAAATGCTCACAAATGTCAGTAACCTTGCCAAGTTCCAATTACCACACACAAACAGTGGCTTTGACCCAATGACACTAATAACTAATTTAAATGCTACCCGCAAAATCCAATTTTTAAAAACCAAGTGAATAGTCTGACTTCATAAAAATTTTTTTACTTTCTGATGTTTTAACTTATTTATATCAACATGCGATGGCAAATGTCCCTAACGATACAACTGTGAAAACTACATCCAATTCCAATCCAATTCAAAAGTTTTTGCGTGATGCGCGTACAAACATACTGACAGACAGACAAAAATTCAAAAAAATAGTTTTTTTAGTTTATTAAATACATTATACTGACATGCCATCACTTATTTGTAATAAAGGAGAATGGGCAAATTGTCCCAAGTGCTGTATACAGTTGTGCTATATCTTATTAGAAAGCTCTCAATAAGAGCTTAATTTTTTTATATGACAGCAAAACCGAGATGTTTGCAGGGAAAAAGCTACAGCCCATTTTATACCTCACTTTGTACTAGCAGTTGTATGAAAAGTATCTGTAAAATCATTTTCGAGATATAGCCGAAAGATTTTAACCACGCATTACTGAGGCCACTAGAAGTAAAAAACGTAATGTGAGCATAGGTCTAATTTGGTGTTTTTTTTTTTTTTTCATACAAAACAATGATTAATGCTGCAGACACCTGGTCTTCGAAACATAGCCTATGATGATCCTTACACCGAGTACTACACGTCCATACTACTCACTATTGTATACAAGGGTTGGGACAGCGCCCATACAAAAATGCCCATTCACCTTTACTAGCAGCTTTTGTTAATTTTAAAACAGCACTTTTGCAAAAAAGAACTTGCTAGGATTATTGACAACATTTCTCATTTAAAAAACGTACCTACAGACATGCATCGGCCATTTACTATCTACTCGTGACCACGGCCATTGAAACATGGCTGAAACGTCGAGGTAAATCTATATAAATAAAAATGAATTGTTGTTCGTTAGTCTGATTAAAACTCGAGAACGGCTGGGCCGATTGAGCTGATTTTGGTTTTAAAATGTTTGTCGTAGTCCAGGGTAGGTCTAAACGGTGAGCAAATATGCCTCCAATAATTAGGCGGTAAGAAGTTCGCCGGGTCAGCTAGTCAACAATATATTTCTATCGTGCTTAAGTCCCGATAATGTTATAAATACATTTACTATCTTATTATAGGTATCAACTATTACAATTATCATCACAATATACCTACAAGTTGCAAGAGCATTTAAAATTATTATGAATATTCATCGAAACATTGTAATTGTTACATAAAACAAATCTGTTAGCCTTCAGACACATCTGTTTTTTGTTAGCACTCCCACTGATAGACGGACAGGACAGAACTTCCTGTGTTATCACTCGTTTGATATCCATGCCTGGTAACATGACAAACTGATGATTTTGCTACCCCCTCATGTAAAAGGGTGGGAGGTACCTAGGGTTGCCAACCGTACTATATTATATAGTATTCTACTATATTTCGGCTCTCCGTACTATATATATACTGTTGAACTAATATATAGTACGCAAATATACTATATTTCGAGCACTTGTCATGTTATTAAAATAGATAGAATATGGAGATAGACAGATAGATAACAAACTTACCCCCTTATTCATTAACGCTTCGTAAATGTTTGTTAGTTAACATTTTTTATGTCTTTATCTGTCATCCTGACCTTTACCCTCAATTGAAAGGGACAAAACATTTGTAAGCTTAAAAATATTGTTAGGTTTTTCAACCGAATAAATGTTGGCAACCCTAGAGGTAAAATGTGACTAAACAGGACTTATAATGCATCCTGGCTTTGATATTACACACAAAAACATAAATGACATAGAGAAACAGTGATTGAAGAGGCGAACTTTTACCTTTCAGGGATCTCTTCCAGTTAACCTTTGAGTGAAAATGAGTATCATTTTAGGGACAAACAAATAGCAAAAGTATAGCAAAAACAATGAAAAACTATACAATAAATACATGTGCAATATTTTGTAAATACATTATGTGTTTTAATCTTGCAAGTCAATTTTGACTAAGTTGTTATGAAATTGTGTGATGCTGACAATGCAATAGCAAAGTACCGTCAGCATTAAAGCTAGTTTTGAACATGTTTTTTCTAACAAAAATTTTGTAGCATTCCTAGAAAGTTAATTGTACGTGAACGCAACGCAAGTTATGTGCCATCTCAACATATAATTCCATACATTATAAGCGGCGCGCCCACGCGCGTGTGTACGCAGCGAGCTGGAGCCGTGCTGTTTACGGATTTGGTGTGCACGGGCCTTTAGCTGGATTACAGACCTGTGTGGAATCGGCCAAAACAGTCTCGAAAATTTTTCATCTTCGTTCGTAATCTTTACGTTCATTCAAAAATGCTGAGTCAGTAATGACCGTACAGCCGCCAAATCGTCTTGGGCTACTTTCATTCATCCCCAAAGTTGGCACATCGCTACCCCGTTTCTCAGTTCTATCTTGCACTAACTCCACCGCACAAAATACTCAAAACGAACCTTAATCTTGAGACGGTCGGCTCAGTTTTGTTAGTTAAGGGGAAGGAGATGCAATAATAAAAAAATTAAATCATCCACGTACAAGTAAGTTCATTGCTCGCATTTAGGAGTTTACATAAGATTGGATTCCTAGACACTTTATATCACGAATAAGTTTTTTTGTAACATAATACTACCGTGAACTTCAGACATATTCAAATAAATTGAACATTCACGTATTTAATCGTCATCATCGAGCCATGGCGGCGGGGGCTCATGAGTAAGGACTAGTCCCCAATTCTCGCATTTATCGAGATCCATCTCGCTTTCGAGATATGTCAAAACACACAAACTATTAGCGTTATAATGTTAGTGTGATTCTTAATATTGTTGCCTAGCAACGCGATGAGCGTCGAACTGCAGACGAAAAACAAATTACTAATTAGACTACAAAGACCAAATCAGTTTTCGTTACGAACAAGTTGGTTGAGTCAATTGTGCGGAAATGGTAACATAAAAGCTTTAAATTATTATGTATACATATTTAGTATCGGCTATTCACTAGCTTTTATTTGATAACCATATTTTTGGAATAACGAAAAAAAATCGCCCCCCTCTTTTTTGATTCATAGACGAGTGCGCAGATGCCATATTAAAATTAAATATAGCCTATGTCACTAGCACACACACTTCACACGTCAAAATCCATAATGTTTAGACTACAGAGCGTGCCAAAGAAATAGACTTACAAACATAAACTTGAAAAACATAACCCTTCCTTTTCACGACAGTCATGTAAAAACAACTTAAGTGACCTTGAACCCAAAAGAGTAGTTTAGGGCGTTGTGATTCGTAGTTAAATGTCGCGACCGCTGCGATGGGGTCACGGCGCGAATTGCCTGCGCCCGCGCATAATTGCGTCCTTGACACGTTTGCGTGAGATTGTAGAATTAGTTATTAGGTGCATACATAGATGAACTTTCACTTTACGTCTGTATGTTATACTTTATGAGGACGATGATGTGTTCATCGTTAGAAACGCTTGATTTATTTATTTCGACGTTTTGGCCATGGTCGTGGAATAGATACGAGTAATTACGAGTAGAATAGTCTCGTAAGACCCACATTTTGAATCATATCGTTCGAGACAGTGAGTTAAACGTCAGTTTGACATTTGTCTTTTATTTAGAACTTGGGCTTTATGAGGCGAGGATAGAAAGAGTATGCTCCGTATACTTATAAAATAATTTGGAATTTCAGTAGAACCAATTATAAATACAAAAAGTGCAGACTTTTAATTTACGCCTAGCATTTTTTTAAATGGAAATGGTAGGTAAACAGTCATGTGGGGTCATCTGATGGGAAGTAATCACCGCCGCCCATGAGAACCAGCAAACCTAAAAAGCTTGCTGATCTGTTGCCGGCCTTTAGATACTCGAAGCGAATATCACGCTGGCTTTCTGTGAGAGTAGGTGGTACTACCCTGGTCGAACCAGCCCGTTCGTACTGCAACTAGTACAGTCAGCTGTAAAAAAATATATACAGCCCTAGCGTCAAAATATTTATACATCGACCTTATGTTTGGTGGCATAAAGGTGTATAGATATTTTTGACGTTTTGATAACGTATATATATTTATGATGCTCACCGTACTAGGCAACAGTGTGGATGTACCACTATAAAGACTTAGGGGTGTAAAATTGGACCAGGATTTTAGTATCCCAGATTTCGACTGCGGAAAAAGGAGGCGTTGGTACCTTGTGGTATTTAATTCGTATGTATATTTTTTTACGTCATCCGAGGCCGTAAGTAGCGCTTTCCGTTCACTAAGCGGAGAGAAAATCCCACTTCCTACCTAGAGGAAGTCGTAAGACTGTATACACACCTCGGTCGGTGAAAAAAAACTCGGATTGTTTATCGCCTTCGGCTCTGACCATCTTTTTATTTTACGGCTCTAGGAGTGTAATATACTATTAACTTTCAATCAAATCAGACGTGTCAAACGATATTTGGCAAATCGCACGTCAACTAATTTGAAACATAATTTAACCAACTCAACGGATATTCGCAACGCGTGTCACTCACTTATATCAGGTCAAGTTCGTTGTTACAATGCAGCGTGACAATTCTGTCACGGCGTTTATTTGCCACCTCTGCACGGCCTTGCGCCCATGGGATACAATAGAACATTGCGTATTCCATGCGTATAGTCAGCACCGGAAGTAGCTGGACACTCGAAAATGTCAAAAAGTATTTAAAACATTCAGGCGTTACTTTGCGGAGGTCTGTGCACCTAGCACGAATCTTGTCGATACGCGTTAACTCGCTACGTAACTCAGTGCGTCTCTTTTTGACTAGCGCAGTAGAAGAGAGACGCACTGAGTTACGTAGCGAGTAAACGCGTGTCGAGAAGATTCGTGCTAGGTGCTCTGTATTAACAATCTGAAACAAATTACCTTGCTACTCCGCGAAACCAGTGCTGTGCACGTGCAATAACCTGCGTCTACGTCATCTATTTTTCATGCACAACCCACTATTCTCCGTTTCCATTTGAAACAAGATACAACTTTTAACCACCACCACTAACCCCTAATATACCCTTATGTTAGTATGTATGTAGGTATGTCCTTATCTGTCATTGTGACGCTTTCCCTCAAATGAAAGAGACAAAACATTTGTTAGTTTAAATAGATTGTTATTTTTCATGAAAAAGGAGGTAAGTCTACACAAACTACGCGCGTTTCGCCTCTATACGAGGCATCATCGGGGTCTTTGTAAAATTCTATTTACTTAATTTTTTTTTTATATATTCATTCCTTGTTCCAGATCTAGTCCACTGCACAAACGAGCCGAATGTCTCGATACCGCAGCTTGCCAACTTGCTCGTCGAGCGGACACAGAACACCAACTGGGTGGTGGTGTACAAAGCGCTCATCACTGTTCACCATCTACTCGCATACGGGAATGAGGTATGTTCTTTACGTGCTTTTGCCCGTGGGTTCGCCCGCGTTTCTGTACGTTTTATGGGATATAAGGTATCCTATGTTTTAATTCAGGATCTATCTGTCTGCCAAATTTCATCTTAATCCGACCAGCCGTTAATGCGTGGTTAAGTAACAAACATACAAATACCATTACTTTTGCATTTATAATAATATTAGTAAGATGGAATAGTTAGACAAATTAGTATGGCAAATGACAACAAGCGATCCCAAGAGAATCGCTGATCCGTTGCCCGACTTTAGGTCTCCCCCTCCGTGCGTCTCAGGCTTTCTCACTGACCGTACGAAACGCAATAGCAAGCTACTACTACACGCCGGTATTCTGTGAGAGTGTACAAATAACGTTTCACAAAGTGATCATTTGGCGAAATGCATTTTTTTCTGAAACTTAACTATTCAGGATTTATAAGACCATCGTGTAGAACTCTCTAGGTTAGGTGAGGTTTGTTTTATAATAATTCTGAAGTATGTACAGTTGTAGAAATACAGTGGGGGTGCACGCCTATCGACCAATAGCACAGAATAAATAATAGTACTAACGTACACAAACTTCTCTTTATCGACCACCATTAAACGAATTCCAACTTTATGATCAGGCTCAAAAAGTTCGTATTACTTCATAAACAACTAGGCGGCATGCGTCAAAAAGAAGGCGCCGCCCGCGCCCGCTTTCCACCCGCAATGCCCTAGCGCACCGCTAGGGTTGAGCTGCTTACTGTAATACTATAACAACGCGCGACACAGAGTGAGCGGGCGCGCGCGCGGCAGGCCGGCAACCTGAGACTAACCTATGCCATAGGTAATGCGGCGAGCGCACCTACAGTGCGGAGTGGAACCCCCCTGCCAATAGTATGAGCAGCCGTGCGAGTTAGCGGACGCTCTCATTCTATTTTTCTATAGGCGTGCACCGGCTCCGTGCACACTTGCGACTTAGCGAAGGCCCAGTGCGAGACAGGGCGATGCCTCGACGTCGAGTCGCTTCGAGAATAACATACAGTGCTGGCTGATTATAAATTTATAATGCCGTTAATGATATCCAAGTGCCTATGATAAAGGTGCCGCCCCCTTTTTATATAATCTGTCAAAAATGTGACGACCAATATTAACGTTTTGTTACTAAGTCCCAAGCGGACAGTCTTTGTTCGAATTCCGTTCCTGGAGTGCGATTTAAAGCTCACCAAAATGGCCGTTTTTCCTAGAGCTTAAGTCACCTGGTGAGATTAAAAAATTTGCACCTCAGTGCCCCGTTTCACGAAGCTACAAGTTACAATTTCACAAGTCTAAATCGGCAACATTGGTCATTATGCCCATTGCCATTGGTCATTATTGACCAATGTTGCCGGTTTAGACTTGTAAAATTGTAACTTGTAGCTTAGTGAAACGGGTCACTGGTCGTAATTCAATCATGCCATCAGATGACTCACTTGCTCGTTTGCTTCCTTTTTTATAAATGTAAAAAATGTCGTGGTCACCCGACATTTGTTTAAAAACAGGGGCCAGTATCACACATCCTTTCATCACATTGGTCGAATTTGTCAGCGAACCAATGAGCTAGGCGAATGTGTGTTGCAAACATGACTGTACGGACAAACTAATTGCATTAATTATAGCAACTTTGCGGGTGGTAGGACCTTGTGCAAGGTCCGTCCGGATCGCTACCACCATCTTGCTCGCTAATCCTGCCGCTAAGCAGCAGTGCTTGCACTGTTGTGTTCCGGCGTGGAGAGCAAGACAGCCGGTGTAATTACTGGCACAAGAGGTATTCCATCTTAGTCTTCTGGGTTGGCAACGCATCTGCACTCTCTTTGTTGTTGCAGGTGTCTATAGGCGGTGATGATCACTTACCCTCAGGTGACCCACTTGCTTGTTTGCCTTCTTATGTTGTATAAAAAAAAACTGATTCTTACTAGAGCTTACAGTGAATGACCTCCAAACCTTTGCAAATTAAATGTAGAATACAAAGTCTAAGTCAAAAAGTATTTATTACTATTTATCTGTTACACATAGGTTATAACTTATAACAGACGATACAAATTTTATTAATACCTCACTATCTTACCGGAAGGTATACAAATAGAATGCTCACTTTATTACATTTAGTATTAAATTAATAACACATACAGTAAATCCGGGTATAGTTGCAGGCAAACAACTTTAGCATAAATCAGGTGGAGGGGGTATGTTTACGCATACACATTTGTACTAGAAACGACTACTGCGCAGTCAAGGTCAGTGCCCAAGATGTTTGCCGGGAACTGTAACTTTGAACACTTGGGTAACATTTATAAATTACATACGGCTTTATAAAATTATATTGAACGGAAAAGCAACCTTTACTTTGGAAGTTGTTCAAGCAATTTGCGGGAACAACGAAAGGGAGATGAGATTAAAGAACTCAATAATACAAATACTATGTCATTGTAAACATATTGCGGAAACTATTTGAGGACCAGGGTTCCATTTTGGCCATAGTACGATCAGCCTCAAAGTATCTGAACATTTTAGTACCTTGTCGCTGTCAGTAATGCGACAAATCGAAACAACTCTCATTTGTTACGACACGACAAGGTTCTTAAGTGTTTAGCTACTTTTGAGGCTGACTGTACTTAGTCCTGTTAAAACTACACCACACTGTACGAGTACAATCAGCAATCATAGTGCTAAAAGACACTTAAATTGGTGCTAAGTGATCCTTGCCGAGAGCTAAATATAAACACTGCTGGCGAACTAATTGATATCATTGACCCTTTTCTATTTAGCTTAATCACGTTAAATCAGAGACGTGGAAATCCCCACGCATGTCTCTATCTTTTAAAAAGATAATTGCCTTATCGAATCGCTGTTCGCCACTTATCTGTTTCGGAAGGGGGTGGCACTGGCAATGTCAGTGATGACTCGGCTAGGCGATTTGTGACGTATGGTTAAGAATATGCCAAGGACAGACGCGTATACAGCATCATATCCTTGCGGTCACGCTAGCTATTATGGATTATCTTATTACGTACTACCCTACAGTTGGAGCGTTGGTGTGATGGCTAATCTTGCTTTGGGGGGGGAGGTCATGCCCGCCAGGACCCCCCTTGATAGGCCTATGTCGAGGCCTACCAAGGGTCGAAATATGAAGGGCCCTAATCTAAATTGGTTGAGGTTTATCGAGAATAGAGTATAAATACTTTGCAAGACCTTGTGCAAGATCCGTCTCGATCGCTACCACTATTGCTCGCTAATCCTGCCGCTAAGCAGCAGTGCTTGCACTGTTGTATTCCGGCGTGGAGAGTTAGACACCCGGTGAAATTACTGGCACCCCGTGTCTTTCAATTAAGGTGATATTTTGGGACGGGTATTATTCAGAAATGGGTTGCTTTAATTCTAAAGGTACGACAAGTGGTATTCCGTCTTAGCCCTCTGTGTTGGCAACACATCTGCAATCGACTTGGTATTACGGGATTCTATGGGCGTTGATGATTACTTACCATCAGGTAACCCACTTGCTTGTTTGCCTTCGAGCATTTTCAACGCTAGACAGGCGTGACAGTTTAAAAGTCTTTGCCTACCAGTGGAACCTGACCAGAGTGGACAGAAGCTTATTTGGTTCAGCTGGGCGATTCTCGGATCATGCGAGATCTATCTCGCACGAAAACAACTGTCAAATCCCTTTGAAATCTGTCATTTTTTGACGTATCTCGCATGAACCGAGAATAGGGGTCCTCACAAAAATGACTGTACCTATTTCATTGTTAATCGACATCGACGTGGAAATAAGCCTTTTAAAAGAGTCCTTCGAGTAATGGACGGTCAAACGTTCATTACAAAACGTCTCTATTACAGGCTATTGGTATTAAATATTCATACTCCATCAGAACCAATAGGGGCATCGCAGTAATTTGTGTCAGAAGCGACAGCTTATTGACTGTCAATCAGACGACATCCATTAACGCTATTTTGATGAAATCAATGCTATTTTTAGCCTTCCGCCGAATCAGGTGCCTTTTTCTCGTTAGAATATCACGAAGGTTGTTTTGATAATATGGCTTAGGAGATGATCTGTGTTAAGATGAACATATCATCTTTGTTTTAATTATATTTAGTTGTTTAGCGCTTGAGCACGCAGTGTCGTCTAGTAACGACATCAAGATCTTTAGTGTAATCATAATTTTTGATATAATTGTACTGTACTATTATTTGATTGGATTAGATGGCTATTAATCAGACTGCCGCCAGATGGGAGGGTTGTTTTTCTTTATACACAGTTCAGTGTATAAATAGAATTGTTTTTTCCATTGACACTTAGAGAGCTGTCGGTGCAGTAATATTCACTCAATTAGTTTTCCTTCAGAGATAAATTTGAGAGCTTGAATTCCTGATAACACGTAATCATTTATCGTTTTTACAAATTCACAATCAGTCTCGGCGCTCATGCACCTCTACTGTCTTTATTTATTTCTTCTACTTTAACCTACTACTTCTACTTTTATTGCGGGTGGTAGGACCTTGTGCAAGGTCCGTCCGGATCGCTACCACCATCTTGCTCGCTAATCCTGCCGCTAAGCAGCAGTGCTTGCACTGTTGTGTTCCGGCGTGGAGAGCAAGACAGCCGGTGTAATTACTGGCACAAGAGGTATTCCATCTTAGCCCTCTGGGTTGGCAACGCATCTGCACTCTTTTTGTTGTTGCAGGTGTTTATAGGCGGTGGTGATCACTTACCATCAGGTGACCCACTTGCTTGTTTGCCTTCCTATGTTGTATAAAAAAAAAAAAACCTTAAGAAAATGTTTCCTTTCTTTATGGAAAATGAAGAAACGAGCATGTGTTTCACCTGATTGTAAGTGACCACCGCCGCTCGTGGAAACGAGCAATCTCTTTGAGATTGGTTGTGATTCCCTTGGGAATCACTAATCCGTTGCTGGCATCTTTCGCTCACTGTACGAAAAGCAACAGCAACCTATTAATTCGGTCCATTCATACGACAACCAGCAACTGACTACAATGGTTTCTGACAGTCACAAATGCTTTCCGTGAGCCTAATCTCTGCAAAGATATTTGAACTTTGACGTTGAAAGTGTGGCCCTACAACTAAAAACCAAGCCATTAAATGGCCAAAACAGATATAAGGAGTCTTGTAATATCAAAATAAGTCCAACGGAACAAGAAAAATGCCTATTGTTTATCACAAAACGAATCAAGCACTCGCTGTTATCAGATAACATTCGAAATGAAAAGCGAATGCCACGTTGTAATTAATTTCTACACTGTCGATACGATACACCGAGCAGTATGACCGTCGATTCTCGCACTTGTATCAATAACAGCTCACTTGATACCTATTGACGCGTGTTCCTCAACTATGTCGCCTGTAACTTTGTTTTACTAAACAGCCTTGAACTTATTCAAGTAACATTCTGGCATCGGATCCTTATTGTTATCACGCCATTGAATATATATTTGAATCGGGCTGACACCAAACTAACATATGTCAGATGACAGGTTTGTTGCGGGTGGTAGGACCTTGTGCAAGATTCGCAAAGGCGACCATCTCGCTCGCTAATCCTACCGCTAAGCAGCAGTGCTTGCACTGTTGTGCTCCGGCGTGGAGGGCAAGAAAGCCGGTGAAATTACTGGCACAAGAGGTATTCCATCTTAGCCCTCTGGGTTGACAACGCATCTGCAATCTCCTTGGCGTTGCGGGTTTCCATAGGCGGTGGTGATCACTTATCATCAGGTGACCCACTTGCTCGTATCCCTTTCAATTTTATTGAAAAAAAAATTTTTTTTGAGTCCATTACGTATCCACTTTGTAAGCCCGGCAATACAAAAGCTTACGAAGCATTGTCGCTGTCACATGTTACCTATCAGCTCGGTTTACTTATTTTTATTCATAATTATAGTTAATATAAAATATAATATACTATAGACGACCTGCGTGTGCAAGAGAGAAAGTAATGTATTTATGGTTATAGTCAATACATTACAAATGTATGTATAAATTATGTAATAATTTTGGCACAACGGTAGCTGTGGAGCAGTCGTTGCGATTTAATTTATTTTGCGCCTGAAATCGAAATAACATTGCATTTTTTTACACAAAGCATTTCACATTATTAGATTGATTATTACCTGTCGCTCCAATAATAATGTTGTTCTTTTTTTGTTTCAGAGGTTTACACAATATCTAGCGTCGAGTAATTCAACGTTTCAACTAAGTAATTTTCTAGATAAAAGCGGTGTTCAAGGTACGTGTCTAACGTTTGTAGTATTAATAAAAATAAGTTATATTTTTTCATTACAACTCGCAAGTTAAATAAAGTTCGAACTTGACGCTGAATGGCCGAGCCAAACCGGATGCGTAGCCCGCTTCGTAGAGCTGCATTATGCATGCGTATCGCAGCTCTACGAAGCTAACTGGAGCCGTGTTGCATACGCAACCGTTGTGACCAGGCCTGAACTGCGTGTAACGCAACATGCGTTTTTCGTATTCACCCCAATACTTGTGGCCGTTGGGTGGAGTAATACAATCGCATACCTGCAAAGGGCTAAAGAGGGTTTAAATGAAAAAAAAAAACGGTTTTGTGAAAAGTTGTCTGTAATCGTCATTTCTTCTGTTAGTAATTCGTTGACGACTAACATTTTTTTTTTGAATGGAGATAATACTAGTACAAATTAAGATGCCATACAAGCATAAATCTGAATTGCTGACTGCAAATAAAATGACATGTAGAGGTAAATACGATAATTTATCTAGGTTTCGTTAGTTTAAAATTTTACCTGACTTTTAATTTATTATCCAACTGGACATGAAACATCAGCGGACTATGAGTTTGCAAAAAATACATGGTTTGCTTTTTATTTCCACGACACCAATAACAATCCAATAATCAGACATAACTTAACTCAATCAATAATTTAAATTAATCAATTAAAATGTTAAATAATTAATAGATTCAGGCGTTACTTTGTGGAGGTCCATATCAACAAACTGGAACAAATTAAAATTCATTATTATTAATTAAAATTTTCGCGGAGTAGCAAGGTAATTTGTTCCAGTGTGTTAATTAAAATGTTATACTTATATTTCTGTATTGACCTGTAAAATTATTCTTTTACCAAATAAAGAACTGAACTGAATACGTTCTTCATCTTTACCATAAATAATAAATTATTTTATTAGGTATAGTCCTGACATTACATAAAATTGAGTTTCTCTTCCTTTTGAAATTTAATTAATTAATTCAGTGTTCCGACTTGAAAAAGCAAAAAATATAACTCTTAACGTATTAAAAACTGATTCCATCCCTTAATGAGGTGGAATATTATCCCCAAATTTAATTAGGACCAACCTCGTAAAACCAAAACAATTAAAAACAAAATTATCGAGATTACTTCAAAATTGGCGGAGATATTGTGTAACATGCATACAAAAAAACAGATGAATTGAGAACCTCTTTTTTTGAAGTCGGTTAAATAATGGAATCCGAAACTAACTACAAATATGGTAGAATGTATATGCAATACATACAGCATCCTGTTGCGTCGGATATCCCTCTATCGACCCCTTATCGTCGGTGTGCTATCTCGGGGAAGTGAGAGATGCCATTGCTTTTTTGTCGTCCGTTGAGAGAGTTGATCGATGGCATTTCAACGGGAATATGGCTCTCACGATCAAGCTTCAATGCTAGTTAATGGCGTGGTTACGGGCTGTTTTTTGATAGTCTTATGTTCAGTCAGACCATTTATTAGAAGGTTCAATAGAAGCTGGTTCCTCTCGCGTTGTAGTGGACTGTCCAATCATTTCGAAAAACAGTCCTTCCGCCGCCTCCGTCGAGGTATGGATGTATTAGTCCGATTGGTGGGAATCCAGACTGATCTAGTCAGTCTCTAAAGCCAGTGTTTTTCCTTTCCATCTGTGAGTCGTGATCCTCAGGGAAGGCCCCAAGGCTTGCTAAGGGGAATCGCGATCGCAAAAAATCGCCAGAGCTTAGTGAACCCGCCAGTTCGCTGCATTGTTACGGTTCTTAGGGATAGCCAAATTTATTGACCGACTGATTTAAGCTATATCTACCAATTTTGTTCTTCTGCGGATCTTGGGTGTTTGTTTTGTTAGGCATAAGCTGAATGTGGGCACACCACGTTTCCAGAAGAGTCTATAATATCCTTTAGTAATAATGCGCCATGGGATGGCATCTAACTTAGAAAACGAATTGCTGGAAGGTCTCTCACAAGATGCACTCATCTTACACTAGGTTACACTTAACCTGATGACTTAAAGCCGCTGGTTGTGAGTTGTGATTGGATGCAGAAGGCTGGCGACCATTCATTGTGACGTTTATGGGACTCCAAATTGTGGAAACTTTCGATTGAGATGCAACTACTGTATAAAGGTGGAGCGATAAAAACGCAAAAGCGCAGGAATTAACCAATCAGAGAAGGTCATTGCCGCGTTTTTAATCGCTCGTAACTTCTGGCTGTGAATGCACCTTCAAATATATTTCGCTGCTTTATGCAGGGAACAGAGAAATCCTAGAGACTCACGGAGTGTGTACGGGTTCACATTAATTTTATTTATCGTCGAGTCATCGTGTCGGCGCCTTTCGGTCGCTAATGTCCGATTAGTATGCACCCTTTCCTAACTGAGTCTAGTCTAGATTTCTGGATAGAGTCGTAAAATATTGATCCTCAACCGAGCTTAATGCTTTGGCGACATTATAGTTCTCTACTTAAAAGCTATAGGTCTGAAGTATAGTGATAGATCGTAGTGTTATTAATGAGTTTCGTAACCGCAGTGATGGATGAGCGGTCGCAAGTACTAGCAAAATGAGAATTGTTGTTCTGTTGTTCTTTTTGGCGTAAAAAAACAAGTACTCTTTATTTGTCAGAACTAAAGAAATTTACAATTTAAAGCCTCCCTTGAGTTTGTGTCCTTTAAATTTGAAATCCTTGTGTCCTTAAAATTTATGATTGATTCATGTTTAAAAGAAAGCCATTTGCATTCCCTCGGGAACATCGTGTTCGGGGTTTTCCATAGTCGTCGATCTTCTATAGTTATTTATGTTAGGAAATTCTTCTCCTTTTAAATTTAACCTTGAACTAGTAAACACATACTTATTTGATTTAATACCCACAACTTGTTATAGAGTCTATAACAAGTTATTGTATTGAGGACGATCCATAATATAGATCGTTCTCAAGTACAACCGCGTATTCAAGATCGCATTTGACAGATTAGATTTAGATTTAGATAGATCATTGGTAATAAAAATAAAATTATGTTACATATCACGTTTTGCCTATCAATATTCGCAAAAATAAATCAATTGACCATACACATACCTACATACATTTAGTTTCTATAGAAATTGAACGTCAAATGCGTACTAGAAAACAATCTATAACTAAAGGCCTTAGAAATATTGATAATTAAATATTTTGGTTTGTTTCGACGGGAAACTCTGAAATTATTCATATTTAATGAATTCTAAAACTCATTAGCCAATAAGAAGCTACGCTGATCCCCGAGTAGCTTATATTTTTTAAGGTTTTAACTAACCACTCGGCGTGATAAATATGTAGTATATCAATATGCCAAATTACATAGGTTTTTAAGTACTATAAGAGTCTAAGCTAATCTGCGTACAGATGGTTATGGCAATTATAAGGGTTCTTGTTGAGACTACTGAACCCTAAAAACAGACCATATTTCAGAAGCCGCAGCCAAAACAATAGTCTCCAGCAACCAACCTACTTTATCGCGAGCCGATACCGCACCATCACCGAGCGTCCACTTAAACCGCCCAGAGCTCAATCACCAGTACATTCCCTATCAGCCTCAGACCCCTGCTACCTGCATCAAGCTGAGGCTGACCTCAAGTTCGTTGACTCGCTCTGACCTCGTACGGCTTATGAATCTGATTTTTTTCGACACGCGTTGTAAACAGAGCGATATGAGCTCACATAGAGACCTTATAGAATGCGTACTATGGTCAGGTTTTGCTTAATGTACGGGATTAATTCATATGTTTTTTCTACGATTTTTTTATCAGTTGGTGCGAGTACGGTGTATACTCGACGGTCATAAAAAATACTTACTCTCCGTACTTCCGTTCAAATGTTTTGTTGATATGGAAGTTGCGTTTTTTGTTTTAAATTATAAAGTAGGTGTCCGAAATTGCCAATGAACTCTTGACGGTTTTGGTCGAGGAATAGAACAGACTATTTCATATGCCACAAACGCCCGTGTGCGTTCAACTGACCGATTCGGAAGTATATTTTTTAGAGAGAATTATCATTCCTAGTGTTAAACAGAATCAAAACGCGCCCCACTCAAATATTGCTTCGATAAACAGAGACGCTGATTTTCAGTGACCCGAGAAATTCTTATACACTAAAAACTGACCATCTAAACAAAGCAACGATAACATACAAGTGTTTATTTAAATTACCATCTGTTCCTGCCCCCATAGGCAGAGTGGGCCGTTAACGACAGTCAAATGTAATTAATTGATAGTCCTCAATAATTTAATTACAGCGGTATGAATTACACATTACAAATAATGACTATCCTATATGATAACGTTGTTAGTCGAAGTCGTAATCACAACAATATGTATTTATGATTTACTAGCTTTTGCCCGTGACTTCGTCCACGTAGATTTTGATAACATACTGTTTTTCATCCCACTTTTAACAGTAAATTTACCAAAAATCTCTTTAAAGTGCTCTATAGCCAAGGAACATATGTTCCAAATTACATTTGTCTTTTTTAGCTGTTTAGGCTGCGATTTGTTTGTTGGTCAATCAGTGATGGAATTCTTTTATATGTGTAGAGTTTATGAATAAAGTTTTATTTGAAATTGTCATTTTATTTGCAGACGCAGTCAATTATGTTACTTATAAACAACAATGTTTATCATATCTATTGAAGTGTAATCAAATAACAAACATATAGGGGATTTTGGAGGTACACGCTAAAATTTCTTTCGAAAATGTCATTTAATAGTTACAGTCAAACCGTTTAAGGATTTAATGCATTCACGCGTTGTTCACAAATAGGGGTAATGGGGTGGGAGTGAATGCGTTATGATCGTTATTGTCTTTTCGCATTTTCAATCGAAACTTTGGAACGGGCGCAATTCAAAAAGAGTCGTTGTTTATCATCCAAAAACAATGTACATCCAAAAATATGTTTTTTAAATGCATTGAAAAGAAGAGTATGTTATTGTTCAACTAAGCACAATGTATCCCTATTTAGCATGTACCCCAGTACGATGAGAAGCAAGTACCCTAGCATGATGAAATCGAACAACTGCAAAACGAAATTTAGCACTATGCATCGTTGACTTAAACAGTGTAGTCCTAAGATGACAGTCCAAGTTCAATTTATCCCTCTGTGCGACCCTTTCTTACGACACTAGTTAAAGCCACACATCTAAGTGCTTTCAGAGTCCTTAACATGTCGCCTTAACATAACGAGGGGGGCCCCTCGAGGGTGAGAGGCTTTCCTAAGTGCCCCCTATCAGTACGTCACGGAAAAAACCGGCTTTAACCGGTTATTCCTTAGAGAAAATGACCGGGTTTTCGTTCCCTATTATCTAACACCCTCTGTGTATGACATAGAGAGTTGCAGCGAGGGATGATTTACACTTGGGAGGTCAAGTCAGGGCCGCTGGGCTGAACATATTTACCCCCTTATTCATAAAAGTGACCAGTCTCTTTTATTCAACAAATGTTTTAATTCCTTTCATTCGAGGACAAACGTCACAATGACTGATAAAGACATATTGTAATAATAGGGGCCACTTTGTCTACCTATGGACACTTTAAATCTTACAGCTATACTCCCTCATCGTCAGAGCATTCCCTATGTTTTTCTATTCCCTGCCTTCAGCTGGTCAAAGAGAATGCAGGGAATTGAGAAGCATATCGATTCCTTCAACAATTACAGAGAATAGCTTTAAGATAACATTAGTTTATGAATGAGAGGGTAGATGTATATATATGTTTGTGTATAGAATAATTTCCGAAAATCAGCAGGTTTATTCGTTCTTGGACGAATAGAAAGTATGCCCGAGGTTTTGATTGGTCATAAGATCATAACATAAGTTGGAGCATATGATTGTTTATGATCAACAGTGTGTTTAGGCGTGTGCGCAAGTTATTTACACTTAAAAGTGACACTTTCTCCTGGAGATCAATTTGTATCGTTTAATACTTATGTAAGTTCCTGACATATGTTTAACTTATTTTTAATTTTCCTATCGCTTTCGGAAAGGCGCGGCCGGTGCGAGGATCGGTGAGTCACAAAATGGCGGCTTTGTGTGTATGTCTGTCCGTAGTACGTAAACCGCTTGGGGAGCTCGTTTTTTTTAAATGCACAATTTGATTTTCCCTTTTTGTTTGTAGGCATGTATGTTCTTGCCGTGCTATATCTTGGGTACGGCATTGCGAGAAATCATGAGACCGATCAATTGGGTTAATTTATTTGCTGTCTTACATTAGTTTCATGTTATAATTGGACACCGCTTTGAAAACACGCTTTTTTTTAGTCATTTTGCACTGTTAGATTGAATATTTTAAGGTATCTTTGCCTTTGTGTGACGTATGAATTAAAAAAGCCTAGAGTACTTAATGCACTGATATCTCAATAGCTCAAATGCACTTTAGTCATAGTGTTAAGTGCATTGCATGATAATTTAAGACTTAACGCAATGTTAATTTTAACATTGACGAAATAGAAATTATGTGATGACCCATTTTAGTATCTTGTCGCTGTCAGTAATGTGACAAATTCGAGACACTGTTTCGTACATTACCACGACAAGGTCCTTAGTGTTAAGCTACTTCTGAGACCGATACTGTATGAGGAGCTATAATGGCCGCCTTCCACTGCGAGCGGAACGTGCTCCGTACGGAGTCCGTTTAACTCGCAATGGCGAACTGCATAGAAGCTCACTCTTATTCAGTGGAAGCGTTTCTATGCAGTTCACCATTGCGAGTTAAGAGGAGTGTGAACCCAGCGCTCTCCATACAAACGACGATAACGTTTTCCACCCTCTAAACCTTATCCTATAGCCATGATTTTTTGATATGTTGTCATTATGCCTTAGAACTAGGTTTGTATGTTTTGATTTTTTTTATATTCTTAATAGTTTCATAAATATTGACGATTTTATGTTTTGTATGAAAATCCTAAAATGCAAATATTGTCAAATCTATGAAGAATATTTAAAAAATCAAAACATACAAACCTAGTTTCTAGGCATAATGACAACATACCAAAAAATCATTGACATTGGTTAAGGTTTAGAGGGTGGAAAACGTTATCGCTGTTTGTATGGGGAGCGCTTTTTCGGGCTGGGTTCACACTCCTCTTAAGCGGACTCCGTACGGAGCCTGTTCCGCTCGTAGTGGAAGGCGAGCTTAAGGCTGCGTTTCCACCAGAGATGTGCGAGGGAGATGTGTCGTACGAGGATGTTTAGCTGTACTGTAAAAACGTGTGGGTGTTTCCACAAAAGCTGTGCGAGGAAAATGTGTCGTACGAGGATGTGTAACGGGGCTGTGAAAATGTGCATTAATGTGTGGTGCGAGGATGCGTTGCGAAGCTGTGAAATGTGTCGACGGGGGTGCGGTGCAAACCTCACACACATCCCTCGCAACACATTCCTAGCACACATCTCTCGCACACATCTCCCGCACACATCCCTCGCACACATTCCTCGCACACATCCCTCGTACACATCCCTCGCTTGTTTTGTATGCGCAAAAATCTAGCTCCGCTGAGCCGTTTCCACCAGGGCTGTGCAGACCGAGGCGAGGTAAATGAAGCGATTCTATTGGTTCTTAACAAAAACATCCCTCGCTACGCATCCTCGCACATCTCTGGTGGAAACGCAGCCTAAAGTCGTAACATCCACAATTAAAACGGCATTAAAACAAACAGCGACACTAAAATCGCCAGTTATTGTTACAGATAGTTAATGCACAAGCAAATGATTGGATTAACCTTGTTTTGCTGCCGCTAGGTCGTGGGACATATCACGGTTATTGCACATTAGTTCTGCACATTGCACTGTATTGCACTTTGATAACGTCCTTATAACTTCACAATACTTTACTGCCAACCACTGTGAATTCTATAGGCCAGGGGTCACCAAATGGCAGGCAGCGGTCCGTCTGCGGACCGTCGACTTATCTTGTGCGGTCCCTTTCTATACTTTCTTTCTTTAGTTACTTAAAATAAGGTAAACAAAATAGCTGACTATGCAAATCATATCATATCATATCATTTATTTATTGCAACCATAGTTGTACAGGTACATAATAGGTACATTTGTGCACCCATGTTTGTTACTTTCTTATTTATAGTGTGGTTGACTGGTAGAGAATGCCTACTGGCATTAAGTCCGCCAATTGTATTTGTTTTGTAAACTGTGCAATGAAGCTTAAATAAATAAAAAGAAATAAAGTTTGTTTCATATGGGCCCCCGTAGGGCATTACAATCCATTTAAAGAAGATGCAATTAAAATTAAAAACAGCATACACTTTTAAATTCATGTCGTTGCAATTAAATTTCATTTCATTGCTTTCATTACTAATATAATTATACGTTCAATTTATAATCAATCAATCAAGGCAATCTTTTGGATCTGTGGAGACCCAAAAGATTGATGTGATTGGTCGATTGGCCGAGTCGCGTGACTTATTTTGTTTACCTTATTTTAAGTACCTGAAGAAACAAACTGTACAACGAGAACGCCACTGTCGCTATCCACCCTTTAGAGCATAATATACAAAACGCAGAATGATAACTACACTGTGCAATATGCAAATAGAACACGTCAAATGTACAAAAACAATATGCGATTTGTACATAATGCTCCAAAGGGGCTATCCATCGTCAAAATCATGGCTATAGGTTAAGGTTTAGGGGGTTGAAAACGTTATCGCCGTTTGTATGGAGAGCGCTGGGTTCACACTCCACTTAAAACTGTGTTCCAGTACAACTAATTGGTGATCCCTGGTTTAGACTGATCACAGTAACAGTTAGTTTTGTAAAATGGATGCTACTGTTGATGTGGATGAAAGGTTTCCAGGAAATAATGCATGTGGATCAAAATGAACCCTCCGTGAGTCACTCCCCGTGTGTTCAAATACTAACCGTATATCATTCGTCATGCGGTTTAATTCTGATTGCTGAACGAAGCAAACATAGAACTTTGTAATTTTGAGCTCATATGTGCAGCATCTATAAACCAATAGAAACTGTAGATTTTTGTTTACAATTAAAATAGCGAAAGCTTGCTCAGTCTTATATCGTTTTGGATAGCATCCAAATATCGAGAAACACGTACATTTTGGCATTAGTATTTGTTTATATTTATAAAGTCGTTTGCGTAGAATGCACCGTTGTGACGTAACTCTAGTCTATAATAAAAACATCGATCAATTTTGTTGTAGTTCACTTTGTATCCACTAGATGGCGCTGTTTTAGTCAAAGATAAGTATTTTTATTCGGATTAGACTTACAGGTAGCACTTATGAATGTCATAAAATTTACCACCAGTTCGGAAAAAACTCTGATGAGAAGATACCAGCAAGAAACTCAACGAGGTGTAATTTTTTAAATAAATCAAAATTACAGTGTTATTTTAATCTTAAATATTAAAAAAAATAACAGTAGGTGTACAATATTTGGAGCCAGGGATCGCCAATACAAATCGGGATCATTTCCAAACATCCCTGTCCAAGATATAGTCATTGATTTTATAATACGCCCGAGAAATGAATGTCTTCTGGACAATAGATTTGAATTTTGTATCATTTTGTTCAGTAATGTTTTTTGGAATTTTGTTTATTAAATACTAGCGATCCGCCCCAGCTTCGTACGGGTACAACTAGGATAAAGTATTGTACTTAAAATCCTTCCTTTAAAAAAATTTCAAATGACAGTGTTAACCGTATCAAAATCCATTGTGTGGTAAAGAAAGAGTATACGATGAGGACATACAGGAAAGGATAGTGATTTGTTTTATACTACGTCTTTACGTAGTGTCCCACTGCTGGGCACTTTATCTTTATAAATTGCCCAGCAGTGGGACACTCAACAAGACTACTAAAAAAAAGATAAATATATAATTTCTGTAAAGATAAAGACAACGCCATCTATCGTGTGCATGTATCATTACCACGGACGCCATGCGATTTTGTGCTTTGAGTGTAGTGTACGTTTTAATTTTTTGTGTTTTTGTACAGTTTTTGGATTTTTTAAATGTTTTTTTTATCGACGCAGGCTATGACATGTCACCGTTCATTCGGCGATATGCCAAGTACATGAACGAGAAGGCGCTATCCTACAGGACAGTCGCTTTCGACTTCTGCAAGGTCAAGAGGGGGTAAGTACAAAAATAACCAGATTTTTAAATACAGTTTTTTTTTATACGACATAGGAAGGCAAACAAGCAAGTGGGTCACCTGATGGTAAGTGATCTCCACCGCCTATAGACACTCGCAACACCAAGAAGATTGCAGATGCGTTGCCAACCCAGAGGGCTAAGATGGAATACCTCTTGTACCAGTAATTACACCGGCTGTCTTGCTCTCCGCGCCGGAATACATCAGTGCAAGCACTGCTACTTAGCGGCGGGAAGTATTTTGGGAGCGAGGATTTCGTAGTCATTACAAATACTGTCCGACCATTTGTATGCTATTTTAAGATACAACCCGATCGGGCCGCTTTCGGGGGATGAGATCGATCCGTTTAAATATTAGATGAGAGGCGTGACGATGGCTGCGCAGAAGAAATACGAAATAAATGTTACTGTAATAACCTTTGTTCGGTGTTTCCGAACACCAGTCGACCTGATAGCCTAGTAGTTAGTGACAAAGCTGGAGGTACCGGGTTCGATTCCCGGGAGGGGCAGATGTTTGTTTGATGAATACGAATGTTTGTACCCGAGTCTTGGATGGTATATGCATTTAAGTATATATTTATCTAAATAAGTATGTATATACGTTGTCCAGTACCCTTAACAGGAGCAGCTTTAGTTGCTTACTTTGGGACTAGGTCAATTGGTGTTAATTGTCACAAAAATAATAATTTGTTATTATTTATTTATTTACCAGTAGTATTCGAACGTGTGCTGTTTATAAATAGCGTTACCAAGCGTCCGGATAAAGCTGGGCATAGGGTATAGTTTAGGGCTTTCTGAATGCGTGTTCGGCAGTCCGGTTTTTGTTAGGCTTTTTGCATTTGGTCGATCCCACTCCGCCTGCCTCTCGTTGCATCGCTACTAATACAAAAATCATTTTTTTTGGAGGACTTTATCACCCAAATGTCCGGTTAAACTGGCTGGTCTGTCCGGTTATTAGGGGTTAGAACCTGGGAACCCTAGCATCTAGCACTAGGTTTATTTGGCACGCTTTCTTTAAGCTTGGCAATACAACAAGTCTTCGAACTAGCCCTGTATGTCAGCTAGGTGAAATAGGGCCTGGACAATTCGATTACTTGATTATTTACGCATAATGTGTTGATCAAAAATTAAACATCTCTCACATACAATTTGTAAGTAATCTGGTATGTTAGTTCACTGGTCGTCGTAATAGATACAAGTTGGCGAATGACAGCCGGTGCAATTACTGGCACAAGAGGTATTCCATCTTACGCATCTGCAATCTCTGCGGTGTTGCGGGTGTCTATAGGCGGTGGTGATCACTTACCATCAGGTGACCCACTTGCTTGTTTGCCTTCCTCTTTCATAAACAAAGAGCGTACTGCCTCAGTTCAAAATACCCTGTTCAGTGCAGGGGTCACCAGTAGACCTGCTTATGCTTTTTGGCGGGGTCGGAACCCTCCCTCGTAGGACAACGGACCTCCAGTACCACTAATTGGTGAACTCTGTTCTAAGGGCCTTATCACACTGGCGATTTGCAAGCGAGTTCAACGCGATGCGCAAGCGAAACGTGCTCGCCACGATCACGCGACGTTATCGTCGCGTGTACGCAACGGGATCGCGCCGCTCAGCTCAATCTACTACACGACCAAGCAAAGTACACTAATAACACGGACGAAAGCCTATACGTTTCGTTCATCTCCTTTGCTTGGTCGCTTTGTAAATTGAGCGACGCGTCTAGCCCGCTGCGCTTTCGCCTCGCGTCGAACTCGCTCGCAAACCACCAGTGTTATAACGATAACGCTCTCATAGTTTTTCTGACGCCGAACTGCCGTTGCAGCAAGGAGGAGGGCTCGCTGCGCATGATGAACGCGGAGAAGCTGCTCAAGACGCTGCCCGTGCTGCAGGCGCAGCTCGACGCGCTGCTCGAGTTCGACTGCACCGCCAACGACCTCACCAACGGCGTCATCAACATGTGCTTCATGCTGCTGTTCCGGGATCTCATCAGGTTGGTGCGAGAATAGTTTTGTTGCAAGGGCGATAGGGAAGCTGTTAGCGAATGTACATTGTCCTTAGCTATAAGTTTAGGTTCAAATTCTCTTGTCCAGCGGGTGGATTTTTGTCTATCGGGCGCTCGACATTTGGCCAGCCGCGGGCCAATGAACTACGCGAACGTATATTTTAGCCAGCATTGACATGACCAGTGCGACACTGTATATCGACCATGGCCCATTCCAGGCTGTTCGCGTGCTACAACGACGGCATCATCAACTTGCTGGAGAAGTACTTCGACATGAACAAGAAGAACTGTCGCGACGCTCTCGACCTCTATAAGAAGTTCCTCATCCGAATGGATAGGGTCGGAGAGTTTCTTAAGGTAAGCTAGGCTGCACGGGCCAAAACAAAGTCATGTCTTCGGCCGCTTACTTCTAAACCACGCAACCTATTTCGATACGGTTTTAATATATTATATATAATATTATTATACTAGTGACCCGCCCCGGCGTCGCACGATTACAATGGAGATGTAATGTACGTAAAAACCTGCAAAAAAAACCTTTAAATGACAGGGTAGACCGTATCCAGATCCGTTGCGTGGTTTAGAAGGAGAAGGCGACCGAACATACAATATAAATTTAGGGCAAGATAGCGGCCTTACTTTATGCTATGTAATGTAAAGAAGATTTAATTGTAATTGTTACATATATTTTAACTTTACTTAGAATAAATTGAAAACCGCAAATTACCTATATTATGCAACATAATTCACCATATAATGTTTATTATAATTGAAGGAAAATACCTCTGTAACAAAACTATTATAAATAATTTACTAATGCAATATTATTGTGGCTTTTTTAACTGACTTAAAAAAATGAGGAAAGTTCTAAATTCGACAGATTTTTTAAGCATCACAATATCAGAAGGTTTTCGATTCAACAATGTTTTTTTGCGTGTTTATGTTACGCGATATCTCCGCCAATTGTTAACCAAATTCAAAGATTCTTTCTTTCATTAAATCGGTTATGCTCGAGATTGGGCCAATTTAAATTGGGAGAAAATATTCCATCTGTAAGGGTGGAAAATGAAAGGATGAATGCCATCTTCATAAATACAAGGGTCATCAAAAGCGCTAGTCCGTTCTTAGTTTGATTTAATGTCATTTATCAAACAGTGCAAGTTACAACGTTAAGTTTTAAAATACATCAAAAATATCGTCCCCAGGTGGCAGAAAACGTGGGCATTGACAAAGGTGACATCCCGGACCTGACGAAAGCGCCCAGCAGCTTGCTCGACGCCTTGGAAGGCCATCTGGCCACTCTCGAAGGGAAGAAGGGATCCGCTGCCAACACGCCCACGCAAACTGCCAGGTAATAGTCACAAAAGGGGTAGGCAGAAACGTTTGGTGGCAGAAAACGTGGGCATTATCTTAAGAAAACTCCTAGCAGCTTGTCTTGGAAGGCCATTTCCACTTTTGAAGACAGCAAGGGATCAGCTGTCAACACGCTCACGCAAGCTGCCAGGTAAAGTCACAAAAGAGGTAGGCAGAAACGTTTGGTGGCAGATAACGTAGGTATCAAGACAGGCGACATCCTATTATACCTAAGAAAAAATCTTGAGCAAGCATGTTTAGTCCCGTGGCAGGACGTCTGGCCACTTTTAAAGATAATAAGGGGTAGGTTGCCAACACTTGACGCTAATTACCAGGTAATTATCACAGAAAGGGTAGCCAGAAACGTTCGATGGCAGAAAATGTGGGCATCGTTAGAGACGACATGCCAGATTTTAAGAAAAATCTGAGCAACTGCTCTGACGGCTCGGGAGGGCATCTAGTCATTTCGAAGATAACAGATGATCACGACTGGCAGCACGCTCACGTTAACTGCCAACTAATTATCACAGACGGGGGAGACAGAGACGTTTGGTGGCAGAAAACGTGAGCATCGATAAAGGGGACATGTCAGAAATGTGTTGTTCACTTGACGCTCTGGAAGGGCATGTGATACTTCTGAGGGTGAAAAATTTAAATGAGATACCTAATAACTTCTTGTGCGACGAAAAACTGTCTCTTCGTCATTCGGGCGGATCGTCCGGAACTAAGGTAGGGCCCGATTTTTTGAGTTACAGTTAGGTTGGTTCACATCGTATCTTTTGCATTCCAGCGCCCAAAAGAACGTGGCGAGCGTGATGGGAGCGCTGTCGTCGACGTCGACATCGTTCGGGCACGCGGCCGCCTCGTCGCGTCTCGACCGCGCGGGCAACGGCGCGCTGCCCGTCGACGACGCGCTCGCCGCGCAGGCGCTCGCCGAGGAGCAGGCCGCCATGAACCAGTACAAGGTGAGGGCGCTGTCTCGACGTGCGGCCAGCGGCGCGCTGCCCGTCGACGACGCGCTCGCCGCGCAGGCGCTCGCCGAGGAGCAGGCCGCCATGAACCAGTACAAGGTGAGGGCGCTGTCTCGACGTGCGGCCAGCGGCGCCGCACTTAGAACAGTCTGCCCTAACAGCCAATTAAGGATAGACAAGTTGCGGAAAGTTCTAATACAAATGAAAAGATTTTCGAAAATTTTTCACTTTGAAAGTTTTGGTAAACTTGAAAAGTTTCCACCACACATAACGATAGACACACACAAAGTACACAAAAGAATGAGAATGTGCTCGGAATTTTATTTTGAAAGTTTCCACCACGCTGCCATATCTCTGTATGTTCAATGTCATAACCCTGATTAAAATGTATGTCGATACAGACCAACAAAATTATATGTTTATTTCGATAATTTCGACTTATGAATCACATGGGATTGACATTTTATTTAAACTAAGTATGAACAAGTGGACAAAAAATATATATTATCATTTAGCTAATCTTTACGAAGTAGAAAACAAAGTCTTACTCCTTCTAAACCACGCAACAGATTTTAATGCGGTTTTCGATGTCATTTAGAGATTTTTTTACGAAAGGGTTTTATATACATTACATCCCGTTTGTAACCGTGCGAAGCCGCGGCGGGTCGCTAGTTAATAATAAATTAAGCACTGAAATTTTTGGATTCAGCCCAACGGTTTCAAGTTACAATATTTTCACAGTAAATACATTTCAGGTGCATTTATTGCAAGGGGAAGGATGGACGGGCGAGGAGGAGGTTTCCGAAATCATAGTAAGATATATATGTAGGAGTGGCATACATGTTTAACGCTATGGGACGTGACATAACGGTGCTTTGTACGTGGGACAGTTATTTGTGTGTCTGTCTGTATTGTACTTTTTCCAGATGTTACTTGGCCACGGTGTGTTCTTGTTTCTATGGTATTGTGTAACGTGTGGCTTTCATACAATCACCATCTTTCTTTATTAAAGCCATTCATGGCCATTCAACACTTCTGTCCCACCAATCGCTTGGAAGTTGAAGGGGTTCTTCAAAGGAATAGATAAAAAAAGATGATTTTTTAAAAACTTTACATTACAAGGTAACGTAATGAACAGAAACTTTCTTACAATCTATGTAACACGTTTGCCTAAACTAGGAGAATCCTTTATAGTCGACCTAGAAATTGCTTAACTTACTTTTCGATCGTATGACAAGGGGTTAAGGTTAAAAGTGGCTCTAAAGCAATCACTTGGTCGACTATGTATCTTCTTTTCTAGTTAACCGTATCTTTTCCCTTTTTTACAGTAAAGAGTCTCACATACATACAAACTTTCATCCACAGTAGCGGTTATCGTGGACATAAGGTTTTCATTTCATTCCTATGCGCCTTTACAGATGGACTGCACTTAAACTGCAAGCTAGTTATAGAATTGCAGTTAGATGCAATTTTTATGCAGTTGGCGTAACTGCAAACAAACTGTGCAGTCCGATTGCAGTCGGTTCGCAGTTCTCATAGCTACAGACGGTTTGTGGTCGTGAGAACAGCGCACCGACTGCAAGCGGAAGACACAGTTCATTTACTGTTTTGCTAACCTCATAAAAACTTCATCCAAACTGCAACTTTGCAGCCGGCTGGCAATTTAAATGGCGGAAGGCACAGTTCGGTTCCAGTTTTGCCAACCGCATAAAAACTGCATCCAAACTGCAAATTTGCAGCCGGCTGGCAATTTAAATGGCGGAAGGCACAGTTCGGTTGCAGTTTTGCCAACCGCATAAAAACTGCATCCAAACTGCAACTTTGCAGCTGGCTGGCAGTTTAAATGCTGTCAGTAATGGCTCTTTCACACACGCTCATTTGTTAGAAAGGGATACATGCTTTCCAGGACAATAGCTAACGCGCTAGGGTCATTATAGAGCTAGCAGGACACACCGCATCTCGTTCTATCGCTCAGTTCGTCTCTTTCTAACTATTCCTGTTAGAGATTGAGTGTTACCTGTGTTGGTGAAGGTATCAACGAATTCCAATCAAAAAACATTCATTCAAAGATTCAAAAAATATCAAAATATTTAAAGAAAATATTTGCTCAGAATACAGTTACTTCAGTGGCCCGTTTCACGAAGCTACAAGTTACAATTTTACAAGTCTAAACCGGCAACATTGGTCATTATGCCCACTGCCATTATTGACCAATGTTGCCGGTTAAGACTTGTAAAATTGTAACTTGTTGCTTAGTGAAACGGGCCACACGTGTTACAAATATAATATTATTCGGGCGTATTATAAAATTAATGATCAGGGATATTTGGAAGTGATCCCGACTTGCATTGGCGATCCCTGGCTCCAAATACTGTATACCAACTGTTAAATACTTATGTTGTAAAAAAACAACTTTTTAATTTCAATTTATTTGAATTTATCAGTCAGTCGTACGTCTTCTTTAATATATATTCTTACTAGCTGTGCCCGCGACTTCGTCCGCGTGGAATAGTGTCTTTGGGTAGCATTTTTAATTAGTTAGGCTAATTATTTTACAAAAAAGATACAAACAAATAACTTTGAATGTTATATTTATTTATATTGATTCAGCTGCCTAAAAAATCAGTTTTAAGCTTCTAGCTCTAAAAATGTCTATACTTCTATACAACTTTTCATGCCCCTTTCAACCCCTTACAACCCTTTTTTCGCATTAAAAACTAGCCTATGTCTTTTCTCAGACTAGACTATCTGTGTACTAAATTTCATTTAAATCGATTCAGTAGTTTTGGCGTGAAAGCATGACAGACAGAGTTACTTTCGCATTTATAATATTAGTAAGGAAGTAAGGATTAGTTCACAAGTGTTATTTATTTTTGAGCCCGACCGTCAACAGTCGGCTAAGTTTGTACGAAAATATCCTTATCTGAATACAGATAAACTTATCTGAATGAAGCATCGAAATGAGAAAACTATAGAACTGTGTACAAAGCAGTGGCAGAGTAGCCGACCATAGTCTATTTGGTAGACTATGTTGCTGTGCCAATTGTCAAGTAAACAGCTCTGCGTTTTGTACGTTTTAAATTGGCGTCATATTTTTAGTTCCGCTATCCGACGCCTGCGTCGCTGCTAGTCAGAAAACTTAGAAGCACTCTATTCACTCACAATAAGATTCAAAGTCGAACCAATGGCTAAATATTGAAAGCCCCCCTTCACCCGCTTCACCCCGTCGCAAAGTGTAACGATCCGAACAAGCGAGCAGATCTATCGTCTTCTCATATCGATGGAATGAAGGTATCCTAATCCGAATGAAGCTATACCCTGACCGAACTGAAGACACTCCATCTCTCCGCCTTTCAGAACAAAGTGCAGTCCCCGACGAACAGTGCGGCTAACAACCCGTTCCTGGCGGCGCCGGCCGCCGCGCCCGGCCAGTCCATCGTGGACCTGTTCGGGCCGGCGCCCGCCGACACTTCGGCCGGCGCCGGCAAGGCCTCCGACGACCTGCTGTCGCTGGGGAACCCGTTCGCTGACATGTTCGGGGGTGAGTTCTGTTTTGTTTTAATACAATTAAATAGTAACAATTTAAATTTTATTTTTCGGATAGCCTCCTGCTTTATAAATTAAAACAAATTAATAAATATCTTGGGACGGTTAAAACCGATTGACATAGTCCCAAAGTAAGCAACTAAAGCTGCTTGCGTTATGGGTACTAGACAATGGATATTTATACTTATATAGATAAATATATACTTCAATACATTTAACATCCACGACTCGGGCACAAAAAATCGTATTCATCATACAAACATTTACCCCTCCCAGGATTCGAACCCGGTACCCCGAGCTTCATAGTCAGGGTCGCTAACCAATAGGCTATCCGGCCGTCGGTTTATGACCCTGACTACAAAACTTGATGTCCCAGGTTCGTTTCCCGGGAGAGGCAAATGTTTGTATGATAAACACGAATGTTTGTACCCGTGTCTTGGATATCATATATATTTAAGTATATATTTATCTACATAAGGATGCATTTTCGTTGTCCAGTACCCATAGCACAAGCAGCTTTAGTTGCTTACTTTGGGACTAGATCAATTAATTGGTGTTAATTGTTTATTAAAATATTGTGAGAAAACCTTGTTTATGAAATGTTGTATATACGTAACGTAGGAAACAACCCAAAGTTCTTACTAAATGTAAATGTTTGAATAGCATCTATTGTTCTGAATAATTCTTCTTAACAAGTATTTTTTAAAACAGTACAAGCCTATATGAAATCTGTGTTTAAAAAATACATTTGTTCTTTATTTTAGGTACCAATGTTTTGTGTGTTTAAAAAAGAAAAGATACCGAAATTTGGGGTAATTCTCTTTTGTTCTATGGAACTGTGAAACTTGATATAAAAAATAATGCAAATAAATTTCTTCATTCTCTTTCTATGTTTCGTTTGTTCTATAAAACCAATGGGAATTGCCTCACGTTAATTAGATGTATATTGTACTATATTGGTTCAGGTGTTGAGGTGTTTTTTGATTGTAAAAAAATGAAAATTATCTCTTAATAAGCACAGTATATTGAAATCCCTGACACTGTATAAAGGCACATCCCGAGCTTCTGGGGATGGTTTCAGCACACTTTCGATCTTTGAACAATAATGCAGTTTCCATACAAACATTATACGCTGATAAAAATACTCTTAACACAAACTTAATTCAATATTACTTTAAGAGTTTAATCCTTACAAATATGATATTTTTATATTTGCTTAATCAGTTTATTTACAAATGAACTCGGTTTAGCATAAGGTCTAATTTTATTAAAGTTAAAGCTGATCTAATAGTATGAAAAGTATGCTTTTAACTGGGTTTATAACTTGTAACACACTCGGACACATGCTAATTTCAAAAGTGACATCTTTACTAAAAAAATATGTAATCATCCGGTACAATTCAAATTCCCCCAAATTTCCCCAGCAAAAGTTCAATTTCCCCCGAATCCCCGTACCTGCATTATTATTCAAAGCTGGCAACTTTCTAGCGGCCCCACAGCCTGCGCCGGCGTGGCCCCAGCAACCGACGAACGGTTTCGCGCCGTTCCCCCCGCAGCAAAACAACACTTTCGTCTCTGAGGCTAACTTCTCTAACGTTTTCAATAACACAGACACGACAGGTGAGGAGTGACAGAGCGCGGTGTTGCCATGTGGTATTTGTAAATTTTTTAATTATTTTTTACGAATGTTGTCGTGAGATTTAAAGTTTGAAATCTGGTTTAGATATTGGGTTTCCTAGATGTGGCTAGTAATGTTAATTAATTGGTAATGTTGTAGTTTTCATAAGTTTTTCAGCCAAAGAAGCCGAAGGTTGGGAATTATTTATAATAAGTGTTTTGTTCAATGTGTCGCAAAGAATGCGTTTTAGATGTTATTTTTGGTGACGTAATAAGATATATCACATGGCAACACTCCTAGTAATTTTCTTACTTTTGTACATTTATTCAAATACTTTCATATTATGGTGATGGTTGCGGTTAGAGCGTACTGTGCAATTCTAAGGCCTGATCTGCATTAGAAAAACTAAACGGAAATAAGCCAAATCGATTTTATCCAAGCCGAAGTTTTTTGGTCCAACGACTCGCCAAAACTTCATTTTTCAACAGTCCTTTATAAGTCGCGCAGGACGCTCCCTCCGCGGTATATCCACGTCTTCTATTATCAGCTGTGATTTCTTGCAAGCCGGCGCGGCCAACCCGTTCATGGGGCTAGGCGAGCCGGGCCAGCCCGCCCCCCCCCAGCCCAAGTCCGCCTTCGACGAGCTGGAGGATGTCATGCGCATGTCGCTGGGCGGCTCGCCCGCGCGCGCGGCGCCGGCGCCGCCGCCGCCGGCCGCGCAGCCGTTCGGTGACGTCATGTCCATGGGCGCGGCGCAGCCGATGATGTTCGGCTCGCCGGCCCGCCAGCCGATGCTCCCGATGGCGGCCGCGGGTTCGAACCTTGAATCGCTAGATGGTTTTCCGTTTTTATTGCCGGTGTGCTTCTTTTTTAACAACCACCGGCTCGCCCCGCACGGTTTCTGTCGCATCCGTTTTAGTTCGCGTTTTAGGTTTTTTTTTTGCGTCCCGTCCGCCCGTGGCGCGGGATCGATGGCGTTGCTTTGCGTTGTTTTGCTGTTGTCGATCAGTAGTCGTCGAGCTGTTTATTTTTGAACGTGTCGTTTTCATCTGAGTGTCCTCATGTATTATAATTTCATTGTTTTGATCGTACGATTTAGTTCATGGCTATGTTTCTTGCTGTACAAATTTGCTTATTCTGAGTAGGTATTCGGGAAAGTGTGTGAATGCCGTAGACGACTAGCGATTAGACATACTAAGATCTCATTGACGTGTACCCGATTTTATTCTGTCAAAAAGTGCTTATTTTTCTTACTTATGCAACTGCCATAATTACTTGTCACTAGCATACGCAGGGCGTCTAGTATATAAATAAGTTTATGAATTATATGGGAGCTTACCACCAAATTGAAAATGCTGCTTTCACATATAAACCATCCGAATATCTGCTCAGAATAGATTTTTTTTATTTTATGCATCCCACCACCACTTCCACCTTTATCCCATAAAAAACACATTATTTTGACATAAGGCACGCACCCACCATATAGACTTTATTTTAAGTCCAAGGGGTTATATAAAACTTTGACAGAAGTCTCTGGCGCGCGCGTGGCCTTAACACTCAGTTAACCTTTTCAACGCCAACGACGCCTACAGGCGTCGTGAACTGTCGTACCTACCACGCCACCGACCGATAAAGTCGTCCGACTACACGGTGTAACTGCGACCTACATGCGTACACTTAAGGCTCAAATTCGCGTCTGTGCATCGCTGGCGTTACAAAGGTTAAGGCTACTTCCTGTCGTACGACTAGTGTCAGAATTCGTTTGTTTTTGTCATTATTTTACCAGGATGGTTAGCATGACACAACGCGACTCGCAATGTCGTTCAGTGCGTCTCTTTCTAACTGCTTCAGCAAGAGAGATACTCACTAAGCAAAAAACGACGAAATTAGCATACGTGCTAGCCGTTCATGATAGAAAAAAGAGCGAGCTGTTTTTAAAATATTCTTTACACATAACCTCATCTGAAATTACTGAAGTATTTATATTTTATAACTTTTCTGAATAATCGATGGCAGTCTGGTGGCAGAGGTGAATGACTAAAAGATTGATTTAGATAATTAATTTCTGTAAAATTCAATTAATATTGGTATTGTAAATAGTACAATAACAGTACTAATTCACGAACTTCTTCGGGCCATCAGAACATGTTGAATAAAAAGTTGTAATAAATAAATTGAAAACTCAAAAAGGTGTGTTTTATTTGGATATCTATTGTCAGGGAAATCCGTTTTAATATCTACTATATTTCGTTTATACGACATAAAAACAGCTCGCTTTTTCCGATCTCTGTTCACCAGCTAGCATTCACGTTATTTCTGTGAGTTTAAGGCCCTGTTTCACAACTCTCTGATAAGTTCCCGATATCAATCTAACAGGTATCTCTGATACGTCTCTATTCGTGTCCATAGAATAAACAAAGACTGCATTAAAGATATCTGTTGGATATAATACCAGGGCCCAATTTCATAAACGCGATAGGCGACAGACAGGTGGCAGTGACAATTCGCCGTACTTTACTGTGTCGACATGTAACGCCACAGACTTAACATCATAGTGGGCATGCAATGTAAATGGAATTGTCAGTGTCACCTGTCACGTTTATGAAATTGGGTCCAGGAACTTCAGAGAGTGATGAAACGGGCAGTATATTGAACAGTGGCCCGTTTCACTAAGCTACAAGTTACAATTTTAAAAGTCTAAACCGGCAACATTGCTCAATAATGACCAATGGCAATGGGCATAATGACCAATGTTGCCGGTTTAGACTTGTAAAATTGTAACTTGTAGCTTCGTGAAACGGGCCACAGGTATTCGAATTGTTCCTCCCTTTGTACTAATGTATTTGACTACAGCAGGTCAGCAACAGCAACAGCAGCCCGGCAAAGTGCTAACGGGAGATTTGGACTCTTCGCTCGCTCAACTCGCGAACAATCTCTCTATCAACAAAGCAACTGCGCCGAAGTAAGTCTTTAGCTGTTTCATGAATATCTTGATACAATCTGCTCTGTCGAATCTAGCTATGATTTAGGAACGGAAGTAATATTTGTTTAATAAAAATATGACCAAAAACTGGATGATTAAGAGACTGGTGCAAAGATGCAGGTAACTTTTTGGTAGTTATGTGTATATTTGAAATATTTGTATTGTGCTTGTGAATTTCTGTCAAAAATATGAGTCCAGGAAGCAGAGCGGTCGTCGGTTTTTAGAGCACTATTTTTATTTATCCTCCTAAAATTTATAAGAAACATGACACCTCCTTACTTTCCTTACCGGTTGCAACAGAGGTTTTCACAAGCTTATATTTAACTTGCCGTGTTAGTATGTGTGGTTCGAATCTTGTAAGACAATTTTGTCTAACTTCCAGTGATCGGATTGTTGTTGATTTAAATACTATCCAGTCTGTCATTTTTGTCGCTAAATATACTCGTACGTCATACAAAAATAAGTCTAATAGATTCGAGATAGGTGGACGCATATGTCAATTAGTATGACGAAATTCTTTCAAATCATGTAAATATTCCATAGTATAAAAGACAGTCTCTATCCGCCTGTCTGTCTTTATATGTTCGGCCGCTAACTCCTAAACCACGCAACGGATTTTAATACAGTTTTCACTGTCATTTAGTTTTTTTTTTTAAGGAAGCCTTTTATGTACATTACAACCTAATTGAATGCGATGCTGGATTGAATCGCTAGTCTACACTATCTACACTAATATAATAAAGAGGTAAACTTTGTTTGTTTGTTTGTTAGTTTGTTTGTATGTAGGGGGTAATCTCTGGAACTACTGAACCGATTTCAAAAATTCTTTCACAGATAGAAAGCTACACTATTCCTGACGGACATAGGCTACTAATTTTACGACGTGAACGAAGTCGCGCGCGTCCGCTAGTACTACTATAATTTAGGAAATGGTTTTATGTCCTGCTGGTTTGCTTATTCTCTTATGTTCTTCAGTTATGATCGTTAATTTACTTGAAATGCCTAAAGTTGGATTCGACAGAACAGTTGACATACGCTTGAATGATTTTATAATCATATTATATGAATTTTTGTTATTTTAAAGTCTGAATTTGTACCGTTGTAGCTAGGATTTTGAAAATTAAGTTCTGGACAAAAAAAATTGGAAGAATAAAAACTGATTCGAAAAGAGTAAATGATAATTGACATTTTTGTGTTTGGTCAGTTTTAAAACTTGAAAAAAAATAATGGATTTTTGTCTGAAACTTAACGAGATACCTTGTGAAGTGATACATTTTTGCTAGTAAATTTTTTAAATACAAGATCTATATTATATACGGTCCTGCCTTTCTTTTACTAAATTCCAGTAGGTTTTCCATTTAGTTACCGCTTTAGTGAGTTTTGAATTTAGTTTTTGGATGCTAAATGCCTGAGAATGAATTTAGTATTAGTAAAAGAAAGAGCATTATAAAATGTTTTTTTAGTATAAGCATCTGCTATAATTTCATAGTAATAAAATTGTTAACAATTTAAAAATAAGTTGTTAAAATAGGCACGTTAAAAGGCATTATCAATTTTGTTAAATTTGAAAAGAGTCACGGTCATTGCAAATACTGTCATATTAATCTTCTTATTAATTATTATAAAAGTTTATTTAGTAAAAGTCCCGCATAAAACATCCCAGTATTTGTAATATAGTAAACTTTGAGTTTCCCTAGTAAAAAATCACGAAAATGTTAAATCTAAAAACTTATAAGATTCCAATATGCGATTTGATTTGATCAGATCCCAAAACCTCAACAAGGTACAAAATGTAATTAATTCTGGGACTCTAAATTTGTAACTTAATCTTAAGATTAACTGCAATAGTTTTGCTGAAGGCGATGCTTTTTCGACAGCAGTTTCCCAATACCCTCCAAAACGTGGTGAACATGAACATACTCAGAACAGCGGAGTTTTGAATTCGATTAACTCTTTTTATTGTATTAATATATTTTGTTTCTTTTTGTCTTTTGGACTCATCCCATTGTTTCAAATAGCTTGTTGTGTCCCACTAGGGCATTGGCCTCCCCTTACTTCCATAACTCCCGGTTTGTCGCAATCTCTGACCATTTCTTTAGATTGGCGTCTGAACCAAATATTTGCAGATGCTATTACTAAATCAGTTTGGTTGTTTGCTACGTGGGAGCGTATACAAACATATAAAAACGGCACTCACACATGCACACAAAGCACATAGCTAATACGGCATACACGTTACAGTTGATAAATAATTTGACATAAGACACGAAACAGCACAGCTCCGCACGCTATCGAACAGCCAAGCACGCATGAACCCCGTGGCATAAGTTACCGCCGTTATTTTAAAAGTTGAGTTAGAGAGATGCACTTAGACCAGATATGTAGCTTTTTCTTACGTTCATGACAGAATCGGTAGGTAAAAGAAAAGCAAATATGCGTGAAGTCGTTACATTGCATAGCCGTTTTTTATCAAACATCTCGAAATAGCGATATCAGTTCATCCTATAACTGACCTTACCAGACACACTGACAGATAAAGACTTTCGAACTTGATGTTAACAGCAAAAGTTTACCAATGAGCTTAAAAATAATAATGCCGCTTGCTTCTTAATTTCAGATACATTGCAAAACCTATTTCTAGAAATTAATATCAAAATTCATTGAAAATAACTGATCCTAAAATTGTACCTTTGAAATTTGCATAACAACTAACGTACGTAATGACTGTACGTCTCTCAGAAACAGGACATGATGAACTGTATATCAAACTTAATAACCCCCGTATAACTCATGATGACCATGCAATAAATATTTGATTGATCGATTGAACTGGTATCTAATCGCTACACAGTATCCTAATTCTAAGATGAGTCTCTTTAACTCAACGCAACTAAGCTGCGTTCCCACTTACGCAACATTTCATTAGCCCACCGAAGTCCTTCCCGAGTTAGGCCGCGTTGCGTTGCGATAGTGGTGGGAACGCAGCCTTACTGACCTAACCGCTTGGTTAGACCGATGCAGTGGAACTCGCCCAAGAACGGATCCAAGACAGGCGTCGCGTGGAGCCCCCAGCCGATGCAGGCCACCACCGGAGCGGGATACAGGCCTATGGTAAGCCGATGGTGCAGGTTGTCGATTGTTGCCCAAAACCTGCGTCGCCAAAGTATAACAAAAATCCGGTTACGAAGGACCAATTTATTAGGGGTCGGATAAATACGCACCTTTAGAAAGTTAAAGCGCGATCTTTTGTTAAAGCTCACGGCAGAGTCTTTATCAATTTACGGCGCATTAAATTATTCCTTTGCTAAACTTCCATGACATAGCATCATCGGGGAATTATTTAATGTTCCTAATTGGCAGTATGAATGTGTTATTGCTAAAGAACGATACTTCGAAATATTGTGTTTAATAACAAGCCTAATAATTAATTGTAATAACACGCCTAATTAATCACAAATACAGTAATCAACATGCGAATAAATAACGAAGAAATTTAATGTTTTGTAATGATCGCTTCTCTTTGGTTTGTAAACTTGCCAACTAAACACGCTTGTAGTGCCAAGAGCAGTTTGCACGAGACAAACCTATGTATGTGATCGGAGTGCTTAAAATTGTAATTGTATTATTGTATTAATCATTACTAAAACTAGAAGCCACTTAGAAATCTTCGACGCCGCACAATCGACAACCGTTTTACATTTATAAGGATTTAGAGACACTCGAAAACCGGATCGTCACACCGCCCCCCGTACCGCTTTCGTTGTTGCATTTTGCGACTTTAGTTTTCGCTAGTTTTGATACTCTTTTGCTATTAACTTACTCGTTTTACTTTCCGCTCTCTCCTGTAGCATGCCAAGCATCCCTTTTTATTTGCGTTTTTGCAGGGTCCGGGCATGACTCTCCCGCCAATGCCTCATACCCTGCCCCATACATATCACCCCCCGCATTACGTTATGGTAAGTTGTGCTATAATTTTTTTTTGTTTCGCTTTTTATTTTTAGGTTGATCCTATCCGCTAGTGACCACGGCTTATGCTTACAGGCTTTGAGCCCTTTTGGTATAGGGCACTTAAAAAATGGTATTGGTATAGAATTTGCTGGAGTGGTCATAATGTTTAGAAATATTTGGAGACACTGTCTATACGATCTAAATTTCACCTATAAACCGAAAGGTTTTTATATGTAAGATGTATGCAAACGGGCAGGCGGTTGATCTGATATGAAGTGATCACCATCGCTCATGGGCATGAGCGAGCTCGATAGAGTCCCGGATCCGTTGCCCTCTTTTTGTATTGACATTTATAACAAGTTATTGCTTGCGGAATTGACTCTACTTTGAAATAGAAGTAACTCAAACTAGTTTGATTTGAGCCGGGTCCGCAGCACCCATTTTTTAAAACATGTCATTAAAATAAAGTAAAAAAAACATTGATCAAACATGGGTTTTATCCGAATTTGACTTTGAATAGTTTAATTTTAATTGGGGTCTCGTTTTGTGTTGTGACATTGTAGAACATTATGCCCATTCAAGTTTGTATTATGACTCATTATATACATACGTACAAAAGATGACAGGAAAAGGCAGATATGTCGGGTAGTGATTTAACTAACAATTTGGTATTTTGTCGTTTTAAGTAAAGCTGATATATGAATATGACACATCGTCTATTATATATAATTCTGTGTTCCCATGATAATGTTACTATGAACTAATCAAAGAAACATAAATGCGTGGTTTAAACATTAATACTAATCTACTTGTCTTATAAAACGACCAATTACTAAATTGTATCCTTTCAGTGCCATACCAAAAATGTACATAAAACTTTCGTAATTCTTTCTAAAATCATATTAAATTCATTTCTCGATTATTTCGTCAAAATCGGTCCAGCCACCCTTGACAGCGTATCAAGGTAAGTAGTAGTTTAAATTTACCAATTTATTTGAACCTCCTCTAATAGCTACTCTGTTTCCGATGAAGGATCTACTATCAATGGTAAGAACTGATATGTGAATGAACAGCATGTCGTGTCTTCTTTAAACATGTTCCGAATTTTTAATACTTGTAGTTCATACAGTCAAAGACGTACATTAGTGTCCATTAAAGACAAAACTTAGAGATGGTGTCATTTTTTAAAAGGGAGGCCTAATATGCACTATGAAGTTGATATATCTATCCCTTTCAAGCAGAGGCTATTTCTTTACTGGACAGTTAATGTTGCCTTTGACTGTACAATGTTTGTAGTAAATACTCTTTTAAAAGCTATTACTCTACGTTCCATCTTCTTAGACCATCATTAATTTGGCGCTGTAAGTAGACATTAACTAATAAGGCTACTTGTCTCTAGCAGGGAGAGCTAAAGCTATGATTGCGTTTAAATTATAGGTTTTAGTGACGCGTGTGAATGGGGCTAAACCGTCGTCATCACTTTAACTCTCGCGATCTGTACTCCTTAGTTCCATGACAATTCTAATTAGGATATACTTACAGCAAAGCAGTTATAATTAAATAATTCAACATAATATTTTGGAAATAATTCTAAGTTTTCTACAATCACTATCTTGTCTATATGAGCGAATAAAGTGTACAGACATATCTTAACAAAGCAACAAGTGTTCTGACAGTTAATTACAGATTTTTTTAAATAGTTTAAATAATACTGGCATCAACTTAGACAAAACCATACCTTGTTTCCGGCACCTAAAAAAAACATCTGTAGAGTGTGTTAAGATATTTTTTTGACGGAAAATGGATGGTCACTAAAAATTTCCATATACAATTATTGCCATATTCAAGCATTTTACGTCAAAAATGTGACAATTACTGAAAAAGTAGCTGCCTCACAAATGTCTCCTCGTTATTGTCAGACAGTTCACGTCGGCTGTCTATAATCAACTAAATCCATATGAAACGTTAAGTTATGGCATTTTTTTTTACCTCTTGCTTCCCCTTCCAGCAACAGCCAGGCATGGTAATGGGCATGCCGGGAGCCCAAGGGGCGCCGCTAATGGGCCAACCGATGCGTCCGCAAATGCAGCCGCAGTCAACCAACCAGTTCAGCTAAGCTCGCTTACGGCGTACAGCCATTACGTTGCGTCTTCTATGTACATCCCGGGGTTGCCATGCCGAAACAAAATGGCGGACGTTTGACAGCTGTCAAACGCGCGCACTGATAGAAAAAAGCTACTTCCCTTAAACGTGAAGACTTAATCGACCATTGAATATGGAACAGAGGGAAATTGTTTATGCTCCAAAGGATTGTATATTATCAACTTATTTTATTGTATAAAGTGACACTTTCTCTTAAATCCGTCTGTAAATGGTCATGTATTAGGCTGTATTTGTTAAAATTAATATTTAAACAGTTTTTTTGGCGTGTTGCAACTATTCCTAAGTCTCAGGACTTTCGATCCCATCCACACCTCATGGTGATGGTTAAGCCGAGAATACTAGTAGTGACATTCCAATTGTACCACAACTACCCAATCTTGAACATAATAAGCCGTTTCTATCCGCGCAGTTGCTCATCTAGCTGAATCTATCTGCGCTTCGACAAATGACATCTGCTGAGAAGGCACGCGTTGTGTAGCTTTTTTCACTCAGTAGGTACGCACTGATTTTGCTCGGGAAGTCACTTGATAAACAATATATCTTAGTTTAATCATGGGTCACTTTCGTATGAGCCCCCAGTGATGATGCATAGAACACAAATATTTTTGTGTAGCTGTTAAAGCCCCTTATTTCGATGTCAGTTATCTCTTAAGAGATGTGTAATCTAGGTAAGAATATACAGTACCGTTTATTAAAATTTATGCTTTGAATGGTCTGTTATCAAGAGGCAGTTGGGTTATTTGAAGATTGTCTAAAGCTGAATTATTATGGATGAAGGCGTTATGAAATTGTACGAATTCATTAAATTCCACCGTTTGTTTATTTATTGTATTGTGCGATGATGTTTCAATAATATAAATCAATGAAATTCCATATGTTACGATTTTTTTTGGAGCTGCATATTTTAATACACGGAACTGTTCCTTCCTACTTCTTCACATGTATAAATATATGTACCAATACACAGATTGTATGTATTTTTCTCAATTGTTCTGTGTTGCGAGTTACCATGTTGATTGGTTAGTTATTTGATTAGTAACCTTCGGTACATTTAATAAAATAGTCAATTATGTTAATTTGGAATCTAAATCGTGGTTTTACGTTATTGAATTATGTTTATAAACTATTGGATTTTAGATCCCTTTCTCGCATGTTTTTGGAGACCAAGGGTCGGCTCATTTACATGAGCCGGGATATTTAATTGATTCGCAGGTTATTTTGTTAGAAAATTATACAATTTTTAATGTAAACTTCCCTAATTATGTTTTCTTTTTCTTATTTATTATTATGTCTTAATGAAATTTTCTTATGAAAAACGGTGCATATATTGTCAATATATTTTGTTATTTCAGACATCACATTCCATGATTGTACAAAACTACATTTAGCTACAGGATGGTTTTAAATGATACTTTTCCCAATTCGACTTAGCATTTCAGTTGGTATTAAAGTGAACATCTAGTTGACATTAGTGACACTCTTTTATAACTATGTTTATATTACGTTCATGCTTTAGATATATATCGCAATAGAAAGAGTTGAACCGCGGTTTTATTAAGTTTTTATTACTATTATATTTAATGGATGTTTCACACCATTATCATTAATACAGACTTAAATCAAATGAAGTGTGACGTTTCAGGAATTATCAAATGGGAGATTGATTTTAAATTGTATTTATCGGTGCTCCCTTACAACAGTTATAGAATGTTGTATAATGATACACCACAACAATATTCTCTGCGTAAATGTTCTATGTTTGATTTGATGTTAGGTTTCATACAACATTTTATGACTTATGTGTAAGAGCATCATATTGACACAATGTATAAAAAATGAATTACAAACAGATATTTAAGTTGTATCATTGTTCGTCGTACACTTAATTGCATGTTCCAAGGTGTGCTGGAAAGTCACTCTTCTAATAAATATTATGTGTATAAATGCTGCGTACTACGTACTTTAGTCATAGCGAGAGCATTATGTCTCACAAACTTGCACAGCATCGTTACGATGTGGTTACGATGCTAGAATGAGACGGTGGTGACAACATTGAACTAACCCATAAGCGTTGCTGAACTATCGATAGTTTGACTATCAATAGTTGACCTCAAAAATAGTCACAATATCAATAGTATCGATACTATCGAAAAGCAATATTATCGATAGTATTGATGCCTATCAATAGTATTGGATTTGATGACTATCGATCCTATCGATAGGCCTATCGATATTGTGCCTATTTTTTGACGTCAAGATACTATCAACAATACCATCGATAGTTCGATACATTGCCGCAACTCTAGCGTTGATTCTTTACGATTGAAAATGGCACTTAGGACGAGTTCACTTTTCTCCTCACTGTCTCAAACCCCTGTTATTTCCATATCCTTGTATAATCTTATGTATAAATCGTAATAGTGAGCCCATTATAATAAAAGAAAAATATTTAACTATCGTTCGACAACTTGAGTCGAAATTCCTACAAAAGGGAGAGGACGAGCCAAGATTTCCACGAACGATTCTTAAATATTTTTAAACGAAGGGTGTAATGTATAGGAGTTATCGCATTAGATTGTTATTGAAATTAGGTGTTACGGGTGTATATTTCTATCGTGTGTCTGTTGTGAATATAAGGACTAGGTGCTTACTTTGAAATCTATGAGTATTGCGGATCCTCAGTTGACTTCGCCTCAGCTAATGAGGTCTAATAAACATCCATTAAATCGCTAATTGTCCTTGGTTCTATACTAACGACAGTTGGTTATTTTTTGACTGTCTAATAGCGTCGTTTGCCGTATAAATGCTTTTAATTAAATACTTAACGCGTGTTTGAAAAACCAATTTCGTGGCGAAGCTGAAATTGTTATTTTCAAATTCGAGATTGTTCAGTTATGTAATAGTGCTATTTGTAATCTATTGTAACTAGAGATGTATTATTGATTTGGTAATCCATACGCTAAAAATTAATGGTATATGATATCATTTGCAATTTTATATGAGATCTGTTGGGCAATTACGAGATTGAGTAGGTATGTTTATGCAGTTGGACTAGGAACCAAAAAAAAAACGAATATAAACATCAAACGCCAGTAGTTAATTTTTAGAACCTTGTGGTACTCTACCGTACGTCCAGATTTCATTTCGAGAAGTTCCTAGCTCTACTATTGACTGCTTGTAATTTTGTGCAATATTCTACTTTGTATATAAAGAAACAACATTTTGCGTCGCTTCAAGTTGAAAGATCTGACGAGATGTGTCATACCCGTTTCAAATCCAGTGACCGTATTCTGTGAAATAGCTTTCAGAAAAACGTTTAGCTCTTTTATTACAGTCTTATTAAGCTACTACTAAAAAAGAGCTCAATTGGTAAAATCTCATTACGTAAAAAAAAAGTAGCGCACTCAACATTTCAAGTCTAGGTTTTAGTACTTGGTCGGCGCACTGCCATGCATGTAGAGTAGGTATTTATGACGAAAGTATTATTACCAGTTGCTTTTTTATCCCACAGGTTTGTCAGTTTATACACAATTTGGTTAAATTAATCAGCTTTTTGTTGTATCTAAAACTGAGATTTCATGTACTATTAAATGTCTACAATTTATTTTTTTCGTTCTTTTTACTTACTCAGGTTTCTTACTGGTGCGGTTAGGGTCTACAAAGACGGTCTGCATTTCAACCGCAATCTAGCTGCAAAATTGCAGGTTGAACGCAGTTTTTCTGCAGTTTACATACTTGCATCAAAATTGCTGACCGCTTACGCAGTCGGCTGCAAGCGGACTGCGCATTCAGACCGCAGTTAAAACTGCACTCAACGTGCAAGTTTGCAGGTGGATTCCAGTTGAAATGCAGACCATCGTCAATGTACAAGGGACAAATATGCAAAGAAAAAACACTGCAGAATTTTGCTCATGTAATTTCGCTCTGTCGTAGTAAGTAGAAGTGTTCTAAAAGAGCCCTATCTGGGTTGACGTAATTTATCAATTCAATGGCTTTTTCTGAATATTTTTACTTGATAAAATGACACTAAATTCTGTCGCGTTTTTTCCGAATACTTGCTTCTACCCTAAACTTATCAATTTGGCCTTAGATTAAATATCGTCAATCTATTTGAACTAATTTGTATCATTTTGGTTGCTAACTACAAAATCTCACTATAAAAGTTGGAAACAACGAAACGTTGATACCATATCAGTTCCCTTTCAGTTAGTGCTGTGATGTGTGCTTCGACTGATTTATTTGAACTATTAGATTAGGGAAGGCTGGAAACTAACGCAATATAGAAACTTCTAGGAGTTCCCAAACTTTACGGATATTCATTCTACCCAGTTCACGAACTTAACGAGTTTGAAGTCTACAGGCGAGTCATCAGTCAATTTAGATAACATGTTGCCGCCCCTTGCTTCGATCCTTGGCATGCTGGATCGGTAATTCTAGACATTCTCACCTGAGGTACAGTTTGCAAGCACATAGAAAATGCATGATGAAGAAAATTGTCACTATTTACAAGCTTGACAATTGCATCAACTGTGTCGTTATTGTCATGTGTTTTCCACGTGCTCGAGACCTTTACATTTTGACTGTTTAGACTTTAAAATGAAATCCAAGATCAAATGTTAGGTCTACGCATGACAGGATCTATTGAATATTATGGTCAAATCAGAAGCAGTATCATGTGGTATGGAGGCTTGGCACCTCATAAATCTCTCTGACAAGGCAGATAAGGATCAGACATCAGACAATGTCACCTGTAAACCCCAACTTTTGATCTCCAATTTCGTTTCAAAGTATCAGCCTGTTTCGTTTCGTGGTACGAGTTAACGCTTGCGAGTAGCTTTACATGGCATGCCTTGATCGATCCATCGATCACATCATACCTCTGTAGCCCGCAATATAACGTTATTCGCTTGCGGGACCTCGCACCACGTAACTTCGGCTTCTCTAGTAGTGTTGTTGCATTCAGTAGGGCTCAGTTAGGCTTGTAAACCTTTATGTTGTTTTGTGAAAAGGCTTCTGGCGATTGTAGCGTTACCGAGTATCACAGTTAGAGGTAGATGAAGACTCGAGTAGTACCCACTATTTCTACTAAATATATATCACTACCTGTAGCCTATTTTTGTAATTTTTTTGTATCTTTTAATGTATTCAGTACTTTTTGGTAGCGTAAGCTGGACAGCTAGCCCAAAAGTCTGTACAAAATCCACACTCGTTTTTTTAAAAATTAAATGTAAAAATATTTTTAAACCTTAAATCTGAATTTAATTAAATAGAGCTAAATTCGAATTTAGGATGCAAAGCAGAATCGTCGAAATTTAGAATCATACACAAGGCCTGTCGGAATTAAAAAGATGTACTGTGACAAGCGAGGCAAAATGGCGGCCATGCTGGGATACCTAAATAATGAATAACCTGAGGCGTTACTTTATGGAGGTCCATAAACTAAGTTCCTCGTTGCTATTCCACGAATTATTTTCCAAGTAGCAAAGCAGTTTGTTCCATTTTATTTACTGTACTAGCTGAGTGAACAATTAACGAATATATTTAACTCTTTGGTGAAAGACTAAATATCGAAACTTAAATCTTTGTAACGCCATATTTTACATCTAGATATTTTTTGTCAGTGTATACTGATCTATTAATTAACTTGACTTATATCAAATGTAGAAATTTCAGGGTACTACTTGGGCCACTCAAATCCTTTTAGAGCGGTAGATTATGAATTCTGATTTTAAGTTTCAGCACTATCACCGTTTGGAACAAATGTCCTAACGTTATTGTGTCATTTTATTCAAAATCGAATGCTTTAAAGTTGGTTATTCTACGAATTTGTGTTGTCGATACTAGAAATCTGAAAATAAAGGGACCCTGTCCCTTAATGTCCTTTACGACATTTGAGATTTCCACTGTCGTAGCAAAGACAGTTTGTTCTAAGCTGCCTATCGCCTTGGGAAAAGTTTAGCTCGGTCCTATAGCTAAATGCCCAAACTCAGATAAACAAGATGGCGTCGTAAAATAGGGGTACTCGATAAAAATAGAAATGCCTCGTCTGGTTTGGAAAAGAAATATCAAATTGCCGGCAATAGGGCTTTTCTTCAGAAGAAACCATAATTGTTTGAACAAATTGTAGATGTAATAATATTGGGAAAATGCAATACTTAGATGGCGTGGTATTTTATGAGTTATGCCTTAATTTGAGGACGAAATATGTACTGACTTCTGTCAGTACATATTTCGTCCTAGGTCAGTTAGTACCATTTTATTCCAAACGGTTGATCGTGGCTTTAGAATTTTTTTAAGTTGTAAATTTTATCCATATTATTTTTATTCGATGTAATTGTTTTTTTATGTAAATATCCTCTACTATGATTACTTACTAGTAAACTTACGTCATGCCTTTAGATATTCAATTTAGATTATTTATGAAGAGAATAAATCATTAAGATTTTTTTGTTGCTTTTATTTTTTCACCTTATTTTTTTGCATTTCACCCATGGGTCCAACGCCTACCAGAAAATGGAGAGATGAGTTCAAAAAGTTTTATTTGAAATTTTCAAATTGTATATTTATTAGAGGATATATTGTGATCGTCTATTTACCTCTTATTCCAATGACAATACCACATATGGGTCTCGCCATGAATGTTGAGCCTTTTATTGGATTCACAATTAGAATTTATGAGCGATAAAAACGCAAAAACGCGGACATCTTACGGCCATCGACCAATCAGAGATAGCAATTGCCGCGTTTTGCGTTTTTATCGCTCGTAAATTCTGAATATGAATCCATCTTTAGACTGCCTCTTCACTGAGGTGGAGCGGAGGAACTGAGGTGGAGTTTCATACGGTTAAAACTCCCCTGCTTGGAGCGTCAAACGTATGGAAACGTCGCACCAGTTTTGCCACCCTTGTAAAAGTGGCTAGATATGTTTAAAATTCACTAGCTCAAAGTATAATTTGACCCAAATACCTATCGCAAAATGTATGGAACACTGGCCAATATGTATGAAACACTTGCAAAAGTTGTCGCTGACGTTCCAAAACCACGACATAGCGACAAAGCTACTACAGTGGCAACACTGCTGCACGTCTCCGCATGGAGAGTGAAATCTCTGCTCCGCCTAGAAAAGCAGCCTTGGCGTAGTTTGTCAAAAGCCTCAACTTTCTTGGCAAGACCTTTTAACTATATAACGGCCTGTGTATGCTTAAGAGTGCGAGGGAATATTTCTGAATAGCGCTATCTTGGTCTGTCTTAGTGATTTTCTATTAGTGTTAAAATAATGGATCTGTGTAGTCAATGTATTCTATGCACCAACTGTCTTCATAAGTAACGGGTGTCAAATCATGGAGTCAATTGTTTTTTATTTCTCACTAGTACAGTCGGCAGCAAAAGTAGTTGAACTGGTAACGGCCGAAAAGATTCCACGAGCTCTTATATACTTAGCAATAGAGTCGTGTATGAATCTTTTTAACCTATTTAGACTGTAAATATATCGGCTGCTGACTATAATGCTAACGTCAAATTCGCCTGTGAGTATTGTTTATTGACAAAAACGGAATTGTAGTCAACAAAACATTCCAATACGATTCGAGTATATGATACAAGTTTAAGTTACCTCATATTCATAAATGCATCCCTTTTGTATGACATAAGCCACTAGTTAGAGAGACTCGTTGAGGAATAAGTTATCCTCAGTCGTGTTCAGTGTCGGTATGTCCTCATATAAATCAATATGGCTATAATACAAGCTCAACTGACATGTGGTATTAACATGGCCGCCGAAGTTTCATATACAGCTCGGTGACGCAGGGAGGGATAAATGAAACTTTGGTAGTCATGGAAGCAGAGGTTTATAATTTATAGACCGAAATTTTCGGGATTGTATAATGTATTATTGGTATTTTATTATATCACTAAAAACATTTTTTTGTATATAAACGGATGGACAGGCAGGTGGTCCATTTGACAGCAGGTGAATACCGCCTTCTATGAGCCATTCGCTATGCTAAATTTTCCATTTTTTTTAATTGACGATGGATTTTTGCGTGCCCACCATGTGTTTAGTTGGGACCATGATTTGGTATCTCAGTAGAATCAGTTAGTTAGAGTGTCCTAGGACAGACCAAACGTTTGGTGAATCTAGTGGTATATTCAATTTAATCACAGTATTAAAGTAGCACTTTCTAGGTGTCTAACAGAGATTATTGTATAGCTGTTATATTAACGTATACTTAGCTCGAAGAAAGTATATATTGGAAAATATATATTTTTGTTAGGTGTGGATTGTTTTCTGTGTAACACGCTATGTCGCAAGATCACCGTTCTGTTGTGTAAACTGTTCTGACTGTTTGGATTTAGGCTTTAAATTGAGTATTTTGTCAACCAAAATAAAACATCTTGAATTGAGATAGGTACAAAGTTATATGGATGAAATAAAACGAATGAAATCCTTTAAAATTGTATGTATCGTCTTATATAATAGATGTCGCTACTATCGTAAAATGTTCAAGTGTGTGACAGAAAAAAGAACTTGTCAATATAAAAGCGAAACTGAACAGTCAAGTAACTACCGAAATGTATAGTGTAAGTTTATATTTTACGGAAACATAATTTAAAATGTTTACGCTTAATTAGCACGTCTGATTTGAGTATAAAATAAAGGTAAAAATAAATCGGGTGCTTTCATAAATTACAACAATGTAATATGTCGAAAAAAAACTGATTTCAGTAGTTCTTGCAACAGAAAACACTCCAATATGCTTTCAGGCGTTGCGTGTTTGTACCTTGTTGAATCGCGAATAGAAGATTATCTAAACACAAATAAATAAATTACGTAATTAATAATGCTTGTTTTATTGCTGTTTTCTTCCCATAAAATTTCCTTCCTAAAACCACGATCACACAGCAAAAACATTTGCCCTGCAAGCAGCTCCAAGTACAAGACCGCATGGATGTAAAAACTATGAGCTTGCGATAAGGGACATCTACTTACTCGAACTCATATTGAAATCGTCAAAATTATATAATATAAAAAAAATATGAATCAAAAAAGTAGGAAGTACTTACAAGTATAATATAAAATAATCCCTCACTGATTTCATTCGGGAATCCTAAGCGGCATCTCATGGCCTAACATACGTACAGTGTTAAGAAGACAAAATATGGTTTTTAAGACAGAAACCAATACCTTTGTTTTGTTTCATTTGTGTTGCTCCTAAAAGGGTATATTGCGTGCTCTGCCTGGGTAAATGTGTTGGCCTGGAGATTTGCTCGATATACCGACGAAAAATCTAAACATCGTCCTATCCATAAATTTAATAGTCCTTTCTAATAAGCGAAAAAGAAGAATATGGAGCACCTGCGTTATTTTATTAGCATAATTACGTTTAACATTTTTTCAATACAGGTGCTCAAAAAGTGCCCTTTTTTTGGCTGTTTTGCGTGCGCAAAGTTCGTTTTTGCGAACTAGTGCGATTTACTTTTTCAGTTTTTTTTTAATTTGTACTTGTTCCAATTCACAACTACTCACCAAAGAGTTTTTATAGTTTTAGTTTGTACCAAGACGTAATAAAACTAAAAACCTATTATTAAGGTAAGAATATCAAAATATTGAGATTTTATATTTTATTACTAGCCTGTTCATCAAAAAAATAAGATTTTTTAAATAATAACAGTCCTAAAAACAGTTCTTATTAAGGTGGCTGAATGGAACGGAATTCTCTGAGACTAAAACATTGTTGGCCTGTTTAAAGAGCAAATCGACCAATCACATCAGCACGCTGATCACTGATTCGACCAATCAGAACACGACTTGTGCTGCATACGACATAAAATCGACCAATCAGAACACTGGGTCTTTTCTGGTACCCCATATTTATTTACATTAAAAAAATAAGGTTCTTTTTAGTTCCACTTGTTCAGAAATAAATGGCAAAGATATTCAAACAATAAGCGATTCTGGGTGTTTTTAAGCACTTCGAAGCGCTTCGCTAAATTAAAAAATAAAACGCCTTTGAATGACTGGCCACTAAGAACGGACTCGTTAAAAAAAAAGTAAAAATAGGCGGGGGAGTGAAAATATTAATGTTCCCGGCAAGAATATTTCGTTATCCTTTAATAATTGTCCTAACGCTCATATTAATATCTATTTGAAAAAAATCTTTCATTGATTTGGCTGAATAGCAAAAGCCATTGCCTTATGACATACTACAGCTAAAAAAAAAGGCGTTTAATTTGTCAAAAATGTTCACTGCTAAAGTTTGTACTTACTTTACTTTAATTAAGAGCTTCAGTAAAAGTCTCAAATTTATTGTATTTTTTTCGCAACTGTATTGAAAAACGTCGTTCGATACACGCGCGGAAATGTCATTCTTCACTCGTCCCGAGTCTTGCCACTTGCCTGCGGCTCGTGGCAAGATATCTCGGAACTCGTAAAGTAATGACATACCTTCCGCACTAGTATCGAAATGTACTATATTAGGTACTGCCGGAAGTTGAAAAACGGCCGGCAGACTTAAGACTGTTTTAGCGCCACCTGTTGTTTAGCATTGAAAACTACAAAGTTACTCTTCTTAACATTTTATTTCCGAACGAAACAGTTGCATCTAGCAACACCAAATCAATCGATGACAGCGACGAGTTTTCGCACTTCGCCAGTGTCGACATTTTGTCAATAATTCCTTGGTTTTGTTAGGGTCCCTGGATATTTCTTTAGTGTTTAGTGTAACTTGAGCCACTAAAATGGCTGATAATGAACAGAAAGCGATGCAGTTGATGGCGGAGGCGGAGAAAAAGTTGAGTTCGTCAAAGACCTTTCTTGGGTCACTTTTCGGGTGAGTACAATGACTCGTTAATTATTAGTGGTATTCCCTGTAATTACCGATTAATAGTGCCTGTTTTAAACCAGGGCACGTAAAACTGGCTTACTTGTTTAGTCCATAATAACCAAATTTAACTAAAACGTTGAAAAAATCAATTACGTTTAGAACAAATGTGTCACTTCTGAGCCTAGTCTTGTTTGCTTGTTAAGTTTGAAGCTAACGTAGGCATTGTCTGCATACGGTTAATTATAGCTATTTAGAATCCTATAGTTAAAGATATGACTCACATCAGTATTGCACATATGATCATAAAGATCTGAAGAAGTGATGTAAAGTGACACATTTTCTCTTTGGAAATGTTTTAATGTTATTTAGCATCCTCATCACGACTTTTGCTCTTCATTCTGTTAAAATTGTTTTAAAAGAACAAAAAAAAGTATTATGATAAAAAACCAAATAACAGCCAGCTAATTTTACTTGAATTTTATTTCATTGACTTTGTAATGTCCAATATGCAATTAAAAAAGTTAACACAAAAATTACGTAGTTACTCCGCGAAATCCACTCTGGTTTCGCAATTCCTATTTGTTAATATGGCGAAGTAAAGCCTGAATCTATTAATCAATAATAATAACTGCATTTTAAAATTTAAATTTCCTGTTTTTTTTAATTTCCTCATTGAAAGAACTCTGGCATCAATTTTGTGCAACTCACTTGTTATGTGTCCATTTCTTATTAGACTGACTGGTACAAAAAGAGAAAAAATAGATGTAGTCAGTAGAAAGGAAACTGTATGCTAACAGTCATTGTCATTCTGCATCTGCCTGTCACTGTTAATTGGAGGGTGATAAGTAGTGTCAGATATAATCAAGGCTTATTTTTTTAACCGCTAAGCAAAAAAAAACTGCACACAGGCTTGCATTGGCATACAAAAAAAAATGTAGGCTAGCTGTAGATTTCAAGACAATTTTAATTAGGTTATATGTATGACATTTAACTATGAAATAAAGTTGCTATGTCACAAACCTCAGGCCCCTCTTTCCCTACATATGTGACGAAATTTATGGTTGACCAATGAGAATCGTCATCTCATCTCCAGCTTAAACATGTCCCACTGCTGGACACATGACTTGTCTCCCAATGAGAGGCAATGATGTAACTATACCATTTGAGGTCCATGGTAAACTAATTGAATGGCGGCCATGAATGTTATTATCCTCCTGTGCTCACAGTCGTATTGTGCCAGGGGCCACCTCCAGGGGTCCATGGCATTTTGCCCATCCAGCCACTCTTTTGCTACACCATTGATGAGAGGGCTTAAGTTTTGGTACCCATGCTGGAGCAGTGTATTGGGAATTACACACCATTAAATTACAAAAGTGATATGGAAATAGCATTCATACTTCATATGTTCTTAACAAGGTTTTTTAATTTATTGAATGACAATATTGACAAATATTCATCATCATATGATGATTTCTTGTAGTCCTCAGGGAAATAAAAGGCTTATAGCAAGCACTTCAAAGAGATGACGTTAAATACTGTTGTGCCAACGTCCTGTCCCCCAGTTGAACCCAATTGAGATCTCCTTCTAAACTAACTACAGATTTTGTGAGGTCAGCAAGGCTTTTTGTTTTACTTCCCGTCAGTTGCCAATTTAGATAGATACCTAGCTAGAGATGTTCAATACAGCATCATTTCTTTAAGACTTCGTTTACACGCTAATTCTGGCGTCAGTTCAGTCCATCATTCCGGTATAGTTTTGACTGATGCCTGAATGATGACAAATGGATTGATTAGGTTGCGATCAGTTCAGACTGACACGACACGAGATAGGTTACATGATAATTCTCTCGTCACTCTTACCAGAATGATGGACTGGACTGACGACAGAATGAGCGTGTAACCGATGTCTTTAATAATCTTTTTGTCAACTGGCTTTTGCCACTTCTTTGACGCAGTGGCTCCTCCAAAGTAGAAGAGGCGGTGGACTGCTACCTACGAGCTGGGAACCTCTTCAAGATGGCGAAGAAGTGGGCGCAAGCGGGGCAGGCGTTCTGCGCGGCCGCACAGCTCCACCTCAAGGCCGGCGTGCGGCATGACGCGGCAACCAACTTCGTGGACGCCTCCAACTGTTACAAGAAGTGTGATGCTAATGGTGAGTATAGTTGTTGTAATAAACCCGTTCATTAGCTACTGTTAATTAACCAAATGTTTGGGTAGTACCGATTAAATGCATGTATGTATGCATATGCATAATGCATAATGTAATAATGTAATAATGGATAATTATCAAACTGCGACCTAAAAAGGAATCTATTTTTGTTGTTTCTTTAAGTCATTTAATGTGAATGCTCATACAAAAATTTACATAACTAAAATAATAATACAAATTTATACTATAAAATAACCGGCCAATTGCGGGTGGTATATACACTCGAAAAAAACAACCCTCCCTTCAGGCGGCAGTCGGGAAAAATGCGGTTAATAAACTGTTACTAATGAAAAATGATTTTTCAACCGCTCAGTTAAAATCGTTGATTACCGGCTTCGCATCTATAATGTTGAGTCTGCTGTTTTATCACAGAGATTCTGATAAGAGAGAACAGGCTTTTAACTGGAATCGCTGTAAAAAACTCCATAAAATTATTTAGGACAAACGTAAACAATGGAGTTCTTTTTCATCAAAGCATACACTGAATTAGGAAAGATTTATTAAAATTAGCGTTATGTTTTCTTTTGTAAGGCGCGATGTTTTCGTGTATTCGTTTAGCTCAATTTTCATAGCGTTATATATATGGAGTGACTTCTTGAAATCCATTAACTTTAGGATATTACAGATCTCACATAGAAATGATTTTAACTGTCGCAGACAAGTAAATGGGTCACCAGATGGTAAGATCACCGCCTATAGACACCCGCGACACCAAGGAGATTGCAGATGCGTGGGTAACACGAGAAGACAGTTAAACAACGCACCAAATCAATGCTATGTAAATATTACAGCTGTATAGTAGGAAGTGATTTTTACAACAAATATGTTGACAGTTTATTACATCACTCTCGTTATCATCCAATCAGTTTGTTGACACTGATAAGCTTTATCAAGGGCGCGGTCATGTTTTTAATCCCGCGTGCACTTGCGTTTCAAATAGTTGCAATCGGATTTAATGATTCTAATTCTAATTCAAATGTATTTATTGCATGGTTATGAGTTCATACAGATGTCATTAGAATACAATAGATTATCAGTACTACATATCCTGCCTCTCAAAGGTTAGCTGAAAGAGATCCCTTTAAGGGATAAGTTCGCCTTTGTACCACTTCATGTATTTTTCTGTGTATTTGTAAGTGCTTATCTACACTAATATAATAAAGAGAAAAACTTTGTTTGTTTGTTTTTTTGTTAGTTTGTTTGTATGTAGGGGGTAATCTCTGGAACTACTGAACCGATTTCAAAAATTCTTTCACAGATAGAAAGCTACACTATTCCTGACGGACATAGGCTACTAATTTTACGTGAACGAAGTCGCGCGCGTCCGCTAGTGTACAATAAAGAGACAAGACAAATACTCTTTACTGAAAACCACACGGAAAATAGTTAACAAACATTAATTAAAAAAACAATTTACAAAGTAAACAATTGGCGGTCTTATCGCTTAAAAGTGATCTCTCTAAAAGAGTTTACATACATACATATTATTATATTGAATGTGGAGAGCAAAAGCCAATCGAAGCGCAGAAATCACCGCAGTTTTCTCGGATCAGTTATTAAGCAAAATAAGTAATATTTCCCTTCCATAGGGTTTCGTGCTCAGAGCGATGTTGTAAGCGCCAATGACGATGTTTTGAGTGTGCCATTCGTTCAAGTAGCGAACGGTCGTACCACTTGATCCGGATGATGCCTCGTATAGAGGAGAAACGCGAGTAGATCATGTACTTTTAGTGTTTAATGGTGGTGTCTTTGCGATATATTTTGTTTCGTGTGGAAGCGGAGGAGGGTGGGTTTTTGCATGGAAAAAAGATGTGTTGTGTCACACAGACGCAGCTATTCTGCACGTGCACAGCACTAGTTTCGCGGAGTAGTAAGGCAATTTGTTCCAGTTTAACGATGTTTCGTTGTTACAGAGGCCGTGTCTTGCTTGCTGAAGGCAATTGAAATTTACACCGACATGGGCCGGTTCACGGTCGCGGCTAAGCAGCATCAGGTACGTGAGATATTCAATGCCAAGAACGCCTAAAAGCGTCGTGAGATGTCGAGACTCGCCACCGACCCATATAATTGTCCAAGTATGTGGTATAACAGCGACCTATATGTAAGGTTCAATTATTTACGTTATTTACGTGGCGTGTGAGTGACAACTGGATCAATGTAAATTAACTTTTATGCTATATTTTTTTATATAAAGTAAAATAGAAAGGAAAACAAGCAAGTGGGTGGTGACCCACTTGCTTGTTTTCCTTTCTATTTTACTGATGATGGTAAGTGATCACCATCGCCCACAACACTAAGGAACCTGCAAATGTGTTGCCAACCCAGAGGGTTAAGATGTTGTCCTCTTGTGTCTTGCTCTCCATGCCAGAGCACAACTTAAATAAATAAATTAAACCAATGCCTATATCTTGGACAAGGATATTTAGAAATGAAACCGACCTGTTTGTCGATCCCTGGCTCCAAATACTGTACACCTACTGTGTTAAATATTTAAGATTAAAAAATAACATCGTAATTTTGTTAATTAAATAAATTACACCTCGTTCAGTTTCTTGCCGGTATCTTCTCATCAGAGGTTATCTCAGAAGCGGTGTTAAATTTTATGACATCCGTAAATGCTTCCTGTGAGCTTACTCTGAGGATATTCTCACTTTGACTTTGACTTTGTCCCCGCCAGAACATAGCGGAGCTATACGAGACAGAGTGCGTGGATCTGGCGCGCGCCATGCAACACTACGAACAGGCGGCCGACTACTTCCGCGGCGAGGAGTCCACCTCCTCCGCCAACAAGTGCATGCTCAAGCTGGCGCAGTACGCCGCACAGCTCGAGCACTACGACAAGGCCGTTCAGATCTACGAGCAGGTGCGACACTGCGGACATGCCGTCCTCATTACCTTTAGGATATATCCACACGTGTCTTATAGCAGGTGCGACACTGCGGACATGCCCGCCTCATTGCTAACAGGATATATCCACATGTATCTTATAGCAGGCGCGACACTGCGGACATGCCCGCCTCATTACTTTTAGGATATATCCACACGTGTGTTATAGCAGCCGCGGATACTGCTGACATGCCCGCCTCGTTACTTTTAGGATATGTCCACACGTGTCTTATAGCAGCCATGGACACTGCGGACATGCCCTCCCCATTGCTGACAGGATATATCCACATGTTTCTTGATATCAGCCGTGGACACATAGCAGACATAGGTGACATATACGGCTCATGACTGATACGACATATTCACACGTGACAGACATAGTTGACATGCCTGTCTCATGAATTATACAATATATTCATACATGTCATATAACAGACATAGTTGACATGTATGGGAAATGACAACATATTCACTCTTGTGTTAGAATCTTATAGTTTTATAGAAGACATAGTTGACATGAGTGCCTCATGACTCATGACATTATTAAAACAGCATATCTACACGTGTCTATAGTCTTCTAGCAGACATAGGTGCCCGTTTTGTAGACATAGACGAACGCCTATAGGAATTCAATAGGGCACAGGACAGATATTATTATCACTTTTAATTGAACCTTATTCTTGAGCTACATATAGGATCCAAACCGGCTAGAGGACTCTATAAACTATAATATCCGCGTGTATGAAGTTTTATCCAGTTTGACCCTCGTGTCTTCCAGATCGCGAAGTCATCCCTGGACAACAGCCTGCTGAAGTACAGCGCGAAGGAGTACATGTTCCGCGCGGCGCTGTGCCACCTGTGCGTGGACGTGCTCAACGCTACGCACGCCGTCGAGAAGTACTGCGGCCTCTACCCCGCCTTCGCCGACACCAGGGAGTGCAAGCTCATCAAGGTACCTAGCACTGCCGCCAGCACACGGCGGAGTGCGTGTTTCGCGCGGCGCACTGCCACCAGTGGCCAGTTTCACGAAGCTACAAGTTACAATTTTACAAGTCTAAACCGGTAACATTGGTCATTATGCCCATTGCCATTGGTCATTATTGACCAATGTTGCCGGTTTAGACTCGTAAAATTGTAACTTGTAGCTTAGTGAAACGGGCCACTGTGCGTGGACTTGCTCAACGCCACTCAGCATATATTTGTCCATTACTCAACGTATTCCTTTTCCATGGATTTCCATGTCATCTTTAATGCCGCGAATCTTGTCCATTTTGACCATGCCGTGTTACGGATATCATTTTTTTAAAATGAAATAGCAAGGCAAACAAGCAAGTGGGTCACCTGATGGTAAGTGTATGCCACCGCCTATAGACACCCGCATCGAAGAGTGGCCTCTTGTGCCAGTAATTACACCGGCTGTCTTGCTCTCCACGCCGGAACACAGCAGTGCAAGCACTGCCGATTAGCAGCAGGATTAGCCAGCAAGATGGTGGTAGCGATCCGGACGGACCTTGCACAAGGTCCTACCACCCGCAAGATCAGTGCAGCGTTTCAGATGAAATAAATAAGTGTTATGTTTTTGTTTTTTAGGAGCTGATCGAACACCTGGAAGACCAAAACACGGAGGCGTTCACCGAAGCCGTGAAGAACTACGACAGCATATCGCGGCTCGACCAGTGGTACACCACGATGCTGGTGCGCATCAAGAAGCAGATCAACGACAACCCCGACCTGCGCTGAGCGCGCCGAAGGTTTGCCACCGCCGTCGCCGCGTGATATCCTGCTCTGTCATTTTTCTAGCGGGATCCGGATATTTCGGGGCAGGAACTGACGAGCGGCAGGCATTGGACGTATTCTATCGACTTTTTTATCGATGATATTAGAGTTTTCATTTAAATTTTGTTATACTTTTAAATTTTTTATTAAGTATACTGTTGCTAATTAAGTTCTGATAATTTACATTAAAGTTATTATTAAATAATTTTCTGTTTTCATTTATTTTTCCACTGTATTAGGATATCGTCGTCGCTGACACTAATTAGATGACATGAAAAATTTGTTGTATTATTTTATCATCCGGTGATCAGTAGGTCTGTAATTGATGATAAAACTTTCTATCATAAGAAGATAGTGTCGGTAAACAATTTATAGTTTATCGATACGTTAAAAAATCGATAGAATACACCGTTCAATCTCTACCGCTTGTCAATTGCTGCCCCGAAAAATTCGGTCTCGTTTTGATCTTCCATATTGCTATACTGACCGCTTAAAAAGAATTAAACACTTTTGTAAGGGGCTTATTTATAAATCGGTATGAGTTTAAAGTTAGATCGAATGTCTTACTAGCAAAAGATAATGTAGTAATTAAATATTTAGTTATAAAATTTCAAAGAAAGTGCTCCATGCTTATTCAAGCGGCCAGATTGGTACTATGGAAGCTTGCAACGCCGCATTTCTATTTATTTCAGTTTAAATTAAAACAGTAGCTATCAAAGGATTTAATGCCACTTTCGATAATACTTTAAAATCGGACTACATGTGTCTAATTTGAATTAATATCAAAAGAATGCATTTTTTTAATTTGTATTTTAAATGGCGTGTTACTTTTCTTTAATCCATACACGCACTTAATTTTGCAAGTCAGGGTTAATATTTTCATTGAATTTGGTGCCCTCTTTAAAATGACTTTAGCTTTTGTCCTAAATTTAGGACAAAAAGCTAGTTTAAGTAACAAGCGTGTATTTGGAGTCTGCTAACGGCGTAAAAGGCCTACCAGCCTTAATTGTTTAAAATTCGTATTAAAATTAATCTAATTAGAAAACTGATATTGCGGTTTTTGGGATGAAAATTTAGTGAGATATGCGAAAGTATTTGTATTAAGGCATATGGAATTTGGGATATTATTGAGTGTAATACATTAAAATAGTCGCTTAGATAAAACACCAAAAGCATCTCATAACTATCATTATATTAGTTAGAAAATCAATGCAACCAATCATTATCGATATAGTTGTTTTATTGTTGAACCTATTTGAACTTTCTCTATATGTCAGTGTATATTTGTCACATGATTGATTAGAAATTGTCTTCTACTGCGTTTACCGCCACTCACGACACGTCGTCGTGATTTCTTATATAGCCTTATAATATTATGCTAGTAAATTTGCCTAGCTCGCTAAAGATTCAGACAGAGGCACTTGATCTAAGTGTACAAAAGTCATGACGGCGACGGATCACGATTAATGAATATAATTTGACTCAATGAGTGACGACTCGAAATGTATGCCTACTGTCCTAAACTGACTTGGATTTGTATTTAGTCCCTTAATATTATAACAATTGGATCGCTCAACATCCACTCACATCGAAGCGGCGACGCGGTTTTATCATTAATGTAGAATATCACAGCTATTCCATCATAATCTAATCGCTCTACGTTACACTACGCTCCATTTACGCTTTCGCTTTTGTCCTTTAAAAAGGACAGATTCCATTGAAGTGCTGATATGATATAGAAAATAAAGCGGATTAACGATACATTTTCTTTATTAAGTGCATAATGGAAGGGCTTTTATTAACAATAACGATGCATTTAACTACTAACGGCACCATAAGTCAACGTTTAACGTCGCTTTTAAACACACGTCGTCAACGAAATGTCTAATTATGTCCTTTTTGAAGGACAAAACATTTACAATGAAGTTGTTTTTACAGTAGATCATAGTTATCAGAAAATTTGTATGTGTAAGACGAAATATTTAAGATTTATACTTAGAAAGTGTACTTGTCACCTCGTCCCCATCTTAGCGAAATAAAAATGTTACAATGTATGTCTGTGTTATCCATTATTATTACGGCTTCCCATTTCTAAGTATTTATTAAATTCAATATTTTGAACTAGATACGTTTCTTTGCGCTGGCAACACTGAAACGTGTCGTGCCGTCAATGTTGCCATCATTATGATGACATATGTCAGATATTCAAACATTTAAAGTCAAACGGGGTAAATCCAAATATTTCAAGAGCAATTTCACATTAAAACGTTGCAGCAACTTTGGGCCGTTTTGTCTCCTACTCTTGACTATCTTGTGACCCTAACATGACCGCTGAAGTTTAATGCACTCTGTTTAACTAGTGTCATAAGGGACCCAAAGAGGTATAAATTAAATCTCAGCGGTCATTTAAGAAGAGTGTGAACCCAGCCCCAAAAAGCGCTCCCCATTCAAACGGCGATAACGTTTTCCACCCTCTAAACCTTAACCTATGGCAATGATTTTTTGGTATGTTGCCATTATTCCTTAGAACTAGGTTTGTGTGTTTTGATTTTTTTTAATTCTTCATCGATTTGACAATATTTGCATTTTAGGAGTTTCGTACAAAACAAAAAAGCGTCAATATTTTTGAAACTATTAAGAATATATAAAAAATCAAAACATACAAACCTAGTTCAAGGGCATAGTGACAACATATAAAAAAATCATGGCTATAGGTGAAGGTTTAGAGGGTGGAAAACGTTATCGCCGTTTGTATGGAGAGCTCTGGGTTCACACTCCTCTTAAGAGCTACGGAGGAGGGAAGCGCGGTAGCTTTTGTTTTGGACATGTAGCTTACGTCTTTTTCTTACAAATTAGCGTATCGAAAGGGATGTACGCTTGTCCGCTATAAACGCTAAGTGCGCTACCAATCATGTAGTAGCGTTTTCCCCCGGTTGCGCTTAAATATTAAGTACAGGATGATTCCTAGGAGAGTTAGCGGGTGATTCTTTAATTGTCTAATGATCTACTGATAGTGTAATGTAGAGGATTTTTAGTGTTAACAGCTCTAGCTATAAATAGTAGATTGTAAGAGGGAAGATTTTTAAATACTATTACACCTTTATCGTTCCATTGGCAGGAGGTATTCAGATTTCGGTGGATATTGTTTGAGAAAAATCTAAAAACACCTGCGACTCTTAACCTCGTAAGGCCCAAGTCCTACATATAGGACAAATGTCATATTGTCATGTCAGCTCCGCAGGCGAAGTGTCGATTTGTTATTGTTTTTTTTTATATCGTTTGTTATAAAAAGTTATTAGTTTTTTTTAAGGAATATGACGATGGAGAGTACGGTGGTCAACTGTCTGGTATTTTACAGGTCGTCCCGTTTTTCAGCTATCAATTTTTCCGTATCCTGTATTTCAATGAGGGAGCGTTCAAGTATTACGTAACGCAATTTTGGGGGGGGGGGGTCTCCTAAAACGTTACTATGCGTTACAGGGGCGGGAGGGGGTCTCTCTTACAACACGTTACGTAACATTGTTTCTAAAAAATTAGGGAATTAAAACTCCCAAACTGGCAACCCTTTTCATTTACGTTACGGGGAATCCCTCGGTTGTATTAGTCTGGTCGTCATTTTTTTTTAAATTGTTCGCGCAAGTTGGCAAACCTTTTGGTTTATATTTCACGGGGAATCCCTAGATTGCATTTAATGTTGTTTTTGTCATTAATGTTTTTTTGTCATTTAGTGTTACGTAACGTTTAGGGAGGGGGAGGGAGGGTACAGAAAAACGTTACGGTGGGTTACAAGGGGGGGGGAGGAGGGGGTCAAAAATCTTCAAAAATTGCGTTACGTAATACTTGAACGCTCCCTGAGACAAATACAGGACCATACCATACGATAAACGCGTTGTCCTGTATTTTTTCCATGAATCCTGTAATTTTAGATCACATCTGTGAAATGAGCACACAGCGTTGGTCACCCTAATGGAGAGTAAGGGGCCATTTACACTAAGCAAGTTCTCGTATACGAGATCAATCCATCGGCCGCATCACACCTCGGTAGCCCGCAATGTAATATGTATGTTTGTATGTAAATTCTTTATTGTACAAAAAACATAATTTACAAAAAGAGATACAGTGATGTACAAAGGCGAACTTGTCCCTTTAAGGGATCTCTTCCAGTTAACCTTTGAGTGTGTGAACGGAGTGTAATACAACTCGCATGCGAGACCTCGCGTCATGTAAATGGACCTTTGGTTAGATTCTTTTCTTAACTACGTTTTACCGATATCTGTACCTTCGCCTATATAATTATAACTAAACACTGTTTGAATATAACTCTTTGTTATCATCACGTGATATAATTTATCAAGCCTTTTTGGTCATTTTGCGTGACCTGTGAATGGAAAGGTTCCAACTGCGTTGACGGTTTCGAAGGAGTATCAACTCTATGTAAGAACGCATTAGACTCGAATAACAACTGCACCAAAATGTGAGATGGAATCTTATTCTCAGGTCACGATTGGACATTTTTATTTAGAATTAGGTCGAGAACTCGATAGTTCCTAAATATTGGGTTATTCTAATAAAAAAAAACTGTCAAGGATTATTAAAACAAGTTTTTTGGTTAATTCAATTTTTTTTGTTGACGTTACTCTATTATTGTATTGCCATCGGAACTACATACACATATAAAAAAAAAGCGGGTCAAAATTGACTTCCAAGATTTGACCTTAAGAAGCTAACAAGCATTACACGCTGTAAAAACTTGTGAAAACCATTGTTAAGGTTTTTCATATTACGTCACAGTACTTCAATAATTAAAATCTTGGGACTATATACACTAACAACTGACCTAGTCCCAAACTCTAAGCTAGAACCTAGAGCGGGTGTCTATAGGCGGTGGTGATCACTTACCATCAGGTGACCCACTTGCTTGTTTGCCTTCCTATTTCATAAAAAAAAGCGTCCTACTTACAAAATATTTTTTTTTCATTTTCTCTAAGCAATTCAGAAATAACAATTACTAGCGCTAGTAGTATTCTTTGCCCCCTTGGATTGGCAAGTCCTGCAGTCTCCTTGACCCACTTGCTCGTTTGCCTTCCTATTTTATATATAACAAATATTTTGGGTTCGCTGGCTTTCTTTTGTTACTTCCATAAGGAGACCTGGAGTGCGATTTTTGAATCTCACCGGGTGACTAAACCTTACCAAAATGGCAGTGTTTTTATAGAGATTCGTCTTTTGGTGTGCTCAAAGCACCTGAGGTGCAATTTTTGAATCTCACCGGGTGACTAAAGCTCATCAGAACGGCCGAATCTCTATGAAAAACGGTCATTTTGGTGAGCTTTAGTCACCTGGTGAAATTTAAAAATTGTACCTCTGTATGCTAGATTTTATCAACTTTTCATAAAAAAACATACTTTAATACCGTCACTATAAAGAGTATTTTTCAACTAAAAACTTTTTCTTGTTTTCTTAAATAGTTGAACCGTAAAAAAATACAGTAAGGAAAAGGTATACAAATATTAGAATAACTTGATATTAGGTTTTCTAAATTGATCTAGTATTCAACACCAGGGCCTACTCTCATTGTAGAATTAACTTAAGCTTTATGTTTTTATATATAGAAAATATTCATCTTAATATTTGGGCGTTTGAACCGCCGTCATTATTCTCTACGGTATAATGACCAGCTGGGCGTAGCTACCCAGGGGCTAGGGGCCGTGCCCCAGGGCCCTCAAGCTCAGGAGGCCCCTGGCCAGTATCCTTCAAACGCTAGCTGTCCTGGGGTGCAATTTTTGAATCTCACCAGGTGACTAAAGCTCATGAAAATGGCCGAATTTATATGAAAAACGGCCATTTTGGTGAGCTTTAGTCACCCGGTGAGATTCAAAAATCGCGATCCAGAGGGGGCAACTCTCGGTTTATGCGAGATTCATCTCGCACGAAAACAACTGTCAAATACCTTGGAAATCTGTAATTTTTTGACGTATCTCGCACGTGAGATGCATCTCGCATGAACCGAGAATTGGGGTCCAGGTCGCCAATATTCTCCGAATACCAGAATTACATACCTTTTTATATAATTTAACTGACCCCGACACTGACCGATGTAATCAAGTTTTGTTTAAAACAGTTATATGGGCGAAACGGCAAAATTAATATTTTTTTGAAACTAGTGTTACGTTATACCCTTGCGTAAGGGAGGAGGGGGCGAAGCGGCGCGCGGAGGGGAGGGTACGATATAATACCACTCTCAAAATATTAATTTTGCTGTTAAAAAATCTAGAATTAACGTACTATTATTGCTTCGAGCACAGCTTCTGTTCTCGTCAAATAGATGTTGATCATCATTTTTATCGCCAATATCCAGCAGACAACAATGACGGCGGTTGAAACGCCAAGTATATACGCCCATCAACCTTGGTTATTATTGTAAATATTACATTATGTTTCGTTATGTAATAAATTTTATAATTTATTTCTTTTCTTTATTTTTTTCCTGTATGTTTAGATCTTGTTATAAAAAGTAGTTAATAAGCAGCTAAGGCTGCCTGCACGTGCGAGCGAATCGCAAGTGGGCGCGCGGCCTTAGGTTAGTGTAAGGTTTATGATTCATCACTTATTTACAAAGCTAAGCAGTTGGTAAATTCGCCTTAATATAACTTAGGCTTACATTTTTGGTAAAAACATAGATATAGTGAAACATGTCGTTTTTATGAAAAACAAAAATTTTGTGTCTAATTTTTTTATTTATACATCCAGGCGTTACTTTGCGGAGTTCGTAAGGTTTCGCGGAGTACTTAGCAAGGAACTTTATGCCTGTGGCCCGTTTCACGAAGCTACAAGTTACAATTTTACAAGTCTGAACCGGCAACATTTTTCATTATGCCCATTGTCATTGGTCATTAGTGACCAATATTGCCGGTTTAGACTTGTAAAATTGTAACTTGTAGCTTCGTGAAACGGACCATTGTTTGTCTATTTTTTTACATATCTTTTAAAATATAGGCGTTCGTATTGTGTTACGATTGTAAATATGTTTTATTAGAAGGAAAGAAAACAGCTTAGTTTACGTACGTACCACGACGCTGGTCTTCCGTGAGCACCTTTCCTGGCAAAAAAACGCAAACACAAACACTATATCTATACATAAACTAAAATATGAAATGAGTGTTGCTCGAATCTGTCACATTACTGACGACGAGGTGGCGACGAGGTACTCAAACGTTCAGCCACTTCTGAGGCCGACCATACAACACCGTCAGGGGCGTATTTAAAGATTTGGCGCCCCGAGTCATTTAGCTTTGGCGCGCCATTAATGACAATGATGTATTTCATTTTAGGGGCGGCCGCCGCCCCTCGCAGCCTGGCGCCCCGGGCCATGGTCCGGATGGCCCTAGGGTAAATGCGCCCCTGAACACCGTCAAAGACGAAATAAATCCTGGGATAGGTTATAAACCAGTTTTATTCCAGACAATGGGTTTTGAAATTGTTACCGAAGAGCACTTGCATATTATTTACTAATCCCCTTATTCATAAAAACTTAACAAAATTTTTACGCTAACAAATGTTTTGTCCCTTTCATTTGAGGGCAAACGTCACAATGACAGATAAAGACATAAATTTTTTTAACTAACAAACGTTTCTGAAGCGTTTATGAATAAGGGGGCAAGTAATTTATTCCGCTTACATTTTTTGTCAAAAAAATGCGGCAAAAAGTGATAATCGTGACAGTAAACAAGTTTTACGAAAAAATGACAGTCCATCATTATACTGACAGTAACCCGCCTCGACATTTTTGTTGGGTTGTTTTTACATAGGTATAGTCGACCAAGAAATTGCTTGACCACTTTTCGACCTCATTACAAAGGGATAAGGTTCAAAAGTGGTCAAGCAATTACTTGGTCGACTATACATGCTGTCAGAGGCACGAAGGATGGTAGTTATAGACCAAGCTCAAGTACCAGGAGTTCCATTTTTGAATCTCACCGGGTGACTAAAGCTCACCAAAATGGCCGTTTTCCCCTGAGATTCGGCCGTTTTGGTGAGCTTGAGTCGCCTGGTGAGATTATTAAATTTGACTTGAATGTTTAAATTTCGATTACAAAATAAATTGCTTCGGGCCTATTACTACTAAATTGCAATTTACCTCTTTATGAATATTCCCAGATCGCAAAACTCTTTGGTCTCAAAATAGGTATTTTACAGAATGCCTCATTTTTTTTTAAAAAAACACCGAGATCTTAATATGGCCGAATTTTAAAATAGCTTAGTTTCATAATGTCTAAACTTCAAAACACTGTCATGGCAAAACAACATAAATGCTTAAAACTACCAAATGTCTAAATACCTATACCTACCGAACATACTAATAAATTTTAATGCTGGCCACTTGAAATTGAAGTATTTTAGACGAAAATAAATTAAATGCCATTTAGGTGTTATCAGTTTGAGTTATTTTAATACTTTGTCATTTTTGACATTCGATATTTGAAGGAATTGTGCATTTGAATCTTTAGGTACCTATTTAGAGACTATGACGTCTTAGGGCAAAGTCATGAGTTTCGTTCAATTTAAGAATGAGACAATTTGACATTTAATGAAATTTAGTGGTTTTGTGGTAAGCCCAAAGCAATAAACTGTTGTATACTTTAAACAGATTTTTAACTACTCACGTATTTTTAAGTCGAGAAATACCCGACATGAAAATTAATATATCCGAGTCTCACGGTAGTTTTATGTTAAAGATTTTTAACTAAGTAATTTAGTGGTAATCTAATTTAAAATAAGTTCAAATAACACTATGTCAGTGTTGGCATTCGTAATTTGTCAAAAAAGGTTGTACACGGAAAAACGCTCAAATATTAAACAAAAACGAGTTTCTTGTAACGGAAATTACTTTACATTTTTTTAAAAGTTAAACAATAAAAATATTACTTTTAAATATTATATAATGACAACGAAAAATCTAGGGTAATGGCAGGACTCGAACTTGCAACCTCAGTATTCCGTGCCGTAAGTTTTGCCAGTTTCGCAAAACGCACGGCCCGGGATGCGGGCTACTTTGGATCACACGATGAGATACAAAAATCGCACTCGACGAAGACTTCAAAATTACTGTAATCAAAAAAGTTACGCACGCGGTACATACCCAATTTTATGAAAAAATAAATTAAAATTCATGTATTCAAGACAAAAAATGTGGTCGAAACGAAACAGCAGTTCGTCATTTATAATGACAAAGCGGCAAACTTTACGTCTTTCAAGTTACGTCCGGGCGGCGCGCGGGTACAAGTTCGGGTTTTTAAATATTTATTTTTAACCAATCTCTACAAAGTGAGCTGAAAAATCAGAAAAATGGCCGATATATCGTACGACGAGATAGCTGGTTAGTGCTTTGTTTTATCCGACTGCCTTATATTTGTTGGGTTATATTTATCTAGCATATATTTATATTTATGTTGTGTAGGTTTGAATGTATCTGTAAGCGGTTATCTCTTCGCCAGAGTTTGTTATCGTTAGGTTGGTTTTAATTACAGGAGTGCCGCAGGATTTTTGTAAAAGAAAACGATTGCGGACGTACCAATTTAGTATAATCATTAAAAATCCCAAAGAAATTGATGAATTGATATTTGATTAATTTTTGTTTGTTTATGAGTTTAAATCAAGTAAGAATAATTTTAGACTCATAGTTATCGATTTAGTAATTTTGTCAGTAGTTTATGAAAATGACATTTAGGGTCGTAATTTTAAACCGAACTCAAGATTCAGTTTCATTCATACTAACGTAGTGTACAGGGTGGCCCAAAATCCTTCTAAACCCGGATACAGGGGGGTAGAGTAAGTGATTGCGAACAACCCTGTAATTTTCAAAGATTCAAAGAATGTATTTGCTCAGAATACATTAAATTTAGGTGTTACAAATAAAACTTGTCCAGTGCATTCAGCCAGCATGCCGGAGCGATTAAAATTGTCATAAAAGTAGGTAAGCATGTCAAGGTAGTAAAAATAATAATAATCACGAACAAATAAAAATTATAAGAGAAAAATAAATAAAAATAAAATCCATTAAAACGAATTTACAATTTAAGAAGTCAGTCACGATCTAAATATTTTCTTACACTATAGAAGCATCTGTCCAGAAGCCAGGTAGTCAGTTTGTTCTTAAAACTATTTCCTTGTAGCATTTTAATGTCATCCAGGTAGTCTAATATATGTCACTATGCACATGTTAAATACATTTTTTCTATAAATCATTTTGTGAGCACGAGGTTGGTAAAACAAATTCATAATTTTATAGCTGGTCCGCCTGTGCATCACTTCACTTCGTTTTTTGAATAAAGGTCGGCGTGTGTTGACAAAGATACAGGTATCTCATAGGTATAAACAGGGCAAAGGAAGAATGTGCACTTCTTTAAAGAAGGGGACGCAAGAATCATCTAACCAAGCATCACATATAACCCGAACCCATTTTTTTTATATTGAGAACTCTCTACGTCGCCTGAGTTACCCCACAGAATTAGGCCGTAGCGAAGAACAGGACACATACCCATGATAAACCAACAGCGCGGCTTCCACTGACACGGTGTATCTCAATCTTCGAAGAGCAAACACAAATTAAAATTTTGTTCAGCTTGTTACAAATTTGGTCAACGTGATCTTTCCAGTGCAGATGTTTGTCTAAAGTGAATCCAAGACACTTGATAGAGGCTACTTCATCTATGTTTTCATTTTCGTATTGAGCTGTAATTGGTAAACTATTCGAATTATAAAAAAAAAATTGCATACATTTAATCTTATTAATATTAATTTTTAAATCATTCACATCCATCCAATTTATAATGTCATTTAAAGAATTATTTATCTCCTGATTGAAAGTTAACTTATTATTACATTTTATTAGGACTTTATGAGGTGTTGCGTTTGGCAAGTCATTTATGTACACGTCAAAGAGTTTCTTTTTTTAATAATTTTATTTTTTGACGATGTGGGATCAAAAAAACGAATGCAGTGACACCTTTGCTCCCTGTACCTCCCAGCTTTACAAGGGATTACCTCTGACGTCATTTCTACAGTTCAATTTTAGACCTTCAACTGTCAACGCTAATCATATCGAAATAGGATTCTAAAATGAATGTTATGAAATCTAAATCGTTCGTTCGTTCAATCGTCAATAACCATAAACAAACCAGTCTGGCACTGACTTGGCAACCAGTAAATAGTCTGGCAACACTGATTTGGGATTGTTTACGTTGCTAACTAATAGAAAATCAAAAAATCAACCTTGAGAAAATCACTTAAATTTCATGATTTTTTATGAGTTTTGAACCCCGAGCCGTCCCAAACGCAACGGCGCCCAGCAGCCAGACTGCCACAATGGTAGTCCAGAAACACGCCAGAACACGACTAGAGTAATTTAAATCGTTTGAAAATGACGTGAATTTTTTTCTGCTATCTCTCACTCTACTAGTTGGATATGGTCTTGTGGATAGAAATATAAGAAACTAATGGTACGAATAAAATTATCAAAATTCTGTAGACAACTGCAATATTCAATTGACAAGGTAATTTTTTTACTTGACAAACATTCATTTGAATTGACAATGAGAATAACTATAAACAATGTGTTATCGTCCGCCCCTTCACTCCCCTTCAAACAGTTTTTTAGCCTTAAATTTGGTTACACATGCCTTTAGTCGAAGGCCATTCTCAGTGATTTTAAAATGTTTCGAAAATGAACGAGAAAAAAAAATGGAATAATGACGTTTACGAAATGTTCAGAAAGCCAAGAACTTGAAATTGTTTTATTGCTTAAGTCAGCTACATAGAATTAACTGTTGTCCATTCCATACGTCATTATTATACACATAAATATAAAACTTGATTTTTTGTGTAAATGATTAAAAATGTATTTCATTCTTTTATTACGAGCCACTAGACGGCGCTTTTAGGGAATACAATTGATATGGGATGAAATGAAAAACATGGCAGTGGTCAACTGTTTCTGCAAAAAACGTCATACATGTATAGAATTTGTATACAAAATTGTTGGCGTCAAATATATCCATTCGCTTTTAAACTTTTGTCGAGCTGTTAAGTTTTGTTTTTCATAAAAACGTGACATGTTCAAATCCAGTTTAGAGGTACATTTTCGCATTGAATTACGGTAACCATAGCAATGGAAATTAATTGTATCGGCACACTGATAATCGTTTAATGTATAAATAAAGTGTTAATACAACAATGATGTATTATTTGCGTCTTTGCGTCCAATTTTAGCGACAGTAGCGATATCTTGTGGCGAGTAGAAGTAAATCTTCACTAGCGCCCAACTATGTTCAACCGTTCAACCAAACGCACTAAACTACAATGTACATGACAAACACAATGGCGGCGCCACGGTCTATGCAGATTGTTAGTTCCATTTTTCATCGTGTTTTAGGGTTCCGTACCTCAAAAGGAAAAACGGAACCCTTATAGGATCACTTTGTTGTCCGTCGGTCTGTCTGTCTGTCTGTCTGTCAAGACCGTTTTTCTCAAGAACGCGTGGAGGTATTGAGTTGAAATTAATACCAAATACTCAAGTCTGCAGTCCCTTAGAGCCGTGAAAAAATCAAACTTCTAAGTCAAAGGAATCAAAAGATACGGCCGTTTATGCCGCATGTTTCATATATTTGCAAGGCATTCAAAAACCTATGGGGTACTTTCCGTTGACCTAGAACTATGAAATTTGGCAAGAAGCAAGGACTCACAGCGCAAATGAAATAATAAATCCGAAAACCGTAAATTTGTAGTTAATAAACACAAAAACATATATTTTGGTCATACAAAGCAAAAATGCGATACTAGATGTTGTTGATGACGGAACCCTCGGTGCGCGACTCGCACTTGGCCGGTTTTTTAATCTGACGCTTGAATTTCGCTATCCGTCCATAGTGCTTTAAATCCGAGGTTTAATCGGGCGTCCTCAGACATGCAAAGTAAATAGAATTACGGTAATTCTGAGCTGGCTTTAACACAATGTACAGTTAATAATCAATCTGATTTCTGAGCCACTGTAGAACCTTTTCAAAATAAATGTCATAATTACTTTCATGAGAAATACCATAATGCCGCAGCTGCGCAGCGGTCACCCATTACAAGGCCGTGTCTACGGTGGCATAGTAATCAGTTAAGTTGGCTGTCTAACCAGTATAACATACACAACGATCAGCAATCAACACGAAATAGAGCCTACAGCTTTCTTTGCCTACAGTACATTTTTTTTTATAAGCTGAACGGGAATTATTCTTATTATTGCATGTCAGCTACTCGGCAACAGAGGGCGCTGATATCAAACGTCGACAATATTGAATGGGTTCCTGTTTTTTCCGCTGGCGCCACTGAACTTGTGACTGGTTCCGCGTTTTTTATGACTACCGTAGACATGCACTGGTTCGTCGCCGTGCCTGCCTGCCATAATGTCCTGTAACATTAGAGGTGCAATTTTAGAATGTCACCAAGGGACTAGAGCTCACCAAAATTGCCGAATCTCTATGAAAAAACGCACGGAAAACGGCTATTTTGGTGAGCTTTAGTTATCCGTTGAGATTCAAATGCAATTTTTGAATCCAAATGAACCAAAATGGCCCCTGGCCAGTATCCCTCAAACGCTAGCTTTCCTGGGGTGCAATTTTTGAATCTCACCGGGTGACTAAAGCTCATCAAAATGGCCGAATTTCTATAAAAAACGGCCATTTTGGCGAGCTTTAGTCACCCGGTGAGATTCAAAAATCGCACTCCAGGACACTGTCAGGTCAAGTTTAAAAATATCTATCGATTGATAGAACAACGCTACAATAACATGTCGCACCCTTAGAATTAAAGCGACTCAATTCTGAATATGATATTTCCCAAAATTAAACCCTATGTCTTTTAATTAAGGTGATATTTTGGGACGTGTATTATTCAGAAATGGGTCACTTTAATACTAAGCGTGCGATGTAGTGGCGGCGGTCTTTATCACGCTGGATTAAGAACGTCTGGGTACATAGTTGAAACGATGAATGTACCGCCGTAACCAAATTTTTAAACTGCTGTTATATGTATCATAATTAACAAAGTACCATCTCGCTCTAGCGGCCGAAAAGGGTGACTAAAGTTCACCAAATTGGCCATTATTCACAGAGCTTCGGCCATTTTGGTGAGCTTTAGTCATCTGGTGAGATTCACAAATTGCAGCTCATCTACTCACTAGCTAATTTGTCTTCCTATTTCATAAAAAATAGTGAAAATGACCTGCAACAAACTTGTGTCGCTGGAAAGTCGCTCTTGCACCTGGCTTTCGTCGCCGACTTGAACTGATTGCAGGTTGGAATAGAACTTCGACACTAGAGACCCGAGGATGTTACTCATGTCAACGTTGACACGGGGATTCGGGACAGCATCGTCACCGACACGTTGATTCGGGTCTACGGGCTTTTGCGCTAAAAATACAAAATAAAAAGGAATAATAATTTTAGAATGTGCATGATTTGACATCTTGTCTGTAAATCAAAACCTCATCAAAACGGAAAGAACTCTTCAAAATAAGAAAAACTGTATTTATACTTTTTGCCGACGATCACTATTTTTTGAAATATCCCGAATAGAAATCCATGCAACGCAATCTCCGCGAAAACGCTCTACCTAAGCGCTCTACATATAAAATGGCTATATAGGTACTACGTCACGCCAGCGTAATTTTGCTGTAATTGTATGAAGAACTAAATTACGTTTAATAGAATAATGAGAGCGTTTATATGATGACTTTCATAATACAAAATGTTGTATTTTTATAAGGGTCCTAATAGGAGTTTAAAATGCTATATAATGAGAACACAAAGAAAAATTAGGGTAACGGCAGGAGTCGAACCTGCAACACAGCATTCCGTGCCTTGCATTTGCCAGTTCGCGAAACTCGAAATAGTTTTAATGTATAAAAAGAAAAATACTAAAAATCGAAAAGTAATAATTTCGATTACAAAAATCGTGAAGAATTGTGAAGAAAAAAAAATTAAGTATTTTTTTCTTAAGTTTCGTACTTTTTAATCGCTATAGCCCTCATAATGATACGCGTACCTGTATGTATTTTTAAAATATTACATGTAGATATTATTTTTAAAAATTAGGCGTTTATCTTCAGTGATATTAATTGACGTTGCAGCAGTCAACAATAGACATCGAAATGAGAAAATCTTAAATCGATGACAATAGAACTAAATTATTGGTGACTAGCAATCTCGCACTTACTTAGGACGTAATGTATACAAATACCTTCCGTGAGAAAAATCTAAATGACAGTGAAAACCACGTGAAAACTGTATCGAAATCCGTCGCGTGATTCAGAAGGAGTAAGCGGCTGAAGATATGAGTACGACAAGAAGATGAAATGAAACATCTGGATTGCGATTTTTGAATCTCACCGGGTGACTAAAGCTCGCCAAAATGGCCGTTTTTCATAGAAATGCGGCCATTTTGCTGAGCTTTAGTCACCTGGGGTGCAATTTTTGAATCTCACCAGGTGACTAGAGCTTATCAAATTGGCCGAATCTAATAAAAAACGGCTATTTTGGTGAGCTTGAGTTACCCGGTGCGATTAAAATGCAATTTTTGGATCTCACCAGGTGACTAAACCTCTCCAAAATAGCTGCATTTCTATGAAACACGGCCATTTTGGCGTGCTTTAGTCACCCGGTGAGATTCAAAAATCGCAACTCTGGTGAGATTCTAAAATTGCATTTGAATATCACCGGGTAACTAAAGCTCACCAAAACAGCCGTTTTTCATAGAGATTCAGCCATTTTGGTGAGCTCTAGTCACCTGGTGAGATTCAAAAATTGCACCCCAGAATCATTTATAAACGTAAGATAATAAAAAAGTCTGTATTTACTTACCGTAGCATGATATTATCAACAACGATAATACAGTTCGTAAACAATGCATATTGACGTCACCCATCATGTTTTAATCACGGCATATACCTATTTATGCACCACGATTAGCACACATCTATTGTAAGAAGTATTCCTTCACTTCCTTTCTAACGAATAAAAACCCTGTACTAAGTATTCTTTTGAAAAAGATCTCGAAGACTAAAATTCCTCTGTATGACGCAATATACGTCTTTATTTGCATTTGCGCGCAATTTTAAGTTTTATTTGTTTCATAATATACTTTTAAAAATTAATTAAATGTCTACGCGGCACAATGATCCGTGCAAACATGAATCATAGGTTTATAAAACACAACAGTCTTAAAATTAGATATTGATTACATTAGCAGTAAAATGAAGTCAGGCGTCGTTTTTTGATTAAATTCTCAAATAGTCTACAATATGGCTGTAAGCTGAAGATTGCATACAATACGGTATTCTAATGAGTTTTTTATTTCCGAAATTGATATATATTTTTGAAAGAAGAAAAACTGTGTTTTTAGTTTTCTTCTACCATCATTATTTTTTGAAATATCACGCGGAATAAAATGACAACGGGCGTGCGTCGCGAAAACGCTCTATCGCGCTGCATACAGGACCAGTGACGTCACTACCGTGAATTGTATGGCGTACCGTGAATTAAATCGCGTTTATTTTAATACTGTCAGACAACTAATTAGTCTCATAATAAGATCTATCTACATTTTTAATCTGAATTTGAATGAGCATATTTCCAAACAAAAAAAACCTTTTCCTTCGTCATTTTCGTAACTTTATATCGTGTAACTTCTAAAATATCGGATTTTTTTAACTGCATCTTCGGACATAACTAATAATAATAGTCATCTACTACATTTCACTTTTATGCCATTTGATTTGTGACCGGAATACCGTATTGGTTAATTCCGATGCGTTGTTAGCAATCCTAGCATTATTTTAACTCAAAGCACCTAGCACGAACCTCATCGATATAGGCACTAACTCGCTATGAAACTCAGTGCGTCTCTTCTACTGGGTCAGGGGGGTTCCACTCCGCACTGTAGGTATGCTCGACTGCCTTGCCTATGGCATAGGCAAATCGCAGTAGGCTGTCGGCTTGCCCGCACTCCAGATACCTTACACACTTTGACAAGAGCCTCAACAATATGGCTGTTAGAGTCTACAATAAACTGGATGATACTGTAAAGGATTGCCAGGAGTCAAACCCAAATTTGCAAACGCTTCGCAAAAAGTTTGTTAACTTTTTATGAATAAGGGTTGTTTGCAAGGCTACGAAAAGTTTTTTTGTTAAGCGACCTTATTACTGTTATTTTATTAAAGAGTACCTACTACGCTAATGCTCTAGATGAGGCTTTAATAATAATATATTTGGTATTGAAGTGACCCAATTTATTTGCGTCATTTTGGCTTTTTTATTTTATTTATTCCATTGTATAATTAATTATTAAAATAATAAGACATTCCATCTGGATTAATTGACCTTTCTATATTTTAATTTTTTATATAATCGTGGTTTTGTTCTTTGTAATTTTTTAATTTAACAAAGTTCATTTACTTGGTCTTTCTTGGTTATATAATTCATTTATTCAGACTTTTACATAATCATAACTAACATTAGTAAGAGTTGTTGCCAGATTTGGTAGCTACACACGCAAAAGGTTGTACGTATTGTTCTTTAAGATTAAAAATAAATCATTTTTTATTAACTAAAAGAGTGGGCGGAAATGAATAACAAAGCTAACCGGAAGACAGGAAGAAGAAATGGACCTATTAATCTTACAGCATTACCAACATAATCAATAACCGAGAATGTTGTGAATCTTTGATGTGTTTTTGTATATAATTGTATTGTTTTCTAATTTGGCTGACATGTTCAATTTTGATCAAAGCCCCTAAATAAATAAAGAATTAAAAAATAAATAAACGAGAAACATAAAGGAAAAGAGATAGCAGTAACATACAATATTGTTACATGGCAGCACAGGTATGAAAACTATGCCTAAGCATCTAATCTAAAACGCAGGCAAGACTGCTCTACGCCGAGGGCGTTCATTAGCGACCCTAGATGGAGGTACGGGTGTTATACAGGGAAGGGATATATATATAATATAACTAAATTATTCCTGTTTCATAGCCCGCTTCGAATCGGGATTATTCTCCCATTTGGAAGCCAGCTACCAAATCTGGCTACGAGATGGGCCTCAAGAATTCCCGATTCGTAGCCAGCTTCGAATTGAAATTAGTCTTCCATTTGCAGGTCAGTTAACCAAGTCTGGCTACGAGATGGGCCTCAAGAATTCCCGATTCGTAGCCAGCTTCGAATCGGGATTATTCTCCCATTTGGAAGCCAGCTACCAAATCTGGCTACGAGATGGGCCTCAAGAATTCCCGATTCGTAGCTAGCTTCGAATCGGGATTATTCTTCCATTTGGAATCCAGCTACCAAATTTGGCTACTACATGGGACTCAAGAATACCCGATTCGTAGCCAGCTTCGAATCGGGATTATTCTCCCATTTGGAAGCCAGCTACCAAATCTGGCTACGAGATGGGCCTCAAGAATTCCCGATTCGTAGCTAGCTTCGAATCGGGATTATTCTTCCATTTGGAATCCAGCTACCAAATTTGGCTACTACATGGGACTCAAGAATACCCGATTCGTAGCCAGCTTCGAATCGGGATTATTCTCCCATTTGGAAGCCAGCTACCAAATCTGGCTACGAGATGGGCCTCAAGAATTCCCGATTTGTAGCTAGCTTCGAATCGGGATTATTCTTCCATTTGGAATCCAGCTACCAAATTTGGCTACTACATGGGACTCAAGAATACCCGATTTGTAGCTAGCTTCGAATCGAGATTATTCTCCCATTTGGAAGCTAGCTACCAAATCTAACTACAAGGTGGGACTGAAGGTAAAAACTTGAGTCGGTTGTTAGGTTCACAGGGTTTGTTTGTATTGTTTTGTTTATAGCCACGGCCAGGGGAAGCGTGTTGATGGTCTGAATCCTGTATTATCTTCAAAATGTGAGCCAGGGATCTGTATCGGCATTATTGGTATTTTATCTTTATAGTCATTATCCTCAAGAATTTTGCCGACATCAGAGTTTAAATCTAGCTCGGGCCACCATTTTTTGACATCCAAAGTGTCATGCCCAGGTTGTATGTCGTCATACTCGTTGTGTTCATGTCCCGGAATGAAGAGATGTCGTTTTTTTTCGTCTTCCTCGCTGCCGAAAAACGGAATGTGTATCCCTTTTGTATTCTCCTCGCTGCTTCCCTTGCCAAACATTGATTGTTGCCGCGCTGTTTTTTGTTTATGATTGTCGTCGTTATGAGCGAAGAGAAGCTTTTTAATAAATTTAGCAGCGACCTGCCCGAAGCTTACATCGCCTTTGATGTTGAGGTTTACTCCTTTTGATGTTGTTACAACTGAAAACATGTTCAACATGTCAAACGTTACTACCGCATTGACACTATACGATCATAAGATCTTAAACCCCTCTTTCTTTATGGCTTCAAAATGTGTCCTTTTTTTATAAAACATGGAAGGAAAACACGCTAGCAGGGTAAGTGATCACCATCGCCTAAGACAACCGCAGCACTAAGGAGGTTGCCGACTCAGAGGGCTAGGATGGAATACCATGAATAACCACTCTCTTTTCTATAAAAAAAAGCCTAGATGTAGGTCGTTTCACAAAAACTGCCACCAAGCATTTATGAAACTATAGTGATTTCATAGACATTTGGTGGTGGCTCTTGTAAAGCGACTTACGAGTGTACTTATTTATTAGAAACATACTATATTAGGAACTCACCGCAAATAAACAACAAAATATAATATAACATGTTCCCAAACTGTAAACAGATAATGTTGAACTTGTTCGAGAAACTCATTAAAATAGTTATGCCTAATTTAAAGTTATAGCTTTTTTAATGAGAAATTTTGTATTACCATGAAATAAGCACCGATAAAGGCTATTTAAAGCGGCAATTACATTAAGTCAATTGCCCCATGGCATATGCGGTGATCGCAACAGTGCAAAGAACGCGGCAGTGTCCCGTATTCGGTGAACGACAGCTGCAACCGCCTAATACTTATTTACCCTAGGGCCATCCAGGCCATGGCCCGGGCGCCAGGCTGCAAGGGGCGGCAGCCGCCCCTAAACTGAAATACTTTATCGTCATTTAATGTGGCGCCAAAGCTAAATGGCCCGGGGCGCCAAATCTTTAAATACGCCTCTGCTAATACTGCCACTGCAGTCAGCGGACAGACTCGTGTGAAAACGACGTTCGTTTGCCGAAGTAGTTTGAAACAAGTTCGGCGACCGCATTAGGTGAACGAAGTAGTAATTGCCGCTGTATAGGTGGTCTGCGTGTGAACTGCCAGTCGGCTGCAAAATTGCAGTTTGGATGCGGTATTTCCGCTTCCAGTCAGCGTGCAGTTCTCAAGAATGTTTACCGTTCTGTGAACTGCAGCCTGTATAGAGTCGTGTAAACTGCGCGCCCACTGCAAGCGGATTGTAAAGTTAGTTCACAGTTTTAATGCAGTTATGCCAAGATCTCTTGGCATAACTGCATCAAAACTCTTGAAGAGGTGGTCCCATTTTTTGGACAAAATATTCCACCTCTATTAAGAGTTTTTTTTATATGACATAGGGAGGCAAATAATACAAGTTAGTCCGTGTTAGTATAACGGTTTGAGAAAATCAACTGTTAAATTTAGTAAAATTTCGAAAAAATCTATAAAATCTGAGCGGAGCGTGGGCGAACCGCTAGTCATTGATACAAAGATGATCTTCAATGATAGTTAAATAAATGCCGTGTAAAATTTATTTGTCAAGAAAACTATGGCGTCACCATTAAGTAATGACGGAACGGTCACATATCGACATACATAGAACATAATTGTAACTGGCGGATGTACGTAGATTTTTTTAAAGAAAATTAATGTGAGGTTTCTTTATAAAAGGAATAGAAGCCAAAGCAATTATCTTCAGAATTTCTGTCTGTCTGTCTATAAGTTTGCAGGCACATCACGCAAAAAATACCGCACGAAATTGGATGCAGTTTTCAAAGGGGTACTACTAAAAGTCTTGCTTAAAGTCTGGTGCATGTTTCATCGACCTGGAGTGCGATTTTTGAATCTCACCGAGTGTCTAAAACTCACCAAAATGTTGGTTTTTCATTGAAACCCGGCCATTTTGATGAGCTTTAGTCGCCTGGTGAGATTCAAAAATTGCACCCCTGCTTCCAAATTCCACGCGTACGAAGTCGCAGGCAAAAGCTAGTTACGTATAAGCATGAAATACGAACAAACGAAAGTTATCAGTCCATCTGTGTATCTAGAGCAGCGATCGGTAGAATCGGCTACGTCAACCTCTTTTCATTTCAGTAAATTTATTAAATAATTCTAAAAGGGCAAAGGTCTTCCTGCATTATAATGATAATGGATTCCATATAACTTGAGGCGGTACTTACGGTACAGTGCTCGCTCGACTTCCAAAGTGATTAGGTATATTCCAAAATGTACCAGGAAAACGAAGTGGGTGTTTCGAAGATCGAGAAAAACAAATTCGAATCGTCTTTAAGTGAATTGAAGAAGAAAGCTTTTGTGTCTGCCGCTGATATCGAAAGCTATGGTGGGTAACTTTTACTGCATGTCATCAAGATTATGTCCATCCAGTAGCGTAGCGTGGGGGCGGAAGAAAAATTTGCCACCCCCTCCTAGATACCTTATCTTATTTTATCTACTAGGGGTCCTTTCGGATACACTTTGACCCAGTGGGATCTTTTGTGTATTTACCCCTCCTTCGCACTTAGTCCATCGCTTTTTCCACTTCCTCCATAAAGTGGATGATGTGGTTTAGCGGTAGTGCCTTGAATTCTCCTGGTTTGGGGTATACGTTACCAAGGAGTTTCATTCTTGTTCTGGCGAGGGCCTCACAATCTCATAATTTAAGCACCAAACTATTTCCATTTAAAAGACAATTTATAATGTCTTCTTAGTCGTTACACTCTTGGAAGAGTGGTCGTGGTCTTTATTTCAGGGTTGTTGGCACGTTCACATTCGCCATTCCTCTCTGACTGCTGCTTTCCTGGTGCACGTATGAAGGGGGTCATTCAAAGCTGCCCTGGTCTGGTGGTCATTTATAATGATCAGTAGTTCTAAAAAACTTTCCGGCAGCTTCTTCCAAGATATTATTATTTATTGTGAAATTTTGCCGCCCTCTAAAGATGACGCCCCGGGGCGGGCCGCCCCTGCCTCTCCTATAACGCTACGCCACTGCTACTTCACTGTTAACATTTAGAATGTTTGGAAAAATACTAACTTAAAAAATACTTATTCTAAATAATAACTAAAGATTAAGTCTAGTATATTTAGACAAAGGGATCATTCATGTATTTAAAATTTGGCGGCCGGATAGCCTAGTGGTTAGTGACCCTGACTATGAAGCTTGAGGTACCGGGTTCGATTTCCGGGAGGGGCAAATGTTTGTATGATGAATACGAATGTTTGTGCCCGAGTCGTGGATGTTATATGTATTTAAGTATGTATATCCGTTGTCTAGTACCCATTACACAAGCGAACTAAAGCTTTAGTTGCTTACTTTGGGACTAAGTCAATTGGTGTTAATTGTCACAAGATATTTATTTATTTATTTAAAGGCGAGTTATCGTTCGAAATGTTTCGGAATTCGGACCTCCATTGTCCTGACTCATGAGCCCCCATGGCAGAGTAGACTAAGTACTTTAGTCTACTGTGCCCATGACATCAAATGTGTCTAAATCTCACGTACTTACTTAGTTTTGCATTACAAAATCTGTCTCAAATCGCTGCCAATAAGGAGAGTGCTCATTAGATAGGTTTTTGACTTACGAGCGCTCGACATTCGCTAGCTGCGAGCCAATCAAATACACGAGCGTATATTTTAGTTGGCAGTGATTGGCGCGTGTTGAGCCCTCGAAAGTCTAAAAATCAGGGTAGTTGAAGTACTATCCTGCTTCAACTATTGTATTATTGACATCCTAATCACAGACCTAATTTTACACAAAATTAGAATCTTTTTTCTACTAGCATTACTTACTAGCACTAACTAGCAATCATCTGATGGAAAGTAATCTCCGCAGCTCATAGGAACGAGCATACCCCGCCGGGCCAATGATCCGTGCCGGCTTTTAGGTCCAACAATCCCTGGGCCTTGGCCCCAATCACCGTACGAAATGCAGCAGCAGGCTCCTACTTTCCACCGACAAGAAACTCAACGAAGTGTAATTTATTAAATAAATCAAAATTACAACCATCTTAAATATTTAGAAATTTAACAATTTAACATAGGAGGTGCACAAAATTTGGAGCCAGGGATCGCCAATACAAATCGGGATCATTTCCAAACATTCCTGTCAAAGATATAGTCATTGATTTTATAATACGCCCGTGAAATTAATGTCTTCTTGACAATAGATTTGAATTTTGTATCATTTTGTTCAGTAATGTGATGTGTTGTAATAAATGGAATAAAGTCCATGCCCCTATAAAATACTACATGTTTTATTTCAACATAAACATGTAAAAGGTCCTTAGATCCGGATCTGAACCAGCGACCTATGGATTGTTTTATTGCAACCCAAACAATATTGACGCTACGTCTTACAGCTCGACCATCATTGATTCTCGACATTTTCAGCAAATACTTTGATGTCGTCGGCAAAACGAAGATGAGTCAGGTATGGTCCCCACTATGATTAGGCCTCAAGCTTTTTATCCAGTCAGTCGAGATGTTTAAACATTATTTTATTACCTTTAAACAAGAAAAAGCAATATATCGAAACGGAACCAGCATCAAACGTTCCTAATGTAACGCTGGGAAAATAAATTACGCCTGCTAACTTAAAAATAATTAAAAAATTTAAAAACATGTCGGCCATTGTTTGGCTGGGTCAAACGACCAACTTCCATTTAGGTTATGGATCGAATGAGATCATTTTTTGTATTGTTTACGCTAAATACTTAAATTAGTAGTCAATAATTCGTAAATTTATAATGTTAGTTAATTAATTCTTATTTTAGTAAACGACCACCAAACATATACAAAAGGATACATAATTTATTGTGAAATATCTTAATTATAATAAGGTTTATTGTAAAGGTTTATACTAAGGAATCGAGTAGGTAGGATAGGAACTTAATATATTGAAGGTTAAAGGCTTATCTTATCTTATCTTATTTACAAGGGGTCCTTTTGGATACACTTCGACCCAACGGGATCTTTTGTGTATTTACCCCTCCTTCGCACTTAGTCCATCGCTTTTTCCACTTCCTCCATAAAGTGGATGATGTGGTTTAGTGGTAGTGCCTTGAATTCTCCTGGTTCGGGGTATCCGTTACCGAAGACTTTAGGTTAAAGGCTTAATCCTCGTTGGTTTTTGTTAGGAGAGAGTGGCGTCACCGAAGAGTATCAGAAAGCCCACCAACGCTCCCTGGTGGACCCTGAAGGGTTCTGGGGCGAGGTAGGCCATGAGCTGGAGTGGACGAGACCCTGGGACCGGGTGCTGGACAATAGCAACCCACCGTTCACTAAATGGTGAGTTAGGTGATAACGAAAGCAACAGCTCCCTTTCTCTCCTCGTTCCCAAAATACTAGATCCCTGTAATTCCAGATGCCAAATATAACAGCAGATTCATAAATTACCATATTAACAACAATTACCGACCACAAAATTCAGTAGCAGTACAGTTCCCGGCAAACAACTTGAGCATTGACCTTGACGCGCAGTAGCCGTTTCTAGTATAAATGTGTATGTGCAAACTTGCCCCCTCCACTCGATTTATGCTTAAGTTGTTTGCCTGCAACTATAGCTAACTATTAGATTATTATGGCAATAGGGTGATTTGTGACTTTTGAGCGCTGGACACTGGACACTGGTATTTGATGGCTCCGCGGCTGGCAAGTGTCGAGCGCTCGAAATAAAAAAATCGACCAGGGGTGCAATTTTTGAATCTCACCAGATGACTAGAGCCCACCAAAATGGCCGAATCTCTATGAAAAACGGCTATTTTGGCGAGCTTTAGTCACCCGGTGAGATTCAAAAATCGCACTCCTGCTCTGGTATTTTCAGAATATATTTTAGGAACAAGGGTAGTATAATAAATATCAGCGGCGTTAGAAGCGCAAGCGACGAGGCGTCAGCCCGAGAGCCCTTTTTCATATAAACCAATTTTTTGAAATAGAGCCCTGTGGTTGACGAAGAACCACCGATAATTCTGCACGTGAACTAAAAAGCAAATACCAGCGGCATTACTTGTTGAAGACACTAATAACAGCACAGTAAACTCTTGATGCTCTGTTTCATTTTTAAAATGCTAAAACTATGAAAAGCCATGAAAATTAAAATTAAACAGGCTCTTTTACATGTTTGAGTCTAAGGTAACGGCGCCTATTACCGGGGGTATCAAAATCGACGACCATCACCGCGGCGTTTACAAATACGTATTTTATAAGCAAACCGATTAATATCTTAAAAAAAAATTATTTCACGAACGAAGCTTATTTACTTGACTAACGGTGCTATTAGCGCTAGTGTGTGTAAATAAAACAAAGAGCTTGCAATTCGTCCGTTTCCGCAACGCCAGCGCAGGAACAGGTCGTACCATACTAACGCGTGACGCCACATGTAGGTGAACTGGAATCGTATTTAGTATTTTACGTAATGGTTATGGCAATTGAACTAATGTTATGGTTTTTAAATGGTTGTTTGTAATTTTCTGCACGAGTTCTGAGTACTCTTTATATATTTATTGGCCTGAAAATACGTTTAAAATGGAAAATAAAATACAGCGGTGATAGGCACCATTTTTTGCTGTGGGTTCTAATACCATGGTATACCACGGTAACAGTTAAAGTTGTGATTTTGGTTCTTTATGCTTTAATTTGGGTATGTGTGACCGGTTAGTTAAGTTCTTACAGTTATTCCAATCTTGATCTAGTCACGCTAATAAAGAACCATTTCCGTGGTATAAAATGTATTCAACAAACCCTTAATTTTTAACAAAAACTTCAGTACTGATTTTGTAGTTTCTATAGAAACCCTTATTTTGTCAAGTTGTTTAAATATTGAAATAAAATGATATACTTACTGACCAGTTACGTAATTTTGGTTTTATACCAAGCTTGTAATTTTTATTTTTGATTTGAAATGTAAATACAACTGTATGTTATTGTTCTTATGGGTCGGAATTAGGTTTTATAACATTCCCAATTAAGCCTATTACCGATGCTTAGATCACATAACCCTCGGTATTAGAATGTAGGGGAATCTATAGCCGATCCATTTAATTGTTGTTTGGGTCGTTGATAGGCTTTTCAATAAGTGTCTATTATCGAGTGACATTTCAGTCTTTTATTAAAATAAATCGCATTTAGGGTACCGTAAGTACAGTATATTTGATAAAATTGAGACTTACTTATCAGTTGGAATCTTTTCCATTTGTACTGATCCATAAAGGAGATTAGTAGGTAGACACATTATGTAGTTGTCATAAGTTGCATACGTTTAACGTTTTATTTACTTACCCTTAAAAAACTTAATGTACAGCAATAATGTACAGAACCAAAACCATATTTTTTTAACCCTCGTTAATTAGTTCCGAATCGTAACATGAGTCTGAATCCTAATACCGATGGTAGAAAATTGCTGCTTTGTAAACCGTCGGTAATGGAAGCTCAATTTGCGGTAATAGAATCACAGCCTAGCCATTACCACGGTAATAGAAGAATTAGGTATTTTGGTTTCAATAATTATTTTATCAAATAAGAATAAGTAAAATGAGTAAAAAAAGTTACTACGCTGAAAGTTCAATAAACACTCTTAAGTAAAAAAAATATTCTCGGTCGTTAAATAGCTTTGATACTCTTAATTTTTTGGACTTGTTTGAAAACATCCTTAAGTACCACGGTAATAGGCGCCGTTACCTTACCAGGACTTCGGAAAATGGAAGATTCGCCGCGAGAATCTCAGCAGCTTATCCCCTTCTCTCTTTTCAAAAGATTACAGAGCATGGAATGCCTAACCCTTCCATTATGTTCACGACGTCAACTTCCACAGGTGGGTGGGCGGCATGCTGTCGGTGTGCCACAACGCCGTGGACCGGCACGTGGCACGGGGCGAGGGCGGCACGGTCGCGCTGGTCCACGATTCGCCGCTTACAGACACCGTGCGACGGATCACCTACAGCGAGCTGCAGGACCAGGTTTCTTTTTATATATACCACACAGCCACAAGATGGTCCGATGACCTCCTCCAGGTGGTAGGAAGGCGTTGGTTGCATGCCGCTTCCAACCGGTCACTTTAGAAATCCATGGAGGAGGCCTATGTTCAGCAGTGGACTTCTTGTGGCTGAGATGATGATAATGATGAAACACAGGAAGGCAAACGAGCAAGTGGGTCACCTGATGGTAAGGCACCCGCAAATTCAACGGGATTACAGATGCGTTGCCAACCCAGAGGGCTAAGATGGAATACATTTTGTGCCAGTAATTGCACCGGCTGTCATGCTCTCCACGCCGGAACACAACAGTGCAAGCACTGCTGCTTAGCCGTCCGTGCTGCTGGTCCGTTGTCAGTTGATGTATGGTGTACCAGCGGGTTGGTTTTTGACTTTCGAGCGCTCGACGTCCGCTAGCCGCTGGCCAATTAAATAGGCAAGCGTATATTCTAGCTGGCACTGATTGGCTCGCGGCCGGCGAATATCAAAAACTAGCGGACGCCCGCGACTTCGTTCGCGTGCAATTATTAGCCTATGTCCGTCAGGGATAGTGTAGCTTTCTATCTATGAAAGAATTTTTTAAATCGGTTCAGTAGTTCCTAAGATTACCCCCTACATACAAACAAAATTTATATCCTCTTTATTATTTTGGTGTAGATTGTCCCACAGTGGTAGTGTTTGGGGCTGGCAGTAACGCGGCCGCCTTAGATTTATAATGATAATCTATACTAGTCTTCATTTACATCTACACTAATATAATAAAGAGGTAAACTTTGTTTGTGTGTTTGTGGTTGGGGGTAATCTCTTGAACTACTGAACAGATTTCAAAAAATCTTTCTCAGATAAAAAGCTACACTATCCCTGATAGGCTACTAATTCCACGCGAACGAAGTCGCTAGCGTCCACTAGTTTGACATATTCTTAAAAAGCTGTGATTTATTTTGTTAGTTTTGTTAGCTCTCTGGCAGGTAGTTGCGCTGTCAAATTCATCTAATTCGGAGTGAAAGAGTAACTATTTAAAAATAAACGCTAAAACACTGTTTAAACTGGTTTCTCCATCATAGCGTAGCACCGAGCAACGTCCTATAGTCCACTCGCTAACTTTTTGGTCCTTCCAGCCGGATAAACGAAAATATCCAATTACCAATCTAAGGAGGCCTTAGTCTTTAGGGGTTAGTCTTAAACCTCACCACGTAACACCAGGAGGGAGAGCAGGGGGGGGGGGGGGGTTAAAAATGCTAAAAACACCTCGATACCTTGGGGATCAATTGTGCAATGTGCGGTATTTCTGCCAGGTATCGCGTCTCGCCGGCAAGCTGTCCGAGTTGGGAGTGACGAAAGGCTCTCGAGTGCTGATCTACATGCCTCTCATCCCTGAGGCTGTGATCGCGATGCTGGCTACCAACAGGGTTGGAGGCATCCACTCAGTAGTCTTTGGAGGTAAGTTTACACGGCCATTAATTGATTCTTTTATGTACAGTCAGCGTCCAATATATCGGAGCCGGCACGTGGTCAAAAATATGCGAACACTCCCGAATGTATTTGACAATAGAGTCGAGTTCAGATATTTTTGACTGTTTCGCCCGCTCCGATATATTTGACGCTGACTGTACAGTCAAGGAATTTAATTCCCTACCCATTTCGTTGAAATGTCGTCTGACATTCGCAATGCATTAAGGTCGATATGTCAAACTAACGTCTTGCTCTATAGCTCTTATGGTGACAGTTTGCTATATGTTATTGAACCTTAGGTGGGATGGAAATTAAATTCCTTGACTGTACCTAGTTGCAGGCAAACAACTTGAGCATAAATCGAGTGGAGGGGGTATATGTGGGCATACACATTTGTACTAGAAACGGCTACTGTGTAGTCAAGGTCAGTGCACAAGTTGTTTGCCGGGAACTGTAACGTGACTGCCTCAGTTGAATGTATCTTCAATGACATCTCTGTCTAACAAGTATCACAATAGGAATGGGACCAACACCGAGATAAATTAAAATTTGGAGGTTTGATATTGTGATATTCGCTTAAGTGGGATCTACGTAGATAGGTAAATAAAAAATCTAAAATATCTTTAAGTAGGACTAAAATAAGAAGTCCCTACAATCTTGCGAGATTACTACCTTCATTAGTGAAACTTGGATTAAATTTTAACTGTTTTTATTACAATAGTCTCTATAACTGGCACCGGTAGGTTAATATTGTTTGGCAATTTTTGTTAGTGGAATCTTCTATAAATGGGACGATTATTTTTTGAAAATGCTTGTCTGGTACGAATATCCAAAGTTTTTGTCTCTTCCCTCTCTCCCTCTTCATGAGTGACAAAATTGCCTTTTGAAACTCCAGCTATTAAGGTTTCAACGTATCCCTTTGTAATCCAGTTAGCAAGTAAAATGCGATTTCCAACTAACTATGCACCAAAGATTTACAACAATCATTAAGTATACCGATCGTTAAATAACGGCTCTCTAAATAAAAGTAACGTTAGTTTTATTGGCACTGAATTAAAAAAACAGCGCCTAGAACCATAGTACCATAGAAAAAAAAACAATTTGCTAACCATAGATTATACAACTTTTTTTACTGGCTGAAAAATCGACCATCTGAGGCAACTTTATTAAGATTGTAGCTGTGCGTATTGCGATTTCAGACTTTTAGCAAAAGTCTTGAAAATTATTTACCGCCGTCACAGATAATAATATAATATTGTATTCAATATGAACTCTGAGTAATCACTGTATTAACATTATATGTATTATGAAAAGGTTCTACAGCGGACGACAAGTGAATTCACAAAATTAAACAAAACAAAACAAAATTTCCGCAAGGTAAATTTTGTGATATTATTAAAAACGCAGTCAAGTAAGAAAAGTCTATACAAATAAAGAAGCATATTTATTGCATTTAGTTTAATGGGTATTGTATTTGTTAATGCATATGGTAATTTTCGATAAGCTCACCTTTATAAATAACTTTTTGCCATTTATGTTTTTTGAAAAATGAATACACGTACTTTGTATTTCATTGTCAAGGACATTTTTATTTATGTAATTTAAATATCAAACTGCTGTTAAGTATTTTGTGTTATTGTTGTTATGCTGTATTTTCAGGTTTCGCGGCGAGGGAGCTTAGAACTCGAATCGAACATGCAGAACCAACTATTATAGTCGCGGCTAGTTGTGGTGTTGAACCGAACAAAATTATCAGGTGGGAACAAACTGTTATCAAATAAATTGCCTATTTCAATGGTCCCAAAGAACAAAGTATTAATTTTATCCAGTCTTCAAAAACTTGCTACAACAAGTTTGTGATTCAAATTTATTTTATTAATCGGAAATTTAACACTTAACACATTGCCATCTTGTAGATCGAACTCTGTTCACTAGTAACGTCGATTGAAGAGTAAAAAATTCAAATTTCAGTGGGTATGAATACGGGGCCTAAAAGTGACTAAATATTTTTATAAAATTGAGTAAATTACTCATTTTTAACAACTGTATATGTGCGTTCATCGCAGGTTAGTAAGTTGTTGTTTGAAGAACCTTGTATTGCTTAATTATTTCAATCGTTTTACATACTACTAGTAATTCCGCGCTACTTCGAGTAATTTAAATTAGCCACGTTTAAAAAGTCGTTTTCTTGAATTATTTGTTTAGACGGGAAAGTTAAAATCAAAATATTTATACGAATGTATTTATTTTACCGTTCTGTACTTTATTAAGATTCTAGACGGGCGAAGTAATTATTTTAAATATTTGGAATACAGTTCAGTAATATGTCAATGCGTTAAAAACATACAAAAATAAATATCTTTGAACAATTAGCACCGAGCAACTATTGGTGCTTGTGCCAATAAGTACTAGAGAACGTAAATTCTATTATATATTTTTACACAGTGAATTTGTATCAGTATACATAAATCAATTTAGCTAGCTAGACAGAATAAAAGTTAACAAGTGTGGTGTAATAATAACTTAATTCCTAAATTATTTAATATTTATATACCAAACCAAAAATAAAATATGTAAACTAAATAATCTTATGATCACCATATTTTTTGAGGTGCAATACGACAGTTAAGTCAAAAACACTTACACTTAGTAGGGGGAGGATAATTCTGTTTAATACTTAAATTATGAATTTAAAAAAAAGCACAAAAACCATGTTTGTTTCATGTAACTCCAATTTAAATATAATTGCCATCGAATACTGAGTAAGACAAAATTATTCCTGGATACCTATTATATTGCGCCGTGAATAGATAAACCACTAAGCTGTCTTTAAAGTTATATTATATTTTTAGGTACAAGGACATCTTAGATGACGCCCTATCCCAAAGCACGCACCAGCCCCAGAAATGCATAATATATCAGCGGAGGAGGGTTCTCGAATGTTCGCTGGAGAAAGGACGAGACTTATGCTGGGAAGAGGCCATCAAGGCCGACCCTGTGCCGTGCGTTTCCGTCGAGGCCAATGAACCCTTGTACATACTCTACACATCTGGTAAATAGTTTTAATTATTCTTCATAAATAGTAACGTTACGTTTTTTTTTTATAAATTAATCCGTTTTATTTAATAAACATATCAAATTAAATTACAAACAATCAAACTTAAAAACTAACATTAAATAATAAACATAGGTATATTTAGACAGTACAATAACACAAACAGAATTAAAATTATTGCAAACACTAACTTAACCTAAAAAAAACCCCACTCCGCATCGCACCTGGCTCAAACGCGCCCATTACGCTTGCCGCGTTGTCCCGCTGTATAGTCAGCGAGATTTGCTGAACCAGGTACGACCCAGAGCGAGGGTCGCAACCTCTGTCCCGCAACCGACGACGACGTTACGTTGGTTATTTCTTTCTACAAATCCTGGTAAATAATCTGACTAGTTTCATATTAGCTACATGGCTTATTCATAATTAATTTATTCACTGTTTAATGAGTTAAAATGAGGGCGTTATTTTACATGCCATTTTATAATAGTACTTGTCAGCAATCTACCTTATTGAGGTATTCTTTCAACATCGATATGATGTTTGATATGGACCTCAACAAAGTAACGTCTGAATCTATTAATTGCTTATTCTGTCTGCGAGGATTATGCTTTTAATTAATTTCTCTGCTTTTGCTGTCCTAACATTCCCGCCCAAGTGTAATGTAATTTCTTCGTTGTTGTAACTTTACGATTGAGAATACTTCACGCCCGTGCTTTTTGTGTAGGAACGACAAACGCCCCAAAAGGCGTGCAACGTCCCTGCGGGCACGCAGCCACGGTTTGCTGGAGCATGAGCTCAATATACGGACTCAAAAAGGGCGTCTGGTGGGCTGCTTCAGACATGGGGTGGGTCGTGGGCCACTCTTACATCTGCTACGGGCCACTTCTCGCTGGTCTGACTTCTATTATGTTTGAGGGGAAACCTGATAGGACCCCGGATCCTGGACAATACTTCAGGTAAGCGTCACTTTAAATCCACGGTAAATTTTAAAATGTATTTGTTTAATACGGAAACTAATCTATTTATTGTACAAATGTTCGGAAGGTTTGTGTTTAATTATGGCAAACTCCTATTTGTGCTTAAATATTACGTTTATGATACGTAATATTACGTAATATTATATTGTCTAAGTAAAGTTAAAAATGTGTAGCAATTTCGAAAAATTTAAAGCCTCTCTTGTATTTGGAACATTGTATCTTCTACGGAGTTTTATTGTCATATAGAATCATTGAGCAGCACCGAGTCAACGCGTTGTTCACCATCCCCACTGTGATCCGTGTGCTGAAGCGAGCGGACCCCAACACCAAGTACGCCAGGAGGTACTGCTGCAATTCTCTCAAGTCCGTCTTCATTGCTGGAGAGCATTGCGATCAGGATACCCGAGTAAGTGACAGTCACATTTATAAATGATGATTTTGTGTGTGACAGAAGTGACTTAGGATCCTAGGGACTCCACGCCACTACTCGCGATACCAGAAAATGCCTCACCAATGTTGTGATCCCAGGTGGACATCAGACAAGGTACCCTCTAAGTGGTAAATTTTCTGATAGTCATAACTGCTTCTTGTAAGCCTGATCTGAGTGTTGACTTCGACTTTTACTTTTTAGAGCTAAATACCTTGCTATACGCCATGAAACCAAGCCGAGGTTTCGCAGAATAAAAAGGTGATTTGTTACAATTTGTTATCATTTTTAAAATAAACGATCGTCAGTTTTTTAACAAATTAGTCTTTGCAAATTTATTTTATATTTCAAATTCCTTACTCTTTGATTTTTATGCATCAGTACGTGCTATTAGCTTTTATTTCTTTTGACCCGTTACTGTCCTTTCTAGCGGATTCTAAAATGTAAAACTTTGAATGAAAAGAATTGATAATTAAGTAGGTATTTAATTAATTTGGGGCGTGGTCAGTATTTCATTGCCTGTAGGTTGTTGACCTCCTCTACTATTTGTGAAATGTTTCAACGACGTTGTAGATGGTATTATAAAACAAAACACAAAAGGTACAATCAGGTGCAAAACTATGGGTACACCCATTTAATTTTAATACATTTATCAAAAATATGTAGGTACCAAATATTCTTATATCGGCATAATAAGCTCGGTCTACATATTTGATGATTCGTTTCAATCGATAATTCAGTACTTACTGCTGAGTTTCTTGCGGTGTTTCTTCTCAGCAGAATCATCCATTTTCCGAAGCGCTAGTAGATTCAGACATGTAAAAGAGCCTATGGCCTACTTGCATAATACATTTTTCATTTTCATTTTCTTACTTATTCTAATTTTTGTACCTGACCGTAAAATTCAGTATGTAGTTTGTTTTTATTTCAACTTAGGGTTAGAATAAAATGAAAATAAAATTTCCTCGGAGGATGACTATTATGTCTATAAATTTATGGACAAAATAGTTTCCGCAACATAGCAGACAGCTAATGAGGATACCGTTTCAGTATCGGCGGTGGTATCTACTAGATCTTATTCAGAAATTGTCTCTATTATGTATACCTTATTATCAAATTTGTGTTAATGATAAATTCTGTCTAGACTGTTCCAAGTTAAAATCTTTCGGTGAATGAATACGAGCCTGAAGTTAAGGTCAAACTTAATATATTAATGAATCCGATGTAACAAATTTTAGGGCTCAACGATTTTTACAGACTGAATCCGTATAAAGACAATTGATAGCAAGCTGGTGAGCCTGAGCGATGATGTAACGTTGATTACAAGGATGTTATGTTAGAGAACCACACCCCCTAAAACTTCTTATTAAACTGGCAAAATATCGATCAGGATATAAACATCTCCTACATTTATTCAAACTTAAGTATGCACTTTAAGGCACCGCGGTACGCAAATGATAATGGATTTGTGTATATTGATTGAGGTTAACCAGAAATGTTAAAAACGTGATGGGTTTTTTTATATTTACAAACATTGAGATATTATTTATCTATAGCGTACAATAAATAAATGTCCAGTTAATTATGTTAACTAATTCAGTGGCACTGCTCGTGTGAACTCGGCCCTCCTTTGTTTGACGCCCTTTTAATGGCAGGAGACACATACAATTAACTGTAAGGCTAAGAGAATATGTTTTTTGTTAGTTTAGAAGAAAAATCATATAAAATTAGGTAGCTTTTTTTATTTACACTCACAGACCAAAAAATCAGCCCATGATGCGTTACGAACATAAAACTACTGTGAAACTCCGACATATTAACAAAACGGATCACTCACGTATTTTTAAGTCGAGAAATGCCCGACATGTTTCGGACCAGTCCGTGGTTCTTAATCATGAGCCCCCGCGGCGGTGGCGCGACGACGACTGCATACTGAAGCAGGCCAATTATTTGTCCGTGAGTGTATTTTATTTGTGATTCAATAAACAAATGACAAAGTTAAAATATGTTTTCATTACATAAACGTATCGTTATAGCGATCACCTTGACTAGACCGGTAAAACATTCCGAAACCTATGCAGCTTATTAGGCAATGAGCTACTACCATAAATAATTAATAAAATTCATAATAAATGCGCTATATTGATGATAGAGAAACAAGAAACGTATGCATTCAGTAAATTTGTTTTCAGCTTTGGGCTGAGCGCATATTCGGGGTGGCTGTGCTGAATCATTGGTGGCAGACGGAATCGGGGTCAGCCATTACGGCTGCGTGTCTAGGCTTCGGCGTCAAAGCCGTGCTGCCGCACTCCGCCGGCTATCCGGTCCCGGGATATGATAGTAAGCATCCCAAAAACTACCACACACACTATAATATAAACATTGCTTGCTACACTATACACCAATGTCATGCCACGTAACTCTCATGCGATTATAGAATAGACTACAGCCGTTTATTTCAGGCTGTATCGATCCATAGAATACCTTAAAGACTAACATACACATTGATAAGGCAAAAAAAACAATAAAATTAGCACGATATCGAACTCCTTGTGTTCGGATTGGGATTACCTTTTCTTAATAGGTCCTAACTTGTAAGATTCGGCAAAAAAAATGCATTTACAGATCACTCCACACTTAGCTAAATTTACTGCTCCAACAAATAAAATTCTGAACGAATTCTTATTTTTGGTAACTTGATTATATCTGCAAATTTAAATGGACTTCAGTCTAAACTTTTTCTTTCCAGTTCATGTCCTAAAAGAAGATGGAACGGAATGCGATTCGGGTGAAGTAGGCAGGCTAGTCGCAAAGCTACCCCTTCCGCCTGGTTTTGCTTCTACACTTTGGCAAGCTGACGAGAGATTTAAGGAGACATACTTCGAATCTTATCCAGTAAAAAGTTTTATAGTTTTATTATGATCCCTAATGTTACTTATCAATTTAATGCCGTCATTGACTACCGGTATGGACATAAAGTGTGGACCGGAGAGTTTAGTTCGAATTCTCAGATTATTTTTTCGTTTTTATGGCATTGCCTACATTAGGTTTATTTATTTTAATATTTTTTTAAGCTTCATTGCACAGTTTACGAAACAAATACAATTGGCGGGCTTAATATTTATCGTTCACCTCAACTCTAGTAGCTTTACTTATACTTTTACAGATAAAATTACATTCCTGTTCTTCATACATCACTATCATTTCCAGCCATTAGCAAACCTTGGTGAACTTAGGGATTTTCAAAAAAATCTACAAAATGGCATCTTTTATATTCGCATCACAATTTCCAGGGGGTCCATCCACCGAGAGGGTGGTCGCTCTACTCCTTACAAGTTGGTTAAATATTTACCTTATTATATAACTTTCAGGGTTACTACGATACCCAAGATGCAGGCTGGATGAGTAGTGAAGGCGCCGTCTGGGTCGTCGCTCGTGCCGATGATATCATCAACGTAGCTGGCCACAGGCTTTCGACAGCAGCCATTGAGGATGTAGTGCTAAAGCACGCGAGAATTGCTGATGCTGTGGTGGTCGGAGCACCCGATGCCACCAAAGGAGATGTGCCTTTATGCTTATACGTGATGAGGCCACCACAAGATGGTACGTATTATTTAAAATTTGATTAATAAATAAAACGAGTTTTTGGAATACGAATCGCTACAAAACTGAAGCAATTAGAACAGAGACAAAAAAAGTTTGTGTCTGTTAGGTAATAGTTGCTAACGTCAATTATAACATCTCTCTTTTTTCTTCGGGGGTTAGAAACAAGAGTTAAGGACGAAATTGTTTTCTTTTTTAATTCAAGTCTTAAAAAAATGTAAATAAACGTTTTTAAGTACTGCTGTTAACAGAGGCTAGAGATCCAAAACTTCAAAAACGAAATTATAAATTGTAAGTTTTCCTGCTTATTCAAAGAATGGGAATTTCACTGACAACCGATACCACAAAGAGTTTAAATTTTATTACTTTTATTGTAAGCTCACGCCTGTTTCCCTTTGGGGTAGGCAGATCAATTTTAATCACGGAAAACAGAAAATGTTTTCCGTGATTTTAATATATGAAAAATCCAACATTGCCTCCTATACTAATTTTAGGGTAACGACTGAACTACATGTAAAAACACTTTTTTAAAATGTTTAACAAAAAGGAGTAGCCATGACGAATTAAAAGTACCTAGTATAAATATATTGAAATAAAAACACTGGAAGCGTATCTATAATTCAAATCTACGCTGAACTTTAACCCATTAGTGGTGGCCATTGTTGTTAAGTTTGCAAAACATTATAAATTCTTAATTTTAACTGTATACATTTTGACTTATCCTTGTGGTATTTTTGTTTTATGGTATTTTTTTTTTATTTTACAAAAAATTGTGTTTTTTTTGCGATTTTAATTTTTTTAATGTGAAAGTATTTAATTACTTAATTTGTATTCTTACTAAAAAAAATTACAGATGAAGAAATAGTCGCAGAAAGTACGGTGACTCAAGAACTTATTGCTTTAGTCCGTCATTTAATTGGACCAATCGCAGCGTTTAGAAAGGCAGTGTCCGTCCCAGCATTACCCCGCACAAGGTCTGGCAAAGCTCTAAGAGGGGCCATCGCCAAACTGGCAAGATCACAGCTAGTAAAGCTTCCAGCTACAATTGAAGATGCCAGCGTTTTTGGCGAAATAAAAACTGCATTGCAAAAACTTGGATACGCCATAGACGCCCCGGATCCTGAACTATAAATAAGCCTCGGTTTAAGGACTTTTTTGTCAATTCTGAACCAAAAATAAGCACAAAAGTGTGAGTCGATAAAAAATATAATTAGGTAGTTATTATCGACAGTGAGTTTAATTTATTAGAGTTCATTCGATCACTAAGTATAGAATAAACATGAAATGTAGTTAACATTGATTTTGTTAAGTATTTAAAATAACTGTAGGCAATATAAATAGTTAGCATAATGTTATTTTCACTATCACGTATGTGTGATTTAATGATTAGTGATAGCGTAAGCATTGGGTAGTTTTTACATGTAGTGTATTACACGTCTATTGAAGCGATATTGTAGATATTGATTAATTAACATAAAATGTCAAGCTAACCAAACTGCATACAAATTGGATTCACCAGTCTGGTTCTCGGGATTAAGTGTTAACATTTATATGAATTTATATCACTAGGTGCATTGGAATTAATGAATACTTAAGTACTTTGTTTAGTGTTACAAATACATTACGTTACACAGGAGCTCTATTCTAAGTATACTCCTAGGGTTTAATGTCTTTATCGTCTACTGCTCGACATAGACCTATCCTAAGCATGGCTTAATCATTTAGAAGTGATTACATTTCTAGTTGTAATTAACTCAATTTCTTTATGAATCACAGTATATTGAATACAGCCCCTGGGTGATGAGCCACATTTGCATTAAGATCCATCAATCTCATTCGCCAAAAAAGGTAGCGGCAGCATCAGCAATTTTGTTATGGTTTCGCAGAGTAGCAAAGTATTTTGTACCAAATTATGGCATTCGCGAGAATGATAAAGATGGACAGTATCATTTTCACGTGAACGATATCTCTCATTTTCGCATGCATGATTATCCAAAGAAAAACGTTTTCATGTCACACTCTCGTAACTGTAATAAGTTGTAAGTGACAGAGGTGTAATTTTTGAATCTCACCAGGTGACTATAGCTCACCAAAATGGCCGAATCTCTATGGTAAACGGCCATTTTGGTGAGCTTTAGTCACTCGGTGAGATTCAAAAATCGTACTCCAGAAACAAAACGCGGAAGTAGGAGTTTCATTGAACCACTTTAATTATTTCATCTATTTGAATTGAAAGGGTATTGAAATGTGTCGTAAGTGTACATTATGTATTTATTCAACCGGGAAATTAATTACAGTAGGTACCTAACTTATTATTTTTCCTTTAAATAAGAACAAGTTAATGTTCGCACTTAAATTAAGTTACTTAAATTTATTTATGTGATTATATTTAGCTGTTCTTGGTGCTTTGAAAACTATTATACTAGTTTGTTTTCATACGATTTGTGATCAATAAAACATGAATAGTTTGCTACGTAATGTTTTATTGAAAGTTATCTGAATCTTAACATAGGAACCACCTTCATCGCTGGACCGCCAATATTCAAAAGGGCATAGATTTCTTGTGGATTGATTATTATACTAGCCATCACCATTGATATCCCATTATCAGGGTCTGATTTACCCACAGGCTAATTAGGCAAGAGCCTAGAGTACAAGGCCTGAGGGGGCGCTGGCTGGGCTTTTGCAAGCACCACACAGAATAAAGGGCTGGGCGGGCACAGGCGGAACAGGACGGGGGATTGCGTTCATAGTTAGCCTAAGGCGGTTAGAACTCTAAATCAGGCCCTCCCCGTTAATAGGCTAGAGATCATTAGCCGATACTCCGACCCGAGCATTGCTCTCCTTCCCGAGGAGTCCATAAGGTAACCACAGCACTTGAGCACACGCGGTACTAATCCGACGCATTTCCGTACGAGTTACCATAAAACCTTTTTTTTTTTAATTTTATTGTTGGTCTTGTGCTGAGGATATATATATCAATACGTGTACGAATTCTCAGCTTTGTAACATTAATAGGTTTCGAGAAAAACTGACTATGCCCAATTGACAGAGTTGGTTTAACTAGGTATGGAACCCTAAAAACTTGGCACTACATTTTTAATTGATTACGAGCTATACGATAAACAGAGAGCCTTAATGTTAGTACGTTTCTTATGTAGGTGTGGGTATCTTAACGTTTTATGTTTTATACTGTTATGTATTCGGTGAGGTAACTGTCTCATTAGACTGAATTCATAACCCGAAGTTTCGACCGATAAAAACGCAAAATCGTAGAACGCGATTGATCAGAGAAGGCCATTGCCGCGATTTTAAATTTATAGCTCATATTTTCTGGCTGTGACTCCATCTTTAGTCAACCACAAAAATACAATATTTGGGGGTTTAGCAGTAACACAGATAGATTTACCATAGAGCCGACATCGATGTCACTGTCAGTGTCAACGTCAGGTCATTAACGTCACTTGCATTTGACAAGTGAAGTGACGTGACGCCTAAAGGCCGTAGGCAGTATCACCTTCCACACCCATTTGTTTTCCAAATATCCCTTCCTTGAACCAAATATTAATTAAACGAGTGCAAAAATAGTAAAAAACGAAACCCCAAAAACAGTTCCCTATCAACATTGAAGTAGGTTGTAACCTACACGAATGCAAACCGACGTGTAATTCAAAACGGACACGCAAAACCGGCTCCGACAAGGTAAATTTTACTTTTTTTACTTCTTTTTTAATAAGCAATAACATTGAAATTTAATCGGCTTTCTTAGAATTATCTCACGCTATCGCTTAGCTGCTAATGTCACGCGAATGGTGACAGTTTTCGTGAGCACCCGGTGGGTTTCACCAAGTTGTTCACTATGTGGGAGTGGTATAAACAAAATAGATGTGTCAAGATAATATTAGATTACGTTTAGTCTTTAGATATTGAGGCTTAACCTACACTACACCCAAAATGGTAAGAGTTTAATTTGCGTTATTCCTCTGCACCACCTATTCCTGTTGGTATTGTTGTTATTGGATCGAATTTGAACTGTCTGAAGGTAAAGCCGCGGTGTTGTGGTTTTCGACTGTGACTCATACCATAAACACGTATTGGTGATAACACATTGGTTTAGTCAGAATTGTGTACTTTTTTTTGACATAAGTAAGTTGAGGCATGTGAAAATTAAAATCCATGGTCTCTGCATGGCTCAAACTGTATGTCTGTATGTATGAGGCATATTCTACGTTTATGTAGTACTAGCTTTAACATGCTTGTCTCGTCGCGTGGATCACTACTGTTCGACACCTTTGCTCATGTGTGGACAACAACTCCCCAAAGCTTCATTTCAAATCAATAGTTTTGGAATGCATTCAAACAAACAAGGAAAGAGACCGTTTTTCCCTAAGATTCGTCTGTTTTGGTGAGCTTCAGTCATCTGGTGAAATTTAAAAATTGCACCTCTGAACACAGATGAAACATCAAAATGTTACATTTGGTGTACAGTAGGGGAAACGCATTCATGTACCACCTCACAACCCTATCGCAATGACGCGACGCATTAAACGCCAGGCAATGTCATACAAATGTCTCTTCGACTAGGTTCTATGGTGGTATGTGAATGTATTTCTTTGACTGTACAAATCTGTTATAGTATATGTTTTTTTATCTTTCTTTACACAGTATAAAGTCGCTATCCATTCCTATCTGTCTTCTAATCTTCAGCTGTTTACACTTTCTACACCACGCAATGGTGGTCAAAAATATCTGAACTCGACTCTATTGTCAAATACGCACGGGTGTGTTCAGATATTTTGGACCACCTTGCCTGCTCTGGTATATTTGGCGCTGACTGTACAGTGCATCCTAATTGTACAAGTGTGAATTTGGGGCTAGTTATTTATCCATTAAACATAAAATGTAGGTTTGTTTTTTATAATCAAAATTTATTTGCGATTTTTTTTAAACAGTCAATTAGTTTTAAATGATAATGACAACACAAAGAAAAATTAGGGTAATGGCAGGACTCAACCTGCAACAGCAGCATTCCGTGCCTTGCGTTTTGCCAGTGCTGCCACATTACCAACTAATATAATAATAAGTTGATTATGATACCTACGGGCTTACGTTCACCAACTACCTATGGGCTACCCAACTACCTACGGGTTCACTCATCACCAAGCTGTAGCTACCTACGGGTTACCTAGATACCTACAGGTTTTGAACCACCTATGGGCTCTACGATTCCCAAGCTTCACACTTCCTCGGGCCACCTGCAGGGCACCTCTAGTCGGTTACTTGGACACTGTACCCTGACCGAGCTGCTACCAGCGGGTTACTTGGACAACCATACCCTTGCCCAGGTTCCTACGCCCTTGCAGCCTACGAAGACCTGCCGAACCTCAAGCCTACGCTGCTCCACGTCAGGTCACAGCCAGGGGAGTGCGAGCAATCACGTTAATTGACTCAAGTTAGGAATTAGGCACAAGAATTATGAACTTATGACCTAGAGTCTCTAGTCGTCCTAGGGAGCTTTTATTTAATAAAAACTTATTGTTATAATTCTTGTTGCACTCGAAAATCCCCCAGGGCGAACTTCTGTACCTGACCAGGTAACAGTTGGTAATGTGGCGAAACTGGCAAAACGCAAGGCACGGAATGCTGATGTTGCAGGTTCGAGTCCTGCCATTACCCTAATTTTTCTTCATGTTGTCATTATCATTTAAATTTATTTATGTGTTTATTTCCTTAATTCTTAATAGACCGCCCTTCTTACTTTTTCACAGCCAGACAAAGTTCCATAAGAGCACTAGCATAAAACTTCTAATATGCCTTTTATACGACACTCACTGGCATTGCCGTGGCATGCAAGGGCTGGTTTTACAATATCCAGACATTGTGCAACAAGCCCTAGGTCTTGCAGGCGAAGTTTTCATCCCGTTTTTTTTAGATGTGGAAGGCATCGACGGACGTGGCGGCGCCCGAGCCCGCAGAGGCCGACGACTGGGACACGGACCCCGACTTCATCAACGACGTGTCGGAGCACGAGCAGCGCTGGGGCCCGGGCGGCAGGCACGTGGAGGCTATCGAGTAAGACGAGCTTTATCTACACTGATTTACACTAATCTACAATAATATACACTAATCTAGAATAATCTGCACTAATCTACACTAATCTACAATAACCTGCACTAATCTACAATAATCTGCACTAATCTACAATAAACTAAACTAATCTACAATAATCTATACTAATCTACAATAATCTACACTAATCTACACTAATCTACACTAATCTACTCTATCTACACTAACATTGCAAAGAGGTTAACTTTGTTTTTTTGTTAGTTTGTACTTAGGGAATAATCTCTGGAACTACTAAAAATTGTTTCACTAATAGAAAGCTACACTATCCCAGACTATAGGCTACTAACTCCACGCAAACAAAGTGACGGGCTTTGGCTAGTTTTTTTATAAAATAGAAAGACACTCGAGCCAGCTGATGGTGAGCGATCACCACCGCCCCTAGACTCCCGCAACTCCAAGGAGACTGCAGATGCGTTGCTAACCCAGAGGGCTAACATGGAATACCTCTTGTGCCAGTGTAATGTCACTGGCTGTCTTGCTCTCCACTCCGTAACACAACAGTGCAAGCACAGCTGCTTGGCGGCTGGATTAGCGAGCAAGATGGTAGCGATCTGGATAGGCCTTGCGTAGTGTCATATCATTGGCAAATGAGGTGGGCCACTACCTACTACACTACCCACTACTGGAATACCTAGGAACATGAGGTCATGAAGGTTTTTTTAACTGAAACCATAAACTTTTCATTTGTGTTAAATTCAGTGTGTTAGGTATTAGTAGATGATTCGTGAACTTGTGATGCATTTAAACTAGAAATATAAAAGTAAATAAATTTGGACTAAATTTTGTAAACTAACCTAATATGTTCTATCTATGCAATTATGTTTTAAACCATCCATTTATGTTTACGAGGATTTAATGATTATATCTTAAACTATAAAATGATGCTAGGACAACCATAATTTTATAATTTAAGATATACTCTCAGATCAGATCAGATCTGCATTCTTCTTGGTGTTGCGGGTGTCTATAGCGGTGGTGATCACTTACCATCAGGTGACCCTCTTGCTTGTTTGCCTTTCTAATAAAAAAAACAGTAAATCTATCCTTTGTAGTTGAGGTTGACATACATACATGGTACGAAAATACGCATAAAATTGACACATTTGTACTTCCTGTCAGAGGTCAATGTATTACATTTATCTTGACGAGGGCAACGACACGCTCGTTGCACCGACGTCTGATTCATTATTCATACTTACCTTTAAGGAAGAGCGGAGCCTCTTATCACAGGTGTATTTCTTACCTAAAAAGAGACTCCAACCACTAACTTTTTGTAAAACTTATGGTTTACTGAATAAAGAATATTCCAAAAAACATGACTGAACTAAATGATACAAAATTTAAATCTATTGTCAAGAACACATTAATTTCTTGGGCGTATTATAAAATCAATGACTATATCCTGGACAAGGATGTTTGGAAATGATCCCGATCTGTATTGGCGATCCCTGGCTCCAAAGATTGTACACCTGCTGTGTTAAATTGTTAAATTGTAAACATTTTAAATATTTGAGATGTAAAATAACATTGTATTTTGATTAATTTAAAAAATTACACCTCGTTGAGTTTTTTGCCGGTATCTTCTCATCAGAGGTTTTTCCGAACCGGTGGTAAATTTTTTGACATTCATAAGTGCTACCTGTAAGCCTAATCTGAATAAAATATTTTGACTTTGACTTTGACTTTGAAAGCAATTTTTAATTTTTTTAATTTTTTAATTTTAATTATACGGCAGATCCATAAACTTAGTATAGGTAATTATACTACGAGTATACTAGGGTAGGCATACAACCAAACCGAATGTCGTTTCCCGGCCGGTGTCGCAGTGGTGTCATCACTAGCTCCCACGGCACCGGATAAAACCGCTCGAGGAAAATAGTGAGGAGGTTTATCGGGTATTCCCCCTCACGGGGGCGAGTACCGAATTTCACCTCTTTTGGCGAATACCGTCGTGTGATATATATTTTTTTTATGATATCGGAACGCAAACAAGCATGTAGGTCACCTGATGATCACCATCGCCTATAAACACCCGCAACACCAAGAAGATTGCAGATGCGTTGCCAACCCATAGGGCTAAGATGGTCCTCTTGTGCCAGAAATTACACCGGCTGTCTTGCTCTCCACGCCGGAATACAAAAGTGCAAGCACTGCTGCTTAGCGGCAAGATTAGCGAGCAAGATGGTGGAAGCGATCCGGACGGACCTTGCGCAAGGTCTTACCACCCGCAAAATAATATAATATATTTATCTTTTTAGCATGGCGAAACTTCGCGAGGAAGTATTGGAGGCGGACACGCTATCCAAAAAGAAACAATATGAACAGGGCCCTAAGTCGTCTTTCGGGTAAGTCGTTTTATATTTTATATGGTGGTATTTATTTATGTAGACTTTCTTTATATAACTGACCATAAGACTGTTCGTTCGTCAATGTATATGTATAGTAGGGAAATATATTCACGTACCACCTAAGAACCCTATCGCAATGACGCGACGCGTTAAACGCCAGGCTATGTCGTACAAATGTCATGCGTATGTCTCTTCGACTAGGTTCTACGGTGGTATGTGTTTAAAATTTCCTTGACTGTTTGTTGGATTGAGTGTATAGGAGCGTGAGATAACGAAGGTGTAAGAGAGTTAGCATAAGGGTTGAATGAACGAGTGTGAAAGAGTCAGCGGATACGAATGAAAAGATTTGAATGTTTTAAAATTAGAATGGGGTTCGAATTTGAGAGAAGATTGAAAGACTTATAAATTAATAATGTTAATTGTTTAAATCTTAATGGGACTTTAACGCGATAAAAACATTGTTAATTTACCTCGACGTTTTGCCATATTTCAATGTCCGTGGCTCAGAATAAATAACGTACAGAAACTTCTCTTTAACGACTGCGATTAAACTAATTCCGACTTTATTCACGCGTTCAAAAAGTTCGTATTACTTTATACACCATGCGCCAGGCGGCGCGAGTCAAAAGGAACGCGCCGCCCGCGCCCGCTTTCCCTCCGCTTCTCCCGGCGACATGCTAGGGTTGCGCAGCATTCGTTTTCAATTACACTGACACGGCGGGGGCGAGCGAGCGAGCGCGCGGCAAGCCGACAGCCTACTGCAATGTGCCTATGCCATAGGCAAGGCGGTCGAGCGTACCTACAGTGCGGAGTGGAACCCCCCTGTCTGTGGTCACGAGTAGACGCCGTTGAAACATGGCCGAAACGTCGAAGTAAATTAACAATGTTTTTATCGCGTCAAAGCCCCGTTAACGTTAAAAACAGTTTGTAATGGTTTTATTTTTCTATAAAAAGATGTTTAAGATTATCAGTGAATGATATTTCTTGAAGATTAGCAAGTTTAGCAAATTGAAGAGGCAGTGGGCAGGGCACATAGCACGGAGAACTGATGGCCGATGGGGTCGGAAAGTTCTCGAATGGCGGCCGCGTATTGGCAAGCGTAGCAGCGTAGGAGACCAGCCACGAGATGGTCCGATGACCTCACACAGGTGGCAGGAAGGCGCTGGTTGCGTGCCGCTTCCAACCGGTCGCTTTGGAAATCCTTGGAGGAGGCCTATGTTCAACAGTGGAATTCTTGTGGCTGAGATGATGATGATGATGACGATGATGTTTTTTCTTCAAATACTACATTCCACATGTATTCGTTTGTCTGATAGGTACGGGGGTAAGTTCGGAGTGCAAGCGGACCGCATGGACAAGTCGGCCGTGGGCCACGACTACGTCGGCAAGACTGAGAAACACGTCTCGCAGAAAGATTACGCTCAAGGTGGGTCACTCAGCACTGGGGCTAAGAGGTCCAATCCCGCAAACTTTGGATCCCGCATGAATTTTGCGGGATGCTGAAAAAAATTATCTCTTATCGCTTTTTCCAGTTTCTTTTTTCGGGGTACGCGTTGATTATGGTCCCAGATTTGACAGGTCAGGTTAGCTAACGACTGTCATATGACCTCCGTATCCCCTTAGGAAACCAGACCGATAGAATCATGGTTACGCATTCATATAAAATATTTATTTAGCAAAGAAAAAAAAATAGAAATAATACACCGTTGATGCTGAAAGGGACCACCACATGCTGTCAGCAGCGCTCATTTTCAGTGGGGCCCTGAACTTAAAAACTAGAAAACTTTAAGCCTGAAACCTACTGGTTGATGCCACGGCGTACCTATGTTAGGCTAGATATGTGTACCTATGTTACACAACCATTTAATATAACAAATATGTGTACAATTGTGACTTGTTCCCCGCGATACAGGCATTGCCTAATGTGGACCCCTGACAAATTTTGTTACTTCTTTATAAATAAATAAATATTTTGGGACAATTTACACCAATTGCCCTAGTCCCAAGCTAAGCAAACCTTGTGTTATGGGTACTAGACAACGGATAAACATACTTATATATAAATAAATACATACTTAAATACAAATAACATCCATGACTTAGGTACAGACATTCGTGTTCGTCACACAAATATTTGCCCATACCAGGATTTGAACCTGGGACCTCTTGCACAGGAAGCAGACACATGTGCCACTGTGCCATACAGGTCGTTATGCAAGATAAACATTTTTTTTGTACAGGATTCGGCGGTAAGTTCGGCGTTCAGACTGACCGCATGGACGCGTCGGCGGTCGGCCACGACTATGTCGGCAAAGTGGACAAGCACGAGTCGCAGACCGACTACTCTCAGGGCTTCGGCGGCAAGTACGGCGTGCAGACGGACAGGGTCGACAAGGTACGTAGTAGGGTCCCGTTGCTATATTCCGTATTTTAACTCATTAATTTTGATAAATCAATGAAAACGGCTAAATATTTGGCAGCTACAGGCGAAGTTGCCAAATTTCTGTTTGTACGCTCTTAAGTGTACTGTGGTTATACGACAAAGCTCTGAAGCGCCGGTGTTGACAGAGCGCGGCGGGCTGGGAGCACCGCGAGCAGGTGGAGAAGCACCCGTCGCAGACCGACTACTCGGTGGGCTTCGGCGGCAGGTTCGGCCTGCAGGCCGACCGCCAGGACAAGGCCGCGCTTGGCTGGGAGCACCGCGAGCAGCTCGGCAAGCACGACTCGCAGAGAGGTTGGAATACTATGGAATAACTTTATTTCAGGCTGTATAGGCTCGTAGATAAATACCTTAGAGACTAACATTTTTTTTTATGAAATAGGAAGGCAAACAGGCAAGTGGGGCACCTGATGTTAAGTGATCAACACCAAAGAGATTGCAGATGCGTTGCCAACCCAGAGGGCTGAGATGGAATACCCCTTGTGCCAGTAATTACACCGGCTGTCTTGCTCTCCACGCCGGAACACAACAGTGCAAGCACCGCTGCTTAGCGGCTAGATTAGCGAGCAAGATGGTGGTAGCGATTCGGACGGACCTTGCACAAGGTTCTACCACCCGCAACACATATTTTAGTGGGTCTATATCGGATCGTATACATATCGATCGAAGATACGATGCGGACAGACAGACGGAAAGCGACTTTATTTTGTGCTGTGTAAAGTTAAACGAAAGAATTTTACGCTTTTACTAAATCTTTTACCTCTTGGACAGTATCCGCTTCACTCTAGATTCTATATACCACCACAGAATAAATAATAGTACTAACGTACAGAAATTTCTCTTTTTCGACCACCATTAAACGAATTCCAACTTTATGATCAGGTTCAAAAAGTTCGTATTACTTCATAAACATTCGCCAGGCGTCATGCGTCAAAAGGAAGGTGCCGCCCGCGCCCGCCTTCCCCCCGCAATGCCCTGGCGCACCGCTAGGGTTGGGCTGCTTACTGTAATACTATCACAACGCGCGACACAGAGTGAGCGGGCGCGACGGCAATCTACTGCGATTGGATGGAGGCGAGCGCACCTACATTGCGGAGTGGAACCCCTCTGATACCGCCCTCGCCATAATCACATCATTTTGCTCCCTCGAGACCTAATCTAGTATTTTTGCAATCGTCAGACTACTCGGTGGGCTTCGGCGGCAAGTACGGCGTGCAATCGGACCGCCAGGACAAGGCCGCGCTCGGCTGGGACCACCACGAGCGAGCGGCCGCGCACGCCAGCCAGACTGACCACAAGAAGGTGACCCACCGTGACCATTACAGATCATGCTGAAGGAACTTCTGGCAGAAGAGTATCGGACGCCACTTTTTTATCCAGATATGGATTTTTTACTTGGCGGTGGCCAGTCTAAAGATAATGTTAATTGACGGTTGAAAGGGAACTGAGATAAATTGTTTCCGTTCGAAAGGGATAGATAAATAAACTTTATCGTGTATATTATATACCTTTCTTTCGAAAATTAACCCCTCAGTTTTGTCGTTACGGGTTTTGGATGTCCTCGACTGTGGAGTTAAAAATTAAATGATATTTTTTTTAGAAAATGCGAGGCTATGCACCGATACGAATGATATTTTTTGATTGTTAAATATTTAAATGTTCTAAGCAAATGCTTCCAGAGCGTCCGCTGTTAACTGAACTCGCTCGGGACTGCTTAGGGTTTCGGCGGCAAGTTCGGCGTGGAAACGGACCGCGTGGATGCGTCGGCGCATCGCTTCGACTCGCGCGAGCCCGCCGCCGCCGCCGCGCGCGCCAAGCCTGACGTGGGCGCTGCCAAGCCCGGCTCTATCCGCGCCAAGTTCGAGAACATGGCCAAGGAGAAGGAGCAGGTATCCACTGACACTAGATGTCGTCCCGAGGGATCAAAATGATATGTTTACCGCCCGGGTAGCAAATTAAATCCAGAGTGAAGCTAAGGGTTCTATGGTAACCCAGAGTAACCCAAGGTATGATATAGGGTAACCCAGAGGGCCAAGATGTAATACCTCTTGTGCCAGTAATTACACCGGCTGTCTCGCTCTCCACGCCGGAACACAACAGTGCAAGCACTGCTGCTTGGCGGCAGGATTAGCGAGCAAGATAGCGAACCGGACGGACCGTGCACAAGATCCTACCACCCGCAAATGGATGTTGTAAATCATATAATTTTCCTACCAAATGACCCTCCTTTAACTCAACCTGTATGATAAATGGAAACAACAAGCTTTTAATATGACAGTAAACTTTCATCGTCATATCATAGTACTATAGAAACATAGAACAGTCAATCAGCTGCGCTGCGCATAAACGTAACTTTTTTTTATTTAATATTAATTTTAATTTAAGTTTCTAATTTTGTGTTGAATTATTTTCAGGAAGCATTGCAGTCGGTCCAGAAAATACGACAACAGAGGCAGCAAATGGACAAGGAGTTATCGCAAAAGGTAAATAAAATTTTATTCATTTTTAGTATTTACACGTACAGTCAAGGAATTTAATTTCCAACCCACCTAAGGTTCAATAGCATATAGCAAACTGTCACCATAAGAGCTATAGAGCAAGACGTTAGTTACACATATCGACCTTAATGCATTGCGAATGTCAGACGGCATTTCAACGAAATGGGTAGGGAATTAAATTCCTTGACTGTACATACGATGTTTTAAGTTCATTTCTGTAATTTTTTGCCTGTCATCTTTGTTAGTAAATGAGTATGAGTATGTACAAATCGGTTACAATTTAAGTTTGCCTATGGTTAACTTAAGGTGCATTGTTTACTGAAACATTCTTGTCCGTAGAAAGTCCTAATTGCCCAGTATTTCACGCGTTTCTGTAAAAAGTCTGTAAGAAGTTGACGGTAGTTTTACTGTTTTTATCAATGTGTCAGCGAACGGTTAAAAAAAGAAGACTTCCCTGGAACAAGTTTTTGCTTAATAATGCCCCCGCAAACGCAGAAAAATGTTATGAAACCCACCCGGCTTGTAATTATGAATGTCGATGACAACGAAGGGTCACCATCGAAACGGCATTACAGCTACGGCACCAAGAAAATCCAGTGTGGTTTGGAATGGATTTAAAGGACGTAGCTGGTAATTTTCTGCTAAACCTGTATACTAAATAAATAATACAGAATATTCACTACACTCTAAAAACACTCCTCAGGTCAACGCTGCCGAGTGGTACAATAGAATAGTGTTGATCGTTGTTGCTATTTCTATTCTTACATTTGAAAATGATAATAGCCACAATTCTTAAGAGATGTTAGTGTTCTTAACAAGACGTTTCATCATCATCATCATGTTCCTTTCGCCCCTCAGCAGGGGCATAGGGCTCTTAGCACACTTTTCCATTTGGATCGATCTTGAGTGGCAGATTCCAGATCGCTCCAGCTTCGAAGTCCTTATTTTCGCGCCAAAGGTCGTTTGTTTGAAATCCGTCCGTTTCTTTGTGCTTAGAGTTTCAGTTATAAATATGTCTTTGGATATACAGGTTATTAGCCCATAGTACCCTAGGCCAACAAGACGTTTGCCGAGTAGAAATACTTCCTTGATTTTACCGTTCGCTGCACAGCAGTTTCCTTATCCTTATAGTAAGTAATATTTCGTGCTCAGTGAACCATTAATATTCGTCGTTGCTTTAGGAAAAAGATCGATTAGAGAAAGAGGACCCTGAACCACCCTCCACACCACCACCCGTAAAACAACCGGATCCGATCAGACAACCTGAACCGGAATACCCTCCCGAACCGGTGGCGGCGCCGGTCAGTTTGGTAAAGTCGGTGGTGAAGCCCGCGGAACCGGAACCCGTCGAGGAGAAGGTGAACTTGCCGGATGTCACGCTGGTTCAGCCGAAGGAGGAAAAAGAGGAGGTTAGTGTTGCTTAGTATTCGGTTTTAATTTGTGAAAAGGTTTTTATCATATGTTTATGTTTAAAGTATATTTGGGCTATCTTTTAGACTTTAACCTACCTCATAATCTTTATACTTAAGATGCAAAATATTGCATATAACGAAAGCCCTCTAAATGGAACCATACATTGTCTCTTTTAATGACATACATATGAGATATAATGAAGTGTCTAAAAACTATTTGGCCTTTTTACATGGGAACAATAAAAGTAGCGTCTTCGGTTGTTTGGTTGAGCGTGAGTTGTCTAATAAGTTATTCAAATAGCCAATTCTTTAAGCGGGGATCCACACAGTTTTTGTAAAAAGAATCAGTGCACCTAGCACGAGTCAACTCGCTCGCTACGTAACTCGGCGCGTGTCGTTCTAACTAGGCCAGCGGGAGAGGGAAGCGTTGCGTTTCGTAGCGAGAGACATATGTCGAGAAGATTCGTGCTAGAATCAGTTGTAATCCCGCGCAGCAGATGCCCCGGCAGCCCACCATCGTGATGTCGCCGGTGGGATGGGAAACTGAAGGAGGCGAGGGCGCCGACGACGACGAGGAGGGCTACACGGCGCGCGCGCTTTACGACTACCAGGCGCAGGCGCCCGACGAGATCAGTTTCGATCCCGACGATGTCATCACCAACATCGTCATGGTGAGACATTACCTTTTCAAATGATCTGTTTAGTTGGCGATTACCTATCTTCCATTTATTTGCGATTATGAAAGTGGGAATAATCGACGTGTGGACGTCGTGATAGTGACACGCCGTAGTCAGTTTTTTTACTGATTTTTGTACCTCTAGTCTTGTGTCTTTTTTTTCATCACATTTAGATGGCTACTTTTCTTTTTAGCCAGGACAAAGGATTTTTCACTGGAGTAAAGTGAACCTGCCATTGATCAGATTAGCTTTAAATTTGACACGACTATGTAGTCCACAGACGATGCTATTGTAAAGAACTGTCAAAAAAACTTCTCATAAATGAGACTTTTGACAAAAACTAATCAAAAAGCTATTAGCAGAAATTTCTTTCGATTTTTATTTCATTCAAATTATTAAATTTAGCGTAGGACGACCAGTCACAAGATGGTCCGATGACCTCATACAGGTGGCAGGAAGGCACTGGTTGCATGCCGCTTCCAACCGGTCACTTTGGAAATCCATGGAGGAGGCCTATGTTCAACAGTGGACTTCTTGTGGCTGAGATGATGATGATATTAAATTTACCTTTTTTTTTAGTTTTTTGTTGCCATTACATAGTATTAAAAAACTAATTTGCTCACAGATCGACGAGGGTTGGTGGCAGGGCATGTGTAAGGGCGCGTACGGACTGTTCCCCGCCAACTACGTCCAGCTGCAGGACAAGTGAGTGTGGACGCGGCCTTATGTCCCTCTAGCGGCCACACCGGGCAGTGTCACCTTGCCGTTAACCTCGTAAGGCCCAAGTCCTACATATAGGATAAATGTCAAACTGACGTTGAACTCACTGTCTAAAACGATATGGTTCAAAAGTCATAGAAGGAATTTTGACGTGGGCCTTACGAGGTTAATATATTAGAACGGTTACTTTGTAAAAGGCCTTATTTCTATAAGATAATTTTGCCTTTATTACACGTTTTAGCTAAATTTACAATTTCAACGATTTGGAAATATTTCTGATTCTTTTTTTTGTCTGGTTGTTGGTTCTCTCTCAGAACAATTTTATTTTCAATTGGTATGGTTTATTTTATGCTGTTTACTACTTAAGCCTTTTATACGTAAATTTTCTTTAAATAGAACGTTAAAGAGCAGGAGTGCGATTTTTGAATCTCACCGGGTGACTAAAGCTCACCAAAATGGCCGTTTTTCATAGAAACGCGGCCATTTTGGTGAGCTTTAGCACCTGGTGAGATTCAAAAATTGCACCCCAGGAGTGCGATTTTTGAATCTCACCGGTTTACTAAAGCTCACCAAAATGGCCGAATCTCTATTTTAGTGAGCTTTAGTCACCCGGTGAGATTCAAAAATTGCACTTCAAATAAAAAGAGACCGGTTAGGAAAGCAGAGTGTCCCAAACTAAACTATTTTTTTACATGTATGTCGTCAACTAAAAGTCACTAAATACAAATTGATAAAATGTGAAAATTCATCGTGTGCCAGTTGACATATTATTTAAGATTTAATTTCGTATACAAAAACATATACAGTTGTAGATACCTTAACTCATCTTGGCGCGTGGCGCTGTGCGCGTGACCTAAATCGCACCCTTAGAATTAAAGCGACTCAATTCTGAATATGATATTTCCCAAAATTAAATCCTATGTCTTTTAATTAAGGTGATATTTTGGGACGTGTATTATTCAGAAATGGGTCACTTTAATTCTAAGCGTGCGAAATGTGCGACTTTGACTTGTGTTTCGCTTGAACAACGGCTGCCGCGTCACTGTAACACAAATTAAAGTGGGTCCCTGAATTTGGGCATTAAAAAAAAATATCGAGATATCTTTGGGTACTACTGCTGTAAAGCTATTAACAACTTTTTTTAAAGAATAAACTTTTGGTTATTTTTTGTAATTTGTATAGTTCGATGACTCGCGTGTTGGTTATTACAAGGTCGTTTATCGCAATTTGTGTGTTAACAAAAATGAACCTTTTGTGTTAAAGTTTAAGGTTTACTTTTGATATGCTAGAAATTATGGATCGGACTATGTAATAACTAACCATCGTTATATTTAGATAGTGTTATAGTTTTTCATAAAAAAGTATATTGCTCAGGCTCGAAGTTTATCATAAGTTTAAGAAATAATGTAACTTAATGTATAAGAGATAATAATGTATGAAACGAAAAGTTATTAGGGTCATACGCAGAGTTTTGATTTATGTGTACCTCTATTTTTAAAGCCTTTTATTGTACTCGTAAGATACAGTCAATGTGGGTATCTTTAAAAGGCCGTAAAAAGTTTTGCTAAATATTTATATATAAGTTACCAAGACGTCAAAAATATCTATACACCTTTATGCATCGAAATGAGAAAACTATAGAACTGTGTACAACGCAGTGGCAGAGTAACCGACCATAGTCTACTTGGTAGACTATGTTGGATAGCCTGAATAAAATTGTATGTGCCAATTGTCAAGTAAACAGCTCTGCGTTTCTTACGTTTTAAATTGGCGTCATATTTTTAGTTCTGCTATTCGACGCCTGTGTCGCTGCTAGTTAGAAAAGGGAGCGTTCAAGTATTACGTAACGCAATTTGGGGGGGTAGGGGGTCTCGTAAAAGGTTACGATGCGTTACAGGGGCGGTAGGGGGCCTTTCTTACAACACGTTACGTAACATTGTTTCTAAAAAATTAGGGAATTAAAACTCCCAAACTGGCAACCCTTTTCATTAACGTTACGGGGAATCCCTCGATTGTATTAGTATGGTCGTTATTTTTTAAATTTGTTCTCGCAAGTTGGCAAACCTTTTCGTTTATATTTCACGGGGAATCCCTAGATTGCATTGTACGTCATTTAATGTTGTTTTTGTCATTAATGTTTTTTTGTCATTTAGTGTTACGTAACATTTAGAGAGGGGGGGGGGGTACAGAAAAACGTTACGGTGCGTTACAAAGGGGGGGAGGGGGGGTAAAAAATCTTCAGAAATTGCGTTACGTAATACTTCAACGCTCCCAAACTTAGAAGCGCTTTATTTACTCACGATAAGATTAAAAGTTGAACCAATGGCTAAATATTGAAAGCCCCTCATCACGCGCTTCACCCCGTCGCAAAGTGGTGACGCTAGGCTTGTAACAATCCGAACAAGTAAGCAGATCTATTGTCTTCTTATATCGATGCCTTTATGCCACTAAACATAAGGCCGATGTACCTCTATACATATTTTGACGCAGCTGACTGTACAATAATTCTGCGTATGACCTATCAAGAGTAACTTGACAAATTTTAAATAACTATAAGTGAATGCTAATAATATCGATGACATGATAACCTCATTATGGAATTACAAAACGAACATGTAGAATCTAGCCTAATAGTATTTTGTATAAATTCTATGAATATTCGGGCTGTCGGAAGCGGTTGCAGCGTTTTTTGTAATGTACGATCGATGTATTGCCAGTACACATAGAAAGCGAGAGCTTTTTATTTAGTAACATGAAAACGCTGACCGCTCAGCTGTCTGTGTGGACTCTAGGAATATTATGAAAACACTGTATGTATGTAAAATTTGAGGTATTATTAATTTTACACACAAGTAGAGTGGCACTGCGTATGAAGTTTACCTCGTAAAGCCCAGTGATACACGTTTTGAGCAACAATCAAGGTAACGAAATAGCCAAATTGTAACTTTTAAAATTATTTATTTGATTGACTGATTTCATACATTAAAGTCATGTAAGTTATTTTCGTGTCGCGACTATTTAACGCATTTATATTAATATTTTTCTTATTATTTTTTGTATAAATGAAATACCAATAGTAATTAAGAATATACATAGGTTTTTTACGTGGTCTCCGCGCCATCTTTAAGAAGGCCAACTAACAAACTAACGCAATCTTGTGAATCGGTGAATTTGCTAATCAGGTTTTATGCATGTTTTATACTGTTAGACAAAGATTGTTTAGCTATAGACTAGTAACGAATCAGCCATTCTCTATGGGTCGCTGGGTTCTATGGGCGGCGGCGATCACTTCCCATCAGGTGATCCGCTTGCCCATTTCCCTGCCTTAAATACTTTTTTGCAAAAGTATGTGTTATTTGTATTCAGAGTTTTAATTTTGTGTAGTCATTGGACTTTATAGTAATTTTGATTCAACAGAAGCCTCTGTAATTAAAAGATTCAGGCGTTACTTTGCGGAGGTCCATTTCAACAAATAGGGGTGCAATTTTTGAATTTCACCAGGTGACTAGGGCTCACCAAAATAGTCGAATCTCTATGAAAAACGACAATTTTGGTGAGCTTTAGTTACCCGGTGAAAATCAAATGCAATTTTTGAATCTCATCAAGTGACTAAAGCTCACCAAAATGGCCGCATTTCTATGAAAAACGGCCATTTTGGCGAGCTTTAGTCACCTGGTGAGATTCAAAAATCGCACTCCTGCAACAAATTACCTTGCTATTCCGCGAACTCCGAGGTTTCACGGAGTAGCAAGGTAATTTGTTCCAGTTTGTTGAAAGGCTCTAAAGTTTGACGTGAAGTAAGATGGCGCGGAGATGACGTGTCTATTGTAACATATTAGTTTCCACTGTAAAATCGTTGATGTAGTGTAGCAGTTGCATAGTACCCCGTTAGTCTGATGTAGTAGTTGGGTATAATAATTGCGAAGTGAAAGCATAATAGGGTATTTCATTCACAAATCGAATGGCATAAAAGTGCAAAATTGTTGTAGACAACCATTTGAAATATAGTCATGTCCAAAGAAGTAATAAAAAAACCCATATTTTAGAAGTTACAGCGATACAAAGTTACAAAGATGACGAAGAAATACATTCATAGCCTAGGGCTGTTAGAACTCTAAATTAGGTCCTGCCTTAGAGCATTAAGAACGGGAGTAGCCTCGTGTGATTATTTCCTTACACAGAATTCTGCCGATTCTCGCGGGCGGAGTGACATATCTAACCTATCACTAAAGCAATTTTGCTTGCGTCATTATGCACTCACACCTTTAGAAAATACAACACATTCTTATTTTCACGCACACACACTGAATACGCAAAGGTTACGTTGCGACACAATGTAAGCGAACGAAAATGCAAATGTAGTAGCGACACTCCACAGACAATAAATATCGGCTACACTCGATAGCAAACGATTTGTTTTTGACTCGATTTGTCATGTCATTAAAAACATTTCACAGAAACAATGTTTTAGCTAGATATTAATAGAAAAATAGCTAACAAATGAAATCTTCTACCTCCTTTTCGAAATTTGATGTGTTAGAACAAATTATACAGGTGCTTATAGCATTTGAAGGCATATTTGGCAAGCTGTTATGTCTTCGGTGGCGATTTAGCGACTGACAAAATTACATTGTGCCTATACCTTTGGCAGAGGGGTAAGTCATTGAATGCCATCTCCCGTACTTAATGCTCTAAGGGCCCTGCACTTAATCGATTTATTATCCGAGATAACGTTTGTCCGAAATAATGTTTAGTACGCAAATTTACGATTAAAGTATGTAAAAAAATTACGCGTCATACTAACGGGTGGTTATATAGTAGGTTAGGGTACTCTTGAGATCATCTTATGATATCAGTTATTAGGAGATTTAATAAATACTATAAATAGTAGGGTTAATAGAGATTTGATAGTCTGCCCTGGAAAAGAACTGTCTTGGATATTTGTTGTTTTTGGTAGTAAAAACTTTTGCTCGTTAAATTCTAACTGTTTAAAAGTTATTTCCTGAAAATGTGAAACGTTTGTATACAAAATTAGTTTCAAGAAATGTGTAAGTATTATACAGTTTTCGCAGTAGCAAGGTAATTTGTTCCAATTCGTTAGAGCAGTGTTTCTTAACCTCTGGTCCGCGAGCATATGTATGGGTTCCGCAGTCTTATTTATGGACCATTTAACAATCATAAATAAATGCCACCAAAAGTCGCACGCACGCATATTTTTTTGTAATTTGTAGTAATAAAATAAATGGTCCAAAATTTATTGCTGCTTTTTTTATTCAGGGGGTCCATAAAATTGAACCTGATTTCTTAAGGGGTTCATAAGGGGTCTGTCAAAAAAGGTTAAGAAACGCTGCGATAGAGCATAAGCTACGTCGCGCAGGTGCGCGCCTATCGAACTAATAGTATGAACCCGCATCCGCACCCGCGCGTTCTATAGACGTGCAGCCGCTCCTTGCACCCGCTCCGTGCGCCCGCGCGACTTAGTGGCGGCCCTTAGATTTGACATGGTTGTCAACAAAATTATTTCCGTCGCACTCTTCGCGAGAGATAGCTATCTATAACACAGTTTCACTTTAACTCTATGGCGGTTCTTTTTCAGGCGACAGTTTAAATGATGGAATTTTTTTAATTAACCTCAGAACTGTACCTTATGAGTCTTTGGTTACTATGTCAAGTGAAATTGGCCCTTAAATGGGGGGGAGGGGGGCTGGAATCATTGTTTGTACAATTTCAAGCGAAAGGCAAATCCACTTGGCGAAAGTTCGAATAAACAATATACTGGCAGTGAATGCGATAATTTAACCAAGTTGACAAGTCACCTGACCCGGGCCCTATTTCATAAACGTGACAGGCGACAGGTGATAGTGACAATTCAGTATACATTGCTTCCCCACTATGATGTTCCTTGTGGACACAGTAATGCACGGCGAGTTGTCACTGTCACCTGTCGCCTGTCGCTTTTATGAAATTGGACCCCAGTACCACAAACCTTACAAGTGCTAGAATGTGACAATTATCAAGTTTTTGATACAAGTGTGACAAGAATGGTACAGTCAAGGAATTTAATTCCCTACCCATTTCGTTGAAATGTCGTCTGACATTCGCAATGCATTAAGGTCGATATGTCAAACTAACGTCTTGCTCTATAGCTCTTATGGTGACAGTTTGCTATATGATATTGAACCTTAGGTGGGTTGGAAATTTAATTCCTTGACTGTACGTTGTAGTTGTAACACTTGTATACCTAGCCGTTTACAAGCACTTGAACTGTTATAGTAATCTTATGTATTTAAGTAGTAGGTATTTAATGCCGAACTGTATTTTATAAAAGACAAATTATTGTTTATAAAAGTACCTAAATAAATAATTTAATTTTATATCTAACTTTTGTTTTATTTCGACGAGTAGCAAAAATAAAGAGCCAGAAATATAGGATATGGCATGTAAAAATATTGGTAAGTTCAATAGGTGAAGCTAAGGGCAGAACCGTCTTTATCCCACTGGTGGCCTTGGGTTCTTTATATAGGACTGTATAATTAACAACGGTTAAACGTCATCATCGCAGCCCACAGTGGCCCACTGCTGGACATAAGTTTGTCTCAAGGCGCGCCACAAAGCCCTGTCGTCTGCTTTACGCATCTAGTCGCCTCCCATCTGCCTGTATAGTTCGTCTCGCCATCCGGCCGGAGGGTGGCACACGCTGTTTGGCAAGGCGCGGTCTCCACTTCAGAACACGCTTGCACCAGCGGTTATCCGATCTATGACAGATGTGACCAGCCCAACCAGTCACTACTGTCTGTCAGTCTGCTAACTACTACTGGGTACTTGCTCAAGGATGAAGAAGAATTCGGCTAAGGGATCAAATTAAAAATACAATAATACGCTTTGAACACGTTCGCAGTCCCCATACAAAATGGGCTTTTGAACCGTCACATAATTTTCCGATGAAAATAATATACAATACACATACTGCCATTGTAGTTAGGAACGGTCTTATTTAAAGTCTTAATAATGATATTATGATTAATAGGACGAGTTCATGTATACAATGATTTTTTATAATGTCTTTCGGGACTTCAACGCGATAATAATAGCTTTAGACAAATGCGTATAAAATCGGGAAAATTTAAAACAATTTATAGTGATTTTTGCTCACGATATACTTAATTTATTTCTTATCATGTGGTTTTCTCTTAGGGTGCTGTTTAAATTTTCCTTTATCTAGAGATGCTGCTTACCTACTGAGCTGCTTCTAACAACTACTTTTTTTTTTTTTTTTTTTTTCACACTTTATGTGAACTATTGTTATGATTGTGTATATTGCTCTGTAATCTTGTTTTCAAAAGAGAAGAAAAAAAAAGATAAACTGCTGAGTTTCTTGCGGCGTTTCTTCTCAGCAGATTCTTCCATTTTCCGAAGCGCTAGTAGATTCAGACATGTAAAAGAGCCTATATGGCCTACTTGCAAAATAAATTTTTCATTTTCATTTTCATTTTACTGTTGCCAATTTATAAAGGTAAAAAAAGCATACGTGTAGCTACAATGAAAACTATGATCGTTATTTAATCCAAATTATATTTGGTAGAAGTTTGGACCCAACGCCAACTGTTATATCAATTTGATTGTTGAGAAACTGTTCTTTTCAATTCCTAATTAGCGATTGTCATCTTTTTGTTCGTCCATAGATAGTGAGAAAAAGGAAATGAATTTCCTCTAATTAAAACAACTCAGCGAGACGTAACTACTGACTCATGCTCTCAGTCTTCTAGCAAAATTGTTTTATGCAACGACTTCCTTCCTTTAATAAAGGTGATAGTTGCTTTTAATTGCCATCCGATCCAATTGTCTATTTGAACTTTTCGTTTTATCGCGATATGAAATGAAGGATTATACTGTGTCGGTATTAAAATGGATCTCAGTGGCCGTAACGTGATCGGTAAAGTCTGTGCGGTCGTTTCTTATGATGGGACTAGTTAAGTAGAGAAGGGAGGGATGTTAGGGCTGGGGTGCCATTTTTGAATCTCACCAGGTAACTAGAGCTCACTAAAATGGCCGCATTTCTATGAACCCGGCTATTTTGGTGGGCTTTAGTCACCTGGTGAGATTCAAAAATTGCATTTCAATCTCACCGGGTAACTAAAGCTCACCAAAATAGCCGTTTTTCATAGAGATTCGGTCATTTCGGTGAGCTCTAGTCACCTGGGGAGATTCAAAAATTGCACCCCAGGTGACTAAAGCTCACCAAAATAGCAGTTTTTCGTAGAGATTCGGCCATTTTGGTGAGCTCTAGTCACCTGGTGAGATCCTGGTCGCTAAAGAATAGCAGGTATGATACGTGAAAAACTATTGCGTAAAAATTTACCTATTTGCTAAACATAAACAAAACAAACACATTAAAAGCACGTGTATAATGACTAAGAAGATACTCTTACTTCTCAATTTACAAGCAATGCCCCTATCTATCCAATCACTGTACGCCGACACGCGTGTGAACAGAGTCGTGTAATCAAAGTTCTTTCCGTTTACAAGTCCTACCAACACTTCTTCGTTAGAAGAAACAGCTTCTGTGCAAACTAGCGGGCCTCCAGAGTCACCTTCAGCCACGTCGGAAACCTTAGAGTGTGTACAGATAAAGTTATCCATGTTCAACTCCCACAAAGAGGAGCATTGCCACCTTGTCATTGGGACAATTTTAGCCGTAATTAGCACTGGCGATTGTGGGGTATTCGAGGTATTATTCGTGTGCCCAAAGCCCCGGGTAATCGATTCGGCGTCGACTGAGACGAATAGCACTAACATCCCTATTGAAACTAAACTCCGCATCAACCGTAGCTAAGGCTATGTCATGCATTGGAAAAAGAAAGCCCTTGTGCAACACCACTTTTTTGATCTTCCTCCACTGGAAATCGTCTGTTGTTTCGCTTCGGCCGGTATGCTCAATCGTATTCTGTAAGGTACCAGCTACGATCCTAACAAATTCGGGGTGTTTCGCGTACAAGAAGTTGAGGTCTTCGAAGCAATGCGCGGCTGTTAGAACTTTGAGACGGGTTATGATGCTTCCTCCGCATAGGTTAACCCACAAATATACGTTAATCATTGGTGCTGGCTTCTCACGAATTTTCAAAGAGACCAAATATGGTATCTCACCCTTGGTTGCCCGTTGTCCGTTCACTATGACGGGTTTCACACGATGCTCCGCATATTTCAAAGTCATTATAATGCGCTCCTTAAGAGTAGAGCTACGGTTGGAGAGCGTTTGAGTTGTTAATGTTAGGAGAAGAATAATGTGTTTCACGAACATGAATTTTCTGATGATGGATGCTTGACATTGTAGTTTAGGAATTACATAACTGTTATGACTGGATTGTCTAATTGTTATCCGTCATGTCATACTTCTATAATCCTTTACAGACTTTTAGGGGATTAAAGCTAAACATTATTGTCTCTAGTTGCTGCAACTAAATCCTACTTAGGTACCTAGGAGTTAATGTAAAGATGTTTGGATATACTTTCTTAGGTACATGTTTAATGCTGGATAATTAATGTTTCGGTGAATGTAAAAATCATAGAAACAAAAAACATTTTAATTCTTGCGTTCGATGGATTAGGTTCTATTGTGATCTAAGTAGTTATAAATTACGATCTGCCCAATTTAGAATATTATATATATTTAGAATATTACTGATTCTCTTATGTGTATTTAGGCACTTGATGTAGGGATGTCAAAAGAGCCAAAAAGTATTGACATCGATATTTTTGATAAAAAATATCGCTGTATCGGTGCGATTTGAAAAATGATGTAGGGCTTCAAAAATCAACAATGTTGAGCCAAATCCAATACTTAGGAATGTTCGTTAGTTGGTCTGAAAAAATCAACTTTTATACCGTTTCTATACTTGTAATTTTAGAGCAATATCGACATATGTTTAGATGTATCGATCTTTTTTCGAGAAGCCTCAGAGTATATTTTTGACGGAGAATTAACCACTAGGCGGTCGTCAACATATAAACTAGGCTTCTTATCAAATTGCCGCTATAATTGTTTCGGCTGCGAAAAGCCCCGATTTTGTTAAAGAAAACCAATTTGCGAGACAAATTACAAAGAAGGGGAGCATTAACTCATTATTGTGGCTCAGACTTCGACAAAAGTGGTTGATTACGGCTACAATGGTTAAAATGACTGAGATTTATCGTGGAGCACATAATTTGAAGGCGTTTGGGACTTGTTTCAGCTTTCGGCAGTCCTACGATTTCCTTTTGTGGGCGTTGGCATGCCTTTATGACTTTTATTGTTTTCACACGCGTTTTAAATTCCATCATTAAAGTTACAAAGTGGAACAAACGAAACATACTTGGAGATGTACCCTAAATATTGAAGATAGCAAATTACACTCAAAAGAAACATTCCTTTATTTTTAGAAATAAGAATAACTACATTCACAGACTATAATTTTTTTCTCGAAAAGTAGGCGTTAAAATATAATATTTTTCGACGCAACGAGTTTCTTAAGTGTTAATTACGCGAACGTGAAAGTGTTTCGGGATCATTTTACTGATGTAACCCCGACTCTCAGTTGGCCGGTGTTTTTCCTTAAAACACCAGCCACTTCCCTCTTAATGTTTCTTTTCTTCTAAAAAAAAGATTTATACATAGAAAAAACTCGCTGGATCTCGCTTGATTTGTGCGTGTCATCCGCGATCCCGGAGCATCATACAAAGTTGATTGTATGGTAATTCCCAGTCTGTAGGCGTTAACATTTTTATTAAAACCATGAATATTGCGCATGGTGCTATGCGCGATAACCCGGAATAATATACGCCTGGTATATTAAGCATGTATGAGATCTTTAGGTATTTTTGAAGCCTTAGTCCAGTGAACGGAGGGGTAGACTTTGACAGTAATTTATAATTTTAGAGGTTGTGCAATTTTTGATGTAGGTGTGATTAAGTAATTATTACGAAACTCTAATTATTTACGGGTATATTATTTGGTGTATAAATGTTGAAAATACAATATTTGACTACCGGATAGCGCAGTAGTTAGTTACAGGTTCAATTCCCGAGAGGGGCTGATATACATACATACATTATGTACGGCGAATAATGAACGTCTTTATTGGAGGCATGAATTGTAAGCAACACTAATGAAAAATATTTGCTAATAGCCTCAAATGCACAATCTCTCGTCTCATTTACACAAAAGGTGTCAAAAGACAATTTTCACCACACACAATTTCCACTGCTAATATGATCGCCTAAGTTTAATTTATACCGCTCTAAAGTTTTATCCAACAAGTGCCTAAAGAAAAGGATTGTAATCGAAATTATTTATTTTTAAATTTTTCGTTTTTCTTTTTTTTTTACATTTAAATTTAATTTAAAATGCTATATAATGAATGACAACACAAAGAAAAATTAGGGTAATGGCAGGGTACCGCCATACCCATGTATGGCTCGGTATGGCTGGAATACGCAAGGCGCGGAATGCTGATGTTGCAGGTTCGAATCCTGCCATTACCCTAATTTTTCTTTGTGTTGTCATTCATTATATAGCATTTTAAATTTAATTTGAATGTAAAAAAAATACAAAAGAAAAATCGAAAAAATTAAATAATAAATAATGAAAAATGAAAATGAAAAATTTATTTTGCAAGTAGGCCATATAGGCTCTTTTACATGTCTGAATCTACTAGCGCTTCGGAAAATGGAAGAATCTGCTGAGAAGAAACGCCGCAAGAAACTCAGCAGTTTATCTTTTTTTTTTTTTTTTTTTTTTTTTTTTTTTTTTTTTTTTTTTTTTTTTTAATAATTTCGATTACAATAATTTAACAACAAATGGCGTCATCTCTCGTCAGCTAACGGGCATTCATAAATGACCAAGTTGAATGAGATAACTTGATTAAGTTTCTCATAGATGACACCGAGGGTAGTTTACCCAAAAGAAAAAATATCAATAATGTAATGACCGTAAAGAAAGTGTAAAAATTACGATACCACAATCATATAAAATCAATATTACCATTTATATGGTATCAACAAGGATTCTTTAAATATGAATACTTTTTTTATAGTATGAATTTTTAAAGAATCCTTGTTGATCGGACTACTTATCAGAGATTTTGTTACACCCATACTTATAAATTCTGGATAAAGTTGCGTTAAAGTTTAACGCCCCTGTACCACGTCGGGAAGAGTAACAGTTTATTTTATCCTTTTTATACGCCCTGAGGTTTAATAAGAAACATTATGAGGAACTACAGAATTGCGTAAAGCTATTCACGACGTGGGTCCCTTAGTACTAACATGACAGCTTAATTTTTATTTATCCCTAACTATAGTGCCTGTAGCTCTAACCTTCTGTAATCTCTTCTGTACCCTTACCATGAGTACAGTGCACCTAGCCGTAACCATACTCGCTAGCGACGGCGTAAAACGATTTGAATGAGAAATTGCACAGCGCCTCTAGCGCTCACTTAGATAACTAAAGATCGCTAGTATGAGTCCAACGGTAAATTACCTATCGAAATCTAAACGTCAGTGTCTAACGTTTTGCCGTAGCCTTAGAATATTGGTACCATGAGTCACAAATATGACACATGTCATCGAAAAATACCGTATCGACTATGGTTAACTCTTTCACTGACAAATGGGAGCGTATTTAACCGCTATCGACTGTAGTAACGTAATACGAATTTTCGATAGAAACTTGTGGTAAGGGTACTGTTCTAATCTTCTGTGCACCTATAGTTATAACGTTTATCGGGACTTTAACGCAATAATATACTGGGGTGCAATTTTTGAATCTCACCTGCCTGGCCAACATGACTGGCCAAGTTTAGTTTATCTCTATCTGCGTCTCTTTCTTATGACACTAGTTCGACAGAGACGCAGGGAGGGGTTAAACTAAACCAGGGCTGTCATGTTAGGGCCGCAGGTGACTAGAGCTCACCAAAATGGCCGAATCTCTATGAAAAACGCCTATTTTGGTTAGCTTTAGTTACCCGGTGAGATCCAAATGCAATTTTTGAATCTCACCAGGTGACTAAAGCTCATCAAAATGGCCGCATTTCTATGAAACACGGCCATTTTGCGAGCTTTAGTCACCCGGTGAGATTCAAAAATCGCATTGCACTCTTGTTTATTTATTTACCTCGACGTTTCAGCCGCTTTGCAGCGGCCGTGGTCACGAGCAAACCACGTCGTCGTGACCACGGCCGCTGCAATGCGGCCGAAAAGTCGAGGTAAATAAATAAACAGTATATTATCGCGTTTAAGTCCTGATAAACTTAATAACTATGTGTGATAAACGCGAAAGTTAAAAACAATCGTTCTGTGTTTATAACATTATCGGGACTTTAGCGCGATAAAAATATATTGTTGATTTACCTCGACGTTTCGGCCATGTTTCAATGGCCGTGGTCACGAGTACCACGGCCATTGAAACATGGCCGAAACGTCGAGGTAAATCAACAATATATTTTTATCGCGCTAAAGTCCCGATAATGTTATAAATATGTGTGAAAATCGCGAAAGTTTAAAACAATCGTTCTGTGCACCTACTTAGCACAAACCTTTCTCTTAGCACAAACTCGCATTAACTCGCTACGTAACCCTGTGCGTCTCCTTCTAACTAACTCAATAGGAAAGAGACGCATTAAATTACGTTGTGAGTGAATTGTCGAGAAGATTCGTGCTGGGTGCGTTGGTGTCTTAAATAGTGACGCCCATAGAGATATATTAAAATTGGTTGGTTGTATTAGGACATAGAATAAGAGAAATATATCAGATCCCAACTCCAAATGTAATTTAAAAATATGTTTTTTTATTTCATCAAATTCTAAATTAAGAAAAAAATAACAATAAAATCTTATACTAAAGATTTTTTGACTTTTCATCTGTATAAATCGTCTGTAAAAAAACTATATAAAAATGTATAATACATGAGTTTTGTTCTCCTTAAGTTTTAAGTAAATATTGTACACCCGAAATGGGTAACCGTTGGAATTGGAACTTAACAATTATAACTAAAACTCGCCAAAATGGCCGTGTTTCATCGAAATGCGGCCATTTTGGTGAGCTTTAGTCACCTGGTGAGATTCACAACACCGGGTAACTAAAGCTCGCCAAAATAGCCGTTTTTCATAGAGATTCGGCCATTTTGGTGAGTTCTAGTCACCTGGTGAGATTCAAAAATTGCACCCCTATAAGGTTAATCTCAATAAAGGTATTTCGACTTTTAACTTCAAGGTTCGATCGTATTACAATGATCGTGGCCAAGAATAGCCTCGCAAAAGGTCAAGCTTGGTCAAACTGACCTTAAAACCAAATACGCTATTGTGTTCATTTCCTAAGAACAAATATTTGCGGATATCGCGAGCCGAGTTAATTGGAGGGTCACAAATAGCCTGCACAGGCCCGGGGGGTGGGGTGCTTAAGCTTTCGGTTAAGAAATATCGTCGTCGTATCGTAGTGTAAACACCGCTTCAGAACTATTTCAAAGTATTTCATAATAAGCTAAGAATTTTTTCATCTCATTTTGTTCAGTGACATCACTTAACGTTCGTGACATATATAAGTAATAAGCAAATAACATACATGTACATTCAGTAAATTTGAAAACAATATTAATAGGTTCATCCGTACCAGTTTTCTTACAATAAATGATAATGATATTAAACCGACGAGGATGCACGAAGAATGTTGTGAGAGTAAGTGAAGCAATGGTTGTATGTCAGGATCGTAAGTAGCAAGTGAAAATCCGTGGTCTCTGCCTACCCCTCCGGGAAATATGCGGGACCTTTGGTATATGTATGTAAGGAGGTAAATCTCAATGTCAGTTAAGCCCGTTGTTTGAGGTTTCCACAGTCCAACAATACAAAGGCAGTATATTAAATATACCAGATACCAGGAACTTAATTTTTTTTTATGGAATAAGAAGGAAAACAAGCAAGTGGGTCACCTGATGGTAAGTGATCACCACCGCCTATAGACACCCGCAACACCAAAGAAGATTGCAGATGCGTTGCCAACCCAGAATGCTACCAGAAAACAGCACAGGTGGTAACGGTATGCAGTTGTCGAGCAACAGCTTCCTACTCTCTGAATGCAATTCGGCGACTATCTTTTTCTGAAGAAAACTTCCGAAAATCTTTTCATACTATAACCGGTCCCAATCCGAGACGCCTATGCGTGAGAGTATTTATAGAAACTCGTATGAAGATGACAGACTTATATTAAACATTCCAAGCTTACACCTTGAAAAGTATTTGATTTACAAATCGAAGTGGTTCTCGGGAATTGTGATTTAAATTCTTTCGTCTATAAATACAACAGGTTGTACAGGGTGTGGGCGTTGTGGTTCTAGTTACAACTGCAGACAGGTTTTTTCTTTAACGTAGTACAATTGCCATAATACATTATTTTCTCGTTCTGTGTAAGTGAGGTTGAAGTTGAGGTTGTTAACCAATATTAAATGTTTGGCCAATATAATTAAATAAATTCTTAGGTTTAGAGCTTAACCGGAAATTTTATACTAGAAATGTTTAGTTCAGAACAGTTTCACGGGTTTACATCAACCGCAGGGCTCAGTATTGTCAAAATAAACGTTTGCCGGTGTTCGACTGTATCTACTGAAAGGGACGACACTCCCAGTAGAAGAAGCTTTGTTAATGACTTACAGGCTAGTTTAAAACATTAACTAACTAATTATTGCCTGTGACTACGTCCGCGCATATTCGTTTATCGCTATTCCGCAAGAATTTTGTGATTCACCTGCTCCTTTGCTTTCCTATATGCAGTACCGGATTAAGCCAGCGCGGGGCCTGTAGCAAATTCTGTTAAGGGGCCCTTGGTTTGCGTTAGGTTCTCAAGTTTTTTTATTACGGTCAGACAGGCGTTGGAGCGCGGGGCCCCCCAAATTCGCGGGGCCGTGGCATTTGCTACTCTTGCTATGTGGCTAATCCGGCACTGCCTATGTGGTATAAAAAAAGTGCAAAAGTGCCCGGTTGGTGAGGACCCGTGAACATGTTTTCCACAAGCACTTTCCCGCACGTCGGAACCCGTCGCGATAGGCCCGTCACTGATACGGGATGAGCTAACTGATAAGCTAACTGACCATTAACTGGGCTTTATCAATTAGCCGCTGACGCAGGCGCTGACAACGAAATTATTGAGATAATGTCAATTTTACCCTTTTTTGGGTTTTTCAAACTCCAGACCTTTGTCAACTTTATTGTAAGTTGTATGGCGCGACTTTTTATTTACTAAATGATGATAGAGGGTATTAAAAGGCGTTGTTTTAGCGTGTACCGGTAACAAAAATAAAATTTAAAAAAAGTTGGTATATTATGGTAAATTAGTACCATTTCATCCTTTTTTGCTGCTGCTCATTCTTCTTTAAGGCTGCTTTTCCACCAGAGATGTGCGAGGATGCGTAGCGAGGGATGTGTTTGTAAGAACCAATAGAATCGCACCATTTACCTGGCCTCGGTCAGCACAGCTCTGGTGGAAACGCAGCCTAACTATTTTATTTGAAATTTCCAGTTTGTTGTAATTCTTGAACAAAATGTATGGAGTAAACTTAAGTATTCGTTACTTCGAGTTACGTTTCAAATGAAATTAATGTACTTTTTAGTTGCTGAAACTCTATAGGAAAGTTTTAAACTTAATTTTAATGAACCGAATAGATAAAGGTTAAATTTACGAGTGAATTTATTTAGATTATTTACTTTAAGAAATCCCCTTAGATGACATTTCTCTTTTTATGACCTTTGGTGAAAAGGTGTGCTCCGAATTTGATTTCCTAGTTATGCAATGATTGGAAAGTATTTTAAGGGCTCCGTTATCAAAGGGTGTCAACAGACCCTTCATTTGTCCGTCTGTCACAGGGTTTTATCTTTTGAACCCTAAAAGGTAGACACTGGAAACTTTTACGGAAAGCCGCTATACATATAACACAAATAATCTACATCATCATCATCATCAGCCTATATTCGTCCACTGCTGGACATAGGCCTCTCCCATGGCACGCCACTGAGCACGATCCTCGGCCACTCTCATCCAGCTCTTGCCAGCCGCCTTGCGAAGATCATCGCTCCACCGAGTCTGAGGACGTCCCACGCTACGTTTGCCGATCCGTGGTCTCCACTCAAGAACTCGTCTACCCCAACGGTTATCGGTTCTTCGGCAAATAATCTACATCTACACTAATCTACACTTCTACACTAATATAATAAAGAGGTAAACTTTGTTTGTTTGTTAGTTTGTTTGTATGTAGGGGGTAATCTCTGGAACTACTGAACCGATTTCAAAAATTCTTTCACAGAAAAAAATCTACACTATTCCTGACGGACATAAGTAACTAAGTAATTTTACGTGAACAAAGTCGCGCGCGTCCGCTAGTAAAAACATAAACGTTAACGTGTTGCGACAACGTTCTACAGTGGCCTATGGATCTATTTAGCTGACTGTCCATTGTTTGTATAGTCGACCAAAAAATTGCTTGACCACTTTTCGACCGTATTACAAAGGGATAAGGTTCAAAAGTGGTCAAGCAATTATTTGGTCGACTATACATCGCGTGCGATTCTGCCGTTGGCTGTTTTTTTTATAGTCTAACCTAACTAATACTTTAAAAGTGAAATTTAGATCGTTAAAAAAAATGTAGCTTCACGAGAGCGAAGTCGTGAGCGAAAGCGAGTGAAATTTCGACTGAACTTTTTGAAAGTTTTTCTAGTCTGAAGTTAATCCGCGTCAGTCTGGCTAGCTGAAGAAATTATAAAACTACAAGTTACTTGCACCGTCCATGCATATTAAATAGGAATAAATAATTCGAGCACTGTCATCTTTAGGATAAGTATTTATATTCATGACACATCTTAAGTTTTAAATCAAATTGGACTCTTTAAGGTATCTTCATCCTTATCTTCATTATTATTAATATTAAGTCTCTTTATTCAAATAAAGTATTAAAAAAAAAGAATACATAACTAAAAACTGACCTTAAACTAAGTACTAAAAAATCCCGCCCCGAATCGTGCCTAGCTCAAAGGTCCCTATTACGCCAGCCGCATTCCCCCGCTGGCTAGCAATGGACACCTGTTGAATCAACCACGAAACATTATTATTTATTACATAGTTTTTTTTATACACAACATAGGAAGGCAAACAAGCAGGTGGGTCACCTGATGGTAAGTGATCACCCCCGCCTATACCTGCAACAACAAAGAGAGTGCAGATGCGTTGCCAACCCAGAGGGCTAAGATGGAATACCTCTTGTGCCAGTAATTACACCGGCTGTCTTGCTCTCCACGCCGGAACACAACAGTGCAAGCACTGCTGCTTAGCGGCAGGATTGGCGAGCAAGATGGTGGTAGCGATCCGGACGGACCTTGCACAAGGACCTACCACCCGCGAAGTTCAAAACAAAGTCGCTATCCATTCCAGGAGTGCGAATTTGTAATCTCACCGGGTGCCTAAAGCTCACCAAAATGCCGTTTTTATAGAGATTGGGCCATTTTCGTGAGCTTTAGTCACCCGGTGAGATTCAAAAATCGCACTCCCGGGGTGCAGTTTTTAAATCTCACTAGGTGACTAAAGCTCACCTAAATGACCGAATTTGTATTAAAAACGGCCACTTAAGTGAGCTTTAGTCACCGGTGAGATTCAGAAATCGCACTGCCGTTCTCATACCTTCGCTAACTCCTTCTAGCCGAGCCATGGACATTACAGTTTTTTCTGTCATGTAGATTTTTGGCGGAAGGTTTTTTTTTAAAATAAAATAGGGAGGAAAACTTAAACGTAATTTTGCGGGTGCCCTTGTGCAAGGTCCGTCCGGATCGGTTTCTTTTAAAATTTTCGATATAATTATTTTTTATCTTATTGTATGACATTTTCTTTACGTTCTTAATTTTATATTAATGTTGACTTTCTCAACCCTGCTCTAATTATTCTAATTTTGACATTTTAATTTGCATTTTATTTATTTTTGTTCAATTATTCAGTTAGTTTTAAGTTGACATTTGATAATATAATGTATGCTGCTGTACGCTGACTTGCGAAATATTTGTATGCCTGATGGCGAAACATGGTGATGCTATTGAAATTGTGTAACATCTTATTATCCACCTGTGTTGACAAATAAATGATTTTGGATTTGGATTTTGGATTTTGGATCGCTCCCACCATCTTGCTCGCTAATCCTGCCACTAAGCAGCAGTGCTTGCGCTGTTGTGTTCCGGCGTGGAGAGCAAGACAGCCGGTGTAATTACTGGCACTAGAGGTATTCCATCTTAGCCCTCTGGGTTGGCAACGTATCTGCAATCTCTTTGGTGTTGCGGGTGTCTATAGGCGGTGGTGATCACTTACCATCAGGTGACCCACCACTTGCTTGTTTGCCTTCCTATTTCATAAAAAAAAACAAGCAAGTGGGTCACCTGTTGGTAAGTGATCACCACCGCTTTTAGACATCGGCAACACCATGGAGATTGCAGGCATGGATAGGTTCTTATGTACATTACATCCTAATTGTTCCCATGCGAAGCCGAGGCGGTCGCTAGTCTACACTAATCTACATTTTTCGGGTGGTAGGACCTTGTGCAAGGTGCGTCCGGATCGCTACCACCATCTTGTTCGCTAATCCTGCCGCTAAGCAGCAGTGCTTGCACTGTTGTGTTCCGGCGTGGAGAGCAAGACAGCCGGTGTAATTACTGGCACAGGAGGTATTCCATCTTAGTCCTCTGGGTTGGCAACGCATCTGCACTCTCTTTGTTGTTGCAGGTGTCTATAGGCGGTGGTAATCACTTACCATCAGGTGACCCACTTGCTTGTTTGCTTTCCTATGTTGTATAAAAAAATCTACACTAATATAATAAAGAGAAAAACTTTGTTTTTTGTTAGTTTGTTTGTATGTAGGGGTAATCTCTGGAACTACTGAACCGATTTCAAAAATTCTTTCACAGATAGAAAGCTACACTATTCCTGACGGACATAGGCTACTAATTTTACGTGAACGAACATAGGCTACTAATTTTACGTTTATTATAAAGGTAGGGAGGTAGTAGATAGTAGAATCACTCTGAAGCCAGTTACTGGCGGAGCACTTCGCGAAGCTACATGAACATCAGTGCACCAATGCACTGGGGCCGGCGCAATTGAGTTGCCGCGCGTGCGAATGAATACGAGTTTTTTGATAAAAAGGGAGGTATACAGTAGGACGTTTCTTATACCTAAACGCCGTTTTTGTTCTAAGTGAAAAAATGAAAATGAAAATGAAAAATTTATTTTGCAAGTAGACCATATAGGCTCTTTTACATGTCTAAATCTACTAGCGCTTCGGAAAATGGAAGATACTACTGAGAAGAAACGCCGCAAGAAACTCAGCAGTTAAATTTTGTTTTTTCTTCTCTTGTCAAAATAGATTACAGCGCAATATACATAATTATCACAATAGTACATGACATACACACATACATAAAAAAAAGATAACAATAAATGAAGATAATAACAGTAAATAAATGAAGCTTCTGTACTTGTACTTACAAATAGTGGTACCACTCTACATCGCAGAGTATTGGCATGAAGTAGCTTGCTAATGCTTTTCATACAGATACCAAATGGAGTCCTTATCTCCGGCAACGGATTTGCGACTCTCTTCGGGTTGCTGACTTCTATATGCGACGGTGATGACTTCCCATTAGCTGATCCGCATGTTAGTTTTTCCTTCTCTCTCTATAAATACGGTTATTTTCCACAGCTAAGTATCTACAGTTAAACATATTTATTGGTCTGGAGCGGTGCGTTACTCTTCATTACGCATATTGGCTTCGCCACAGCTCTAATACAGCACTGTTATTCTGTAAGCGCAACAGCGTCGGCCTCGTCGTCGAGGCATCGCCCTGTCCCTTTCACTCGAGCTAGCACTAGAGCAAGACAGGGTGATGTGGCGACGTCGAGGTCGTCGCTGTTGTGCTTAGAAAATCACTCTACAGGTGACACCACAGAACACAAGAATAAAGTTAGAATAGCCGTGTGATCGAAAGTAACGCGCCACCAATTAAGCTTGGATTACAGTCATTCTCTTACCTTGCACAGTTGTCAAGCTGGCATACGTTTGTCATATGTCATACGAACCTAAATTTTAGTAAGAAAACGTTTATGATTAGGGAGGTTATTTGAAGAAGTCTATTCTAACGCTATTTATGTGTTCTGTGAGTGCAGCTAACTTCAGATCCTTCTAGTTAAGAAATTATATGTATCCCCGATACGTACTCAGACCCGCGGGTTTATAACGTCTCATAAGATACTTGCTTTTTAGCCGACTGCGTAACGCACAGGAGGGTAATGTGTTTATTGTTGTAAGATTCAGAGGTCAAGACACTTCGTTTGTCGTTGTCTCAGAGGTCCAGTACTTCAACATATTTTCCTAGATGCAAAATCAAGGGCGGATCCAGCTTTGGCGCACAAATTCGTGGTCGAGTCAAGAACTTATAATTTAACCAGCTGTGCCCGTGACTTCGTCCGCGTGGAATAGTGTCTTTGGGTAGCATTTTTATTTAGGCTAATTATTTTCGAAATAAGACAAACGTATAAATACTTTAATGAGCTATATCACGTGTCTGCCCGTTCGGGTAAGCACATTTAGGCATATTTCCCCACCTACACCACGCCGTACCATGGCGCACTCCCCCCCCCCCCCCCCCCCGACCCCATGTGGCTGCACAGTTTCATGACTCCGTAAATGTTAATAGCTCTAATACTAATTTTGTCTCGTGTCGCAAACTTATAAAACATTCACATAAACCTTACTTATTCCCATACAAACTTTCACCCCCTATTCCCTATTGTTATTTTACATCCTTGAGGGAAAAACTTTTACAAACTTTGAATGTCATATTTATTTATATCGATTCAACAGCCTAAAAAATTAGTTTCATGCTTCTAGCTCTAAAAATGACGATATTTCCATAGAACTTTTCATCCCCCCTTTTAAACCTTTACAACACTTTTTTCGCATTAAAAAGTAGCCTATGTCCTTTCTCGGGCTCTAGACTATGGGTGTGCCAAATTTCATTTAAATCGGTCCAGTGGTTTTGGCGTGAAAGCGCGACAGACAGACAGACAGAGTTACTTTGGCATTTGTAATATTAGTAAGGAGTAAGGATTTTGATAACAATAGATACAAGTGGTCCACCTAAGTCCTGGAACCAGCTCAGGGGGGGGGGGTCATGACCCCCATGGCCTCCCCCCTGGATCCGCCGGTGAGCTAAACTGGAACAAATTACCTTGCTAATCCGCGAATTTCGCGAAAAATTCCGCGGAGTGGCAAGGTAATTTGTTCCAGTTTGTTGATATGGACCTCCGCAAAGTAACTCCTGAATCTATTAATTATGTAAATAATGAAATGAAACCTCTCCTTCTGAGAAGTGGAAGTATATAGGCTGAAGATGAGAAGAATGCTACCACCGCATTTTGCATGGAATTAGATAATTTTATTATGCGTCTACAACAGTGTTTCTCAAATTTTTTCAAGGGCGGACCCCTAATACAACCTTGCCATGACCCGTGGACCCTCAAAATGAAACAAAAAAACCGCTTGGACACTTGTATATACAATACTCACATGAGTCTATTTGGCTCATACGAAAAATGCGACGCCCGTCAAACGATCTCCCGCGTCGCTATGCCTCATAATTTTTACTTTTAATATTTATTTCGTCTGCGGATCCCCTTGGATAGATTCGCGGACCCCCAGGGGTTCGAGGACCCCAAGTTGAGAAACACTGGTCTACAACATTTGGATTTCTCACTTAGCTGTCTTTTCGCGATCGTTTTGGCAATCAGCAAACCATCGCCGCAGCGAGAAGCTATCAAAAATAATCAAAATACCGTTCAGATAAACTTTCATTAGTTAGGGAGTGCTTAATGACCCCTTTTATATTACTGCGCAGTGTTTTGTGTTTTGCACGTTTCGGCAGGTCCCAAGGTCAAGGGGAAATTTCCACATACAGTCAAGGTCAGAAATATGTAAGAAAACCGCCAGTGGCCATGGCCGGCTCAGGTTTAAGTTATGCCTTCCTGCGTCTCTTCAAACTAGAGCCGCTACCACCATCTTGCTCGCTGATTCTAAGCAGCGTGCTTGCACTGTTGTGTTCCGGCGTGGAGAGCAAGACAGCCGGTGAAACTGGCACAAGAGGTATTCCATCTTAGCCCTCTGGGCTAGCAACGTACCTGCGTCCTTGATATTGTGGATGTTATGAGCGATGGTGATCACTTACCATCAGGTGACAAACTTTGCTCGTTTGCCTTCCTATATGTTGTTTAAAAGCAAAAAGAGCATATCAATCAATCAATCAATCAATCAATCAATTTATTTGCATTAAACAAGAGTATAAAACGGTGTTACATGTCGTAGAGTGCTAATTCTTGTTTTACCATAGTTTGGTGTACAAATATTTCTAAATTATACAAGTTGACACATAATTTGTTTACTAATCAATTATCTACTAATCGTTAATTATCAAACATTAAAGAGATATAAATGTCATAATTATCACTTAACAATACATAAAAAAAAATATGTCACGTTACATTCAGTCATGAATTCATTAACAGAATAATACTTAAATAATCAGTTAACTTAGTAATAAAAAAAAAAATTAAGTATGTCATACATTTACATTCACTCATGAATTCATTAATAGAATAATAACTACGTTGTATCAGATGGTCCAGCAATTTTATTTTAAATAATTTGAATGGCAATTCTTTGAAATCATCTGTCAAAGTATAAAAAAAATTTATCGCCATGCAATAAACATTTTTCTTGACTGTAGAAAGGTTTACTTTAGGAGCATACAATCTATTTATGCATAGAGATAAACTCAGATAAGCCAAACTTGGCCGGTCATGTTAGGGTTACAGGAACTGATTAAGATTATTGGGCAGGATTAGCAAGCAAGATGGTGGTAGCGATCCGGACGGAACTTGCGCAAGGCCCTACCACCCACAAAATTAAATTGAAAAAGTTGCACCTGTTGAGTTACTTGCCGGTATCTTCTCATCAGAGGATTTTTCCGAACCGGTTGTTAATTCTCTGACATTCATAAGTGCTTCCTGTAAGCATAATCTGAGTGAAGATATTTTTTTTTATAATAGGAAGCTAAACAGGCCAGTGGGTTACCTGATGTTAACCACCACCGCCTATAGCCATCCACAACGCCAAGGAGATTGCATGCATTGCCAATCTAGAGGGCTAAGATGAAATACCTCTTGTGCCAGTAATTGCACCGGCATATTAAAACAGCATATTTTGACTTTGACTTTGAAAATATCCAAATTAATATACACGTCCTCAAATCAATTTCTTTATATGTATATGAATATAAGAAATATATAAAAAATGTGTACATGCATATATTACGTTGCATATGGGCGGAGGCTTTGCCGGTATATAAAGCCAGCGGCGAGGGTCTACGCGGCATTCCCGTAGCATCGCGGTCCGTAGCGCGTAGCACTTTCGTAGCACCTTCGTAGCAAAATGGCAATGGGGTAAGTTATATTTGAAATTGTTTTATTTATTATAGTGTCGTGTGGATTTTTCAGGACGGTTTTTCGAATTTTTTGAAGTTTTTTAGGATTTTCATAAGATTTTGAAAGTTTGTCAATTTTTTTAGGAAAGTTTTTTAGTGAACTACGTATCAATTAATACGAAATATATATTTTTGAATCTTAATATTTGATTAAAAACGCTGTAATGCGTAATATTTGTTAAGGAAAATAATTTGCCAGTTAATAATTCATATACTAACATTCAAATAAATTTGTTGAATGTTATTAAAGTTTTCAATACAGCGTAATACGGTTAAATACCTACAAAAGTTAAATATTTACTCTTTTAATTTTTAAGACTTTATATTCACATTTAAGGTAGTTTTGAACCAAAACTAACTAAAACGTTTCTTCCTCAACTCTACCCAAATTTTGTAAACAACACAAATTTCTACTTGAAAAACAATAATCAACTCAATTATTTCAGTCAAATTTAGAATCTTTTATCTCGAAAATTCATCCTAATTGACGAGCAAAAACGATTGAAGAAATAAACTAGGCCAGAAGAAGCTTTGAAGCAAAAATCCACAAATCATAAATTACCCCGAAATTCGCGGCTTTTGCGTAATCAGTGTTTATGATGGCAACATCGTGATAAATTTTCAATAGCTTTCGCGAAAGCTCGGGACCGGAGCTTGAGAATACATCGTTGGTTAGCGGGTTCTTACTCACCGGAGTTTGGTTTGTGACTTGGTTCCGATCTCAACGACTACTATGTACAAACTAGACACGTCGTGCTGAACAAAAACCATGTCACACTGAGTACGGTACAGTCAAGGAAATTGAAACACGTACCACCGTAGAACCTAGTCGAAGAGACATACGCATGACATTTGTATGACATAGCCTGGCGTTTAACGCGTCGCGTCATTGCGATAGGGTTCTAAGGTTGTACGTGAATATATTTCCCCTACTGTACATGGCAGCATCTCAACACGGCATGCTGCTTCAAAAGACAGCGGCTGTCCTTTGAACCCGGAAATGCTGTTGTTAAAGAATTTTCATATATTTGGTTTAGATACATAAAAGCGTCGCTTCTTACGTTACTTACCGGAACTCAGTGTGACAATGTATCTAGTCTAGTCTTGTCTAGTCTAGTGTATGCATAGAAGTCTTTGGAATAACTCTTACTAATCCCATTCCCATTCTGTACGCCATTCGTTCAAGTAGCGAACGGTCGTACAGTTAGAACTTGATGATGCCTCGTATAGAGGCTAAATGCGCGTCGATCGTGTAGTTTTAGTGTTTAGTGGTGGTGGTGTGTAGTTGAGTTTGTGTGATATATGTTGTTTCATGTGGAAGCGGAGGAGGGTGGGTTTTTGCATGAACATATATATGTCGCACAGACGCGGCTATTTTGAACGAGCCCGGCACTGGTTTCGCGGTGTAGCAAGGTAATTTCTTCCAGTTTGTCGCTTACTAATCGTCATCGACCAATATCTAGTTCTAAACGATCTGATTTTGAAATGATCTGTTTATACTAGCGACGAGCCCTGGCTTTACACTTGTACAATTAGTTAGAAAGAAAAAAAATATATATATTTATTGCCTTGTACAACTTCTTAAAACGTAGATAAATTAAACATTTTTAAATTTCGGCAAGAGGAAAAACCATCTCAGCATAATGCTGGCTCCAGTTTCGAAACTGTTGCTCAGCGCTAATTTTCAGTTTATTCCTGTTTTTTTGCTACTAAATGAACATGCATGTGAATCGATTGTGCGGCAAGAAAAAAAGAGAAACTAAAACAATAAACGAAGTTAAAAATACATGGGATGTGAAAACTTAAAATACAAAATATCAAATTAAAAGAAAGGACAAAACAAACCATTAGAATGTTTAGTTCATAAAAACCTCCCGTAAAAAACATAACCCTTCCTTTTGGCTTTGCCGTAGTCGGCTAAAAAATATTTAAATGACAGTGAAACCCGTATCAAAATCCGTCGCTTGGTCAGGCTCAGAAGTAGCTGAACATTTTAGTACCTTGTCGCTGTCAGTAATGTGATATATTCGAGCAACTCTCATTTCATACGTTACTAGGACAAGGTTCTTAAGTGTTTAGCTACTGAGGCTGACTGTACAATCGATTACAAAATGTACATTCTTTTACTTTATTTGACTGCAGCGAGGTGCTAAAGTGGATACATATTTTTGTAGATGACTGTACCCACGGCAGTTAATTCTGTTACAAAGTTCTACATTGTGATGTTACGCTGCCAATATCTATAAATTTCTAACTTAATTTTAAGTCTTAAAAATACTATAAAAATTGGTAGTGAAACTTCATTTTAAAGTCATCACAGTAAGACGTCGCGGCGGCCCATGTCGGCCCAGGTTTAATTTATCCCTGCGTCTCGGTCTAACCAGTGTCTTTAGAAAGGGACGCATACAGAGATAAAATAAAGTTGACTGGTCATATTAGGGCCATTAATTCGATTCCAATGTTCCCGACAGCATTTTTATTTTGTGCCTTTATAGTTTTGTTGAAGTTACATATGTTTTTATACGCCAGTAGCAAACAAGCATGCGGCCCACCTAATGGTAAGCAACTACCGCATTAGACCAATAGGCTGTGATAATTGCTTATCATTAGAAAGCATTGATGCAAGGGAACTAGCACTAGCTTATCATTCAGGCGGAATGATGTTATAATGCATGGATGTACAGTGCATACTAAATGACAGCAGAAAAACGGCCCGACATGAGAATACAGGTTGACGCCAATGCTACAAATGCAAATTATTAGTTCACCATTTATAGTCAATGGATTTACAATTTTACGTCTAACTGAATAAGATAATAATTTATTAAATTTCTTCGCAAATAGGTTTTTCTACAAAATAATAGTATCAACAGCAGCGCCGTCGGTCCGATAGACGAACAGATCGATTTATTGTACTTTTTGTTCGACTTTTGAAGCCATTTTTTAAACGCTGACTAAAAGTCCATTACTTATAGGTCAATGTTCAGGCGTTACCAAACTTGTAAATAATCTATTGCACTAGAACCAAGAGAATATTTTAACTGTCTACAGTTTAGACATTAAAGTAAGAAAGTGTTTCTAGAAGTTATTTAGTTAGTTCTTTAGTTAGTTGTAGACTACCCCTATTTACAGCAAAACATTGTCTAAAAAAGTAATTTATTTTATAATTCGTTAAATGAAGAGTTTGAAATTCATTTTACGAATAATAAAATGCTACCGCGACATCAATAAAATAATAGTTACCTATTTTTATTTTATTATACATCAAAATTAAATTTAAAATGCTATTATAATGAATGACAACACAAAGAAAAATTAGGGTAATGGCAGGACTCGAACCTGCAACAGCATTCCGTGCCTTGCGTTTTGCTAGTTTCGCCACATTACCGTCAGTTGCCATTAGTTTCGCCATATTTAATTTGAATTTAAAAAAATATTAAAATAAAACCGAAAATTAAAAGATAATCGATTACAAAAATGTTATAGTTACCTACTGAAAAAATATTCGTAAGTACCTGATTTTTCGAGTCGAGAGTAATTTAAAAAAACATACTTAGATAAATAAACATTATAAAAAGTCTTACTCGCTGTGACCTGAGAAATATACGCAGGGTATTCATTTTACCAATCTTTGCAATATGGAAACCAAAAAAATTCGTGTAAGAAGTTGTAATGAATTCGGATAAGCTATAGGAATGCCGTATTACTTCCTCACATTAATTTATCATGTGTACAGTTAGCTTTGAAAAGGATTATTATTCATTATATTATATTCATTATACTGCTGAAAAAATAATTATTTTTCCTTTTTAAATATTTGTACCCATGCGACGTCGGAGTAGGTCGCTAGTTATAATTAAATGCTACAAAGAAAAATTAGGGTACTGGCAGGATTTGAACCTGCAACCTCGGCATTCCGTTTACCAATTCCGCCACATTACCACTGCCATACCCTGAGAACAATTTAAAACTAGTTATAATATAAAACTATAATGTTGTCGATTTGTCTTGCGTTCGCTTCAAGTTGTTTCACTTGTGGCGTGGCACCTGTTGCCGCTTCAGCGTTTATTTCTTCCACATTTTATTGGGCGAGAGGAGTCGGGAGAACACGGCGCTGTATTGCGTACGAAACGTTTTAACATTTTGCGGGCGGTAAGACCTTGTGCAAGGTTCGTCCGGATCACTCGTGACCTCTGACTTGCCCCCCCCGTTTTTTTTTAAAGTGAGGATAACTCATTGAAGAGTTTCACCAAACGAGGCGAAATTCGGGACTCGCCCCCGTGAGGGGGAATACCCGATAAACCTCCTCGCTATTTCCCTCAAGCCGGTTTTATCCGGTGCCGTGGGACCCAGGTGATGACACCACTACGACATCGGCCGGTAAACGACATACGGTTTTTTAATGAGGTTGTCTCCTCCCTACCTCAGGATCTCAGGATCCGTGTCCGGGCAACGAGCGCCGCTCGAGCCCCCTCAGGGCGAAAGACCTTTGTTCGACTTGCCCCCCCTAGGCCAGAAGTTGGGTACGCCCATGCGAAAGTACCACACTCTTACTGAATACCGGCGTCAAGTAGCATATTGCACTGCTGCGTTTCGTCGGTGAGTAAGAGTTCCGGTGGCCCGTGCACTAGGAACTCTTCATGCAAGGCCGGCAACGCACTAGCAGTCGTAATGGTGCTGTGGGTGTCCATGGGCGTCGGTGATCACTTAACATCAGGCGAACCACTTGCCCGTTTGTCGGCTTTAATAAAGAAATGTACATAGAGAAAAATTGATTTTGGTATATTCGGCATAATTCGATTGATATAATTCAAAGTGACCCAGATGAAATCAGCTTATGTATCTAAATTTATGTCATACATTTCTAAACCTTTTTTTAAACGTGAAACCCGCCCGTGTGTTTCCATCGTGGAATTTTAAGGGACCGTCCGCATAAAAAATTGGCCCATTTCCTCTAGCTTGCTCCATCTGTCAGTCTGTCCGACTTAAACGCTCCAGATTGCGCGTTTAATTAAGGCCCTAGTAAAATCAAGTGACAGAGAGGTGCTCTATAAGAATTCAGTATTATTATTGCAGCATTTTACAAAACATTGTACAAATGTTACCCTGTTAAAGCATAGCATTTTTTTTTAAACCACGTCGGTGGCAAACAAGCGTGCGGCTCGTCTGATGTTAAGCAATTACCTATGGACGCTTCTAGGGAATCAAGCTGCAAGGGAAACTGCAAAACTCTTTAATACAGACTGTTAAGGCTCCACGCTGTACCTCGCTAGGAAAACGTCGGCATGGGAGCTCATACCACAACCAAAGTGTCTTCAGAAGGAAAATCTTTTGAACAGAACAGCACTTGACTATTGTGATGGAACTTCCTGCAGACGGCGAAATTAATTTAAAGTAACAATTAAATTTGAAGTAGCAAACAATACCATGTCCAAATTATAATTTACGATGTCATGTAAATACATAAAAACTTTCCGTAAAAAAAATCTCTAAATGATACTGAAAAGCGCGTCAAAATCCGTAATATATTAAAATTATAAGATAAGATAAGATAATCATTTATTATCAAGACTGTGTACATTGTTATATCATGCCATAAAGTATTGAGTATCAACAGTTTGCCCTTTTCGGACGTACAATTAATATTGAGACATACAATAATTTTTAATTGATTGAAAACAAATGGTAATTTTAATATTTTTTACATAATATTCATTTAAATCATAAAAACATTTGAATAGCAGCCAGTCCTTGAGGTTCCTCGTAAATTGCGCCCCTTCTATCGACTTAAGAGGAGTGTGAACCCAGCCCCATAAAGCGTTCCCCATACAAAAGGCGATAACGTTTTCCACCCTCTAAACCTTAATCTATGGAAATTATTTTTTGGTATGTTGTCATGATGCCCTAGAACTAGGTTTGTATGTTTTGATTTTTTAAATATTCTTCTAAGATTTGACAATATTTGCATTTTAGGAGTTTCAAACAAAACGAAAAAGCGTCAATATTTTTGAAACTATTAAGAATATTTAAAAAATCAAAACGTACAAACCTAGTTTTAGGGCATACTGACAACGTACAAAAAAATTCATGGTTATAGGTTAAGGTTTAGAGGGTGGAAAACGTTATCGCCGTTTGTATGGAGAGCGCTGGGTTCACACTCCTCTTAATACTTTCTGGTAAATGATTATAAATTTTGATGCCTGCAACGTAAGTGCTCTTATTGAGTATATAGCTAGAAGGACGGACGGTACATAAGTCATACCTGTATTGTGATCGTAAATTTATCTTAGAGTTAAATAGGTAAATTTAAAAGTCTGTCCGTCTTTATTCGTACCCGGTGATCAACCAATAGAGTGAAGCAATTTGATTCATAGGCCACTGTAGAACGTTGTCGCAATGTGTCAGCTAGGATATTACGACATTTATTGAGATGTCATTAGGGCATTTATTGTGAAAAGGTTCCACAGTGGCCTATGAATCGAACTGGTTGACGGTACAATAATTATCGGGGAACGACACTTAACCAGGTATGTACAAGTTATGTTATGACATTATGTTGGAAACGCACATAAAAGTTTTAAGTAGGCTGTAAAATTGCAGCTAGTGATCGCCGGTCTGCACTGCTATTCTCTAACCGCAACACTGGAGTTGACGTTAAGGAATCGCCCTGTCTCGCTCACTCAAGCTGCGCTAGAGCAAGACAGGGTGCTGCCCCAGCGTCGAGCTCGTCGATGTTAGCTTAGAAAATCACTCTCCTGAGCCAACTCCATCAGAAAATTAATCGTAAAGTCGTCATATAATAGTTATCATTCATCTGTTATTATAACGATACGATGTTGGACGACAGTTAGGTACGTTCACGTTTTTTTTTTTAAACAAATTATTATTTTAAAAATATATAAAAGTTATTGTTATCGGTACTTTATTGTAAAAGTAACGGAATAAACGTATTTTTTTTATGAAATAGGAAGGTAAACAAACAAGTGGGTCACCTGATGGTAAGTGATCACCACCGCCTATAGACACTCGCAACACAAGATTGCAGATGCGTCGCTAACCCAGAGGGCTAAGATGGAATACCTCTTGTGCCAGTAATTACACCGGCTGTCTTGCTCTCCACGCCGGAACACAACAGTGCAAGCACTGCTGCTTAGCGGCAGGATTAGCGAGCATGATGGTGGTAGCGATCCGGACGGACCTTGCACAAGGTCCTACCACCCGCAAAAGATAGTGAGTAGTTCTTAGATAAAGACAATACGAGACACTCATGCTTCGTTTGTCGTGATTATCTTTATAATAAAGTAAGTACTTCCTTATTTATTCAGCATTTAACACTTTACAACAAGAAGTATCTAAATTAAAATAAATGTAACATATGCAGATAAAACTAAAGAAAAACTTAAATCTAACCGAACCTAAAATAAAAATAAATTAAACTTATTTAATTTATTTTCACATGCTATTTATTTATTTAAAGGACAATTGTGTACAAGATAATATAAAAAACTAAAATAAATTAACTACTCTAAACCTAACACTACATTAATTTATTAAGTTATTGTGTAGTCACTAGGGGACTGCATATTTAACCCAAATATAAAAAGAACCCAACTGATAGCAGTGGATTAAAAGTCAGTTTAAGATTTTACCCGAACGTGCAGTGACAAACAAACAGGAAAGGTTATAAATCATCCTCAGTTTGGCATTTGCTAACACTTATTTCTTTAGGTGCTGAAAATAAGATTAAAAAAACGTGTATCCGCAAATCAGCCAATTGAATAAATATTTTGCGTGACTACAGATGCAAAAGATTGATCTAGTTGCCTGAGTCACTTTTTTCATGTTGGTTGTTTATTGTTGCCGATACTGAAGTGCGATTCTGGAATCTCACCGAATGACTAAAACTCGCCAAAATGGCCGTTTTTCATAGAAATGCGGCCATTTTAGTGAGCTTTAGTTACCTGGTGAGATTCAAATATTGCATTTGAACCTCGCCGGGTAACTAAAGCTCACCAAAATAGCCGTTTTTCAAAGAGATTCGGCCAAGTTGGTGAGCTCAAGTCACCTGGTGAGATTCATAAATTGCACCCCTGGCGGCGGTTTGAACGATCATCTCGTACACCCCGTCTGCTACAAGTTGGCAGTATCTCTTTACATATTCAAAGTCAAAGTCAAAGTCAAAATATTTTATTCAGATTAGGCTTACAGGTAGCACTTATGAATGTCAAAAAATTTACCACCGGTTCGGAAAAACCTCTGATGAGAAGATACCGGCAAGAAACTCAACGAGGTGTAATTTTTTAAATAAATCAAAATTACAATGTTATTTTACATCTCAAATATTTAAAAATTTTACAATTTAACAACTATTATAAAGTAAAGAACGCTATACGTTCCTGTCTGTCCTAAATCATTATAGTGTATGTTCGGCCGCCTTCTCCTTCTAAACCACGCAACGGATTTTGATACAGTTTTCACTGTCATTTGGAGAATTCCTTACGACCTTCCGTATGTACACTACTTCTCTATTGTGACCCTGTACAGCCGGAGCTGGTCACTAGTAGTTTTACGTAGAGCTGGACGAGTATTGAGGGAATGGCCAGTTTGTCATTCTCCAGTTTCATTATTCATACCCTGTTCAGTTTTTCTACGTGTACCGCGTCATCGGTGTTTGTCGGCGGATAAGCCTGTGTGCACAGCTCTTTATTGGCGGCTTTATGAAGCAGGTGGCCATTGTGCCCGCATCCTTAGATCTTTGGATTAAATTATGTTGTATTAGCCCACTGATAAACCCTCTATAAACGCTTGCTTAAGCAAAGTTAATTAAAATAGGAAGGTAGTATGTTTTTTGCTGAAATTGCCACTTAAATGTTATTTTGATATTCTAGTCGATAGAATTTTTAATATGTATTATATATCACCCGCACCATTAAATCAACTATAACAATATATACCCAAATTACTAAAATTGGTTTTACGAGGGAATAAACATAGAGACATAATGAGAGATGTAACATTTTCATAATCTCAAAAAATGTTAATTAAGTAGATAGGTGAATTCCAACTAGTTAAAAATAACATAAATTCTCATAATTCCATAATTTTCGAAGTTAATTTAACGAGAAAATGATTCTATAGTCCTAAACTTGCTTCAACGATAACAAATTAACTTGACTCGAGGCAAAATGTTTAAAAACATTTTAACGTTAAAACTTGATACCTTAATATTTTACCCGAAATAAGGGGAAATTACCCCATTATCACCTGCTGGCAACAATTTACTTGTCAAAGGTGTTTAAATTTGCGTAGCATTGAATGGCAAATTGCTCATTACGGCAGTTTTCGAGTTTAAGCGGGCAACACTGATATTTGTTATGTTCAAGTTCAATTTAAGGAATATATTTACATAATGTTTAGTTAGAAATATTACTAGTTGTTGCCAGCTAAACGGTTTCAATTAAGAGGTAATACAAGTTAGGAGTATTTAGGTTTAAACCTGTGTCACCGTCTTTTTGAAAACTTTTGCAATAATTTTTAAATATCGATATTTCCAGGTATGATATTTCCAGGGCTGAATATATTAAATAATACTGGCCCATACTTATCACCATTACCTATACATACGAGATGTATTTTTTGCGAGTTTGAAAAATGCTAGGAATAAAACTAACTTATTTTTATCAAAAGATTCAACCCTGAAAATATTTACACCTAACTAATATTTACTGAATTGTAAAATCATGTTTATTTCTAATGGTGTTTTTTTGGTGATGTAGTTTTTATTCAGAAGCACCTTGTAACAAATTTAAGTTACCACTTCACTGTGCCTTACGTTACAAGCTGCAGTAGCTCGCACGTCATTTACACGTATGTTACTTGCCTGACGGAAGCGTCCGAGCTACTGACATGCAAGATGCGAGCATACTGAGGTAGTAGTAGCTGATAAATTGTTTGAAACTTTCGCGATTTTTACACATTTATAACATTATCAGGACTTTAACACGATAAAAGTATATTGTTAATTTACTTCGACGTTTCGGCCATGTTTCAACGGCCGTGGTCACGTGGACTACTCTACTTTCTCTACTCGCGTTAAAGTCCCGATAACGTTATAAGTAGTAGTAGCTGTCAGGACAGCTGCTCGCAAATGACTTAATCTTAAATCCCATGACACCGTCGCTAGAACAAAATGAACGTATTACCATAGTTATAAAACTTTACAAAGGGAGGACCGTGTGTGCTCCTACTGAAATAGTTTAGCCCATTTCAATGTAATACTCGTACCTATCTGTGTGTGTGTAAACTTTAAGAGTTAACACACGCACACGAGATAAATGCCATATACGGGTAGTGTCAACGATCCTTTAGAGAAGTCTTTTTCAAAGTGTGGGTCGCGAATCAGTTCCAGGGCTTTGCAAAAACTTCAGTTTACATAACTAGCGGACGCCCGCGACTTTTTTCGCGTGAAATTAGTAGCCTATGTCCGACAGGGATAGTGTAGCTTTGTATTGGTGAAAGGATTTTTGAAATCGGTTGGGTTGTTCCAGAGATTTCCCCGTACATACTAACAAAGTTTACCTCTTTATTATATTATAGTGTAGATAAATAGATTCAAGGGTTACTTTGCGTAGCGAACGGTCGTAGTATTTGATAGGGATTATGCCTTTTCTATACGTACCATTAGGATGTAATGTATAGAAAAAGCTTTCATAAAAGAATCTGTAAATGACAGTGAATACCGTATCAAAATCCGTTAGGTGGTTTAGAAGGAGTCAGCGGCCGAACGATTTGGACAGACAGGAACGGCTAGCGACTGTGTTTTATTCTTCTTTTAGAAGAAGATTTTATTGAATTTGTTAAAGCCGTTTCTGAGAGCGCGATTGCAAACCAAATTAAATAAAGTATTATTCGTAAATAGTGTAGGATAATAAATTAGAATTGCGTATCCAGATACGTAAGTAGCTTGATTTTAATTTAAAAAAATGGAAATCGATTGCAAAATGAAATGGTTTATGCTCGTCCACGAAACCCTCGCGTAGAAAAAACTATATTCAACATCCTAAACAAATTGGCATAAACATGAAACATGGGTCGCCATCAAAGGATTACTTTGTATTATTGGTTATTAGATACAATGTGGTCTGCACACAAACAAAATGAAAACATATTTTATTAAACCGCTGTTTTGAGGGTTAATATCGGAACTAGGGGATGTAATGAACCCCAAAAATAGAATTTGGATCAAAGAACAAGTAAAATAAAGTTGGTTTAAAAATACATTTGCCATTTTGAAAATGATGTGACGTCATTGTATTAAACTTTCACTTTTTTTCTATAAAATAGGAAGGAAAACAAGCAAGTGGGTCACATGATGGTAAGTGATCACTACCGCCTATAGACACCCGCAACTCCAAGGAGATTGTAGATGCGTTGCCAACCTAGAGGGCTAAGATGGAATACCTCTTGTGCCAGTAACTGCACCGGCTGTCTTGTTCTCCACGCCGGAACACAACAGTGCAAGCACTGCTGCTTAGCGGCAGACAAACAAAAATCTATAGGTCATGTTTTGAATCTATGAAATATACTTTTATAGAAATCTGTATACATATAACGCGAAATTTGCAAACCTACAAATCATACAAATCTGCAATTATTGGCACAAGCGGTATTCCATCTTAGCCGTCTGGGTTGGCAACGCATCTGCAATCTCCTTAGTGTTGCGGGTGTCTATGGGCAGTGGTCACTTTGAAAATCCATGGAGGAGGCCTGTGTTCAACTGTGGACTTCTTGTGGCTGACATGATGATGATGACGATGATGATGATGGGCAGTGGTGATCACTTACCATCAGGTGTCTAACTCACTATAAAAAAAAACATATAATAGCTCCATCTTGAACTATAAATTCAATAAATCCAGTTTGACGCACCCGTGGCCAGCCAAACTTATAACCAGCCAAACCCATAACCAGCCAAACCCATAACCAGCCAAGTTTAGTTTATCTATGTTTATTGTTTAACTCTATGCGCGTCTCTTTCTAATTGGCTCTAGTTTGACAGAGACGCAGGGAGGCATAAGTTAAACCTGGGCCGGTCATGTTAGGACTTGCAGGGGGCCTAGCACGCTAGCTTTTATCGATTACATAAAGCATCTATCCCGTTCCGTTCACGACCGTGTATGGCACAGCGGCACATGGGTCTGCTTACTGTGCAAGAGGTCCCCGGGTTCAAATCCTGGAATGGGCAAATATTTGTATGACAAATACGAATGTTTGTACCTGAGTCATGGATGTTATTTGTATATAAGTATGTTTTTCCGTTGTCTAGTACCCATAATACAAGCTTAGCTTAGTTTGGGACCAGGTCAATTGGTGTAAATTGTCCCAAGATATTTATTTATTTTATTTTATTTTTATTTATTCTAACCAGTATGCGTGTGAAAGAGGGACCAAAGCGTTTCTGTGCGTGCTACTATAGCACTACCTCGTCCATAATAATGATTTTGGAGTATACATTCATTCTTTGGTCCCGGGGCAATGTTGTCAACTGTCGAATACATGAAATTACTGCAAAATCCGCGTGTCACCAGCAACGGTTGGTTACGAAATGTTTTCAAAATTTAATCCTTCATTTAAAACTACAAGTACGCAAATTCGCTTATATTAACCTTTAGTTAAACGAACCTTTTGTTATGATAGCTATAGATGCATACCTTCTGCATGTTAAGTAGTTTTTTTTTCTTAGTTAAGTTGCATGAACTTTACAGACACTTTAAAAATGCTGTGCGTAGTTGTAACTGAGTTACAGACCGTCACATGTACTTTATGTCTATTGTCTATACGCTTATGTTTGTAATTTGTAACTATGCCTTTTGAAAAAAAAAAAATTGAAAAGTATGTATTTGAATATCGAAACTTAAAGTATTAAATGTCGAAAATTCATATAATCAGAAAGCATTTTTTCTAAAACAATGAACTTTCAGGATTGTTTTATGTTACAAGATAGTTTGGGACTAGGTCAATCGATGTCAATTGTCTTGAGATATCTATATTTATTACACTAGCGGACGCGCGCGACTTTGTTCACTTGTAATTAGAAACCTATGTCCGCCAGGAATAGTGTAGCTTTCTATCTGTGAAAGAATTTTTGAAATCGGTTCAGTAGTTCCAGGTATTACCCCCTACATACAAACAAACTAACAAACAAAGTTTACCTCTTTATTATATTAGTGTAGAAGAGTAGATTAATATTTCAACGTGGAACTGTTACGCAGCCAACCTTATGGGAACTCTACTTTAAGGGATATGTGAGAGACATTTGCACATACACTAATTAGGTTCGCTTTCTTTTATTTATTTTTCTAAATTGATTTGTTACTCAATTTCTTTTCACTCTTTATTTGGACACTGATTTACAAAATTAGGAATTACAAGGTAGCGCAGCCAAAACCTCTCCGACGCTATCACACCCTTGTCAAATATTACATTTCCATAGCATTTTGATAGCATTGTTTATCTTCCCTCGCTCCAATTGCCCCAAGGTTACCAGAAAAGGGGGTTCCCTTTTATGCCTTTGCCTTATATTTATCTTATTTGTCTTTGTCAGCTGTTCATGCGCAACAATGCGTTTATCTTGGAAATGGATTCATGTGGCCAAGCTTAGGTTATCTCTATCTGCGTCCCTTTCTTATGACACTAGTTAGACAGAGACACAGGGAGGGGTTAAACTAAACCTGGGCTGTCATGTTAGGGCCGATGGCCGGGCCATACTGGAGGCGTATGCAGCGCGGCTCCGGAGACTCGCGCGTGCACACGCGTTGTAATGCATGGAATTATATGTTGAAATGGCACATCGCTTGCCTTGACTACGAGTAGGAACATACTTATTAATAAATCGGATCATTCACGTATATTTAAGTCGAGAAATGCCCGACATGCAGTCGTCGTTATGCCACCGCCGCGGGGGCTCATGGTTAAGGACCACGCACTGGTCCGAAACATGTCGGGCATTTCTCGACTTAAAAATACGTGAGTGATCCGTTTTATTAATATGTCCTAGTCTCACGGTAGTTTTATGTAGGTACATAAAGACAGAAGATGGATTTTTTTTATAAACATTTAGGTGTGTAGGGTAAATTAAATTAAAGATTGAATTTTTCGCAACTTTCGTTTTAGATAAAATTGCACATTTTTAAGGAAACAAAAATAAGAATGAAATAATGAAGGAAAGCGCCACAAAAACAAAGTGTGCTAATTAAACGTTCATGTAAAAATATAAAACGAGTGGATGAATGTTCTGCAAAACGAAAATGTAAGAATGTCCATGTGTATGCATATATAAATGACATACGCGTCAGTTTGTTTAAAGCACTTAAACAGTTTAGAATACAAATGAGCAATGAAATTATTTTTATTACGACATTTTAAAAATAGTAGAACTAAAATCTAGTTTCCTCGTAACCTCAGAGAATTAGTGAAGAGAATAACACTAAACTTATGTTATTTTATTATGATTTTCAGGTTTTTATGTACAACGCGAAGTTGATCTGCAAATGTCATCATTTCTTTCTTGCCTTCATCCGTAAATATCTATATAGTTATCGTAGCGCCACATTTGAATCAATTTTAATAGATTAAAATTGTAATGACAACACAAAGAAAAATTGGGGCAATGGCAGGACTTGAACCTGCAACGTCAGCATTCCGTGCCTTGCGTTTTCCAGTTTCGCACACTGCAAGGCACGCAATGCTGATGTTGCAGGTTCAAGTCCTGCCATTGCCCCAATTTTTCTTTGTGTTGTCATTACAATTTTAATTTAATAGTTTGAATGTTAAAAACATTTAATTTAAAAATCGAAAGAAATTTCGGTTACAAAATTCAATTTTAATAGATTCGTTTTCCTTTTAAAGCTGGTATTATATGCATATTAGGTGGGTTTTAAGGACTTCTTAAGTAAAAATTAAATAATACTCATTTTGCAAGCAGGCCTCTTTTACAAGTCTGATTCTTTTTTTTATTATATGTATTGTAATAGGTAGGAAAACAGGCAAGTGGGTCACTTGATGGTAAGTGATCACCACTGCCTATAAACACCAAGGCGATTGCAGATGCGTTGCCAACCTAGAGAGCTTAGATAGAATACCTCTTGTGCCAGTAATTGCACCGGCTGTCTTGCTCTCCACGCCGGAACACAACAGTGCAAACACGCTCCTAAGCAGCAGGATTAACCAGCAAGATGGTGGTAGCTATCCGGACGGACCTAGCACAAGGTCCTACCACCCGCAAAATTCTGCACGAGCTTCGAAAAATGTAAGATTCTGATAAAAAGAAGAGTAGCAAGAAGCAGTTGATTAAATACTAACTTCGCTAAGCAATAGACTCAACACTCTATCAAGGTTATGAGCCGAAGTCAATACAGGTGTCGAAAGAGTTTTCCAATAATAAGACGTTCATATGCGACTCGAGGGAAATCCAACCATCTTCCAGTAGGTATAATCAAAAACGATTCTCTCAAAACAAACTGGAGTTGCACATAATTACAAGGTAATTGGATGAAATCGTCTGGAAGTCAAGATACTTCAATTCCTTATTGGAAAAGTTGGTCGATTGATTTCAAGATGAAACTTTCCTTAAATTATTGTTTGAAAGGTTAATATTAACATCGATCGGGTATTACTTTCTGACATGACGGCCTACGTTTAATTTATCAAGCATGCCGGTCGCCTAGAACCCTATGACAGTAAATATCATAATGATTTTCCATAGTAAATAATATTACAGCGTTTACTCATTTATTACGACAAAGTCCTACAGTAGCCACGTTGTCGTGACCGGTCCCGGTTTAATTTATCCCTCCCTGCGTCTCTATCTAACTAGTGTCGTCAGAAAGGGATGAACATAGAGATAAACTAAACTTGGCTGAATGATATGTACTGAAAACAAAGAAAAATTATAGGTGACCGGCAGGACTTGAACCCGCAACTTTAGCTTCCGTGCCGCGCGTGAACCAATTACGCCACAGAGACCAATGCTAAACACTGTGAGCTTTTCAAATGTGCTTCGTCTTCACGGTCCATTATTGATTTTAAGGTGTAATTAATTAAATATCTCATCTATGAGAAACTTTTCCAAGTTTAACTAATTCAACTGGGTCACGTACGAGACGTAGTTTTATTCGCCCAAATACATAAAAAAAAACTTGCAAGGACTTATGTCGGGCCGTTACACCAGCTGATAAAATTATTTTCTTATTCTGTTCAACCAGTTTTTTAATCAACGTTGCTTATTAATAATTATTGTATTTAGTAATAATTATTGCGCAGCCATCAAACAGGCTTTAAAAAATCAAATGTATTTTCGCGCGCATCGGTCAACGTCACAAATTAGTTTTAGTTCGGAAAACACGCTCCGGCTGCAAAAGGAAAACGTTGGTCCATTTTAAAAATTAAAACTATATCAAATGTCAAACATGGCGGTATTTGTTGTTACGCTCTCCCCAAGGAAATTACATTGTATTGGTTTCTATAACTCATATTTTATATTATTTTTATATTATCCGTAGGTTGTTAAGTGTCTGTTGGAAACTTAGATGAATGATTAAAGCCTGGATACTCCCTCAGTACCTATACGTTACCTCAAGCGTAAACATTTGAATCTGTCAATAAGAACTTCTTAGTAGGTATTCGTCAAGTTACTAGCATAACCTTAAAATGCTATGTAATGACAAAACAAAGAAAAAAAAGCTGATGTTGCAGGTTCAAATCCTGCCATTACCCTAATTTTTCATGTGTTGTCATTACATAGCATTTTAATTTAATAATTTGAATGTTAAAAACATTTAAAAAAAAACCGAAAGAAATTTCGGTTACAAAATGTAGTATAACCTTAATATTATTAAGGGAAACTTAAGTTACTACCTAGAACATTATATTGTACAACTTTATATTATTAAAGAATGACTTTTTTAAACGAGGTTTAGAGTACCTATACACTTGTCTCGTTTTAAGCAACTTAAAAAAAACTAATAAGGAGGTTTCAATCGAGTTTCATTCCGAGGCATATCATCTATAACTCTTCGTTTTATTTTATTATTATTGTAGCATTAAGTTGCCATTTAAAGGGAACAATTCTAGGGTCTAATTAAATTTTGATGTCATTTCTAACCTTCGAGTACACACAACGACAATATGTTCAATTGTATTCGGCTGAAAATTATTTACGTTTAATCTCTCCATTCCAATACGTTGCAAATATGAAACTGTATTTAAAATGTTCGTAGAATATACCGTATTTAGAGGACCTGCTTGAGAATTAATACTCTTCTATGATTTATTCCTATTCCAAAGATTGGGAATAAGTTAGGTAATCTTAATCTAATTAATGATTCCACGTTTAAATATCTTTTTACTTGATCGCGTTCAGTAATCGTAATTATATCGTCTATCCTATAATTTAAGTAAATTTTCAAGTAAGTAAAGCTAATATTTACCTTAACAACAATCCAAAACGTTCAACGTCCAAAGTCAACAGCGGAATGCTTTCTTTGCCAATTAAAAGAACCCATAGACTTCAACTGTTGACCCACCATAAGTTAGGACTATGGTTGTCTCATTTCTTTGCAGGGGGGGGGGGGGGGGCAAACTACGTCCCGCAAGCTCGCGACTATCGACACAAAAGTTGATGTTAACTAACATAAATGACGAAACAATTGTGTTGGAGTCAAAAATTCAAGAATTTGGCCAACCACGAATTTTGTTTATAAATATTGGCTCTCGTAGTAAAAGTTTTGTACATTCCGTTCCAAGGCTTAATATGGCATAATGACTCCATCATGACCACCGAAGCTTAAGTTATTCCCCAGTGCATTCCTATTTCAGGGTTTCACACCTTAAAAGGATAAAGACCTTAATTTGGGTCCTTATCATCCCGTTAAGTTTCTTGACGGTATCTAATTAATAGATTCAGGCGTTACTTTGCGGAGGTCCATTTCAACAAACTGGAACCAATTACCTTGCTACTCCGCGAAACCAGTGCCGTGCTCGTGAAAGTTAGCTGCGTCTCTGCGACATATATATATTCAAGTTCATGCAAAATACCCACCCTCCTCCGCTTCCACACGAAACAACATATATCTCAGACTCAACTACACACCACCACCACTAAACACTAAACAACACGATCACGCACGAGCACGGCACTGGTTTCGCGGAGTAGTAAGGTAATTTGTTCCAGTTTGTTGCCTGTATCTTCTCATCAGACGTTTTTTCCGAACCGGTGGTAAATTTTATGACATTCATAAGTGCTTCCCGTAAGCCTAATTTGAATTAAAACATTTTGACTTTGACTTTGATTTCGTTAGCTTTCGTCTGTCTGTCAGTCTGTTTTACACTAGTTAGATGGAGTAGCGCTATGGGCATATAAAGTATCTCAGTTTAGAATCATACCAATGCCAGTAACCCTGTAATTGAAAATTTGCATTTTCCCTACATAAAGTTTGGTTTAAACTACGTCAAAATAATAGTGAACTTTGTTCAGCCGTTTTGCGAATATCGTACCGGATTCACACGGGGTGGAAAATAACTTGGAGCCCGTTCAAAATACGAAAAAAATGTTGGCGAACTCGCATAAAACATTAAAACTATCCCCATAAATTAAAAACTATAGATTTAACCCCGACATACCTATTTTAATAGTTAAATATCTTGAGAATCGCTTTTGCGTTTTCCACCAAAATTAAAATTACGTGGGTAAGACCTATCTAGCTTAATTCTGCTTCCAAACTATCAAAATCGGTTTATCGGATCCGGAACTATAGGCCACAGTCAGACAGACAGGAGCTCGAACTTTGAGTACCTGGGTTCTAAACAAACAGGGAAAAATTACCTTGCTACTCCAATCTTGCTCCTGCTTGGTTTCGCGGAGTACCAAGGTAATTTTTTCCTGTTTGTTTTTATACATACATTCGCAAATTAACACCAGGAGTGCGATTTTTGAATCTCACCGGGTGACTAAAGCTCGCCAAAATGGCCGTTTTTCATAGAGTTTCGACCATTTTGGTGAGCTTTAGTCACCTAGTGAGATTCAAAAATTGCATTTGAATCACACCGGGTAACTAAACCTCACCAAAATAGCCGTTTTTCATAGAGATTCGGCCATTTTGGTGAGCTATAGTCACCTGGTGAGATTCAAAAATTGCACCCCTGAATCTATTAATTATCGAGTGAATCTATTATAAGCGAAATAGTGGGCTCTCGCTGATTTCCAAAGGTCTTCAGCTTCAAAACGCAACTTTGCCTCGAAGGTTAAAAATAGACTACAGTTTTCTATACTTCCGCTCCAGCGATGTTATTTTTGGTATGAACATAAGAGAGTTATACAACCGTTCCTATAGGTAGCTCTTGTGCGGAAGGTACTGTTTGACTAACACTTCATTCAACGCGTATTACACGCTTACTTATGTACATATGACTGGTGCGTTGTTCCTATTTCAAACAAACGAATCGTCACCTACCAGCCGTTAAATTTTGACAGATGTCACGTATAAAATGTTTTTAAATTTAACGGCTCATTGATAAAATATCCGGTGTTTGAAATATGAACGCAGTTTTAACACCCGGATTGTTAAATGTGTAAAAAGAAACTCAATGTGAAAAAATATATTTGTACAATATGAAAGTAATTAGTTGTAAGATAAAATATAGAACCAGAGACCCTAAGAGAAACGCTGGTTCGTTGCCAGTCTGTAGCTTTACAAACTTCATACACATACTCGTCTATACGTGTATCTACATGCCGATTTAACGCTTCAAGCAAAATACACGGTGGTTTAAAATTTGCGATAAAAACGTATTTAAAAGATTAGAATAAACATAATGATTGTGAACATGCTTATTATGGTAACTCCTCCATTTGCACAAATTAACGACTCCAAATTGACTGCTAAACAGCAGCCATTACGCCGCAATCTCGCGGGCTGGCTCCGCCAAAAAACGACAAATTATTCATATTTGTAAAATATTCAGGACAAAAGTTAAGGCTAGGGTTGTGACCGGCATATTTATGGTGTCGAGAGGCAATTAGTCCAACAGATGTAATTAACTGTCGGCCCGTGGCGCCGCATAATGTGGACGCGTCGTAATCCATCATGGCGACTCGTCAACTGTCACTTTTTGGCGCGTGGCGACTATGTAATGAAGTAACAAAGCTTGGTAAGTTCGAGATACTGTTTTAGTTGCTAAAGTTGGTAAGATATCAAATCTTAAATTAGCTTGAGCGTTTATGAAATTAGTTAAGTAAATACGTTTAGAATTTTGAATAGGAAGTAGTCGTTTCCGTGTTTTGCAATGTGCATAAGTAAAAGTTTTAATGCTTTTGTAGTACTTCGACTTTATTTAATTTACACCATTATATTTTTATTAGGATTTTTAAAAGGAAATTATTGGAAAATCGTACAATAAATTAGTCCGATTTGAGTTGCAATAATGTATGTCCCAACTTTCAAAAATTGCGAAAACATCGGAAATACGATTTAATGAAAATGAAAGAGAACCAAAAGTCAAAGCTGACCTGCAGTTGCAGCATTTAACTGCAGTTTGCAAACGGCGGAAGCTTCGGAATAGGAAATTGAAACCTTTGGGACAGAAATGACTGAATTTGTAACCAAATACAGTTGAAAGCGGAAATCTTCCAGTTGTTGTTTTTACGTGTAGCTCTGAGGCTTGTCATTACAATTAGGTACCGGATAGAATTCGAAAAATCCATCTTAAAGTCGGGTTTAATAGAAAGGGAAAATGTTGTAAACAAACCAATTTTGTTACATAAACTCCATAATCATGCTCTTTTGAACAACGACTTATATATAACACTTCCTTTTACCGATTTATACAATTAACATTTAAATTTTTATTAATTTTAAGTCAAAATATCGATTAATTATTTGTTATTTCAATAAACACTTTCGTTTTAAATTGATGTTTTTTTTTTATGAAATAGGAAGGCAAACAAGCAAGTGGATCACCTGATGGTAAGTAATCACCACCGTCTATAGACACCCGCAACACCAAAGAGATTGTAAATGCTTTGCCAACCCAGAGGGCTAAGATGGAATACCTCTTGCGCCAGTAATTACACCGGCAAAATGTATATGTCAAAATGTTACGAATCAAATGTTAGCCATATTTATTTACAACATTAGCCATTTCTATTGAACCTGACTTTAGCGGGAAAAAGGTTGATGCAAATCTTTGTAACATTTATGTGCACGTTGTAACGTATGAAATGAGAGTTGGTCGAATTTGTCACATTACTAAGAGCGACAAGGTACTAAAATGTTCATCTACTTTTGAGGCTGACTCTATTTGTATGTACCAACGGATTTTAGATCCCTAAAAGGATATATCTCCGGACCGAGTAGCCTACGAGTATTATCAAACCGTGATTAGATTACAATTGGAGGGTCAGCACACTGTCATTTCATAGATACAGGAATGAAGCTTGACGCAAGGCTATGAAAAGACAGTGTGCTGACGTTACCCTCCAATCGTATTCTAATCACGATTTGATAGTATCACTGGGCTTTGATCGTGATAATAAAAATACATCTTGAAGCAGTGTTTCTCAACCTGGGGTCCGAGGACCCCTGGGGGTCCGCAAAACTATCCCAGGGGGTTCGCAGACAAAATAAATCTTACAAGAAAAAATTATGAGGCCTAGCAGTGGGCATAGCGTTTGACGGGCGTCGCATTTTTTCGTGTGACTCAAATAGACTCACGTGAGAATTGCATATAAAAGTATTCAAGCGACTTTTGTTTGATTTTGAGGGTCCACGGATCATGGTAACATTGCACTAGGGGTCCGCCCTTGAAAAAGGTCGAGAAACACTGCCTTAAAGCAATAGACTTGACTCCCATTTAATTCCGACGACATTGACAGAACAGAAGCCGATAGCGACTTTTGCTGACGCAGGCGCACATTAATAAAACTAATTCAGACAAGTGACCGTAAACAGAGACTCGAAGAGGGCAAATAAGGATGTATTTGGACAATATCCCGGGCATCATGGAGCAAATAAAGTCGGGGCGTGACAGACTGGCTGATTTAGTTCGTATTAAAGGTGTCCCGGGCAAATCCGGTGGACAGCCGTGGAATAACTTAACGGTGTGTAGGTGCCTTTACTTTTTTAAATACACGAGTTTTTATGTCGGCATTTCGGCATTCTGCTCCGTGGCATTGAAGAAGAGGAAAAACTGCGCTGGTTTTAGGAATGTAATCTTTGGCTTAATTTCATTGAAACGATATTTTTTATTAAGATCTAGGCATAGGTAAAAACTTAAGTAAAGCTCTTCTTGCATGTAGTAATAGTTTACGTGTCCGTATAGACAAGTTAACGCTCCAAATTCGAAAAATGACACTTCCGTATCAGTTGCGTACACGCAAAAGTCAGACTACTCTAAAAAAAGTTATGCGCCATACATAAAGAAATAAAAAAATATTTACGGGTCGAGTTGAGAACCTCCTCCGTTTTTTTTGTCGGTTAAAAATAGGCTTTACTCAAGTTTTTTACGTATACTATGATATTTTAGTCTAGTTTGTGTGACGTCAGCTTCCGCTAATTATTAATAAGTAATTGAACATTTAATATAACTTTTAAGGCATTAAAATTTAACCCGTAGGCAAAGTTATCCAGCGTGACTATAAACCGTCAAATGGGGTGGCTTTGAGGCTTTAAAAAAGTCTCTTTAAGACCACTTTAATTATTTTAAATCGTATTTTTTAAATCCATTTGATGTGTTCATGGATTGTCTGATTAAATTGTCTACAGGCCAAAAACTTGCTTTATAACGACTACATTGTCTCATGGCGATTGCAAAACTATCGTAGTAGCAGTTTTTTATCAAGTGCATCCCATTTTACGGTTTTTTTTTAAATATATAAAATAGGAAGGCAAACAAGCAAGTGGGACACCTGATGGTAAGTAATCACCACCGCCTATAGACACCGGCAATACCAAGGAGATTGCAGATGCGTTGCCAATCTAGAGGGCTAAGATGGAATATCTCTTGTGCCAGTAATTACACCGGCTGTCTTGCTCTCCACGCCAGAACACAACAGTGCAAGTACTGCTGCTTAGCAGCGGGATTAACAAGCAAGATGATGGTAGCTATCCGGACGAACCTTGCACAAGGTCCTACCACCCGCAAAATAAATCACGGTAACAATAAAACCGTTTCTATACATGTGTATGTAAGAGCGCCATCTCTTAGAAATTTTCGGGTTTGAAAGTCATTCGGCTTCTAGCAAATTAACCCGGCACCCTTCAAGGGACCTTTTTGACCCAACAAACTTGTGACTTCTTCAAAAGTACATAGACAATTTACTTTATTTACATGTTAATGGCTCATCATTATTCATGTACACGGGTCACTTTCCGTTATAATTGGCATAGACCCCAATTTCATAAGTTCATGAAAACATTTACATTTCAAAGAAAGTGCGGTTGGTTTTTTTTAAACGGATTAGGGCATTTTTAGTTTTTCCGTTTTATAAAAAAAAGGTTTCATGTGGATTTTTTAAAGGAATACATATATAGGTCAGACATTCTACCAGTGTCGTAAAAAAAGTGTCGTAAGGCTGGCATATGATGGAAGTTTTATGCAAGTTATAATTTAAGTTAGTTACCTATGTAAGTCCGTGTTCGCCTGAAACACAGGAACATCCTAGTTCAGGCAAGTGTGTCTACCCTTTTTGTGTTTAGACTGTAGATGTTATATTGTAAAAACTTATTTTTGAATAAAGATTTATTTATTTATATAAATCTCGATTTATATGACAGCCTTTGTCGAAAACGTAATGCAAAATAGTGAATGCTATTAAATCTCACTGTCCCCACTTAACAATTGGCCGAGATGTGGAGGAAGCTTTTATCTTTTGGTAGCTTGATTATGCTCTACATTATTGTAAACAATGATCTAGCACACATTATACACATTTTAAATAGTCTTAATCTCCTTTTCGTGGCGTATAACAAAGTCGCGGTCTGTTTCTGTCCGTCCTTTTCCTCATATCTTCGGTCGTTTACTCCTAAACTGCATCACAGATGTTGATACGGTTTTCAGTATCATTTAGAGATTTTTAACGGATGATTTTTGGATGTAAATTAAGTACTTTTGTATTTAACCCGTGTGAAACCGGCAAAAATATTTTTTCTTTTAACACTTTCGTAGACAAGTTCGTATAAAAACGTAGCAAACCCTTTATTTTTTTTAGCTTCATTGCAAGTATGTACGTTCATGGAACTTGAACTTGGAAATCTTGGAATCACTTCGCCGCAACCGCCTTAATCACAATAATTTCACTCGAATAATACTTACAAATTTACAAAGCCTTTGCCTTCGTAATGAAAGGGCGCAATGAATACGACACTGCCACCTACAGGGCGCTAATAACGACTCTGTAGCACAAGCTTTGCTAATGACTCGTGGGTCAATTAGACCACCGCAGCATTTAAAGGGTTGGTTACCGCGTTAAGACTAGTTTCTCTGCCACAGAGCATTTGAATAAAATGGAATGGCCTTTTGTACCAAACTACTGCCGAACTAAACGCCGCTGTCAGTGACAGCGCGGCAATATAAACATAAATAATGATTCGGTTACACCAATCACTGCGAACGGTCATTCTACCTTTATTCGTGTATTCTGTGGTCTAGTATTAATTACCTACTAAAGTATTTTTTTTCCAAAAACTCAAAATCAGAATGCATAAAAATAAATAGTAGGAGACAAAAAAAATCAAGCACTATTTTGACGTAGGTAGTTCAAAATATGTTAAATTTATTTTAACTATAATAAGGTATTCTTATAAAAGATTTATGCTAATTAATACTTAACGAGCTGTTATCGTACGAAACCTGTTTGAGCGTGAAGATAATTGTGATGTCTGCCGTTATGTTATTTAAAGCTACCCCGCTAAATTAAATTATTATACTCGTTCAAATTTATTTGTTTGCGTTATTTTTATGTTCATAAATTTGCGAGTAGAATAACCTGTGTAGGTGTGATCTTAGAAAAATAATTTCTGTTACCAAAGAAGCTAGGTTAGTAAATATTGATGGTGTAGACACACCATCAATATTTTATAAATCAATTTTCAATCATATATTTTTTAAACAGTTTAAAGTAATATTTACTCTACTAATATAGATATTAAGATTTTGTTTCAATTAGTATTATTATTAATGAATGCTATTAATTAACCCCTTATTCATAAAAAAAATTAACAATATTTTTAAGCTAACAAATATTTTGTCCCTTTCATTTGAGGGCAAACGTCACAGTGACAGATAAAGACATAAAACATGTTAACTAACAAACGTTTACGAAGCGTTTATGAATAAGGGGGCAAGTTTGTAAGTTTGGCTTAGCTGTAAGTTGTAAATTTTTAAATATACAAATATAGTAAAAGATACTTAATTTTTTTTTAGCGCCCAATAATATACTGTTTACGACCTAACAATAGGACAGACAACGTTGAAAAATACTGTGCAATAAATGTATAATCTGTTTAGTGATGTATAGACCGACGGACGTTACGACTTTTCCATGGGTACCGTTTTAGTCGTCACTCGGTTGCGGCGCGTACGCATCGCGACGGTAACGACAATCTCGATGTCGTTCAACTGTAGAGATATTGAAAATATACTGTGTTCACGTTTTAAAAAAAACGCTTTTTGAGAGGTGATGTTTTTGCCAGCTCTGATGAAAATTAATGCCGAAGTCACAGTAAGTTACAAAATTAAAAACTTGAAAATGAATTATAATATTTTCTTACCAAAAATAATAATTGGTAGAGTTGCAGTTGAATGGGTAAAGTTTGTAAATATTATCTTAAAATTGTAAAATATTTGATAGAAATTACTTTTTTTTTAGTCGAGTATTAAGCCGTGTTTTATAATGAGGTTGTACTAGACAAAATCTTTTTTATATAGAAAGAGGATGAGCTGCTGTGTTTCTTGCGGCGTTTCTTCTCAGCACATTTTTCCATTTTTCAAACAGCTGGTAGACTTAGACATATGTTGGAGAGCCTACACTTTTTATGGTTTACTTGCAAAGTGAAATTTTGTTTTTCATAAATTTTCTTTCATGAAGTAAATTATTGTTTCCAAAAATAAGACGCAACGATGGCTAATTTTGCCTTGTTAAAGGCCTGTTATTTCGTCCGTGTTGTAACAGCTGTAGTCATGGTACAACCGGATACTTGTTTAATTGCGTCTAAACAACAGAAGAAAACACTTTAAGGTGATTTATAAGAGTTACATCATTTTCATCATTAATCATTTTGTCACTTTAATTAGCTTTATACAACTTGTAACAACAAATGGCTGCAAAAATCACGTTTGCAAATGTTTCGTCGTCACATCGGCGAAAAGACGTCCACTGCTGGACATAGGCCTTCCCCAAGGATCGACACAACGCCTAGTCCTGCGCTGCTCGCATCCAGCGGGTTCCCGCAACAGTACCTGGTCATTGGTCCACCTAGTGGCGGGTCTGCCCACGCTGCGTCTTCCGGTACGCGGTCGCCACTCGAGAACTGTTTGGCCCTATCGACCATCCATTCTAGGAGCAGTGTGCGCCATCCACTGCCACTTAAGTCTAGCAATTCTTAGGCCTATGTAGGGCTACTTTGGTTCTTATGCAGATCTTTTCGTTTCTGATTCGGTCCCGCAGAGAAACCCCGAGCTCCTCTCAATTGCCCTTTAAGTGACCTTGAGTTTTCGTACGAGGTCCTTAGTAAGCGACCACGTCTCAGTGCCATAAGTCATCACTGACAACACACAGTGGTCGAAGACTTTCGTATTCAGACACTGCTCAGAAATAATGTACATAAAAACCTTTTCTAAAAAACCTCTAAATTTGCGGGTGGTAGGGCCTTGTGCAAGGTCCGTCCGGATCGCTACCACTATCTTGAAATTAAATGAAACGCAAATTGTTTATTGAGAACAAAATACGAAAAATACTGTAGGTAATATCCTATGGACCCCAAACTAGGCAGAGCCTGTATCTTGGGATCTTGCTCGCTAATCCTACCGCTAAGCAGCAGTGCTTTCACTGTTGTGTTCCGGCGTGGAGAGCAAGCCAGCCGGTGCAATTATTGGCACAAGAGGTATTCCATCTTAGCCCTCTGGGTTAGCAACGCATCTGCAATCTCTTTGGTGTTGCAGGTGTCTATAGGCGGTACCATCAGGTGACCCACTTGTTTGTTTGCCTTCCTATTTCTTAAAAAAAAACCGACAGAACCGTATCAAAATCCGTTACGTGGTTTAGAAGAAGTATGCGTCCCAAGATATGAGGACAAATAGGATCGGACAGCTACTTTGTTTTATAATATGTAAAGATATTTAATAAGTTCATTAATCTCACCCGCCTTTCATCTTTCCGCTAATTAGTATTTGAACGTTTCATATTATATTAATAAAGTCGTTCAAATTAACCAGGCGTAACCGACTGAAATAATTTAATGTTGGGTAAACAGCTATTGATATTTTGTACTGTTAATATACAGTCGAAGTTAATTACATTACATGAACAGGCAAGGTTATATAAATATCTATACCCATAGCCACATATCCAATTAATATGTTTAAATACTGACCTTAACCTCGTAAGAAGACGGATGAAAGTAACCGACGTAGCCCAGCGGATTAGCATGTCGAAGTGGCAGTGGGCAGGGCACATAGCACGATGAACTGATGGCCGATGGAGTCGAAACGTTCCCGAAAGGCGGCCTGGTATTGGCAAGCGCAGCGTAGGATGACCAGCCACAAGATGTTCCGATGATCACATACAAGTGGCAGGAAGGCGCTGGTTGCATGCCGCTTCCAACCGGTCACTTTGGAAATCCATGGAGGAGGCCTATGTTCAACAGTGGACTTCTTGTGGCTGAGGTGATGATGATGATGATTATTTTGTACTCGTGTGAAGCCGGGACAATGCGCTAGTTTAATATATTTTGCACCTAGTATTACGAAGTACGCAGCAAACCCGTATAAATAAGTTTTAACTTCCTTTTATATTTTAAATAACACAACACCTCACGCTCTAACAACAGATTATTCAAATGTCCCACTATCCGCGAGGTGTTTGTGTAAATTTATTGTACATACAGTAACAATATCGGTTCCGCTGGTCGGTACAGTCAGCTGTAAAAATGTATGTACAGCCATAGCGTCAAAATATGTATACATCGACCTTACGGTTAGTGCTAAGCCAAGGACGTCCAGGACTGCGATTTTTGAATCTCACCGGGTGACTAAAGCTCGCCAAAATGGCCGTTTTTCATAGAAATGCGGCCATTTTGGTGAACTTTAGTCACCTGGTGAGATTCAAAAATTACATTTGAATTTCACCGGGTAACTAAAGCTCACCAAATTTCAAAGATATTCGGCTATTTTGATGATCTCTAGTCACTTGGTGAGATTCTAAAATTGCACCCGAGAAAGCATTTTTGTAAAAATTCCACTATTAAGGGCATCAAAAGGACAGTGGAAATCAGTTTGCAATTCAAACTCTACGTGGACGAAGTCACGGGGTAAAGCTTGTAAATAAATATGCGTGCCGCATACACATGGCGCCTGAATTACTGATAATTTGAGGGTAGTTCATCACTTCTTTATTAAATCGCGTGGATCGGTACACTCCGTGCATACTTTATTAGAGCGACCTATTTTTGTTCTACGCATAAGTTTATAACTTGCTCGCAATTTCTTCTACGTAGAAGTTGTTTAAGAGGAGTGTGAACCCAGCCCCCCAAAAAGCGCTCCCCATACAAACGGCGATAACGTTTTCCACCCTTTAAACCCTTACCTATGGCAATGATTTTTTGGTATGTTGTCGTTATGCCTTAGAAATAGATTTGTATGTTTTGATTTTTTAAATATTCTTCATAGATTTGTCAATATTTTTATTTTAGGACTTTCATACGAAACAGCTTCAATATTTTTGAAACTATTAAGAATATTTAAAAAATCAAAACATACAAACCTAGTTCTAGGGCATAATGATAACATACAAAATAATCATGGCTGTAAGTTACAGTTTAGAGGATGGTAAACGATATCGCAGTTTGTATGGAGAGCGCTGGGTTCATAAACAATACCATCCTCAATATCGTCTCGCATTTTATCAAGATGGGTTTAGTGGGTTCATTGTGAATAGAGAACACACAGAGAGAAGAAGTTGTTATGGGTCACTTGCGACTTGCTTTTACTATTCAGATGAATAACATTAAATTTTTAAATTAAAATTCTATGTTATGACAACACGAAGAAAAATTAGGGTAATGGCAGGACTTGAACCTGCAACGACGTGGCGAGTAATATGGCGAAACTGGCAAATGCAAGGCACGAAATGTTGATATTGCAGGTTCGAGTCCTGCCATTACCCTAATTTTTCTTTGGGTTGTCAGTACATAGAATTTTAATTTAATAATTTGAATGTGATGCAATTTGATGCAACCTGTGTAGACACTCTGGCCCCGTCTCACCTCCATGGAACTTCGGTTAAAGCAGGCGCAGCAGCTGAAGCGGCCGAAAAGCTCAAAAGCAACAAATATAGGGGTCTCGACTCCGAATATAACTTTATTCCATTCGGAGTCGAGACCCTTGGTCCGTGGGGTCCTAGCGCATTAAGCCTCTTCAAAGAGATCTCGAAGAGGCTGGTCGACGTCACAGGTGACCGAAGAGCTGGCAGCTACCTCGCACAACGTATAAGCTTAGCTATACAGAGAGGTAATGCTGCCAGTATCTTCGGTACTATGCCTTCTTTTTTTGATTTATTTTAGTTATAATTTTAGTACTAAGGTTTAGTTTTTATGTAGTTTGTTTGTTTTATTATATCTATATTGTGGTTGTCAATAAATTTACAATTATTTGAATGTTAAAACATTTAAAATAAAAAGCGAAAGAAATGTCGGTTACAAAAATCTAAAATTGTAATTATTCAATTACCATTTTTGTAATTTTATTTTTTATTTTATGTAACTACTTGTTTGTATAATTTTTTTTTAAATTATTTGGTTGAAAAAAGGCTTAATGCTGAGTTTCCTCCGGCGCATTCTTCTCAGCAGATGTCATTTCCGAAGCGCTGGTAGAGTCTGTAGTCTTATTGCGTTAATTGGAACGATTTCATATTTAGATTTTTAATTTTGTCAATTAATTTTTCAATATTGGGTAGTTTTTATTCTAAGTGTTATGTCAGTCTGCCCGTGAACATGACCTGTAAAGGGCTCGAAACGTCGGGAATTAGATTCGTTACAATACAGGCGATATAAACCGTTTAAATTGTTTTATTTCAATGCCTAACTTTCAAGTTATTTCAAGGTCCCATTAAGGTTTAAACACCTCAAACTAATGCAATACGGGATGGACGCTAAATTCCACAGCACGACATGCTGCTTCTTGTTAGAAGATCAGGTCGTCTCTTTCGTCTATAACTGGTTGGCAAAGGACAGACTGAAAAATCGGCAAAAGGGATGGAATGCTAGCCGTCGGTTATAAGTGCTTTCCAATTGTCTTAAAGCTACTGAACTGGTTCTTTCGAGATTCAGACGACGAAATGTTTATTTGATTTTAAAATAAAAAGCTGAATTTTGATTGGACGTGGTTCTTTTGTTATCAAGTTTCAGTTATAGTGTTTTTATTATAAATTACAAAGTATGAAATATAAAACATGATCACTATCCCTTCCAGTCTGTCCTCAGATCATAATAATCATAATCATAATTTTATTGGTAACATGCATTACACGGGTGATAGGACCTTGTGCATGGTCCGTCCGGATCGCTACCACCATCTTGCTCGCTAATCCTACCGCCAAGCAGCAGTGCTTGCACTGTTGTGTTCCGGCGTGGAGAGCAAGACAGCCGGTGTAATTACTGGCACAATAGGTATTCCATCTTAGCCCTCTGGGTTGGCAACGCATCTGCAATCTTCTTGGTATTACGGGTGTCTATAGGCGGTGGTGATCACTTACCATCAGGTGACCCACTTGTTAGTTTGCCGTCCTATTTCATAAAAAAACACGTCACATTTCATAAAAAGATAAACATATTTATACGTAGACAGGCGGATGATATGACTCAAATCTTTCAACCAAACAATATTGAGACCTTTTAGATTTAATATCATAAGCGCCAGTAGACTGCATAAGCATTGTGAACTCAACCCCACTGCGTTAACCAACACAATACCACGGTGTAACTTTGTCTGTCTTTGTCTGTGTAACCATAGTATTAAATATTTATGATACATTCCTTCTGGAGGCTCATTCGTTTGATTCACTCCTGATTCGAGTATTGATGTATTCAGCTAGAAGCTTTAGACACCCGGCGGCTCCCATACGTAATAAATAATAATAAATAAATATTCTTTCTTTATTTATTGCACCCTTAAAGTATTGCTTTATGTTGTACTGAGAGTTCTTAATAATAATGTATAGCTACAGCAATATTTACTAATACTAGAATATCATATGAAAATTAAAATTAAAATGAAAAATTTATTTTGCAAGTAGGCCATATAGGCTCTTTTACATGTCTGAATCTACTAGCGCTACGAAAAATGGAAGATACTACTGAGAAGAAACGCCGCAAGAAACTCAGCAGTTTTTTTTCTTCTGTTTTCAAAAATAGTATAGTCATAGTATTCAAAACCAGCTTAGCAGTTTACTGATCACTTTACATGAATTGTACTAACTTAGGTTAAATGTGGGAAAAATATTTAAATTATATTTAAATTATCTAATTAATAATACTTTCGTTCGTCTGCGGATCTCCTCATTTCTGATTCGATCACGCAGAGAAACTCCAAGCATAGCCCTCTCCATAGCTCGTTGCGTGACTTTGAGCTTTCTTATAAGGCCCATAGTAAGCGGCCACGTTTCAGTGCCATAAGTCATCACTGGTGAACCGATGGCCGATGGGGTCGGAAAGTTCTCGAATGGCGGCCGCGTATTGGCAAGCGCAGCGTAGGATGACCAGCCACAAGATGGATGACCTCAGACAGGTAGCAGGAAGGCGCTGGTTGCATGCCGCTTCCAACCGGCCACTTTGGAAATCCATGGAGGAGGCCTATGTCCAACAGTGGACTTCTTGTGGCTGAGATGATGATGGTGATGATGATGAATTAATAATAATTAATATCTTCTTTATCTTTTCTTTACATAGCAGCATAATATAAAGTAAAGTCGCTATCCATTCCGGTTTTCACGGTCATTTAGAGAATTTATTAAAAAAGATTTTTATGTACCTTTCATTGTAAGAGTACCCCTGCGAAGCTCATCAAATAAACATATGGCAGTAAGCAACCATGCATCAATCTGGCAAACACATCGTCAACGTATGTAGCCATTGGTTAGCTTCGCAAATAACTTAGCATCTGTTTATGAGAGGCGCATCAGGCCTCAGAAAACGTATTAGAGATAATGCCCTCACATAATGCCCCAAAGCCTTAGTCAACAAGCTGAGCCTGGCTTATCTTCACTTAGCTTTTTATCCGAGCCAAGCGAAAAAGGGAGAGTTATGCGGGGTTGGCTCCTAAAGTTAGAGGCAAATAATGATGAATAGAAAGAGAAAAAAAGAAAAGATATTTATTCAAATTCAAATCGTTTAATTCAGGAGCTGGTCCCATAATATGTTAGTGACAATTTTTGCTTACGAAACTATGTTAGTCGGCATCTATTTGAATTACAATTACTTTGCATGTCAATTGGAGATAAAAATAAAAATAAAAACAATAAAAGTTAAATGGAATGTCATAGTAAAATAAATAGAATTAATCATACTTAATAAAAAAATTATAAACCTAGAAAGCATTTAAAAAAATATTCACTTTTACTATATTTTGATTTATCCAAAAGTGAGAAGTCATCGTATATTTTAAAGAGCAATATTCGTTTGGAAAATATAAAAAAATATGATAACCGAAGAAGGTTTTACTTAAAGAAAAATATATAGAATTGTAACCCCCTGCTAGCTCAATGGTTGTTTTTGGAATTGTGAAAAAATCACTGTAGTAGTATACATATATGTATAACGTAATTGAAGAGGAAACTATCACAGCTGAGTAGGCTTTACAAGTTTACGAGTAATCAGGCATCTATGGCACCCTGCACTGCACAAGACCCGACGCGCACTTGGCCGTTTTTATATTAGCTTAGGATGATAAGGTTGGCATGCATGGGTAAAAGGAGGACCCTGTATAAAAAATGTTTTAACCAACTTTAAAAAAAGAAGAGGTTCTCAATTTCTCTCGATAATTTTTATTTGACGCAAAGCAATATGATCGACACTGGTTTGCAGTTAAAGATTGCGTCAAACAAAAACCCGTTTCACCTCAAAATATACAAATTCCAATAATAAATCTCGTTAACCTATTTCGTTTGTATTTGGATATATTTCTTGGAATAACGAAATTTATAGGATTAATTGAGTTAACTGGAAATCGTACAAGGGTAACGATATTTGCGTGTCATAATCGCTCTACAATGTAGCTTGCCTTTGCGATCACGTGTAGGTACGAGTATTTTGATTTGATTTTACGTAATATTGAGTTCTAAGGAATTATATTGCTTCTTCGAAATAGCTTTTGGTAGTTTTTTTGCTGACATCAATATTTATTTCTATTTCCTTTGTAAATGGGACTGATAAGTTAGGTTTATCTGAATTTACCTCTATGTGCGTCTCTTCCTTATATCACCAGTTTGAGAGAGACGCAGGTAGGAATAAGTTAAACCTATATAACTTGTATAATGCAATAATATATAAGTTTTAGTTTTAAATTTTTAGTTATTCACAGATCCCACAGTCAAACTGATTTATCAGTTTTGTGGGATATATATTATATTACTAACGAAACACTCGTGTAACAATGTTTAATAATAAATAAATAATAATAAAAATAAAGTGAAGCCTGACGAGGGACAGGCCTCTGACCTCTGGCTTGCCTTAGCCGGCCGGTCAGAGTGGGGTCGCGAGAGCTGCATGCTCAAGGGTAGATGTGGAAACATAAGTGGCGAGTTGGCGACAAGTTTAAAGTCCAGTGACACCTCTCTACCCTTAGCCTTCCGCACCGGTGTTGCCTCTGAGCCATTTTATATATCGCTTTTAAAGGGGGCCCATCTAGCAGAGGGCGAGTCACCATCTACCAATATCCCAGTCATTAGTCCGTCTTTTTGTCCCCATAGTTTTGTATGTTTAGGTCCCATCTTTATAGTCCACAATAGTCTTTAAGCCTCGCGGGGATTGCTTCTGCTTGCGTCCCTATGGCGCGGAAAGAACAGCACCCGCTCGGTGTACACATCACATTTCATTAAAATATCTAAAGGGCCTCTACGTGTTGGCTTCGGCTCCGCGCACGCCTCCCAAAGGTCCGGGACACTATTGTCTCGTGAATGGGAACGACATACAAATAATAATAATAACGTATATCCTAACTCTCATTTGAACAATAAAAAATGACTTTGACTTTAGAGCCGCGAATAATAACAGTAAATAAGAAATATCCCAGCGTCGTGTTACCCAAAGGCTTTATAAATTAAATCCAAAAGAGGCTACTGAAAGCAATAAGTTTTGTGTTACAACTCATAGGCATTCCGATCGCGAGATATAAGCGATTCACACCAAATTCCTTGGGTCGGGTTCACCGACATATAGGTACATGTACCGAAATGCGAAAAGGCGTAATATATTCCAGGGGGTTGGGGTTTTGTGCGATTTTATTAGGTGATAAAACTGTTTTTTAAAAGGAAACGGAGACAAAGAAGCGTGCGGGTCGTATGATGGAAATATATCTTCACCCCGCCACCTATAGAGAGCAGCAACCACAAGAGAATCGCTAGTCAGTTGCCAGCTTTAAGCCTCCTCTCCAGGACTAGTTGGTTGAATGGTTGCAAGAAATAAATTAATACGAAAATGAAACCAAAAAACCCTACATGCTTTTCAATGTAATAGGGAAGTAAACGAGCATGCCAGTGACTTGATGGGAAGTGATCACCGCTGTCCACGGAAACCAGTGATCTCAAGAGAATTGCTGACCTTGCTTGCCCGCCTTGAGGTTCACTATGGGCCTTCGGATATCTAGCGGACCGTTCGAAATGCAGTAGTAAGCTGCTACTTTACGCCGGTATTCTCTAAGAATAAGGAACTACCGTACTACCCAGGTTGAGCCGGCCCGTTCGTATCGTACTGCAACCAGTGATTGGCTACAGTATGGTTCAACCGCTACGTGTTCTTTTCACCGCCTTCACATCTCGACTCCAATTATCAAAGTTGTATCTACAAAAACTTGCTAAAAAAGTTTCTGTTTTATATTAAGTCAGAAATTAAAGACATTGTCATCCTGTATAGTCGACCGAGTAATTGCTTGACCGCTTTTGAACCGTATCGCTTTGTAATACGGTCGAAAAGTGGTCAAGCAATTTTTGGTCGACTATACATCGAACTTTGTTCATTGCTACCGTCGATCAGTGCACCTAGCACGAATCTTCTCGATACGCGCTAACTCGCCACGTAACTAGGTGCGTCTCTTTCTAACCAGCCTAGTAGGAGAGAGAAGCACTGAGTTACGTAGCGAGTTAACGCGTTTTGTGATAGGTGCACTGGTCACTTACACCCCGGATACCGTACGAAATGTAGTAGCCGATATTCTGCGAATGCGTAGTACCGCTGCGGCCTCGGTTGAGCTGGCCTATTTTTGGTGCAACCAGTAACTGGTTGCAGTGTGGTGGTTGTACCATAATAAACATAAACGTTAAAAGTTTTTGAAACTTGGTCGTGTTTGGCCAGTAGAACACCTAGGAATATTACAAAACAGTTGTGTAGAAGCAGGTTGTGTAGTCAGGTGTGTAAGCGCAGCGTAGGACGACCAGTCACAAGATGGTCCGATGACCTCATACAGGTGGCAGGAAGGCGCTGGTTGCATGCTGCTTCCAACCGGTCACTTTGGAAATCCATGGAGGAGGCCTATGTCCAACAGTGGCTTCTTGTGGCTGAGATGATGATGATGATGATGATGTTTTAATGTTTTATTCGGGCACAAACGGTATATGATTCTTACAGTTAGACATAATTATATATTACATAAACCAATGAAGCTGCCTCTACTTACTAGTTCATTTACACAAAAACAAGCGCACGGGATAACAAAACTATAAACACACTTTTTGTTGACCTAGCATAGACAACTAAACAATTAATTAATTAACAGATCAACTTTTCAAAAGAGAAAGAATGCCAGCCCTAAACCTAGAGAGAGACAAATTAAATATATCTACCTAAGAAAATTTTTCATTGTGGGTCATGTTCATGATGATGAGTTGTGTAGAGGTTTTGGATTATAGAACACTAGTAGGTAGGTATATTTCAAATAAATAGGTAAATGTTTTCTTAACCTTTTCAGTAATGTTTTAATGAAACCTTCGTAAATAAGTCAATGTAGGTATTTTTTCTCTAATTACCTAAATAGACTAATTTAGTATTTTGGCAAAAGTATTTATATATTTTTTTTAATGTCTCATAAATTTTGCATAAGTTTGCGTTTCATTGTCAATAGGTATTTCATTTGTTTACGCACACGGTGCGCACTACAATTTTTTGCTATAGGCACAAAGTAAATAATACTATAAGTATATAGAATAACAATATTAAGTTAGAAATCTGTCTACATTTACGAGTATAACTATTAATTCAAAGTAACTTAGCAGAAGCACTATTATACGTATATCAACAGCTATTACTGCCTGTGAATTCTGTGAATTCTAGGGACTGCATAATATCCTTGATATTATAATTGTATCTCATTGCAAAGAGAATCTGCTTGTTACTGGTTGTGTAACACGATCCACTCCCCTCTCAAAGAGATGTGAATGCTCTTTGCACTTTGCCTTTACTATCAAGACGTCGTTATTTCGTATACTTCCGTTCTGTGAAAAAACGTTCTTTGAAGAAGGAAATCTCTCGCAAATGTATTGCGTGAATACAATGGAAGCACGTTAGTAAAAGCATTAATTTTTTGTCTAGCAATGTCTTTTTTTTTATGAAATAGGAAGGCAAACAAGCAAGTGGGTCACCTGATGGTAAGTGATCACTACCGCCTATAGACATCCGCAACACCAAAGAGATTGCAGACAAGTTGCCAACCCAGAGGGCTAAGATGGAATATCTCTTGTGCCAGTAATTACACCGGCTGTCTTGCTCTCCACGCCGGAACACAACAGTGCAAGCACTGCTGCTTAGCGGCAGAGTTAGCGAGCAAGATGGTGGTAGCGATCCGGATGGACCTTGCACAAGGTCCTACCACCCGCATGTCTGCGGAGTTAAGTGTGCAAGCTAGGCGATTTACACTTTTTTAACAGGGTACTGAGGTGCAATTTTTGAATCTCCCCAAGTGTCTAAAGCTCACAAAAATGGCCGAATTTCTATGAAAATCGGCCATTTTGGCGAGCTTTAGTCCCCCCCCCCGATGAGATTTTTTGTTTAAATACAAATTTGACACGTTTAGATCCAAAATGGCGGAGAAAATTCCGAAATGAAAAATCGAAATAGGTGTTGACACCTATTAATATTAATTAATAGGTGTTTATTCAGGTAATTTAGCAGTGATAAAACTGAATCTGATATTAGTACTCGGATTCACGATTGCAGGAGAGTAATATCAACATAAAAATATCATAAGTGTCAAATCTATGAATTTTAGTCACAATGAATCCGAATTTGACATTATTTTCGAATCCGATAACGTTAATTTTGAATATCAAAAAATAATGTCGTACAGTAAAAGACCTTTTTTATTATCCATGACATTTTCTGCTTTCCTCGTGGTAGAAATGAAAAGGAGAATGTTTAACTTGGGTGAAACTCCAATTCCACACTCGAACCATTAAAACATCTCGTGTGTCATAGGAGTCGTTCATCCTTCGTTGAACAATCTACTATAAATCTATCACTACGAACAAAAACACATGATTCCTGTGCAAGGGGTCCCGGGTTCAAATCCTGGTATAGGCAAATATTTGTGGGACGAATACGAATGTTTGTACCTGAGTCATGGATGTTATTTGTATTTAAGTATGTATTTATCTATATATAAGTATGTTTATCCGTTGTCTAGTACCCATAACACAAGGTTTGCTTAGTTTGGGAATAAGGCAATTGGGATGTTGACTAAAAAATAATAATTAGTCCATCTTTTAGAACGCCAGAAAATAGTAGATACGTATTTTTTTTTTGCTTCTAAAACTTAAAATAACAAAGTTACAGAGCGGCGAAAGTTCGCGCTACGTCATTATATCGTAAAATTTTTACGAAAGAGTGACGTCACGAGCCCCTACTCCTGAATTTGAATGTGCTGTATCTTTGTCAATATTATTCGTATGGACAAATAAAAAAATACGTATCGAGTATTTTTCTATAATCTAACTGACGGACTAATTAGAATCTTGTTGTTTTAACCCAGGAGACATCCCTATTGGTGTAAATTTTCCCAAGATATTTACTATTTATAGCCCTCTCCATAGCTCGTTGCGTGTCTTTGAGCTTTGGAGAGGGCTATGCTTGGAGTTTCCCTGCGTGATCGAATCAGAAATGAGGAGATCCGCAGACGAACGAAAGTAACCGACGTAGCCCAGCGGATTAGCAAGTTGAAGTGGCAGTGGGCAGGGCACATAGCACGGAGAACTGATGGCCGATGGGCTCGAAAAGTTCCCGAAAGGCGGCCTGGTATTGGCAAGCGCAGCGTAGGACGACCAGCCACAAGATGTTCCGATGATCTCATACAGGTGACAGGAAGGCGCTGGCTGCATGCCGCTTCCAACCGGTCACTTTGGAAATCCATGGAGGAGGCCTATGTCCAACAGTGGACTTCTTGTGGCTGAGATGATGATGATGATGATGATTTATTTATAAACATCGTTGTTGCAGTGGTGACGCGTGTCGGGTGTGGGCGCTGTGCGCGGTGGCAGCGCTGGCGGTGGCGAGCGCGGCGGCGGCGCCGGCGCAGCTGTGCGCGGGCGCCGTCGAAGACGACCCGCGGGCCGCGCGCTTCTGCCAGGCGCTCAACACCTTCCTAGAGCTGTACGCTGAGGCGGCCGGCGAGCAGGTCCCGGAGTACCAAGGTAATGTTTTCTAGGGTTTCGTACCCAAAAGGGCTGTTCATTAATCACATGAGGCTCCAAAGGGGGTGGGGGAGGGGGGTGTAGTAATATATCACGTGCATTTATTTTTTCGGCAAACGAACTAATACTTAACCGAAAAGCGGCGTTACGTGTATTTATTTTTTCGTTACACGCATACGAAATGGAAAGCGGTTGTATTTTATAAATAATTCTTGTGCGAGTCTGCGAAATTGTGAATGACTCGTGCGCTACCGCTAGCTATTTATAATAATGATTGATAGTGATTTTAGTAATCGAAATTTTTTATTTTGTTTTGTATTTTTTATATCATTCAAATGAAATTTAAAATGCCAATGACAACACAAATAAAAATAAGGGTACCGCTTAAGCGGTAATGTGGCGAAACTGGCAAACGCAAGGCACGGAATGCAGATGTTGCATGTTCGAGTCCTGCCATTACCCTATTTTATTTTTGTCAGTGGCATTTTAAATTTAATTTGAATTAGTGTGATATTCCGTATTGAAACCAATGCTTTCCGCACACTGACCTATAAGTAATGGACTTCTTCTAGTCAGCGTTTAAAAAATGGCCGCATCAAAAGTAGAAGAAAAGTAAGAAAAGTACACTAAATCGACAATCGCTCGCGCTGTCAGTCTGTAGGGCGGACGGCTCTGCTGTCAATGTTATTATTTTGTAAAAAAAACCTATTTGCAACGAAACCTAATAAATTATTATTTTATTCAGTTAGACGTAAAGTTGTAAATCCAATGACTATAAATGGTAAACTAATAATAAGCATTTGTAACATTGGCGCCAAGCTATATTCTTAAGTCGGGCCGTTTTTCTGCTGTCATTTAATATGACACTACATCCATGCATAATAATATCATTGTTTCCGCAGCGTTGGTGCGCGACTACCCTCAGCTGTTGGACTCGGGCATGAAGCGACAGGACGTGGTGCACTCGTTCCTGCGCTTCGGCCGTCGCCGCTGACGCGCCCGCCGCGCCGCACGCGCATCCCGCTAGACCCCGACAACCGACTTCGTCCAAAACATTATAAATAATATCTATAGCTAATTTAATGTCTGGTATCCGACCTAGCGACCTCTCTCTCCCATTGAATGTTAGTAACGCTGAGTATTATTAAACTAAGTAACGATATTGTCGTCAACATTTTTGTCGCACTTCGTTGTAGGTAAGACTATTGATTATTATGATGTTTTAAATAAATACATATTTATGACAAGCTTAGAGTTTTTCATTTTTTTTGTTTAAAAGTTGGAAGGCAAACGAACGAGTGATGCAACATCAAGTAGATTGCAGGATCACAATTCTTGGATCATGCGAGATGCATTTAACGTAACATACATCAAAAAATGACAGATTTTTAAAGGGATTTGACAGATGTTTTCATGCGAGATGAATCTCGCATAAGCCGAGAATCGACTAGCAGATGCGTTGCCAGCCCAGAGGGCTAAATTTTAAAATGTTATATAATGAATGACAACACAAAGAAAATTAGGGTAATGGCAGGACCCGAATCTGCAACATCATCATTCCGTGAGTCCTGCCATTACCCTAATTTTTCTTTTGTGTTGTCATTCATTTATATAGCATTTTAAATTTAATTTTGAATGTAAAAAAAATACAAAAAGAAAAATAAAAATAAATAAAAATAAATAATTGCGATTACAATAAATAAATTCGATTACCAGAGGGCTAAGATGGACCTCTTACTGTGCCAGTAATGTCTTGCTCTCCACGGAGGAGCACAACAGTACAAGCACTGCTGCTTAGCGACTGTATTAGCGAGCAAGATGGTATAATCTGAAATAAATGTATTGAATTGAATTGAATTGAATAGTTACATTCATCATACTAATATTTGCCCCTTATAGGACTCGAACTCACCACTTCTAGCTTTAAAGTCAGGGTTACCATTAGGCTAACTGTTTAATTTTGGGAAAAATGCAATAAAACAATTTACTTACATCATTTGTGTATATTTCCTACAACACAGTAATAAAGATAAGAACAGAAAACTTAGCGCTAACATTTCACTGGTTTACCATGCAAAGGTTTCAATGTAATATGACAATTAAAAATGAAGTCCTGTGCTACAAAAGTTAAATTTTCAATCCAGTAAAAGCAACTCACAAAACCTTGACATAACAAACAAGGTATATAGTAACTCAACTCATCTGCTCAACCAATCGATAGTGGACTTCAATACGAACACAATAGGAAACAAATTAGTGCATTATACTTACTTCACGTTGATCACACACACATGCGCAACAGTGGGTTAAGAGGAGTGTGAATCCAGCCCCCAAAAAGTGCACCCCATACAAACGGCGATAACGTTTTCCACCCTCTAAACCTTAAACTACGGCAATGATTTTTTGGTATGTTGTCATTATGCCTTAGAACTAGGTTAGTACGTTTTGATTTTTTAAATATTCTTTATAGATTTGACAATATTTGCATTTTAGGAGCTCCATACAAAACACAAAAGCGTCTATATTTTTGAAACTATCAAGAATATTTACAAAAATCAAAACATACAAACTTATCGTTTATTTAAGACCTCTCAATCAATCAATCTTTTGGATCTGTGGAGACCCAAAAGATTGACTTGATTGGTTGATTTACCGAGGTAAATGACTATTTTGTTTACCTTATTTTAAGTACCTAAAGAAATAAAGTATAGTTCTAGGGCATAATGATAACATACAAAAAAATCATGGCTATAGGTTAAGTTTTAGAGGGTGGAAAACATTATCGGCGTTTGTATGGAGAGCGCTGGGTTCACACTCCTTATTAGGTCAAAACGGTACAGGCGTACCGTACGATACATTCGTGGCATTGTATTCACCGTTCGTAGCGAGCGCTGCAGTGAGGTTTTCCCCTAACTGTGACCATGTCAGTTCGTGTATGCAGTCACACAGACATACTAAATGAGCATTTCTTATACATATAAAGTTTGTTTCACGAGCAGTTTGCTAAATATGAAACATTTATTTAGACAGTATTTAAACACAAACGAAAGTTTAGGTCAATTAAATATTTCATTTTATAATAGAAATTCTCAAAAAACTTACAGAAAAAAACACACATCTTACATAACGAACAGTCAAGTTACATTGTCAAAATATTTCCTAGACAACCATATATTTGGTGCATGGTATATGTTTAATTTGAAGTTAGAAACGCATACAAATTGTCAACAGCTCAACACACATAAATTTGCTGTAAGAAATTGAAAAACAACTGAAAAAATTCAGTATAAAAAATCTCTTGAACGATCCTGGTCAAGAGTACCCCGATTGAAAAAACGAGAAAAAATACTCAAAGGATGATGCCAATGTACAGTCAAGGAAATTTAAACACGTACCACCGTAGAACCTAGTCGAAGAGACATACGCATGACATTTGTATGACATAGCCTGGCGTTTAACGCGTCGCGTCATTGCGATAGGGTTCTAAGGTGGTACGTGAATATATTTCCCCTACTGTACAGGATGTGGTATTTTTTATACAACCTTAATCTTGCTTACATACGATACATAGCACCAAAATATACTAACCATAATGTTAACGCAGTGTAGAGAGACGTGTTGTCATTGTCAGTCTGAAATATATATTTCAAAAATAGTGTAGAAATTATTTAATAAGGCGATTATCGGATTTTTAGGGTTCGATTGCGATAGGCAAGATTACACTTTAGTGTTTTTTTCCCTCCCTCCCTCCCTCCCTTCCCTCTCCCTCCCTCCCTCATCCCTCTGTAAACCTACTTTTGACAAATAAACGATTGATTGATTGAAAATATGATAAAAGCCTTAAAATATAATGTTGACAAATTTTGTTACATAACGCTAAATATTTTTTTAAAATATATTCTAGTCGACCACTTCATACATAATATAATTATACAGGGAATATTATATGACATAAAAATATATAAGATTTTTTTACAATCTATTAAAAACACTAGAACGATATGAGAAAAAATCAAAGATAAAGATTACAAGATTCCTAAAATATATTTTTTATTGGCAGAGTCATTACCCGATATTAAAATAAATCATTACCATCCGCCGTTTACAATCTGGAGTATTTAATAATAGCCTCAATATTCTGAAGTAGGTCAATAAAGATGATGATTTAGGCAACTGTTGAAGTATGGAGGCTAAAAGCTGGCAACGGATCAGCAACTCTCTTTTCCCATGGGCGGCGATTATTACTTCCCAGGCGTACTTACAGGCGCCCGGCATGCCCGTTTGCCTATCTTTTACTTTATAAAAATAGGTTTTGAGGATTCATAGTTTTCATACATAAATGGATGGTAATGAAATTCTTTTAAAATACCGTGAGAAATACTCAGACAACTGGATAACGATTAAGGTAGAGGATCTAGGAACTATAATAGTTTACTTAAATATAATAAAAAAACGGCAAGACGTCTACATAAAAACTAAAAGAATGATAAATCGGACCACTCTGTGAAAAGTTATGCGACATAAAAAAAACAAATATACGGGTCGAATTGAAAATAAGGGACGCGCATAATGACTGCAAAATTACAAGCGATACCAATAGTAAATAACAGATGGCGTTAGTAGAAAGTCTAGTTGCTAAAGCATTACACATGCCTATGCAATCTGTAGTTTTCGACAGATGGCGTTGGTGGTATAATAAAATAACATTCTAGAGGGATCATCAATATTAAACATGAAAATTAATAATTTGTACAAATTAAGGAATAAAACTGAACGTGATAAAAAGGGAACACCTGAAATTAGTAAATCTGAAATTGGTATTTTATCTAAAATAGTTTGAAAATGGTAAAAAAGGCACAATTATGTATACGGCATAAAACATGGTAAATTTTTCAAAAAAGGTAGTTTTTTAAATAATTTTGCGAAATTAAGTTGTAAAAAATCAACATATGAGAACATACTATGGCTAAATTATATCCAAAATGTATGATAATACTTCAAACACAATTAATCGTTTTACATCAAAACAAGTCTTTTAATAAATTCGAAAAACAAACACTATAAAAGTTTTTACAGTAACTTTATAAGTCTCTCTCATTTTTTTTCGAAAAAACAGAGTCAGCCAAGCTATAGTTTCACACAAAATTCATATCATAGTTTTCTAATTGACTATACTGACGAATACTGAATTGATCTGGGGGCATTTCAAAAACTTTTTCTAAATAACTCTAGCCAAATAAAAAAAACTTAAATAAGCTAGCATGACATGGTGTTACTCACTTGTCATTAACGCTGCGTCTTTGTCGCATGAGCCTCATAATAAGGAACTGCATATCGATAGAGCGAATCGCGGCAACTTGTGCAAACCTAATTAATAGATTCAGGCGTTACTTTGCGGAGGTCCATATCAACAAACTGGAACAAATTACCTTGCTAAATACTCCGCGAAACCAGTGCCGGGCTCGTGCAAAATAGCTGCGTCTGTGCGACATATATATATTCATGCAAAAACCCACTTTTCAGCAAGGTAGTTTGTTCCAGTTTGTTGATATGGACCTCCGCAAAGTAACGCTTAAATCTATTCATTATTTAAACACCTTTGAGAGTTTTTGGCGTTCAAAGTGATGGTGGCTCAAGAAATGTGATCTGGAATCTGGGACCTTCAAAATTGCAGCATATGTTTACGCCATATCGGACTGCATTCAACCATGTTGGAATATTACACTTTGATCATATCAAATCACTGAACAGAAAAGAACGAATTTGCTATATCGAATTTGTAATATAATACGAAGGGGAAGAGATTTAAAATTAATACGTGTTAACCCTCCTTCAGACCCCATTGGGTACAAAGAATATGCATTTTCGTTACGTTTTGGGCCATGATTACAAAGCAAATAAATTTTCAAATCTTAAATATCTACATTCAAATTTTTATTATAGTGTGCATAGTGCAAGGGCGTAGCGACATAACATGGCGCCCAGGGCTCGCATCCAAACTGTAATCCATTTGTAAATTATTTTAAAAACGTTTACCTATACACTTTTTTATTATTTTACTAATTTTGTAATGTAATGTATACCTATATGTATATAAGTACCAGTAGCGTGGGGTCGGAATATAGGGTAGTAAACCCGGAGCAGAAAAACGTGGGTTAGAAATATGAGTTACTCAACTCCGAGCCAAAAAAAGTAAGTTATACCTCGTAGCTTTTGTTCTTTGAAAACCGGTGCAGTTGGGGAAGGAAAGCGTGCTTGTGACACTACTCTAATCAGAAAACAACAGACATGGAAAACAAAATAATTTGATCAGCTTGCAGCTCCCGGTTAGTCAATTATACTTTTCGTATAATGAGCTGCGAAAATGTTTGAAAAACCCGTCCCTTCGTTTAAAATTATTTTTTAAGACCGGACGAGCGCGACCCAAACCTATAACATGTTTCTTATTTTCAAAGGACAACTTTGAAAATTGACTTGCTTTATTGAGCAAGTAGTCAGTAAGACAACAATCAATTTGCACTAAAGCAGCCATTTATACCCACTTAATTTTGTTGTGCCCAATGAAATCAGACTACCTATTATGAATGAATTTTTAAAACGAAAATATGAACTAAACAAACCTGAAAATAGATCAGCCACACAAAATCACGGTTGCACAAAACTAGAATAAGATTAACTTTCACTGGTTTTCCTTAAAAATCGCGAAATTATTCAATAATTCCAAAAAAACAAAAGTGATTCAGAAAGTCAGTACTTTCGTTCGTAATGCGAACGCAGCGCGTTTGTTTATGTGGGAAAACAACGAATTTCCACGAATTTCAAACTTCCAATTTCTAAATAGTAGTGTTGCCATTCTAATCATGTGCGTTAATATTAGTCTAGAGTTAACATGGGTTATTTATACTGAATTTGCAAGGAAATGTTTACTTCTTTGATTGATGATATTAAATATACCTTAATAACATTTAGATAAAGTAAATACGACCACCTTATTTTTGAATTCGATATATTTAAAATAAAAATTTCCCTTTTCATCATTTATTATGACAAGAATTACGATAACTTAAAATGAAACTGCAGACTTATTCTGTTAACGATAAGATTTACTTTACTACGACACTAGTTTCGACCCGGCATCACGCTAGGACATTATGGGCTTGGAAAAGAAGTAAACCTTACGCTTAGCACATAAAGTCTGATTTCAAACGTAATAACCCGCTGCATCGTGGCCGTACCGAAGACCGTAATTTCTTGGAAGCGCGTTGAAAGTGTGCGTCATTTGGTGAATGAATATGCGCTTGTGTGCGTGCCTCAACTCCCAAATTTTCGAGCGCATTACCGGAGAAATACAATTAAATAAATTAGTGAATCGATTGCGTTTCGATTATGCATTGGTGTTAAGAAAAAAGTTGATTTTTGTTATAGGCGAGTGAAGCTATAGTACAACGGATAACTTAGAGTTGCGTTTAGTTTTGGGTTCTAATGACCGTTCTGGGCTTAGGGAGGCTACGAGGAATCGGCTTCTATGGGAAATTCGCCACTGATAAGTACATAATATCTGCAGTTTGTTCTGGAATAAATGTATCTACGATAAGGATTAAATGATCCTTAAAAGACTTTTATTTGGCCATGTATGCGAATTTCGATTGTATTTTTTTAAATAGGTAGTTAGTAAATTTCGTTTTTTGCGCCCCCCCCCCCCTTATTTGGCGCCCAGGGCACATGCCCTGCCTGCCCCACCCTAGTTACGCCCCTGGTATAGTGTAGGCTGATTCATAAGAGTTGGCGCGGAAAATTTATGAAACTGTCATTAATTTAATAGAGCGGCAATTTCACTATTTCGTTCACCTAACGCGATCGCCGAACTTGTGTCAAACCACTTCGGCCAACGAACGTCGTCTTCAGACGAGTCTGTCCGCCAACTGCGGTGGCAGTATTTGGCGGTTGCGGCTGTCGCTCGCCGAATGCGGCCGACTGCTGTGTTCTTTGCACTGTTGCGGTCACCGCATGTTGCATGCGGCGATCAACTTAACGTAATTGCCGCTTTATGAGTCGACCTATACGATTGGAATTCTTAATAAATGATTATTATAATAAGCTCACGCCTGTTTCCCTTCGGGGTAGGCAGAGACCACAGAACGCCATTTGCTCCGGTCCTGGCATACTTCCCTCGCTTCCTCCACACACATTCCTCTCTTCATACATGCTCGGCGGTTACGGGTACTTCTAATTCTGCCTGTCTTTAGGTTCATCTAATAAATGATGTTGTCGATAAAACGTCATTGCCTGAAAAAGGGTTAAATAAAATGCACCCAGGTCAAGTATTTCACACAATACGGATATGTCATGATTTTGCTGTACATTTTGGTTTTTAATACGTCATGTGCACGACGTCTCCGCCCACCGACAGAAGACATTGACCCTGTAAATATGAAAAAAATCCAATTCCAATTCGTTACATTACAGTTGTAGTGACACAGCACTTTTTTTTTTTTTATACAACATAGGAAGGCAAACAAGCAAGTGGGTCACCTGATGGTAAGTGATCACCACCGCCTATAGACACCTGCAACAACAAAGAGAGTGCAGATGCGTTGCCAACCCAGAGGGCTAAGATGGAATACCTCTTGTGCTAGTAATTACACCGGCTGTCTTGCTCTCCACGCCGGAACACAACAGTGCAAGCACTGCTGCTTAGTGGCAGGATTAGCGAGCAAGATGGTGGTAGCGATCCGGACGGACCTTGCACAAGGTCCTACCACCCGCGAAACTGCACTGTTTGGTACAGCATGGGGATCTTCAAGATGGGTATTATAAGGTTCTTGCAGGGTCGGCAGCGCGCGTGATTCCCCTGGAGTTGCAAGCATGAATGCTTGGATGGTAATTGCTTAGCATCAGATGAGCCGCATGCTTGTTTGCCACCGACGTGGCATAAAGTGACGTGAAATATGACAATTTTTTATCGAAAACATACAGGGTTTTTTTATTAGAAATGGGTTTGCGTTTGGTAATGAGTGGATAAGGAGAAGTTCCTGCGGTTTAAGACATTTTTTTTAACACCTTCAAGGTGTAATGTACTATAACCTGCTGGGTTATACAGACCTGGTTTTTGTGCGCGTTGTCCTGTAACATGAGTTGCGTGATGTAGAACGACGTGAGCGCATTGCCGCCCAGCGCCGCCGTGTACGCGCGCACTATCGCCAGCACCTGCAGATCACACACGTATTTGTCGATTTGCTCCCTATATATATGTGATAAGTTATAAAAGTGGTAACATTTTAAATTTTTTTCTAGTGATCTCGTAAGTACGCCTGTGCGGCTACGCAGTGTCACTTTTTGTTTGAGTTTGTCCTTGGAAAGATCCTGGATGTCTCGATCGCGCGCAACGATGAAGACCCAGCACAAGGATGCACAAACCGCGACCCGCTAGCGAATCATTAAAAATAACTAAAGTTAAAAATCTTACATTCAAGAGAAAGTACCTAATTAAATCTCCCCCCCCCCCCCCCCAAACCAGACAGCCAAATGAAGCCCTAATTTTTTGAGTGAACTCTAAGGTTGTTTATAATTCGTGCGGCTCACCTCTAGGTCACATATGCCTTAGAGGCCTCAGCTTCAATAAATCTGTGCATCCCTACCCTAGCACAAGTCTCGAAGACAAGACAGCGAAGCAAGGATGATCCTTTTTAAGTCTCGGACTAGGAAATCATCAACATAACACTCGCTCACTGTATCTCGCAGGTAAAGCGAACCATGGAGGAAGTCACTCCCCAGCGGCCCTAACATGACAGCCCAGGTTTAGTTAAACCCCTCCTTGGGTCTCTTTCTAACTAGTGTCATAAGAAAGAGACGCAGATAGAGATAAACTAACCTCGGCCAGTCACGTTAGGGTCACAAGTCCCGAATCTGGGGCACTCGGGAATCGTCACCACCAGCCGTACTTCGCAGGTACAGCGAACCACGGATGTCCCTCTTCAGGTCTGGGATAAGGGGCGCTAGGAAATCATCAACGCGAGAGCCTCACCTCGCAGGTGAAGGTGTGCAGGAAGCCGCTGAGGCCGCCCAGCTCGCGCACGGCGGTGGTCTCGCGCACGAACAGCAGCCGCAGCGCGCACACGCGCCGCGCGCCGCCCGCGCCCGCGCACGAGCACTGCGACGTCAGCGCCACGGCCGCCGGCGCCGCAGCCTGCGCGCCGCACACTGTCACGCCCGCCTTCCACTGCGAGCGGCACGGGCTCCGAACGGCGTCCGTTTTACTCGCAACGGCGGCCTGCATAAGAGCGCTTCCACTAAACGAGAGTGAGCTTCTATGCGATTTGCCATCACGAGTTATTCGGACTCCGAACTGGGCCCGTTCCGCACGCAGTGGAAGGCGAGCATCACTGCCGAGCGCCGAGCTCGCAGGGAATTATACGAGCCGAAATGATCTGAGCTGGTACTCTCTGAACCCGGGATGTCTTTATCTGGGCTGAGACGAGTGTACCACCCCGACGGTTTTGAAACTAGGCGACTTTTCTTACAGTTCTGTTTTGGGTCTCGATATACCCATAGATTTAGAATACAGGATGTAAATTAAATCCAGGCCAATGGAGGCTCTTTACTATATACTACTATAATACTTTGCTTTATAATATAATTGATAAGATTCAAAATCACCATTAAATCAATTGACAGAGGGTTCTGAAATATTAAGACGCCCCGCGAATATGGTCTTAGAAGAGAGTTCCTTACTTTTTAAGTTATTGCTTTATAAATTTACAGGTAGATAGATAGGTATAGCTAGCGAGAAAACTGCGATATTCGAAAAAAAATTGCTTAATCAATCCTGATTCTGAGAAGGATCAAAAGGCTCTATGAGGCCAAGTTGAGTTAGGTATAAAACTAACAAATATGTCAAGCATCCATTAACAGAAAACTTATAATCGCTACATAAATTCTTCTTTTCTTAACATTAAAACACAAACGCTGTCAACCCGTAGTTATTTTCATGGGTTTATACCTGCCAATAAAGAACTATTATTATATTATTATTATGTAATGTCTTTCCCATTCACGGGACAATAGTGCCCCGGACCTTTGGGAGGCGTGCGCGGAGCCGAAGCGTAGAGGCCCTTTAGAGTACACCGGGCGGATGCTGTCTGTGCCCGCATCATAGGGACACGAGCAGAGTCAGCCCCCGCCAGGCGTATAGACTATTGTGGACAGATGGGACCTAAACCGTACAAGACTATAGGGGGAAAACGATATTATTATTATTATTATTTGCTCTCGACGATCGCCTCATAACACCACAAGTCTCAGCCCATATAACCATTTTGGTCGCCGTGTAGTAACTATAACATCCTTCTGTTACTACACTAGTCACAAATCTAGTCGCTGTTACCGCATAGTTTCTTCACGTCGACAACAAGTGTTGAATTTCCGAAACATTAATACTAAATTTTGGAGATAATATGACACACGGCCGTAAAGAGTATAAACGATTACTGATCTGCGACCAGAATTTGGGTGCAGATTATTTTGTTACCGAAATTTCAGTCGCCACGACCAGATTTGGTTATATGGGAGGCGACACTTTCGACAACATCGCATCAAACAAGATGCTAAAAACATCAAAATAAGTATTTAAGGCATAGAGCTAAACATTTTTTACTGTTATCGACACACGTATAACTATCAAATGGGAATGCCCCATGAATCCCACTTATTCTTTGACATTCCTACCTGTCCATTCACAGGCGCCGCGGGTTTCTCCTCCTCAGTCTGACTCTTCACCAGCTGCTCTTCGTCGAGCTCGAAGATGTCATCGTCGTCGCCCGCACCGCTAGCGTGGCAGCAGGCGCTGTGGCCGTTCTCGGCGCTGCTCTGCTCCGGCTTCGTCGGGTCGGCCAGCCGGATGGCCGCGCCGGACACAACAAGCTGAATTTCATCCTGTGACAGTGAAAAAAATATTGGTATTAGACGAAATAATGATATCGCTAAGTGCACCGTAATCAGTTGTGGAAGCATCGGTAAACACTAATGTGATTTGTATTGTAATTTGAAAGAAAAACAAATCATTACTACTGTAAAGGGCGCGTTGCCCGTAGAATTGAAAGCCGTTGGGGCGAAAATATTTTCGAGCGGAGATCGCTTACTGGACTACAAAGTCCTCCCACAATCTGGTGAGGATTCCCTCCACCTCCCATCGTCTTCCTGTTTCAGGGCGCACGGACGGAATTACGGCCGCTTCACGCAATACTCGCTCAGGGCTCTCTTCCCGCATGCAGAATCTGGTGAGGATCGCGGGAAGCAGTACATCTCGCCCCACTCTACAAACCTACCTCGGTAGGGCATGCACCCGGTTCTACCCGGTTATACCCGGTTCTGAAATACTCGGGTATACCCGGTTCTTTTAAGGTGTGCGTAGAACTGGTTCCAAAAGCAATAAACCCGGTTCCTCCGGTTTTCAAATTTTAATATTTAACAAATAAATAAATAAAGATAATAAGTATATATGTAGTTAACTAGATGTCGCGTGGGGGCCGCGGGCCCCACGGGGCCCGCGGAGGGTGTCGTTCTGTTGGTCTGTCTATCAAGCTTCACATTAAGTCGTAAGGATGGCATCGAGACGAATCTAAAGAGTACCAACACGAGGGGTCTAGCATTTTTGGTTTCCGTGATAGAGCCAAACGAAGGTCGGGCTGCCTTAGGAGGGGGGGAGGAAAGAGGGGGATGAGTTCCAACTTCACCATGCAGCTCGCCCTGCGGGCTCGCAAGTTACTCGGGAGAACTGCCTCAGAAGGGACGCTACGGCGCACGCGCCTACGCGGAGCTCGCCCTCCGGGCTCGCTGGGGAGGGGGGGGGGGGGGTGATTCCGACTTGCTGTCGTGCCTTCAGATCTGGGGCCCAACTTCACACTCAGTCGTAAGGATGGCATCGAGACGAATCGAAAGAGTACCAACACGAGGGGTCTAGCATTTTCGGTTTCCGAGATAGAGCCCAGAGAAAGAAGGGCTGCCTTAGGAGGGGGGAGGAAGGGGGGGATGAGTTCCAACTTCACACTGCAGCTCGCCCTCCGGGCTCGCAAGTGACTCGAGAGTATTTCGTGTCCAGTGGACGCTTCGGCGCACGCGCCTACGCGGAGCTCGCCCTTCGGGCTCGCTGGGAGGAGAGGGGGAGGGGGGGTAAAAATTCCAACTTCACACCCCAGCTCGCCCTTCGGGCTCGCAAGCGACTCGAGAGCACCGATGGGACGCTCCGGCGCGAGCGCCTACGCGGAGCTCACCCTGCGGGCTCGCTTTCAAAACTCCCTTGTATGGCGGCCATATTGGAAAATGGCGGAATCGAAACACTTTTCCCGGAATCGAAACCAGCGGCCCCCAGAGCCCCCGGGTGCAAAGTTTCATCCCGATCGGACAAAAAAAAATTTCGGCCGCCATTTTGGATCCGCCATTTTGAATTTTTTTCAACTCCACCAAATTTCCTCCCTCCCCTTGAGTGACATTTGGTCGAGCACCCCCCCTCTATCTCTGACGGTTTTCGAGATTTTCGCGTTTAAAGTTTGTATGGCGGCCATCTTGTTTCGGCCATTTTGAAAAAAATTCGACCGGCTCACCCATTGGCCGGCAGTTCCCTACGACTTTTGTTTTGGAGCTCGGCCGTACCTATCACGGTTTCCGAGATCCGCACCTCACATCGAGTCTCTTTCCACGTTCAGGTCGGTTTCGTATTTTTCTTCTACTCGTTGGAGCACCCTCTATACAAAAGTGTTTCCAGTTGTTCCCCACCCCTTCACATCTCTCCAAAAAAGCATGTCAATGACCCAGTCAGTCAGTGATAAGTGAGTGGTAATTAAGCTTTATATATAGTAACTAGATGTCGCGTGGGGGCCGCGGGCCCCACGGGGCCCGCGGAGGGTGTCGTGCCCTCAGGTCTGGGGGCCCAACTTCACATTCAGTCGTAAGGATGGCATCGAGACGAATCGAAAGAGTACCAACACGAGGGGTCTAGCATTTTTGGTTTCCGTGATAGAGCCAAGCGAAGGTCGAGCTGCCTTAGGAGGGGGGAGGAAGGAGGGGGATGAGTTCCAACTTCACAATGCAGCTCGCCCTGCGGGCTCGCAAGTTACTCGGGAGAACTGCCTCAGAAGGGACGCTACGGCGCACGCGCCTACGCGGAGCTCGCCCTCCGGGCTCGCTGGGGAGGGGGGGGGGGGGTGATTCCGACTTGCTGTCGTGCCCTCAGATCTGGGGCCCAACTTCACATTCAGTCGTAAGGATGGCATCGAGACGAATCGAAAGAGTACCAACACGAGGGGTCTAGCATTTTTGGTTTCCGAGATAGAGCCAAGAGAAAGTCGGGCTGCCTTAGGAGGGGGGAGGAAGGGGGGGATAAGTTCCCACTTCTCACTGCAGCTCGCCCTGCGGGCTCGCAAGTTTTACTATATATAAAGCTTAATTACCACTCACTCACTCACTCACTGACTGGGTCATTGACATGCTTTTTTGGAGAGATGTGAAGGGGTGGGGAGCAACTGGAAACACTTTTGTATAGAGGGTGCTCCAACGAGTAGACAAAAAATACGAAACCGACCTGAACGTGGAAAGGGACTTGATGTGAGGTGCGGATCTCGGAAACCGTAATAGGTACGGCCAAGTTCCAAAACAAAAGTCATAGGGAACCGCCGGCCGATGGGTGAGCCGGTAGAATTTTTTTCAAAATGGCCGAAACAAGATGGCCGCCATACAAACTTTAAACGAGAAAATCTCGAAAACCATCAGAGATAGAGGGGGGGTGTTCGACCAAATGTCACTCAGGGGGAGGGGGGGAAGTTTGGTCGAGTCGAAAAAAATCCAAGATGGCGGATCCAAAATGGCGGCCGAATTTGTTTTTTGTCCGATCGGGATGAAATTTTGCACCCGGGGGCTCTGGGGGCCGCTGGTTCTGATTCCGGGAAAAGTTTTTCGATTCCGCCATTTTCCAAGATGGCTGCCATACAAGGGACTTTTGGAAGCGAGCCCGCAGGGCGAGCTCCGCGTAGGCGCTTGCGCCGGAGCGTCCCGTCGGTGCTCTCGAGTCGCTTGCGAGCCCGAAGGGCGAGCTGGGGTGTGAAGTTGGAATTCCCCCCCCCCCCCTCCCAGCGAGCCCGAAGGGCGAGCTCCGCGTAGGCGCGTGCGCCGAAGCGTCCACTGGACGCGAAATACTCTCGAGTCACTTGCGAGCCCGGAGGGCGAGCTGCAGTGTGAAGTTGGAACTCATCCCCCCCCCTTCCTCCCCCCTCCTAAGGCAGCCCTACTTTCTCTGGGCTCTATCTCGGAAACCGAAAATGCAAGACCCCTCGTGTTGGTACTCTTTCGATTCGTCTCGATGCCATCTTTACAACTGTATGTGAAGTTGGGCCCCCAGACCTGAGGGCACGACAGCAAGTTGGAATACCGCCCCCCCCCCCACCCCTGCGAGCCCGAAGGGCGAGCTCCGCGTAGGCGCGTGCGCCGTAGCGTCCCTTCTGAGGCAGTTCTACCGAGTAACTTGCGAGCCCGCAGGGCGAGCTGCAGTGAGAAGTGGGAACTTATCCCCCCCTTCCTCCCCCCTCCTAAGGCAGCCCGACTTTCTCTTGGCTCTATCTCGGAAACCAAAAATGCTAGACCCCTCGTGTTGGTACTCTTTCGATTCGTCTCGATGCCATCCTTACGACTGAATGTGAAGTTGGGCCCCAGATCTGAGGGCACGACAGCAAGTCGGAATCACCCCCCCCCCCCCTCCCCAGCGAGCCCGGAGGGCGAGCTCCGCGTAGGCGCGTGCGCCGTAGCGTCCCTTCTGAGGCAGTTCTCCCGAGTAACTTGCGAGCCCGCAGGGCGAGCTGCATTGTGAAGTTGGAACTCATCCCCCTCCTTCCTCCCCCCTCCTAAGGCAGCTCGACCTTCGCTTGGCTCTATCACGGAAACCAAAAATGCTAGACCCCTCGTGTTGGTACTCTTTCGATTCGTCTCGATGCCATCCTTACGACTGAATGTGAAGTTGGGCCCCCAGACCTGAGGGCACGACACCCTCCGCGGGCCCCGTGGGGCCCGCGGCCCCCACGCGACATCTAGTTACTATATATAAAGCTCGATTACCACTCACTCACTCACTCACTGACTGGGTCATTGACATGCTTTTTTGGAGAGATGTGAAGGGGTGGGGAGCAACTGGAAACACTTTTGTATAGAGGGTGCTCCAACGAGTAGACAAAAAATACGAAACCGACCTGAACGTGGAAAGGGACTTGATGTGAGGTGCGGATCTCGGAAACCGTAATAGGTACGGCCAAGTTCCAAAACAAAAGTCATAGGGAACCGCCGGCCGATGGGTGAGCCGGTAGAATTTTTTTCAAAATGGCCGAAACAAGATGGCCGCCATACAAACTTTAAACGAGAAAATCTCGAAAACCATCAGAGATAGAGGGGGGGTGTTCGACCAAATGTCACTCAGGGGGAGGGGGGAAGTTTGGTCGAGTCGAAAAAAATCCAAGATGGCGGATCCAAAATGGCGGCCGAATTTGTTTTTTGTCCGATCGGGATGAAATTTTGCACCCGGGGGCTCTGGGGGCCGCTGGTTCTGATTCCGGGAAAAGTTTTTCGATTCCGCCATTTTCCAAGATGGCTGCCATACAAGGGACTTTTGGAAGCGAGCCCGCAGGGCGAGCTCCGCGTAGGCGCTTGCGCCGGAGCGTCCCGTCGGTGCTCTCGAGTCGCTTGCGAGCCCGAAGGGCGAGCTGGGGTGTGAAGTTGGAATTCCCCCCCCCCCCCTCCCAGCGAGCCCGAAGGGCGAGCTCCGCGTAGGCGCGTGCGCCGAAGCGTCCACTGGACGCGAAATACTCTCGAGTCACTTGCGAGCCCGGAGGGCGAGCTGCAGTGTGAAGTTGGAACTCATCCCCCCCCCCTTCCTCCCCCCTCCTAAGGCAGCCCTACTTTCTCTGGGCTCTATCTCGGAAACCGAAAATGCAAGACCCCTCGTGTTGGTACTCTTTCGATTCGTCTCGATGCCATCTTTACAACTGTATGTGAAGTTGGGCCCCCAGACCTGAGGGCACGACAGCAAGTTGGAATACCGCCCCCCCCCCCACCCCTGCGAGCCCGAAGGGCGAGCTCCGCGTAGGCGCGTGCGCCGTAGCGTCCCTTCTGAGGCAGTTCTACCGAGTAACTTGCGAGCCCGCAGGGCGAGCTGCAGTGAGAAGTGGGAACTTATCCCCCCCTTCCTCCCCCCTCCTAAGGCAGCCCGACTTTCTCTTGGCTCTATCTCGGAAACCAAAAATGCTAGACCCCTCGTGTTGGTACTCTTTCGATTCGTCTCGATGCCATCCTTACGACTGAATGTGAAGTTGGGCCCCAGATCTGAGGGCACGACAGCAAGTCGGAATCACCCCCCCCCCCCCTCCCCAGCGAGCCCGGAGGGCGAGCTCCGCGTAGGCGCGTGCGCCGTAGCGTCCCTTCTGAGGCAGTTCTCCCGAGTAACTTGCGAGCCCGCAGGGCGAGCTGCATTGTGAAGTTGGAACTCATCCCCCTCCTTCCTCCCCCCTCCTAAGGCAGCTCGACCTTCGCTTGGCTCTATCACGGAAACCAAAAATGCTAGACCCCTCGTGTTGGTACTCTTTCGATTCGTCTCGATGCCATCCTTACGACTGAATGTGAAGTTGGGCCCCCAGACCTGAGGGCACGACACCCTCCGCGGGCCCCGTGGGGCCCGCGGCCCCCACGCGACATCTAGTTACTATATATAAAGCTCGATTACCACTCACTCACTCACTCACTGACTGGGTCATTGACATGCTTTTTTGGAGAGATGTGAAGGGGTGGGGAGCAACTGGAAACACTTTTGTATAGAGGGTGCTCCAACGAGTAGACAAAAAATACGAAACCGACCTGAACGTGGAAAGGGACTTGATGTGAGGTGCGGATCTCGGAAACCGTGATAGGTACGGCCAAGTTCCAAAACAAAAGTCACAGGGAACTGCCGGCCGATGGGTGAGCCGGTCGAATTTTTTTCAAAATGGCCGAAACAAGATGGCCGCCATACAAACTTTAAACGGGAAAATCTCGAAAACCATCAGAGATAGAGGGAGGGTGCTCGACCAAATGTCACTCAAGGGGAGGGGGGAAATTTGGTAGAGTTGAAAAAAATTCAAGATGGCGGATCCAAAATGGCGGCCGAAATTTTTTTTCGTCCGATCGGGATGAAATTTTGCACCCGGGGGCTCTGGGGGCCGCTGGTTCCGATTCCGGGAAAAGTTTTTCGGTTCCGCCATTTTCCAAGATGGCCGCCATACAAGGGAGTTTTGAAAGCGAGCCCGCAGGGCGAGCTCCGCGTAGGCGCTTGCGCCGGAGCGTCCCATCGGTGCTCCCGAGTCGCTTGCGAGCCCGAAGGGCGAGCTGGGGTGTGAAGTTAGAATTTTTACCCCCCCCCCCCCCTCCCAGCGAGCCCGAAGGGCGAGCTCCGCGTAGGCGCGTGCGCCGAAGCGTCCACTGGACGCGAAATACTCTCGAGTCACTTGCGAGCCCGGAGGGCGAGCTGCAGTGTGAAGTTGGAACTCATCCCCCCCCCTTTCTCCCCCCTCCTAAGGCAGCCCTACTTTCTCTGGGCTCTATCTCGGAATCCAAAAATGCTAGACCCCTCGTGTTGGTACTCTTTCGATTCGTCTCGATGCCATCCTTACGACTGGATGTGAAGTTGGGCCTCCAGACCTGAGGGCAGGACAGCAAGTTGGAATACCGCCCCACCCCCACCCCAGCGAGCCCGAAGGGCGAGCTCCGCGTAGGCGCGTGCGCCGTAGCGTCCCTTCTGAGGCAGTTCTTCCGAGTAACTTGCGAGCCCGCAGGGTGAGCTGCATTGTGAAGTTGGAACTCATCCCCCTCCTTCCTCCCCCCTCCTAAGGCAGCCCGACCTTCGTTTGGCTCTATCACGGAAACCAAAAATGCTAGACCCCTCGTGTTGGTACTCTTTCGATTCGTCTCGATGCCATCCTTACGACTTAATGTGAAGCTTGATAGACAGACCAATAGCACGACACCCTCCGCGGGCCCCGTGGGGCCCGCGGCCCCCACGCGACATCTAGTTACTATATATAAAGCTTAATTACCACTCACTCACTCACTCACTGACTGGGTCATTGACATGCTTTTTTGGAGAGATGTGAAGGGGTGGGGAGCAACTGGAAACACTTTTGTATAAAGGGTGCTCCAACGAGTAGACAAAAAATACGAAACCGACCTGAACGTGGAAAGGGACTCGATGTGAGGTGCGGATCTCGAAAACCGTGATAGGTACGGCCAAGTTCCAAAACAAAAGTCATAGGGAACCGCCAGCCAATGGGTGAGCCGGTCGAATTTTTTTCAAAATGGCCGAAACAAGATGGCCGCCATACAAACTTTAAACGTGAAAATCTCGAAAACCATCAGAGATAGAGGGGGGGTGCTCGACCAAATGTCACTCAGGGGGAGGGGGGAAATTTGGTGGAGTTGAAAAAAATTCAAGATAGCGGATCCAAAATGGCGGCCGAATTTTTTTTTTGTCCGATCGGGATGAAATTTTGCACCCGGGGGCTCTGGGGGCCGCTGGTTCCGATTCCGGGAAAAGTTTTTCGATTCCGCCATTTTCCAAGATGGCCGCCATACAAGGGAGTTTTGAAAGCGAGCCCGCAGGGCGAGCTCCGCGTAGGCGCTTGCGCCGGAGCGTCCCATCGGTGCTCTCGAGTCGCTTGCGAGCCCGAAGGGCGAGCTGGGGTGTGAAGTTGGATTTACCCCCCCCCCCCCCCCCCCCCCTCCCAGCGAGCCCGAAGGGCGAGCTCCGCGTAGGCGCGTGCGCCGAAGCGTCCACTGGACACGAAATACTCTCGAGTCACTTGCGAGCCCGGAGGGCGAGCTGCAGTGTGAAGTTGGAACTCTTCCCCCCCCTTCCTCCCCCCTCCTAAGGCAGCCCGACTCTCTCTTGGCTCTATCTCGGGAACCAAAAATGCTAGACCCCTCGTGTTGGTACTCTTTCGATTCGTCTCGATGCCATCCTTACGACTGAGTGTGAAGTTGGGCCCCAGATCTGAAGGCACGACAGCAAGTCGGAATCACCCCCCCCCCCTCCCCAGCGAGCCCGGAGGGCGAGCTCCGCGTAGGCGCGTGCGCCGTAGCGTCCCTTCTGAGGCAGTTCTCCCGAGTAACTTGCGAGCCCGCAGGGCGAGCTGCATTGTGAAGTTGGAACTCATCCCCTTCCTTCCTCCCCCCTCCTAAGGCAGCCCGACCTTCGTTTGGCTCTATCTCGGGAACCAAAAATGCTAGACCCCTCGTGTTGGTACTCTTTCGATTCGTCTCGATGCCATCCTTACGACTGGATGTGAAGTTGGGCCCCCAGATCTGTAGCACAACACCCTCCGCGGGCCCCGTGGGGCCCGCGGCCCCCACGCGACATCTAGTTACTATATATAAAGCTCAATTACCACTCACTCACTCACTCACTGACTGGGTCATTGACATGCTGTTTTGGAGAGATGTGAAGGGGTGGGGATTTGGTTTCCGAGATAGAGCCAAGAGAAAGTAGGGCTGCCTTAGGAGGGGGGAGGAAGGGAGGGGGATGAATTCCAACTTCACACTGCAGCTCGCCCTCCGGGCTCGCAAGTGACTCGAGAGTATTTCGCGACCAGTGGACGCTTCGGCGCACGCGCCTACGCGGAGCTCGCCCTTCGGGCTCGCTGGGAGGGGGGGGGGGGGTAAAGATTCCAACTTCACACCCCAGCTCGCCCTTCGGGCTCGCAAGCGACTCGAGAGCACCGATGGGACGCTCCGGCGCAAGCGCCTACGCGGAGCTCGCCCTGCGGGCTCGCTTTCAAAACTCTCTTGTATGGCGGCCATCTTGGAAAATGGCGGAATCGAAAAACTTTTCCCGGAAACGGAACCAGCGGCCCCCGGAGCCCCCGGGTGCAAAATTTCATCCCGATCGGACAAAAAAAATTTCGGCCGCCATTTTGGATCCGCCATCTTGAATTTTTTTCAACTCCATCAAATTTCCCCCCTCCCCTTGAGTGACATTTGGTCAAGCACCCCCCCTCTATCTCTGATGGTTTTCGAGATTTTCCCGTTTAAAGTTTGTATGGCGGCCATCTTGTTTCGGCCATTTTGAAAAAATTTCGACCGGCTCACCCATTGGCTGGCGGTTCCCTATGACTTTTGTTTTGGAACTCGGCCGTACCTATCACGGTTTTCGAGATCCGCACCTCACATCGAGTCCCTTTCCACGTTCAGGTCGGTTTCGTATTTTTTGTCTACTCGTTGGAGCACCCTCTATACAAAAGTGTTTCCAGTTGCTCCCCACCCCTTCACATCTCTCCAAAAAAGCATGTCAATGACCCAGTCAGTGAGTGAGTGAGTGAGTGGTAATTGAGCTTTATATATAGTAACTAGATGTCGCGTGGGGGCCGCGGGCCCCACGGGGCCCGCGGAGGGTGTCGTGCTATTGCTCTGTCTATCAAGCTTCACATTAAGTCAGTCAGTAAGGATGGCATCGAGACGAATCGAAAGAGTACCAACACGAGGGGTCTAGCATTTTTGGTTTCCGTGATAGAGCCAAACGAAGGTCGGGCTGCCTTAGGAGGGGGGAGGAAAGAGGGGGATGAGTTTCAACTTCACACTGCAGCTCGCCCTGCGGGCTCGCAAGTTACTCGGGAGAACTGCCTCAGAAGGGACGCTACGGCGCACGCGCCTACGCGGAGCTCGCCCTACGGGCTCGCTGGGGAGGGGGGGGGGCGGTATTCCAACTTGCTGTCCTGCCCTCAGGTCTGGGGGCCCAACTTCACATTCAGTCGTAAGGATGGCATCGAGTCGAATCGAAAGAGTACCAACACGAGGGGTCTAGCATTATCGGTTTCCGAGATAGAGCCCAGAGAAAGTAGGGCTGCCTTAGGAGGGGGGAGGAAGAGGGGGGATGAGTTTCAACTTCACACTGCAGCTCGCCCTCCGGGCTCGCAAGTGACTCGAGAGTATTTCGCGTCCAGTGGACGCTTCGGCGCACGCGCCTACGCGGAGCTCGCCCTTCGGGCTCGCTGGGAGGGGGGGGGGGGGGTAAGAATTCCAACTCCACACCCCAGCTCGCCCTTCGGGCTCGCAAGCGACTCGAGAGCACCGATGGGACGCTCCGGCGCAAGCGCCTACGCGGAGCTCGCCCTGCGGGCTCGCTTTCAAAACTCCCTTGTATGGCGGCCATCTTGGAAAATGGCGGAATCGAAAAACTTTTCCCGGAATCGGAGCCAGCGGCCCCCAGAGCCCCCGGGTGCAAAATTTCACCCCGATCGGACAAAAAAAAATTTCGGCCGCCATTTTGGATCCGCCATCTTGAATTTTTTTCAACTCCGTCAAATTTCCCCCCTCCCCCTAAGTGACATTTGGTCGAGCACCCCTTCTCTATCTCGGATGGTTTTCGAGATTTTCCCGTTTAAAGTTTGTATGGCGGCCATCTTGTTTCGGCCATTTTGAAAAAAATTCTACCGGCTCACCCATCGGCCGGCGGTTCCCTATGACTTTTGTTTTGGAACTTGGCCGTACCTATCACGGTTTCCGAGATCCGCACCTCACATCGAGTCCCTTTCCACGTTCAGGTCGGTTTCGTATTTTTTGTCTACTCGTTGGAGCACCCTCTATACAAAAGTGTTTCCAGTTGCTCCCCACCCCTTCACATCTCTCCAAAAAAGCATGTCAATGACCCAGTCAGTGAGTGAGTGAGTGAGTGAGTGGTAATTAAGCTTTATATATAGTAACTAGATGTCGCGTGGGGGCCGCGGGCCCCACGGGGCCCGCGGAGGGTGTTGTGCTACAGATCTGGGGGCCCAACTTCACATCCAGTCGTAAGGATGGCATCGAGACGAATCGAAAGAGTACCAACACGAGGGGTCTAGCATTTTTGGTTCCCGAGATAGAGCCAAACGAAGGTCGGGCTGCCTTAGGAGGGGGGAGGAAGGAAGGGGATGAGTTCCAACTTCACAATGCAGCTCGCCCTGCGGGCTCGCAAGTTACTCGGGAGAACTGCCTCAGAAGGGACGCTACGGCGCACGCGCCTACGCGGAGCTCGCCCTCCGGGCTCGCTGGGGAGGGGGGGGGGGGTGATTCCGACTTGCTGTCGTGCCTTCAGATCTGGGGCCCAACTTCACACTCAGTCGTAAGGATGGCATCGAGACGAATCGAAAGAGTACCAACACGAGGGGTCTAGCATTTTTGGTTCCCGAGATAGAGCCAAGAGAGAGTCGGGCTGCCTTAGGAGGGGGGAGGAAGGGGGGGGAAGAGTTCCAACTTCACACTGCAGCTCGCCCTCCGGGCTCGCAAGTGACTCGAGAGTATTTCGTGTCCAGTGGACGCTTCGGCGCACGCGCCTACGCGGAGCTCGCCCTTCGGGCTCGCTGGGAGGGGGGGGGGGGGGGGGGGGGGTAAATCCAACTTCACACCCCAGCTCGCCCTTCGGGCTCGCAAGCGACTCGAGAGCACCGATGGGACGCTCCGGCGCAAGCGCCTACGCGGAGCTCGCCCTGCGGGCTCGCTTTCAAAACTCCCTTGTATGGCGGCCATCTTGGAAAATGGCGGAATCGAAAAACTTTTCCCGGAATCGGAACCAGCGGCCCCCAGAGCCCCCGGGTGCAAAATTTCATCCCGATCGGACAAAAAAAAAATTCGGCCGCCATTTTGGATCCGCTATCTTGAATTTTTTTCAACTCCATCAAATTTCCCCCCTCCCCTTGAGTGACATTTGGTCAAGCACCCCCCCTCTATCTCTGATGGTTTTCGAGATTTTCCCGTTTAAAGTTTGTATGGCGGCCATCTTGTTTCGGCCATTTTGAAAAAATTTCGACCGGCTCACCCATTGGCTGGCGGTTCCCTATGACTTTTGTTTTGGAACTCGGCCGTACCTATCACGGTTTTCGAGATCCGCACCTCACATCGAGTCCCTTTCCACGTTCAGGTCGGTTTCGTATTTTTTGTCTACTCGTTGGAGCACCCTCTATACAAAAGTGTTTCCAGTTGCTCCCCACCCCTTCACATCTCCCCACGCGACATCTAGTTACTATATATAAAGCTCGATTACCACTCACTCACTCACTCACTGACTGGGTCATTGACATGCTTTTTTGGAGAGATGTGAAGGGGTGGGGAGCAACTGGAAACACTTTTGTATAGAGGGTGCTCCAACGAGTAGACAAAAAATACGAAACCGACCTGAACGTGGAAAAGGACTTGATGTGAGGTGCGGATCTCGGAAACCGTGATAGGTACGGCCGAGTTCCAAAACAAAAGTCATAGGGAACCGCCGGCCGATGGGTGAGCCGGTCGAATTTTTTTCAAAATGGCCGAAACAAGATGGCCGCCATACAAACTTTGAACGGGAATATCTCGAAAACCGTACGACTTAGTGGGGGGGTGCTCGACCAAATGTCACTCAGGGGGAGGGAGGAAAATTGATGGAGTCGAAAAAAATTCAAGATGGCGGATCCAAAATGGCGGCCGAAATTTTTTTTTGTCCGATCGGGATGAAATTTTGCACCCGGGGGCTCTGGGGGCCGCTGGTTCCGATTCCGGGAAAAGTTTTTCGATTCCGCCATTTTCCAAGATGGCCGCCATACAAGGGAGTTTTGAAAGCGAGCCCGCAGGGCGAGCTCCGCGTAGGCGCTTGCGCCGGAGCGTCCCATCGGTGCTCTCGAGTCGCTTGCGAGCCCGAAGGGCGAGCTGGGGTGTGAAGTTGGAATTTTTGCCCCCCCCCCCCCCTCCCAGCGAGCCCGAAGGGCGAGCTCCGCGTAGGCGCGTGCGCCGAAGCGTCCACTGGACGCGAAATACTCTCGAGTCACTTGCGAGCCCGGAGGGCGAGCTGCAGTGTTAAGTTGGAATTCATCCCCCCCCCTTCCTCCCCCCTCCTAAGGCAGCCCTACTTTCTCTTGGATCTATCTCAGAAACCGAAAATGCTAGACCCCTCGTGTTGGTACTCTTTCGATTCGTCTCGATGCCATCTTTACGACTGTTTGTGAAGTTGGGCCCCCAGACCTGAGGGCACGACAGCAAGTTGGAATATCCCCCCCCCCGACCCCCCAGCGAGCCCGAAGGGCGAGCTCCGCGTAGGCGCGTGCGCCGTAGCGTCCCTTCTGAGGCAGTTCTCCCGAGTAACTTGCGAGCCCGCAGGGCGAGCTGCAGTGTGAAGTTGGAACTCATCCCCCCCTTCCTCCCCCCTCCTAAGGCAGCCCGACTTTCTCTTGGCTCTATCTCGGAAACCAAAAATGCTAGACCCCTCGTGTTGGTACTCTTTCGATTCGTCTCGATGCCATCTTTACGACTGAATGTGAAGTTGGGCCCCCAGACCTGAGGGCACGACACCCTCCGCGGGCCCCGTGGGGCCCGCGGCCCCCACGCGACATCTAGTTACTATATATAAAGCTTAATTACCACTCACTCACTCACTCACTCACTGGGTCATTGACATGCTGTTTTGGAGAGATGTGAAGGGGTGGGGAGCAACTGGAAACACTTTTGTATAGAGGGTGCTCCAACGAGTAGACAAAAAATACGAAACCGACCTGAACGTGGAAAGGGACTCGATGTGAGGTGCGGATCTCGGAAACCGTGATAGGTACGGCCGAGTTCCAAAACAAAAGTCGTAGGGAACTGCCGGCCGATGGGTGAGCCGGTCGAAATTTTTTCAAAATGGCCGAAACAAGATGGCCGCCATACAAACTTTAAACGTGAAAGTCTCGAAAACCATCAGAGATAGAGGGGGGGTGCTCGACCAAATGTCACTCAGGGGGAGGGGAAAAATTTGGTGGAATTGAAAAAAATTCAAGATGGCGGATCCAAAATGGCGGCCGAAAATTTTTTTTGTCCGATCGGGATGAAATTTTGCACCCGGGGGCTCTGGAGGCCGCTGGTTCCGATTCCGGGAAAAGTTTTTCGATTCCGCCATTTTCCAAGATGGCCGCCATACAAGGGAGTTTTGAAAGCGAGCCCGCAGGGCGAGCTCCGCGTAGGCGCTTGCGCCGGAGCGTCCCATCGTTGCTCTTGAGTCGCTTGCGAGCCCGAAGGGCGAGCTGGGGTGTGAAGTTGGAATTTTTACCCCCCCCCCCCCCCCTGCCAGCGAGCCCGAAGGGCGAGCTCCGCGTAGGCGCGAGCGCCGAAGCGTCCACTGGACGCGAAATACTCTCGAGTCACTTGCGAGCCCGGAAGGGCGAGCTGCAGTGTGAAGTTGGAACTCATCCCCTCCCTTCCTCCCCCCCCCCCCCCCTAAGGCAGCCCTGTTTTCTCTGGGCTCTATCTCGGAAACCAAAAATGCTAGACCCCTCGTGTTGGTACTCTTTCGATTCGTCTCGCTGCCATCTTTACGACTGTATGTGAAGTTGGGCCCCCAGACCTGAAGGCACGACAGCAAGTCGGAACACCCCCCCCCCCTCCCCCCAGCGAGCCCGAAGGGCGAGCTCCGCGTAGGCGCGTGCGCCGTAGCGTCCCTTCTGAGGCAGTTCTCCCGAGTCACTTGCGAGCCCGCAGGGCGAGCTGCTGTGTGAAGTTGGAACTCATCCCCCCCCTTCCTCCCCCCTCCTATGGCAGCCCAACTTTCTCTGGGCTCTATCTCGGAAACCAAAAATTCTAGACCCCTCGTGTTGGTACTCTTTCGATTCGTCTCGATGCCATCCTTACGACTTAATGTGAAGTTGGGCACCCAGACCGGTAGCACGACACCCTCCGCGGGCCCCGTGGGGCCCGCGGCCCCCACGCGACATCTATCTAGTTACTATATATAAAGCTTAATTACCACTCACTCACTCACTCACTCACTCACTCACTCACTCACTTGGTCATTGACATGCTGTTTTGGAGAGATGTGAAGGGGTGGGGAGCAACTGGAAACACTTTTGTATAGAGGGTGCTCCAACGAGTAGACAAAAAATACGAAACCGACCTGAACGTGGAAAAGGACTTGATGTGAGGTGCGGATCTCGGAAACCGTTATAGGTACGGCCAAGTTCCAAAACAAAAGTCATAGGGAACCGCTGGCCAATGGGTGAGCCGGTCGAAAAATTTTCAAAATGGCCGAAACAAGATGGCCGCCATACAAACTTTAAACGGGAATATCTCGAAAACCGTATGACTTGGTGGGGGGGTGCTCGACCAAATGTCACTCAGAGGGAGGGGGGAAATGTGGTAGAGTTGAAAAAATTTCAAGATGGCGGATCCAAAATGGCGGCCGAAATTTTTTTTGGCCGATCGGGATGAAATTTTGCACCCGGGGGCTCCTAAGGCCGCTGGTTCCGATTCCGGGAAAAGTTTTTCGATTCCGCCATTTTCCAAGATGGCCGCCATACAAGGGAGTTTTGAAAGCGAGCCCGTAGGGCGAGCTCCGCGTAGGCGCTCACGCCGGAGCGTCCCATCGGTGCTCTCGAGTCGCTTGCGAGCCCGAAGGGCGTGCTGGGGTGTGAAGTTGGAATTCTTATCCCCCCCCCCTCCCAGCGAGCCCGAAGGGCGAGCTCCGCGTAGGCGCGTGCGCCGAAGCGTCCACTGGACGTGAAATACTCTCGAGTCAATTTTTTTTTGTCCGATCGGGATGAAATTTTGCACCCGGGGGCTCTGGGGGCCGCTGGTTCCGATTCCGGGAAAAGTTTTCCGATTCCGCCATTTTTCAAGATGGCCGCCATACAAGGGAGTTTTGAAAGCGAGCCCGCAGGGCGAGCTCCGCGTAGGCGCTTGCGCCGGAGCGTCCTAACGGAGCTCTCGAGTCGCTTGCGAGCCCGAAGGGCGAGCTGGGGTGCGAATTTAGAATTTTTACCCCCCCTCCCCCTCCCAGCGAGCCCGAAGGGCGAGCTCCGCGTAGGCGCGTGCGCCGAAGCGTCCACTGGACGCGAAATACTCTCGAGTCACTTGCGAGCCCGGAGGGCGAGCTGCAGTGTTAAGTTGGAATTCATCCCCCCCCCCCTTCCTCCCCCCTCCTAAGGCAGCCCTACTTTCTCTGGGCTCTATCTCGGAAACCGAAAATGCTAGACCCCTCGTGTTGGTACTCTTTCGATTCGTCTCGATGCCATCCTTACGACTGAATGTGAAGTTGGGCCCCCAGACCTGAGGGCACGACACCCTCCGCGGGCCCCGTGGGGCCCGCGGCCCCCACGCGACATCTAGTTACTATATATAAAGCTCGATTACCACTCACTCACTCACTCACTGACTGGGTCATTGACATGCTTTTTTGGAGAGATGTGAAGGGGTGGGGAGCAACTGGAAACACTTTTGTATAAAGGGTGCTCCAACGAGTAGACAAAAAATACGAAACCGACCTGAACGTGGAAAGGGACTCGATGTGAGGTGCGGATCTCGAAAACCGTGATAGGTACGGCCAAGTTCCAAAACAAAAGTCATAGGGAACCGCCAGCCAATGGGTGAGCCGGTCGAATTTTTTTCAAAATGGCCGAAACAAGATGGCCGCCATACAAACTTTAAACGTGAAAATCTCGAAAACCATCAGAGATAGAGGGGGGGTGTTCGACCAAATGTCACTCAGGGGGAGGGGGGAAGTTTGGTCGAGTCGAAAAAAATCCAAGATGGCGGATCCAAAATGGCGGCCGAATTTGTTTTTTGTCCGATCGGGATGAAATTTTGCACCCGGGGGCTCTGGGGGCCGCTGGTTCCGATTCCAGGAAAAGTTTTTCGATTCCGCCATTTTCCAAGATGGCTGCCATACAAGGGACTTTTGGAAGCGAGCCCGCAGGGCGAGCTCCGCGTAGGCGCTTGCGCCGGAGCGTCCCCGTCGGTGCTCTCGAGTCGCTTGCGAGCCCGAAGGGCGAGCTGGGGTGTGAAGTTGGAATTCCCCCCCCCCCCCTCCCAGCGAGCCCGAAGGGCGAGCTCCGCGTAGGCGCGTGCGCCGAAGCGTCCACTGGACGCGAAATACTCTCGAGTCACTTGCGAGCCCGGAGGGCGAGCTGCAGTGTGAAGTTGGAACTCATCCCCCCCCCTTCCTCCCCCCTCCTAAGGCAGCCCTACTTTCTCTGGGCTCTATCTCGGAAACCGAAAATGCAAGACCCCTCGTGTTGGTACTCTTTCGATTCGTCTCGATGCCATCTTTACAACTGTATGTGAAGTTGGGCCCCCAGACCTGAGGGCACGACAGCAAGTTGGAATACCGCCCCCCCCCCCACCCCTGCGAGCCCGAAGGGCGAGCTCCGCGTAGGCGCGTGCGCCGTAGCGTCCCTTCTGAGGCAGTTCTACCGAGTAACTTGCGAGCCCGCAGGGCGAGCTGCAGTGAGAAGTGGGAACTTATCCCCCCCTTCCTCCCCCCTCCTAAGGCAGCCCGACTTTCTCTTGGCTCTATCTCGGAAACCAAAAATGCTAGACCCCTCGTGTTGGTACTCTTTCGATTCGTCTCGATGCCATCCTTACGACTGAATGTGAAGTTGGGCCCCAGATCTGAGGGCACGACAGCAAGTCGGAATCACCCCCCCCCCCCCTCCCCAGCGAGCCCGGAGGGCGAGCTCCGCGTAGGCGCGTGCGCCGTAGCGTCCCTTCTGAGGCAGTTCTCCCGAGTAACTTGCGAGCCCGCAGGGCGAGCTGCATTGTGAAGTTGGAACTCATCCCCCTCCTTCCTCCCCCCTCCTAAGGCAGCTCGACCTTCGCTTGGCTCTATCACGGAAACCAAAAATGCTAGACCCCTCGTGTTGGTACTCTTTCGATTCGTCTCGATGCCATCCTTACGACTGAATGTGAAGTTGGGCCCCCAGACCTGAGGGCACGACACCCTCCGCGGGCCCCGTGGGGCCCGCGGCCCCCACGCGACATCTAGTTACTATATATAAAGCTCGATTACCACTCACTCACTCACTCACTGACTGGGTCATTGACATGCTTTTTTGGAGAGATGTGAAGGGGTGGGGAGCAACTGGAAACACTTTTGTATAGAGGGTGCTCCAACGAGTAGACAAAAAATACGAAACCGACCTGAACGTGGAAAGGGACTTGATGTGAGGTGCGGATCTCGGAAACCGTGATAGGTACGGCCAAGTTCCAAAACAAAAGTCACAGGGAACTGCCGGCCGATGGGTGAGCCGGTCGAATTTTTTTCAAAATGGCCGAAACAAGATGGCCGCCATACAAACTTTAAACGGGAAAATCTCGAAAACCATCAGAGATAGAGGGAGGGTGCTCGACCAAATGTCACTCAAGGGGAGGGGGGAAATTTGGTAGAGTTGAAAAAAATTCAAGATGGCGGATCCAAAATGGCGGCCGAAATTTTTTTTCGTCCGATCGGGATGAAATTTTGCACCCGGGGGCTCTGGGGGCCGCTGGTTCCGATTCCGGGAAAAGTTTTTCGGTTCCGCCATTTTCCAAGATGGCCGCCATACAAGGGAGTTTTGAAAGCGAGCCCGCAGGGCGAGCTCCGCGTAGGCGCTTGCGCCGGAGCGTCCCATCGGTGCTCCCGAGTCGCTTGCGAGCCCGAAGGGCGAGCTGGGGTGTGAAGTTAGAATTTTTACCCCCCCCCCCCCCTCCCAGCGAGCCCGAAGGGCGAGCTCCGCGTAGGCGCGTGCGCCGAAGCGTCCACTGGACGCGAAATACTCTCGAGTCACTTGCGAGCCCGGAGGGCGAGCTGCAGTGTGAAGTTGGAACTCATCCCCCCCCCTTTCTCCCCCCTCCTAAGGCAGCCCTACTTTCTCTGGGCTCTATCTCGGAATCCAAAAATGCTAGACCCCTCGTGTTGGTACTCTTTCGATTCGTCTCGATGCCATCCTTACGACTGGATGTGAAGTTGGGCCTCCAGACCTGAGGGCAGGACAGCAAGTTGGAATACCGCCCCACCCCCACCCCAGCGAGCCCGAAGGGCGAGCTCCGCGTAGGCGCGTGCGCCGTAGCGTCCCTTCTGAGGCAGTTCTTCCGAGTAACTTGCGAGCCCGCAGGGTGAGCTGCATTGTGAAGTTGGAACTCATCCCCCTCCTTCCTCCCCCCTCCTAAGGCAGCCCGACCTTCGTTTGGCTCTATCACGGAAACCAAAAATGCTAGACCCCTCGTGTTGGTACTCTTTCGATTCGTCTCGATGCCATCCTTACGACTTAATGTGAAGCTTGATAGACAGACCAATAGCACGACACCCTCCGCGGGCCCCGTGGGGCCCGCGGCCCCCACGCGACATCTAGTTACTATATATAAAGCTTAATTACCACTCACTCACTCACTCACTGACTGGGTCATTGACATGCTTTTTTGGAGAGATGTGAAGGGGTGGGGAGCAACTGGAAACACTTTTGTATAAAGGGTGCTCCAACGAGTAGACAAAAAATACGAAACCGACCTGAACGTGGAAAGGGACTCGATGTGAGGTGCGGATCTCGAAAACCGTGATAGGTACGGCCAAGTTCCAAAACAAAAGTCATA